>JAAALK010000081.1:34800642-35433222 GCA_019279435.1 Zizania palustris | reverse complement strand
CCTACACAGCCAGATGTCTTGTGTAGCCAGACATCCACGGACCATTTGGTGAGATGTTATTAAGAGTTTACGTAATTTCATTTTTCTGTGTCTAGCTAATCGGACATATTTTTTGCAGGCGCAGTATGGTGAACACATGGTTCGACTACATGGAGAGGACTATGATTGGCGGAGAGAACCTGTCGACCAAATGGCCGTGTACTCCAGAGGAGGTGGCAAAAGCCATTGACGGTGAGACAATGTTTTTATTAATGTTTTGTGTATGGTATTGTGATGGTAACTAACCCCTGTTAATGTTGCAGGTACTCCATGTTCAATAGAGTTATTGACTCGAGAGCGGTGAGAACTCAGAAGTCAGCTCAGTCATCGCAGAGCTCCGTTGGAGTTGGCTCTAGCCGTCGTCGCTTAGAAGAAACCCCGGAGATGGTTCGGATGAGGGAGGAAATGAGGCGGATAAACGAGCACAACAGGAAACAACAAGAGTACTATACCGCCTGCTTAGCACAACAACATGTGATGATCCAAGTAAGTTTAGTTTAGAGTGTTGCAGTTCAAAAGTATTCAGAAATAGGTTTAGAACTAACTGATTACATTACAACATGTGTAGCAACTAGCCCAGCAAAATAGTGGATTTGACATGTCCATGTTCCAACCACTACCTCCCCCGCCACCACCACTATCTCCTACATCACCTGAGGTACCTCCTAGATACTTAAGTTAGCGTTTAGAAGGGTAGTTGAGTTCGTTCTCTAATTTTGTCTATTTCTTCAGAGTTTCCGTACGCCTGGTCAGGATGGAGCGTCCGGGGCAAATGTGGATGAAGCGGGAGGCAGCGGCGGCACCCACGACCCAAATGTGGGCGATCAGTGAGTATGTGGACAAATATGACTTTGTATGTGGCTCTCGCTGTGTTTTGTGAATTTGTACGTGAATTTGGATGTTATATGTGAATTCAGATGTGTACTGTGACTTTGGATGTGAATTCAGTTATATTATGTGATTTTGGATGTGATGTGTGAAGTGTGGATGTGAATTTGGATGTGAGATGTGATTTTAGATGTTATATGTGAAGTTTGAATGTGATTTTGGATGTGAAATGTGAATTTGGATGTGTATTGTGAATGTGATTGAAATTGTGGTTGGATGTGAGTGTGAGTGTGAGTAGGGGAACCAGGAAAAAAAATACCAGCTAACTTCCGTCGGCTTTTACCATAGCCGACGGAAGTTAGCTGGTTTCGGCCACGTGGGCAGAAAGGCTAACTTCCGTCGGCTAGGGCCAAAGCCGACGGAAGTTAGCTGCCCCTAACTTCCGTCGGCTAGCCTGGCCGACAGAAGTTAGCGCCCCTCTGCTGACGTGGCAGAATTCGGCGCTAACTTCCGTCGGCCACGTCAAGCCGACGGAAGTTAGCTAACTTCCGTCTCCTCGCTTCCGTCGGCCAAAGGCCGATGGAAGTTAGCGTTTTGCCGACGAAAGTTAGCTTCTTCCATCGGGAAAGAGCTAACACGGAAGTTCCCTGTTTTGTTGTTGTGCCTTAGTGTCCCAACGATTAACGGTCGATCGGCCCGTGCCGTATCCAATCTGAGATATTTTCCGAATTCATTACGGTTGGGCCGAGACGGGCCTAGTGTGGGCTGAGAGGGCTATGTGCCAAGAGCCCAACACAGACTTTTCCAAAAGTAGGCTGTTAATGTGCCATTCCGATTTGGTTCTTAGAATTTGGCTCTGATAATGCTGTTTTGGCATAATATAAATATATTTAAAACATATTAATATGATTAAATATAGCATCTTTTAATGTGTTGCGATCTCAAATATAGTATATAACTTGAGTATAATATCATACATTGCTTAATAAGCACTTTTCCGTTTCTGAATATAAATTATTCTAGCATTTTCTAGATTTATTGATCGGACCAGGATAACTTATATTCAGAAACGGAGGTAGTAATATGTAACACATATCTCAAAAAAATCAAAATAAAATTTTGACCGGTATGAATGGTATTGACCAAAATGTCTAATATGAGGCTGGTATTGGCTGATATAGAATCAGTATTGACTAAAATGTATTGACCGGTATTGAAATAAAAATGATACATCACTTAATATATAGTTATTTGAGTGACTATTTTAAGGGTGTGTTTGGTTCTGCTTTTGAAATATGCTTCTGCTGTGAAAAAACAGAAGTTGAACCAAACGAGTTTACCAAAACTACTTCTGCTGTAAAAAAACAATTTTTTTCTAGTACAAATTTGGAAGCATCTTAGACTCTGCTTTTCTACTTTTCTGATTTTTAGTACAGATTAAATAGCATGAATTCAAGGTGTCTTGATTGATCTAATATTATTATAGTTTGTATTGCATTGCATAATTTCACGAGATAATATGTGGTTGTCGGTTACTTTATAAGATGAACTATGCACTTTTTATTTATCTAATATATTTTTTTTTTCAGTTATTTAGTTGCATTAATGTTCAGTGTTTCCTATTTATATATATGAATAGAATATTATAATGATAAAAATTATGTAAGTCATAAAAAACAGTCAGCTTAAAGCAGTTTTTTCACAGTAACTTTAACTAAACGACTTTTAGCTTTTCTACAGCAGACAACTCACAGCATCTTTTTTATAGCAGACAACTTATAACAATTTTTTTACGGCTCACAGCAGAACCAAACGCATGCTTTGGATGTGCAGGTACGGCTAGGGAAGAAAGTGATACAGGTAGTTTCTGTCCGAATCAAGAAAACCGGTTTTGGAGTTGGATATTTTGTTTCGAATAAGGATTTTTTTGATATGGAAATACACATGACATCGCTAGCATCCGACGGATCTGTAAGTAGATTCAATTATTTTCATTCATATTAAAATCCAAACTCATGTCTCCCAGAACCAGAAAAGGTTCTTCCTCCTAATAGTACCCAGACATAAGAAGACACAGCCTCAAACAACCTGACATCATAATTCAACGTGCCCTGGCAGCACATGGGTTGTTGAAGGCACTTGATCTCCACCACTCCAATGTGTAACAATGTAATTAAGGAGCAGTTAAATGATCCTAGCTACAAAGAATTACACACTACACACATGGTTCCAAAGTTTGCATCAACCACATAATAATAGCTTAACTATCCGAGTAGCTAGTGTTTTCCAGCTTCTAGATTCTAGTTTATTTTCAAATTCTGTAGCTACTAATTCTCATAATATGAGTCCAAAATATGTACCGTTTGTTTCCGTATCAGATTCTAAAAATAGTTGTAACTGTCAGAAGCTGAAACAAACTGACTCTAAGAGTAACGGCCCCGCTTAACAAACTCCATTATGTAGTACCTCAAAGCAGTCAACACTTGGTGCCAACCATGAGTGATGCCTTCATTAAGAAGCAAGAGACACAAGAATTTACACTGACCACTGTTCACTGTTGTTACTTACAAGGAACAGTCTGGTGTGCACACAACCCAGAGCTAGCCTAGCAATAGATTAAACCAAAACTGCCAGGAGAAGGATGCAGCCAAGCATTCCACACAAGCACAAAGTCCATACACTGCTCACAGAGTCACAGATAGTCAAAGAAAAAGGAGGATTAAGGCCCCAGATTATATATAGATTTACTGCTAACCACTCTTTAATTACCTGCAAGTTAACAGTATATCACAATCCATCTGCTCCCAGCAGCTCAGAGATTCCGGTGTCAACCAAGCAATGCTCATTGCAACCGTTGCTCCACAGATGAAGCAGCAGGTACGCATCAGCTTATTAGCTCTGATCTTGCTTCTGAGGTGCTCGTCGGTGTTTCCTGCGCCGACGTCGCGGCAGCAGTGCGGTGGCGCACTCAGGGAAGTGAGAGCCGGGTACTGGCTGCCGTCGTCGAGCCACTACTCACCTGTGAGTAGCATCGACACCTCACTGTACAGTCATGTCTACTACAGCTCAGTCTCCATCGACGAGACGCACTCCACCGTCGCGATTCCACCTGGTGACGAGAGCTCAACCCTGTATACTTTCTCAAGAAATGTCAAGTCCGCCGGGAATAATTCAGCAGTCAAGACCGTCTTGTCGATCAGCACGGATGAGTACAGGGAGGATGTATCTAACGCCGCTTTCTCCAGGATGGCCGGAGACGAGGGCCTTCGGAAAGTGTTCGTCAGCTCATCGATAGAACTGGCTCGGGCCAATGGCTTCGACGGCCTCGACTTGGCATGGAGCTTCCCCGCCACACAAACTGACATGCAAAACCTTGGAGTCCTGCTTGCAGAGTGGCGAGCTGAAATCATGGAGGAATCCGAGAACAACACATCATCCGAGCCTCTCCTCCTGACGGCGACAGTTTACTTCTCAAACCACATCTTTGACCGGCCTGACAGTAACCTCAACTACCCCATAGATGACATCTCCAACAACCTCGACTGGGCGAACGTCCTCACGTTCGGCCTGCGCAAGAACAGCAACGTCACCACAGCCGACGCACCTCTATATGACAAGTTCTCGCACTTCTCGGCTAGCTATGGAGTCGTCTCGTGGTTGGATGCAGGCCTCCCTCCATGCAAGCTTGTGATGGGGATACCTCTGTTTGGAAGGTCCTGGTTCCTCAGGAACAAGTCCAAGCACGGACTAGGAGCACCAGCTGCAGCTGCTGGAACCAAGCAGAGGAAGAGCAACCAGACCGGCATAATTGCATATGCAGAGATCGAAGATTACCTCAAGTCTGAGAGTGTTCTTGTCACCCATGACAACCAGTCGGTGGCAGACTATTTCTACAGCGGAGATCTGTGGGTCAGCTTTGACGGTGCAATGGTGGTACATGATAAGATTGAGTATTTGATGAACTCTCGGCTGCTTGGCTACTTCCTCTGGACAATCAGCTTCGATGATGCAAACTGCACCCTGTCCAAACAAGGTTAGTTCATGGCTGCCAAATTCTCCTCACAACAACGTGTAATAAAGTGCTCATCTGATGCTTCAAATGCAGCTTCCCTGTCGTGGCATCAACACCATGATTCCATTTCTTCGTCACAAGATGGCTCAGGGATTATGCAACAAGGAGGTGGAAACCAGTATCTGCATTTATCGGCAGGGTCAACGAGAAGCTGGCACTCGGAAACGCCCATCTGTTTATTGTCAACGATACTTGTATTGGTGGTTCTATCATTCCAAGAACGTGTGTGATTGGTGACAAGGCCAGAATTGCACAAATTGCTTCAGATGACGAGGCTCGTCAAAGTAGATTTTATGAACAGATGCTCCATTTCTATGCCTACGTTTTTATTGACAGGTTTTTTTTTGTCTTTTTTGTTAAACAAGTTGCATAACATTCAGTGGCGGACCCAGAATTTTTATAATGGGGGTACGAAAAAAAATACTACAAAGCACATCTATAATATAACGAAAATTAGATAATTACAATTACAGAAGTAATATAGCTGAAACATACTTAATCTACATAGACAATCATAATTACAAAAATATAAGAAGATGAAAATATAAATCAAACCTCCATGGCCATCATAAACATTAAAGAATGATGTTAAGTTGGTATCAAGATTTATGATAGTTGCAAACTAGAGAATAAGAAGGTACATGTTACTTATAAATTAGTCATACATTTTATTGGAACTATTTTTTTGTCTTAAATAATAATGCAAGAGTACTAATAATATCGTCCATTTTCTCATTCCATCACTGACAAGTTTACCCAACATACTTAATTTTGTCGCTCTTTTTCATAAGTGAACTTTAATCTTATAGGAAGAGTGTTATCCATTGCACAGTTTGCTTTCATGAAAATTTGTAACACCAATACAATCATCTTATTGATAAAGATTAAAATTATAAAGGTATTAAGTAGTAGAAAGTTTAGAAAAATATGAAATACACCTAAAAACATGTATACGTGTATATATATAATTTTTTTCTAAAAATTTTTGGGGTACAACTGTACCCCTTGCTCCATGGTAGGTCCGCCCATGATAACATTAGTGCATCAACAGCAAGCTCTGACGCTATCGATCTCACCTGCAGCTAGCAGCAAGCAAGAAGAGGTAATGGAATCCAATATATAGTTATAATTTTCGGTTTATAATGGAATCTTTCAAATAATTTGGAACTTTTGATTCTCGTAGCTGTAATTTGAGCCAAGAAAATTTAGCTACTGGGGATACCTGACTTGGTATACTAGCTGACATATTTTTCTACTGTTTTGAGCTGCAGTATCGATTGGGGTTTTGTACTGGAGATAACTGAAGGTTTGGTTCCATTCTTCAAATGATTAATTAGGTCTGGTTAAACTACATACTTCTACTTCCCCTCCTCTTTGATAATTCCACAAATCCCAACATTTACTCAGTGACCCCTCACTAGGCCCTTATTTCTTTTAAATTTGTGCCTTATGTGTAAACATGCTACAGCCAGCTCTTATGCCAAAATTTTGCATCCTTAAATCTTAATAAAGGCTGCAACTTTGTTATGGAACAATTAAGGTGTGGCACTTCTGTCTTTGATATTACAAAATGAGTGAAAACAAAATCACCTCTGAAGTAAGTTGCATATATATATATATATATATAGAGAACAATAATTAATCGACGTCTCATCTTTACAAGAAACATAGGGGGGGGGGGGGCGGTATTGGACAATCTGAAATGGGGTTCGCCACAGGGGCAATGGGTGAGCTCCTTCCCAAGTTGGGTGAGCTCTTCAAGGAAAAGTATGACATGCACAAGAGTGTGAAAGAGGGGAACAGGTTTCTCAAGGCTGAGCTTCAGCCTGCCCTTAGAAAGATCTCAAATGTGTCTGCAGCTAGACGAGCAAGTAAAGATCTGGGCTAGAGATGTTAGGGAGATATGATGTCCTACAAAATTGAGGACATCGTTGACATCTTCATGATGCATGTCGATAGTCTTAATGAAACCAAGAACGACAACTTCGTGGGATTAATCACAAGTAAATGCCATGAGTTGTAATGGAAAGTAAGGATCTACCACAAAATAGGCAAAGATATCAGAGATTTCAAGATCCAAGTCAAGGAGGTTATGGAATGACATGATAGGTACAATATTGATGGTGTTGTTGGTAAGCTTCCAATAACGGTTGACTCTCGTATCTTGGCATTGTATGAGAGTGCCACCAATCTCATTGGCATTGACAAGGCAAGTGATGATCTAATCAAGATGTTGTCCGTTGGGGATGAGGCTTCCAAGAAGCTCAAGCTAGTCTCTATTGTTGGATTTGGAGGATTGGGCAAGACAACTCTTGCTAAAGTAGTGTTTGATATGCTTAAAGTACAATTTGACTGTGCTAGTTTTGTTTTGGTCGGTCGAAAACTTGACATCAAGAAAGTTCTCAAGGACATCCTAATTGAGTTTAACAAGCACAATTTTTTGGGATTTGATGCATCAGCACTAAGTGCAAGGCAACTCATTGACGACCTCTGAGAATATGTTGGCAATAGGAAGTATGTATCTAGTACTCACCAAACTAATTTCTATTCGTGATCTTTGTACATTTACTGATGTGAGTTTTATTCGCTACTAGTGAGTGTTTCTATAACTACTGGTTATAGTAGTAAACATGTACTAGTGGTATGCTATTTCTTTCTTATATTTCTTTAGCTGAGAATTCTTTATAAATCATCATGTTAATCGGAAAAGAAAGAAATTTCTGCATTTCACGAGAAAAACAGAAAAATGCATGGAATCCTGGTATTCATTGCTGAATAAGAAAATATCCTGACCTTTCATTATCGCTAGATTAATCCACTCGTTGCCACTGCTAGGGACCAATTTGATTCAAAGGCATGCAGAATGAAATAACAATCGTATATGTATATATGTAAATAATTATTTGGGCACCCACATCGATTTGATTCAATTCGATCAGGACTGAAAGTGAGATTGCACGAGTGAGTTTAATCGTCCTGTCAACGTGCCCATTGATGATTTCTTATGCGATTATGTCACTAATCCATGTCTCTTGTGTTCCTATGTGGATAGGTATTTGATTGTTGTAGATGA
Organism: Zizania palustris; assembly: GCA_019279435.1. NCBI lineage: Eukaryota > Viridiplantae > Streptophyta > Magnoliopsida > Poales > Poaceae > Zizania > Zizania palustris. The sequence goes on along the minus strand of JAAALK010000081.1, from coordinate 35,425,210 downwards.
CGTATAGGAGACATTAGAATTTTGGGGATATATTAAATGTGCTTTGGTGGATAGTAATTGTGGGAGTAGAGTAATCATAACAACTCAGAAAAGTTATTCTACAATAGAATATTTGGTGTTGACTACAAAGACCCTACTAATAATCTATCGGATGAGGCAACTGAAAAGATCTTAACAAAATGTGGTGGTGTACCATTGTCTATAATTATAATATCTAGTTTGTTGGTTGATAAGCTGGTGGAGAACTAGTCCCAAGTGTACAATGCTATTGGATTTGGAGCTGAAGATTAAAATGTAGTTTAGAACACAAGGAATATATTGTCTTTTAGATACTGAGAAACCAAGGGTTGGTTTCGGAGTCTGTGATGAGTGATTGACAGATTTTACCCTCTGATTCAAAGGGGTCCCTCCGAAGGGGTTCGGAGGTTGGTTCTCCGAAGGTGTTCGGAGGCTGGTTCTTCGAAGGTGTTCGAAGGCTGTTTCACCGAAGGGTTCGGTGGCTCTGATTGCTGCAACTGTTGCAGCGGAGTGTGCCTATCGGAGGGGTCCAATAGTACACGATGATTGGGTTGTACCGAAGGGTTCGGTACTTTGGGCGGTACACCGGAGTGTGTATCGGAGGTTGTTTACTCGGAGAGGTCTCCGGGGTACTGGATACACTTGTTTGTTTGTCTGTGGTGCGCAGGGGACTTCGGAGGTGACGGATAGTTCGCAGCAGGTGAACCTGAGTCAAGCGGGAGGCTTGATGCCACGGGAGCAGGGAGCTCTGTCACAAAGGCTGCGAAGGGGTCGAGGTCGGACCTCGGCTCGAGGTGCGCCAGGAGAAGGCAGTAAGTGCGGAGTGTGACTCTGGGTGAAGGTACCCTAAGACGAAGTCCTCGGAGGCGAGGCACTTCGAAGGGTACTCCGAATGGAGTGACTTCGGAGTATGTTGGTTCAAGTTCTCAGCAATGAGGCAAGGTGTTCGAAGTGTGCTCCGGAGGGAGACACTCGAAGGTATACCCGACGAAGGTCTCAGAAGTCGAGGTGCATCGAAGGCATGGTCCGGGTGAGGATCCTCGAGGAGTGTGCTCCGGGAGAGACACTACGATGAAGTGCTCATGGAATGCTTCATGTGGAGGCCTTGGACGAAGGAGGGACTTCGAAGGGTGGTACTCCGAAGGTGGGGCTTCGGAGTGAAGCAGGCTTCGGAGCGAAGCTGGCTTCTCCGAAGTGAAGCAGGCTTCCGAGTGAAGCAGGCTTCGGAGCGAAGCTGGCTTCTTCGGAGTGTAGCAGGCTTCGGAGCGAAGCTGGCTTCTCCGAAGTGAAGTAGGCTTCCGAGTGAAGCTGGCTCCAGAGCGAGGCTAGCTCCGGAGCGAGGCTGGCTCCGGAGTGAGGTTGACTTAAGGTACTTCGACCGTGCATGGCTTCGGTACACGGACTGATGGAGTTCGAGCTGGGAGAAGCTGCGAAGCCGTGGTGGTCCACTCCGAAGGTGTTGGTGCGAAGGCCCAAGGGCTTTGACGGCTTCGGCTCAAAACCGTCACTTTATCGAAGGCTGACTTCGGTGAAGCGAAGACCGTCAGGCTCAAGGATTCTCACCGAAGCTACCGCATCCCTCGCGTGCGAAGGGGGGCTTCAGAAGGGTCCAAAACTATAGAGGCTGACATCGTCTGCTCTGCAAAAGCTGGTGATGTCCCCTCTGCGAAGCTGACAAAAGAAGCCTCCAAATAAAGTAGACTAGCAGTTGTACCCCCCTGTTCTGATGAGACAAAAACAGTGTAAACCCTAGGGGTAAAGTAGTCTATTCACAGGGCTGAATAGTGCCTATAAATAGTGGAGGCTGGCTAGGTCACATCAACACTTTGAGCATTCATTGTAGAACTCATGTGCTAGCCTCCACACTCTCTGTATTCATCCTGTGAGTTCATTTTGTGTTCCCTGTTCAAGCATTGAAGCTTTGACTCAATCCTCATTTACTGCTTGAGCTTGTATGCATACTTCTCTGCATGCTTCGGTTTCTCTGTACTCCCTTTTCTTGTGAGCTTTTCTGGAGAGGTGTGTGAGAAGCCTGTTCGAGTGAAGTGTGTTCGAGCGAAGTGTGTGTTTCAGTGTTTGTTCACTTTGTGTAAGCTGGAGGCTAGACCTCTCTGATTACTAGTGAAGCACTGTTTGACTTAGATCAAAGCCCGTTTTTCTTCCCTTGTCGAAGTCCTCAGCGAAGTCTGTTTAGTGTGCGTTTAGACCTTCGAAGTACGAAGCTCAGCACCAGTTGCTGTCGCTGAGTATTTGGTCGAAGCCCGCAGAGGGAAGTCTGTTCTTGCGAAGTCAGTAGTGCGAAGCCTGGTCGAAGGCACCTTGTGTGCGGAGCCTGCACTGCCTTAGCAGAGTTGATCGAAGTCCTCAGAGGGAGGTCCGCTCTTGCGAAGGGTGAAGTGCGAAGCCTGCTCGAAGCACCCTGTGTGTGGAGCCTGCACTGACTTAGCAGAGCTGATTTTTCGGGGTTGTGGGTGGAGCGAAGTCTTCTTGGCTTCGAACTTTTGCTCCTTGCGAAGCCTGTATTTGGAGCTGTAAAATACCTCCAAACCAGAACTTCGAAGGGTGTGTTCGAAGCCTGTTCCGCAGAAGACGGAATTAAAACAGAAGGCTATTTTGGTCTGAAATTTTAAAAGCTCCCATTCACCCCCCTCCGGTCGCCGTTTCCGGTCCAACAGATACTATGATCTTCCTTCCTACCTAAAGACATGTATGCTATATCTATGCATATATCTAGAAGATTTCTAGATAGAGAAGGAATCTTTGATATGGAAGTGGGTAGTCGAAGGCTTTGTCCATGAGAAACAAGAGAAAGGGTTGTTCGAGGTCGGTGAGATGTATTTCATTGAGCTTATAAATAAAAATATGATCCAACCAATGGAAGATAATTTTGATGGTATTGTGAATGGTTGTCACATCCATGATATGGTACAAGACCTCATACGCATCTCGTCAACAGAAGAAAACTTTGTAAAAATATTAGACGGAGTACATGAGAAACACAACTCGGCTTTGTAGAGCAGTGTTGTCCACATGATAGCACTTCATGAGAGGAGGAACCAAGATGAAAATGATAATATAGCTCCTGACACAACACAACTAAGGTCATTCAATGCCACCAATTGTGATATTAGCATGATGTCGTCGCTTGTGAGCTTCAAGGTTTTATGTGTGCTAGCTCTAGAAGGTTGTCATGTGAGGGAAGGCTTGTTAGACCTGAAGCATATTGGAAAGTTACGACAGTTGAGATACCTAGGATTGAAACACACATGTGTTCTAGACTCCAAGGGAAATAGGACATCTCGTGCACTTGTAGGCACTAGACATCGTGGCCATGGGCTTGGAGTCACTACCGTCGAGCGTTGGTGAGCTAAGCAAGCTGATGTTCCTAAGGGTCGGTGGATACACGAGTCTTCCTTCTAGGGTACTTGGGAAACTGATGTCTGTTCAAGACCTGCATCTGGGCTTTGTATCCATCAACACCTGCCCAAATATCACTGTTGAGGTGGGCAAGCTAACGACGCTAAGGACCTCTTCATTCGTTTTGAGGACCAGATTGACAAGGGGTTAGTGAAGGCTCTAGTGGAGTCTCTGAGTGGCTTGCGCAGAATTGTGAAGCTAGATGTCTTCGTGATGGGTCTTGTGCAGTGACGAACTGCTGGGAAGCCTGGGAGCCCCCAAGGTAGCTCCACCAGTTCTGTATTCATGGCACAGAACTGCCTCGATTGGCGACATGGATGAACTCCTTGTGCGTCCATCACCTCTCCATGCTAGAACTCGAAGTGCTTGCCATGTACATCAACACCCAGGACCACCTTACCGACTTACTCACCATGTCATTTGGGCGAGTTAAGTTTCAGGAGATTTGTGTCAGGATTGGGATGGCTCCAATTTCCCAAAGGGCGCCATACAAGATTTAGAGGACATTGAAAGGATAAGTCTTGTTGGTCCAAGTGGTCTAAATGTGTTGTCTATTTTGGTTCAAAGTCTGCATGTGTGGGCAATGGACAAGTTTACCTTTTAGATTTTACTTTAGCTTAATTTTTTCAGCTTTAGCAGCAGCACCTTCTTGAGATACAAATTAGTTTTTCTCCTTTCTTGATCTGCAAGAAGCTCATCCTATATGTACCTCCCAAACTAGTCAAGTTCAATGTGATAAATGAGAAAGGTTTAGTTCTTATATCAGTTCTGCAGTTCTGATTTTTAGCCCCCAAAATTCTGTTTTTGTGATACGATGAATTGCTTGGAGAAGTAATAGTTGGGCATGGCGAAGACCGGGGCAGAAGTAATGGCTGCCTTGAGGGCTTGGAATGCGCCAATGGCCACCTCGTTCCAAAGAAACATATCCTTCTTCAGGCTATGAGGGGTGTCACAATCATGTCGTAGTCTTTGACGAACTTGCGGTAGTAACCTGCGAGGCCAAGGAAGCCAAGTACTGCTCGTGCCGACCATGGTTTGTGCTAGTTGGAGATAGACTGGACCTTGGCTAGGTCCATGGTCACATCGTTCGCGGAGATGATGTGGTTGAGGTAGGTGATGGAGTTGATGCCGAAAGCACACTTGGAGCAATTGACGAAGAGTCGATGCTGCTAAAGTGTGGAGAGGATGGCCTGAACGTGGTGAAGGTGTTCTGTCCATGAATCGTTGAAGATCAAGATGTCATCGAAGAAGACGAGGATGAAGCGACGGAGAAATGGTCGGAGCACGTCGTTCATGAGAGCCTGGAATGTTGTTGGGGTATTAAAGAGGTTGAATAGCATGACCAAGAACTCATATAGGTCATCGTGAGTTCGGAAGGCTGTCTTGTCGACGTCTCTTGTCGACGTCGGCCAGGTTCATGCGGACCTGATGGTAACTCGATCATAGGTCCAGCTTGGTGAAGAAACGAGCGCCATGTAACTCATCAAGCAGCTCATCGACCACCGGTATCAAGAAGGCATATTTTATGCTAATAGCATTGAGGGCGTGGTAGTCGATGTAGAAGCGCTAGGACCCGTCGGCCTTCTTAACGAGCAAGAATGGTGATGAGAATGTTGATGTGCTACGACAGATCAGACCTTGCAATAGCATGGTGTTGCACTGATGCTCTAGCTCGTCCTTGTGTGAGGCAGGGTACCGGTATGGTTGAATAGCTACTAGAGCCGAGCCCGATTGCAACGTGATGACGTGATCCCGGAATGGGGTGGTGGCATCCCCTATGGAATCCGATTCCAAGTTGTCAAGGGCGTCAGCCCCTAGGGTTGGAGGCTCTGATTATGTAGCTCGTAGTGGCGGGATAGGCCAGCGTAGGGTGGAACCCCTTGTCGAGCTATAGTGAAGAACAGGGAAAATTTAGAGAATAGAGATAGGGATTGTAGTTTTATCTCTTATTGTTTGAATTTGCCCAAAGGACTTACATCTTATTTATAGGGCCTAAGAACATAAGAAAGAGAAATAACCTAAGAACTATCTAGGAAAACAAATCCCCCTAACTAGGGGGCGGCTTGGCCTACCGCACCAGGCCTTGTGACGTCCCTTGCCCAGATCCGATGCTGGTAGTGTCGACCACATATGATAGATATCCTATCTGTTCTTAGCCAACGGCTCATATCAGTATCATTGGAGTGACATTAGAAGTACTACTTGTTCTTAGTCCTCGCTTTATTCCATAAATCCATGAAGTGACATTAGAAGTACTACTTGTTCTTAATTGAATACCATTATCTGTGTAAAACTACCTTTCATTGCCTTTGTGATGTAGCTATGTAAATCATGGAAATATGTTCTAATATCAAATCCTATAACCTGGGCTTTCACCAATTTATCAGTTTCAGCTGGTTGAACAGTGTAGGTTTATATTTTTCATCAAATAAGTCTTAACTATTATAAAGCAGCTAAATGGTCCGCTTGTCCGCACCTCCCCGGGAGCACGCGCGGGGCGCCCGCCTGCGTGCAGCAGTGCCCCAACTGCCTAACCTCCTGGCATGCAGTTGCATGCATGCAGACCTAGCACGGAAGAAAACAATATGGAAGAAAAGGAAAAGAAAAAAAATAAAAAAGAAATAAAAATAAAAATAAAAATGTACTTTTACATTTTTGAAAAATCATACAAGAACTAAGAATTTTGCGCAAAGACCTTTGAATTTCTGAAAAATCATACAAAACTATGAATTTTGCGTATAGACAGTTAGATTCGTTGAAAATTTTCTTATCGTCGCAATATATATATATATATATATATTACTAAACATGTGAGCAATAAATATATCATTCTCTAAATATATTACCATTAAAATTATGAATCTGTTACAACGTACGGACATTCGTGTAGAAACCGACAGCTTGCTACTTCTTTGGTTAGTGGTTAACACCAGTACTCGAATTTTTAACAAGGTTCTTTTGTTAACCATGGGAGAGGATTATTCACAGATAGTTTAATTTTGTCTAAACGGGTCTTTCTTTGGTTGAATTTTCTTGAAGGATTGTTTGAGCACATCTTAAACTAAGTTATGTGTTATATTGTATTAAGTCATATACAATATTTGAATACTGTCTATAATCAAAATTGCATTTTAAATTTTATTTGAGATATGTGTTATATAGTGCTTAAACTAAGTTATGTATTATATTGTATTAAGTCATATACACTATTTGAGATATCAACATATTCAAATATGTTATATTTAATCATATTGATATGTATTTTACAAGAATATATTGTATAAAAACAAATTTATTTTATTTTATTTTATTAAACTCAAAACAGTACACTGGTATCAACCAGTTTCATAACATTTTACATTTTATTTGGAGAGCTAAACTAGAATGGAATCAATGAGCCCTCAGTTTGGGTGGGGGTGTTGGATTTAGCACATTGTTTGCATATGAAGTGTTCAGTGAAATACAAATGTGTGTCATATTTTACTCACGAAATTCTTGCATTAAAAATGTGCTCAAATTAGTGAAATTCGTTAGAGCATCCACGGTGTGAGGAACTATGGAACTAATATTAGATTAACGTGTGACAAAGTTGTTTCTTAGAAAAAATGATGTAATGTATAGTACTAGAGGTGAGATTCTTAACAAAATAAAAAAATATAAAATAATGTATGTTCTATCTGATGGACAACTAACAAACCAAAAAATAATATTATTTAATTTAAAGGACTAATATCTATAGTTAGAACATCTACAATGTATAGTACTATTGAACTAGTACTACATGGACATGTAAGCAAGGTTGTTTCTCAGAAAAAATGCTACAATATATAATACTAGAGATAAGACATTTCTAACATAAAAACTATAAAAATATGCGTACTATATCCAATGCAATGAGCAACTATCAAACTAAAAAATAGTATTATTTAATTTATGGAACTAGTATCTATACATAGAACACGTATTTTATCTTAGTTTACTTAGCACTACATTCACAATATATAGAACTAGTACCAAGCTAAAAAAAATATTCTTAGCACCATCACTTATTTCAACATTGTGAATGCTCTTAAGATTCATACTTTACTTAGCACTACCTTCTCAATGTATAAACCTAATACTAAAATAAAAAGATTCTCTTAGATACTCCTTATTTCACGCATTGTGGTTGCTCTTAAAGAACGCAAGGCTGTGTTTCGGGGTAGTGAAATTGCTACCACGCTCGTTACTTTTTTAGGAACACTTACATAAGATTTTCAGATTGATGTTTGGACAGTCACTGCATTGTGTTTTATTTGCAATGAATTGTGTTGCAGTTTCAAAAGTTTATAGTTTGTTTTCTAATTGAGTATTTGAGTGTGTACTCATGGTGATTAGAGGCTCCAGGAAAAACTAAAGATTAACTCAAAATTGGTAGCTTACCATTTCTGAGTGCAAATGATTCATTATTTCATAGGTCTTTGACACTGCTAAAATCCTATATGCGGATGGGGGCTAACGATTAGAGTGCGGAGTAATACACACCGTGCAACAAACATGAGTATTTCATCAATTTTGCATTTTTGTTGTGATTGTCATATGATATACTTAGGTTTCATATGAAACAAATAGGTATCATAGCCTAACAAAAGATCATTTTTTCGTCATGGTACATATATATTTATGATACAAACATGTACCAGTTAGTATCACTACAAGAAAACAAGGAACTTCCATCGGCAAAACACTAACTTTCGTCTTCCGTCGCCATTTGGCCGATGGAGACGTTTCGACAGAAGTTAGCTAACTTCTGTCGGTCGCCGATAAAAGTTAGTTAACTTCCGTTGGTTAGGCATCACCGACGGAAGTTATACGTTTGACATAAAAAAAGCAGTAACTTCCGTCGGCTATATTTAGCCGACGGAAGTTGACTACTAATAACTTCCGTCGGCTGATTTTGGCCGACGAAAATTAAGCCTTTTTTGTCTTTTTGTTTTATCCAGACGTGCAGCACACGTGCAGCACACAGCAGACCAATTCAAATTCATTCAGAAACATCCTCATGAGAATTTCACATTTCAGATTATACATTCTAGAATATAATTTTACATTCAAATCCATCCAAATATATCTTCTATACAGAATTATCCTATAAAGAATCTAATGCATAAAGTATACAACAATAGCAGATTATAACAAGGCTGACGAAAATTTATTGTTTTTTTGTAAGTGTATTGTGCAACACTCTGAATTTAAAAAATGAATAAATTGGAGAAAAATAAAAATTTAGATAAATAAACTGAGTTTGAAAAATAAAATGATTGAAATAATGAATAATTAAAAATCTCAAGAAAGGATTCAAATTTTTGGTTGGAAAATTTTTATTAAAATTCTCCGAGTCAAGAATATATTCTAAGATTTTTCTATGAACTTTTAGGATTTTTATAACTAGCATAATAATTACAAATACCAATTCAAAAATTATCTAAATCAATAAATAAAATAAAATTTCCTTCGGCCAACCAATCTCTTCTCTCTTATGCATGGCCCACCTGTCGGCACCTCTTTTTCCCCCTCTTTTTTTGCGCTGTGGACCCCAGCTTATCGTAGTAAGTCGAGGAGGCTATCATTATCTATACCATTTTGATTTTATTGAACGGTATAGCGTGCGGTAGTCGCTCTCAGATCAGGAGATCCGTTATAGACATCCTACAATACCATTGTCGCTATCAAGCTATCACACTGTTCCTTTTTGAAGAATGCAAGGCTGTGTTTCGGGGTAGTGAAATTGCTACCATTCAGTTACTTTTTTTATGAACACTTACGTAAAATTTTCAGATTGATGTTTGGACAGTCACTGCGTTGTGTTTTATTTGCAATGAATTGTGTTGCAGTTTCAAAAGTTTATAGTTTGTTTTCTAATTGAGTATTTGAGTGCGTACTCATGGTGATTAGAGGCTCCAGGAAAAACTAAAGATTAACTCAAAGCTGGTAGCTTACCATTTCTGAGTAGGGATTTCTTCTTTTAGAGGACAGGTATGAGAAAATCTCGTTCTTACGGGGGACAAACGGAGAAAAACCTATCCTCGTCGGGTGAAGCGGGGATGGGGACATTCCTCTACTCCTCATCCCCGTTCCCTGTTAATATACCCATTAAATTGAATGTGAGTCCATATTTTATATATATATACATATGTGTGTATGTATGTATGTATGTATGTATATGTATATATATGTGTGTGTATATATATACCTAAACAAGGATTTTCTCCCTGGCAGGTACCCAAATCCCCGACGGAGAGCGGGATGGGAAAAATCTATCCCCGAAGCCGAGGACGGGAACGGAGAACAGGAAATTTTTGGTCTAGCGGGGACGGGGACGGAGACAGAGACCCCTCCCCGCCTAGGATTGTCTCCGTTGCCATCCCTATTTCCGAGTGCAAATGATTCATTTTAAACAGATCACCTCAAAGAAATGATTCATTTTTTCAAGGGAGCAGGAATGGAAAACAGGAGCATTATCCAAAGCAATTAAGGACCAAACATGAAAAATATAAATCACATTTCAATTATCGTATTTTAGAGAATTGTAAAAAAAATAGTTAATTACAAACACACACAATGTTATCGCGTATACATGGGTAAATTGTTGTTTTTTCAAACTGAAAGTTAGATCAGAGTTCAATCGTGTGTATGTTTGGTTAAGCTGTAGATTCTTAAAAAGCTGCAATGAGCTGTAAGATATAAAAAAAGATGTTGTGAGTTGTAAGCCGTAGAAAAGTTGAGAAACTCTTTGGTTAGAATAGTTGTGGATTTATATTTTGGTAGTTCATGATGTTTAGATACATTATTAATATATAATTTTACATGTAAATAATTCTAATCATGAAATTTTGTAATGTTTATATTAAAATTATATATTTTTAAATTACACTAAAATAATATATTTTACTAAAATTTTTTTTTTTTCAAATTTTATATGAACCGATATATTTTAATAGCATGATAGGTAATATACATTCAAAGTTGAACTAAGAAATTGTAAAATCTAGGTTATACCAGCTTTCAAATTTATACTATGAGAATCTATATATTTTAGAAAAGCTGAGTAGACAAAAAAGCTATTTCATTCAGATTCTAGCTTTCGAGCCAAGAAGTTGGTTCAAAAATCTGAACCAAACAGACTTTGCTGATTATTTATGAAAACAAAAGGGATTAAAAAGCACAAGGAATTGTGCACAAATAAACACATGCAATAAAATGGATGACTTTGTGCACACAAATAGAACATTTGAGCGGAAAAATTGTAGAGGCTTCTTACTTCCTTATATTAGGATTAAGCCAGAAATACTACTCCATCCTAAATTACAATCATTCCTGCCATTTAAACTTTGTCCCAAATATTAAAACTTTTATAATTTCCTTCTAGATCTTTCTATTTTACACTTGAAGTACTGGTACTAGTTGTCTCTACTGTTTACATTTATGAGAGGTATTTCATGCTTTTTCATTGCATCTTAATAAACACAAAAAAAATTAGAAATAGCTATAATTTGGCTTTCTATTTTACCCTACCCTTGAAGTACTAGTACTAGTTGTCTCTACTGTTTATATTTATGAGAGGTATTTCAAGCTTTTTAATTGCATCTTAATAAACCCACAAAAATTTAGAAATAGCATAATTTTTGGCTTTCTATTTTACCCTTGAAGTACTAGTACTAGTTGTCTCTACTCTTTATATTTATGAGGTATTTCAAGCTTTTTCATTATATCTTAAGGCTATTCACAATGAAGGTTTTATGGAGTGTTTCATGGTATTAATTATCATGTCACATCAGATTTTTGTTGACATAACATTCAATTAATGAGGAAAGAGAAGGAAATAGTGTCATCACCATGACATGGTGCTAACCCGTTTCCAAGATGGATGAAACGCTCACTGAGAGCAAATTGTTTCATCAGAGATAGGGTATTTCATGAGAGCTGATTGCATTTAATTACACTGGTTAGCTTAGGAAATAGTGAAATGAAACTCTCCACTGAGATGGGGTATTTTATTCAGTTGCAAAGCTGATGTGGATTTTTAGGAAACAGTGTTACGAAACCCACACCACTGTGAATAGCCTAATAAACACACAAAAGTATAGAAATAGCTATAATTTGAGACGGAGGGGATACGTACTTCTTCCATCTCATACCATTGTAACTAGGACTGAATAATTTGAGAATAAGGACAGTGCTATTATCTAATTCGTTATATTATGAAATGTCAAATAGAGTAACAGTGGCTGAGCAAATGCAAAATCAGATAGAGGAGACACTCCCATTCATAAATAGGCAGCCAGTTTTCACATTGGTCCCAGGATTATTGGTGCCAACAACATAAATGGTGGTTTTCAATGCACACCCATCTTCAACCTCCAACTACCCTTCCCAATTTCTAGTTGGCTGGACAATAACATGAAAAAAATTAGTGATTTACACCTTCAAATTTTGAGGTATGCTTCACACTCTAAAAAATACTCACCTATTTAGTTATATAGCCAAGAGAAATTGCAAAACGAAAAAATAGAGCGGAAAGTTTCCGTCCATCCTAAAAACAGAAATAGAGTTATGTACAAATAGAAAAGGAATATCTAGGAGAAGAAGTTAAATAGAAAAAGATTTTTATCTGAAAATAAAAGCGGAAACGGAACGGCGATTTCTAACGAGATCATATACGGAAATGGAATATCCCAAACAATAAATATGGAAACAGATCAGCTGTAGTTTATGCAGCAGCTCATGTGCATTGCCCCATGGCCACAAGGACACAAAACCAATGGCCGAGATCTCTATTCAATACTGAACTAAATATATGGTCCATGCCGCCCAAACTGTTGTGGTGTTGCATCCTGACGAAGCTAGCTTAGAAATGCCATCACAAGGATGCCAGTGATAATTGTTGTGAAACTACAATAATTATCATGGGCATATACAGTCCGTTTTTCGCCGAATTCGATCATGGGCATTGGCTCTAAACTACAACTGCAACTTAGGGTGCGTTTGGTTTTACGGTGAGTTGTGAAAAAACTGTTATGAAAAAGCTACTATGAGTTGTCTGCGGTAGAAAAGCCAAAAAACGTTTGGTTAAAGCTGCTGTGAAAAAACTATTGTGAATTGATTGTTTTTTATAACTCACATAATTTTCATTATTATAATATTCCATACATATATAAATAGGAAACAGTCAACATTTATGGAACTAAATAACTGAAAAATATATTAGATAAATAAAAAAGTTCATAGTTCATCTTATAAAGTAACCGACAACCACATAGTTATCTCATGAAATTGTGCAATATAATACGAACCACAATGATGTTAAATCAATCAAGACATCTTGAATTCATGCTATCCAATTTGTACTAAAAATAAAAAAAAAAAACAAAAAAGCAGAAGCAGAAAAGCAGGGTCCAAACTGCTTTCAAATTTGTACTGAAAAAGTTGCTTTTCGTGGAAGAAATAACTTTAGTAAACCCGTTTGGTTCAGCTTCTGCTTTTTCACAGCAAAATCAGGTTTCAAAAACAGAACCAAACACACCCTTCAGCTGCCCGTGATAGCTAGATTAATGACATGGCCCTGAAGCAGATGGAAAGTACTTATTAACCATGAGAAAGCAACTACAAATAGTTCAGGAGCCAAATGGAATGTAAAGTATTAACCTAATAATCCAGCAGCCTTTACTTTCCTCTATAGTCTCTATGTCTGAAAGGCATTGCCATGGGGTATGGATTATTAACACAGACAAGAGGTCAAATAGCAAAAGCTTACACTGAAATTAAATGTACAGCTGACTAACCACACTGTTGACTTTCATTGAATAGGGCAGTTATAGGTGGAGTACTGCACAGGGGAAGTAAATAACAAGACAGAGAAGAGAAGACTTTGCTGATGTGGAATATCAGGAGCAAACCAACAAAATCAGATAGAACATATTTAGCTACTGAAATTTTTCAAATGTAGCAAATTCACAGCAATTTTGCTAAGGTCCAAATGGATCCACCAAAATGTAGTATCTCTACTTCAGATACACCTGAGGCAGAAGATGCACAACAATACAAAAACATTTGCTTTTCAAATATACTACCAAGGTACTAGTAATTAATTTATATCCACAATTCAAGAGCACTATGATCCATGCATCCATCAATCCATTACCAGCTACCAATGTACTTAACACTCACTACAACTAGTAGTATATGATCTAATGAGCTCCATCCAATCCAGTGTTCTGATCTGAAGCAAATTTCTCAGCGTTTCTTGATTATAAAAGAGGTGGGAGAAGAAGAAAAGAAAGCCGCGTTACACATTGCTTCGTGAGTTCGTGGCCTGCATGAAGGAATTGCAGCTTGCAGCTAGAGGTGGCAGTTGAGGCAGTTGCAGGTCCTCGGGGTGAAGGAGCAGACGCCGAATGGGCGGTTGGGGATGTTGCAGTTGATGGCGTAGCAGCAGGGCGCCGGGATGCAGACGCCGTGCGGCCCGCCGCAGCAGGTGCACACCGCGCATATCTGGAACCGCCCCACCAGCCGCCGCCGCCGCCGCGAGGGGAGCATCCCCGCGCCGCCGTCCAAGAACGTCTTCCTCAGCCTCGGCGTCCACTCCCACCCCTCCGCTTCCGCCGTCGCATTGTTGCTGGTCCGTCCGCCGCTACTCGCCTGCATGCGAACACGGTGGAGAGTGGAGACAGGAAGGCCAGGTCAGTTCTTGCAATACAAAGTTACAAACACGCGCTACATACAGAGACATGGAGAGAAGAGAGAGTAGTGGACGTGCTTGTGCTTGCTCTGCGAGAGCTGACGGCGCGAGGAAGGTGGCGGCGAGGAGGGAGACGGAGAGGAGGAGGAGGAGGAGGAGAGAAACAGATGGAGGTGGAGACGAGGAGCTCGACGCCATCTTGTGGCAGGTGGAGGCTGGCAGGCACAGCAACAGCAGCCAGAGGATGGGGGTTTTTGTGGGGTGTACTCACCAGCTAAGTGAGGACTGAGGAGGGTGCATTTATTTGGGGAAGTATCCTGTGCATATCGGTTAGCCGTGCATATGGTGTACATGTGAGATCTCCACCTTCAATCTGTAATCCAACGAACAACAGTAGCTGGGGGTTATCGCAAAATAACAGAATGGGGGAGGTGGAAGGTGTTTTCTGCAAAATGATTTGGTGGAGCTGTTGTCCGTTGGATTACAGATTGAAGGTGAAGATCTCACATGTGCACCATGTGCACGGCTAGCCGATGTGCACAGGATATTTCCCCCATTTATTTTGCACAAGATGCAATCTTTTGCATTTACAAGTGGGGAATGTAAATTTATTTATACTTTCTTTGGTTTTTAAAAGAAATCTTTTGTAATTCATTAGTATGTATTTTTTTATTTATCCATATTAAATACAGTCTAGGAGTAAAGATAGTGTGGAAGACATAATAATTAGTGGTATAGTAGACGTCTAAAATACACAATAAAATACAAAATAGTTTATTTTAAGCAACTCTAGAAACAAGTCTAGAACGACTTATTTTACGGAAGTATCAATTGAAGTTTCTAAGAGTTTTATATTTCTTGATTTTCTAGATTTAAAGTCTTTAAATAGTAATTTTTAATGTTTTGATAATTAAAAAATCATTTTAAAAACATATACAGTGAATGCATGCAAACTCAGAAGTACAACATGGTTATATTTAATATACATAAAACAAGAAATATGCATGCTAATTAATTGTTTTTATGTAATAATATGTCTCAAATTTAAAAGAATTATGGCGTAAATACGATTGTTTTGATTTTTCAGTGCCATCAATTGCTTGTCCTAAACAGGATCGTACGGTATATTGGAAAAAAATTGATAATTTGCTACTGTACTTCGATTACGATATTATTTTTGAGGCTGACATATAAGGCCGCCTGTTTGGTTCCTTTAGAGACTAAATTAAACATTAGTCTCTCCTTGTTCACTTGACTAAATTTTAGTCTCAACATGTTTGGTTATAGAGACTAAAGGTTATTAAAGTGGGTGAAAAATGACTAAACTACTCTTAATAAATGTTCGCAGATAGTCTTTTTCCCACTCCGAGGAGCATTAATGAGTGGCAAACCATGTCAATATTCTCTTTTAGTCCCTTTTAGCAACCTCATGGGGACTAAATGGCTAAATTTTAGGGACTAAAGTTTAGTCCCTTTTAGTCACCCCGTTTGACAATTTAGGGACTAAAAGAGACTAAACTTTAGTCCCTAAAGTTTAGCGAGGTGGAACCAAACACCCCCTAAATCTTGAATCAATGAAAATGAGTTTGAATGACAAATTAGTTAAACGTATTGTTTGAAGTTTGAAGTCGGAGTAGTGTACCCGCACATGAACGCTTAACAATACTCAACGTTTTTGAATTTTTAAACTAAATCATATTTCGGTGGTTTTTTATATGAAATGTGCTTGTATCGAGATATATTTTTGTAGTGACAAGTAGAACCAATTTAATTATACGCATCTTTACTGTTTAGACCTGCCTACCTATAAGTGTTAAGACTGGCTTTAAAATAAATATGAATTATATCATGTATGAACTGGTTTCATATCTTTAAATACATATAATTTGATTTAGGCCATAATCTTCAAACTTTGACCATTAATATCTTTCATAATAAATTTATATTTCAATGGTACCATAGAAACAAAAATCATGCTCATATATATGTCCGGATCTATGTTTTCAACTTAATATTTTTCTAGCTTTTGCAAATATATCTCGACGAAAATTTTCAGCGATGTATCAGATATAAGATACTCTCTAGATCTCACCTATTGTTAGAGACTATTTTTTTGAATAATTAGATATTTGAAAAATTAATTCCTAAATTAAATAAAGCATGACAAACTTAGGAACTAACATACATATATACTAATAAACAGAAACATCATAACTATAACCTTAGAAAACACGATTAATAACTGAATCAGATCATAGCACACGTATTGTAGTATTGTACGCTTGCAGACTAGAAAATGGTGATTGATGACAGGAGTCGACGACGAGTGACGATCGACGATCTAAGTAGATGAAAGAGGTGCCATATTGATAGGCTTGAGTAGTCATGCGAGCGATTTCCAAAAACCTTATTTATTTTCTCTATAGGATCACAAAAGCAAAGGGTTTTAGATACCTATAACTCTCCATGTGCACACTGATATTCATGATGGAGTAGGATACGGTGGTGACGCAACAACAAGAAGAGGCAAAATCCTAGCTCAGATTGATCTATTTCTAGCGAAGGTCGAGAATTGAAGTTAGATATATAAGAGAGCTAGCATGATCTCACGTCACGATCATGATCTCAACCAAATCGGTCTCCATATATTAAACTTAAAGGGGCTAGGTAACCAAAATTAAAACTATAAAAGGAAGTTATGCTCCTACAAGGCGAGGAACCGGATTTGCATGGACCATTCACACAAGTGCCACGTGTCCATGCCCTTTTCCCCGGCTTGTGCTCACCTCGATGAGGAGAGCAAGCGCGTGTAAAGTTTTTCTTCTATCCTACACAGATAGCTTGATAGAATTGAGACAATCTCACTATATAAGTTGGTCATCTTCTACTTGGAACTAAATATTTGTGCCATCCTCTTATCCTTTGAGATTTATTTAGAATTTCTAAATATTAATATAAGCTTAACCCATATTCCAACATAATTAACAAAACCTAGCGATCCAAACTAATTCTCATCTGAACACATTCGACGACAACAATTTCTCACATCTTCCTAAAACAAAGAAAACCTAGCCTATGATCTCCTTTGGGGGAGTTTATTATAGTTTGTGTTTAAAATAAAAATGGATTATATATCAAACGAAAAAATAGATAACTTCTACTTTAATATAATCAACTATATAATTAATAATCATAATTAGTCATCTTCATGATTATTTAATAATTAAGATTATGTTATAATATTGATTTGATTATTTTAAGGGTGTGTTTGGACCAAGGAGTTAAATTGTAGCCCGTGTCACATCGGATGTTTGGACATCAATTTGAAGGACAAAACGTGAACTAATTATAAAAATAATTGCAGAATCGGAGGATAATTCACAAGACAAATTTATTAAGACTAATTAATCCATAATTAGCAAATGTTTGCTGTAGTGTCACATTGTCAAATCATGGCGTAATTAGACTCATTAGATTCGTCTCGCGAATAATCTCCTGATTATAAATGGGTTTTGTAAATAATCTACATTTAATACTCTAAAATAGTATCTAAACATTCGATGCGAAATTTAGCCCACAATCCAAACACCCCCTAAGTTGTTTGATATGGGTCTATAATAATAGTATAATAGGTGCACATGAACCAACACTAATTGCAGCAGCTTCACTGCTGCAGCAGGTCTCCTTGCGTGTGTATGGGGACATCTATGGTTGGCAAGCCATTAAATCTGGTGCATTGCCATTGCATTATGCAGCTCTTCTGTCCATGGATGGCAAGTTAGCTGCCTACAATTAAGAGCCATCCACCATGCATCTTCCCCTCCATGCCACCTTATTATTACAGATTTAATGATTTTTTTAGCAATATTACAGATTTATAGTTTGATGATTACATAAAAAAACTGATCACTGTAAGGTAGTAACACTTGACCTGTGGTCAGGATTTCATCACTAATCGGTACTAATGTAATGTTGTTGGTACGTTTTTTTGTCACACTTTGACACATGTGTAGCCTAGGAGATCTGCTTAACTCCAGTGCAGATCCTATGTTCTTAGAAAAAAAAGGTTCAAGGCGTGTCAATCAGTTTGACCCTGCAACTGATAAGAAAACAAAAAGGATAACATCAGTAGCATAGCCGGTCAGCTGGCAAGCCGATGACTGCGACAGAGATAGTGAAATCATGGAACATCATGCTGATCGGCCATAGGGCCGATGACTATGGCTGAATCAATCGAGCGAGTATGTAATTAGCCGATGAGATAGATAATTTACGCATGTAGGTCGATGAGCGCTTTCCGATGGTCGGTATGATATGACGCTGAATTGAAGATAACTTGTCGGCTTGTACTCCGACAGAAATAAATAAAATGTACCAGATAACATGTCTATATCATGAAAATCGTCACAATAACTAGATTGGACCTAACCAAGATAGTAGCTAGTCACGATGATCTTAATAATATATCAAAGTATCAGGCATGCTTTATTTAGATGAACGGTATACAACATGAAAGGGATACAATAGCAAGAGATATCAGACCTAACCGATAAAGCCTCAAACTATCACACATAGATCACATCAATCTAAGAGATCAATCTGATGAAGCATTAGACCTAGCTAATACACCGAGGACAACCGATGACTGTACTGTTTCGACATTCACATCAAGAGATCAAATCGATGCAGCCGTGAGGATACCGACCTAGTCGATACGGTCGTCGAGGGTGGCGGGACTCAGCTCTTCGCCGGAGATCGAAACGATGCAGCCTAGCTCTGAGTGCCAAATCCCGCCGGAATTAACCTTGGAAGCCAAGGGTGGTGATGCGCCGACTAGTTGTTTAACAGAGATGTGTTTTTAATCCTAACTAAAGGGTACATATTTATAGTCCGGAGACTTATCGTCCAAGCATCCTATCTTAATTGATTCTTGATAATCTTCATCTTCTTCTTATTTTTATCCCCATTGGCTTCTCTCACCCGGCAACACATATGTCATGAATGGGCTTCCTTAACTTTCTCTAACCGGACCCCTTTGACCTCTGTTGACTGTGCGGCATCCATGGTGGGCCCTGGACTTTACCAAATCTTGACGTCAACACATGCCCCCCAGTTTCGAAGAATTAAATGGCTTATGATGATTTGAAACTATTGGTCATTATTCTCTGCCACCACATCCATTCGCACGATCCTTTCGCATTCATTAACTGTTAGCCGAAACCCTCCATTTTAAGTACTTAAAATATCATTCAAGGTTTCGGCTTTGTACCACTTCTGGCTTCATCTATCTCATCTTCTTCCTTCGGCCATTCACAACTGTGACGGATGTCGCCCTATCTGACACATATACTTTTCTTTTGGGGCGGCATCAGACCATGCTTCATTCCCCACAGTTTTGTTTTTGCATTGACGTTTATCAAACCGAAGATTTGGTTCCTTTATTCTTGGACCTGTAAAGGTTTTTGGCCTTTCGAAAATTGAAAAATGCCCTATGATTACCTTTTGTCGAACGTTGCATGTGGTCCCCACCGGATCCGGTGGGATTGACTTGACCCGGCTGTCAAGGGGTCTTATAAGTATCTCGGTTGTTTTGCCTTTCCTTTTACAATTTTGGCCTACTATTCACTCTTGCCCCCTAAGCTCTTCGTCGTGTCCCTCCGGTGCTACATGCGATCGTCGTCGCTTGCCATCTTTGCCCTTTTCGTCGGCCCCACTCTTTCGTCATTTCTAGCAATGGCCACTATCGGTGCAATCCTCGAGGTAAGTCCTTAGCGTCCTTTGGTCCTTCCCATTTCCTTCGGCTTTTCATGGTCCATTCATTTTTCCGGTTCATTCATCTTTATCTACCCCTCCTTCACTATTTTCTTTACGTTTTCTTTGTAGAACTAACGAAGCCCAGTTTCGATTCCCCTTGCTAACCATGTGACTCGTCGATTTCTGGGCCCGATGGATAACCCTGATCTCGTCGATATTATTTCCGCAGAAACCAATCGGATCCCCTTCAAACACTCTTCCATGCTTTCTTCTGATTGATATCTTAGTTTTAGGGCTTTCCCTTCCCCACTCCCTGGATGGAACAACTGGTACCTTAGGGTATCGGTCGTCAAACATCCATCCTGGGAGGAGGTCAGCATCGGTCATTGTATTGATCTTTCTCTTGTTGAGTCCTATAAGAACGAGTCAATTCTCGTCGCTGCCTGTTATTTTTGGTCCGATGACTCCCTCCCTTCTTGACATTCTCTCCTTGACTTCCCTAGACATCACCTCCCCTTGTTATCCTCTCTCCTTTCGCTCCAAGTCAACTCATCGTCTCAGTGTGAAATCCATTGGAGGTTGAGGCAAGTTGAGAAACCAAGGGTTGGTTTCAGAGTCTGTGATGAGTGATTGACAGATTTTATCCTCTGATTCGAACGGGTCCCTCCGAAGGGGTTCGGAGGTTGCTTCACCGAAGGGTTCGGTGGGTTCTGGTTGTTGCGGCTGTTGCAGCGGAGTGTGCCTGTCGGAGGGGTCCGACAGTACACAATGACTTGGTTGTACCGAAGGGTTCGGTACTTTGGGCGGTACACCAGAGTGTGTGTCGAAGGTTGTTTACTCAGAGAGGTCTTCGGGGTACTTGATACACTTGTCTGTCTGTCTGTGGTGCGCAGGTGACTTCGGAGGCGACAAACGGTTCGTAGCGAGTGAACCTGGGTCAAGCGGGAGGCTTGATGCCAGGCGAGCGAGGAGCTCGGTCACGAAGGCTGCGAAGGGGTCGAGGTCGGACCTCGGGTCAAGGTGCGCCAGGAGAAGGCAGTATGTGCGGAGCCTGGCTCCGGGTGAAGGTACTCTAAGATGAAGTCCTCGGAGACGAGGCACTTCGAAGGGTACTCCGAATGGAGTGACTTCGGAGTATGGTGGACCAAGTCCTCAGCAATGAGGCAAGGCATTCGAAGTGTGCTCCGGAGGGAGGCACTCGAAGGTATACCCGACGAAGGTCTCAGAAGTCGAGGTGCATCGAAGGCATGGTCCGGGTGAGGATCATCGAGGAGTGTGCTCAGGGAGATACACTGCGACGAAGTGCTCATGGAATGCTTCATGCGGAGGCCTTGGACGAAGGAGGGACTTCGAAGGGTGGTACTCCGAAGGTGGGGCTTTGGAGTGAGGCTGGCTCCGGAGTGAAGCAGACTCCGGAGTGAAGCTGACTCCGGAGTGAGGCTGACTTGAGGTACTTCGGCCATGCATGGCTTCGGTACACGGACGGACGGAGTTCGAGCTGGGAGAAGCTGTGAAGCCGTGGTGGTCCACCCCAGCACTGAGCGATCGAGATTTTCTTATCATGTGTAGGCACCGGACCGAGGCTTGGAGGGCACGTGGATCATAGACTCCGGTTGTTCACGCCACATGACCGGAGATGCAGCATGGTTCTCCAGCCTCACCACAACCAAGCAAAAGGAACATATCACCTTCGGCAACAATCGAAGGAGTAGAGTCAAAGGTAAAGGTGTGGTAAGAATTAACTCGAATTTCACTCTCAAAGATGTTGCTTTGGTTGAAAACTTGGGATACAATTTTCTTTCTGTATCTCAATTGCTTGATGAGGGCTTCGAAGTGCGATTCCATCACGATACTTCACAAGTACTCAATTCTGATGGCGTTGTGGTATGTAAGATCTTTAGAGTTGGGAGAGTTTTTGGAGCTGATTTTTCTGAGTCATCTGGTTCTTCTCATTGTCTTGTTGCACATTCTACTTCTGAGCTTTGGTAGTGGCATAGGAGACTAGGGCATATGAGCTTTGAGTTGCTTGTTCGTCTGAGTGCCCTAGGTCTGATCCGAGGATTGCCCAAGCTCAAGGTTGAGAAGAATTTAGTTTGCGCTCCATGTCGACATGGAAAAATGATTGCCGCTTCGCATTCGCCAGTCACCACTGTGATGACTGAACAACTCGGAGAACTTCTCCACATGGACACTGTAGGTCCTTCTCGAGTTAGTTCTTTAGGCGGCAAGTGGTATGTGTTAGTCATTGTCGACGATTTCTCTCACTACTCTTAAGTCTTCTTTCTTTCCAGCAAGGATGAAGTGTTTTCACACTTTCGGATCTTAGCTTTGAGACTTTTCACTGAACTCCCTGGTGCATTGAAATTCATTCGAAGTGATAATGGCACTGAGTTTAAGAACAGTCTCTTTGTTGACTTTTGCATGGAGCATGACATAGAACATCAATTCTCTGCTCCGCGGGTTCCTCAACAGAATGGTGTTGTTAAGAGAAAGAACCACACTTTGGTTGAGATGGCTAGGACGATGCTTGATGAGCATAGGACTCCTAGAAAATTCTGGGCTGAGGCCATGAACACTGCTTGTTACATATCAAACTGAATCTTCTTGCGCTCAATTTTGAACTTGACATCTTATGAGCTACGTTTTGGGAGACAACCCAAAGTTACTCATCTTCGAGTTTTTGGTTGTCATTGCTTTATCCTAAAACGTGTCATTCTTGTCGTGTTTATAATTTGGAGACTAACACTGTCATCGAGTCATGTGATGTGACTTTTGATGAATCAACCCTCTCTGTTAGTTCTACTCTTGAACAGGCAAATGAACACGACATGGAACAGACCATCTTCGAAGAAGAAGATCCCGGAGATTTCGAGGATGAACCCTACTACACTCGACATCAACCCCCGAAGCTGACCCCACTTCGACTACTTCGGCACAAGGTCCCGAAGCAACTACCTCGACATCGGTCATCTTGGACCACTCCAACGCACAAGTTGAGGGGGAGACTGCATCCCGCCGCGAGGCTCCACATCATGTTCAAAAGATGCACCCTCCCGAGCAGATCATTGGTGAGCTTGATCAAAGGGTAACACGTTCTCATGCTCATTTCATTGATTCCACTTTTGTTGCTTCTTTTGAGCCCTTAGATGTTAGTCATGCACTTTCTGATTCTAGTTGGATCAATGCCATGCATGAAGAACTTGAAAATTTTGAGAGAAACCAAGTCTGGACTTTAGTTGATCCTCCACCAAATGTTCATTTCATTGGAACAAAATGGATTTTCAAAACAAACAAGGGGAGGATGGGACTGTAGTTAGAAACAGGGCTAGACTTGTAGCTCAAGGTTATTCTCAATTAGAAGGGATTGATTTTACTGAAACTTTTGCACCTGTTGTGCGTCTAGAGGCCATTAGGATTTTGCTTGCCTTTGCGACATCCCGGGGATTCAAACTCTATCAAATGGATGTCAAAAGTGCATTTCTTAATGGCTTCATAGGCGAAGATGTTTATGTAAAACAACCCCCTGGTTTTGAAAACCCCAAATACCCACATAAAGTCCTTAAGCTTCATAAGGCTCTTTATGGACTCAAGCAGGGCCCTCGGGCATGGTATGATAGACTTAAGTCTTTTCTGCTTGAGCGGGGGTATTTGATGGGATCTGTTGATAAAACCCTGTTCACTCTCAAGCATGGCAAAGATTTCCTCCTAGTTCAGATTTATGTGGATGATATCATCTTTGGTGGCTCTTCTCATGCTTTGGTTGCCGAGTTTGCAGATACCATAAGCAGGGAGTTCGAGATGTCCATGATGGGTGAACTCACATTTTTCCTTGGTTTGCAAATCAAGCAAAGCAAACAAGGTACTTTCATCCACCAGACAAAGTACACCAAGGACCTGCTCAAGAAATTCGACATGGCTGATGTGAAGCCACTTGCCACTCCAATGGCTACATCTGTAGCATTGGATCCTGACGAAGATGGAGAAGCCGTAGATCAGAAGGAGTTTCGAAGCATGATCGACTCCCTCCTCTACTTGACTTCTACGAGGCCGGACATACACTTCGCAGTGTGTCTGTGCGCTCGTTTTCAGGCTTCACCACGAGCTTCGCACTGCCAAGTGGTAAAACGCATTCTCAGGTATCTCAAACATACCTTTGAATTTGGCATTTGGTATTCTGCGTCTTCCTCTTTGTGTCTTCGAGGTTATTCCGATGCAGACTTTGCTGGGTGTAGGATTGATACGAAAAGTACCTCTGATACTTGTCATTTTCTGGGTACTTCTCTGGTTTGCTGGTCTTCCCGCAAACAGTCTAGTGTTGCACAATCAATGGCTAAGGCCGAATATGTTGCTGCAGCTAGCTGTTGCTCTCAGATTTTGTGGATGGTTTCCACTTTGCGGGATTTTGGGTTAGATTATAAGAGTGTGCCACTATTCTATGATAACACTAGTGCTATTTGTATTGCAAACAACCCGGTTCAGCATTCCAGAACCAAACACATTGATGTGTGATATTATTTTCTCAGAGATCATAATGAGAAGGGTGATATTGAACTTCAATATGTTGATACCCAACACCAGCTAGCCGATATTTTCACAAAACCCCTCGATGCTTCTCGTTTTGCCTACTTGCGTGGGGAACTTGGTGTTTGTCACCCTTATGGCATTTTGTGAGGGGGAGCAGATTTTGATTGTTGTGCATATGCTCATTGTGTGTGAAATTGCATTTACATCTTTTGCACTTATATGCCTGATTTTAATTCATGAAATCATGTCAGCTCAGCTCTATTTAATATGTATGAAACATTTTGTGCATGATTTTCTCCTTCCAAAATCAACTCATGCTCACTACTTAGTCTTGGATCTAGCATGTGTAGGACTGCTTTAGCTATCTTTTATCTGCTTGATAGCAAGACTCCTTTCCTCTGGACGCTAAACATTGCAACTTGAAAAATTGTTCTACTTACTCATGGATATTCATCAAGTGCTACACAAATTGTTCACTTAATTAAAATCAAAAACTCCATGATTTGCATGCTTCAAGTGAAAAGATCCAGGTGGGTTTGTTTATTGCACTACTCTATTCTAGACTGCTTACCATTACACATTGGTCTGAACTGAGATAGTGTAGCGTATGCCAAAATCAATGCCTTAAGCTTCTGATGGCTTTCATGCCTAGGCTTGGCCTGATTGGAAAGTATAATGTAGACAAACAAATAACCCCTGGCATTATGAAAAGAACAACAAAAATTCATTGTTTATCAAGTTTGCTTTCAAAGCTCCACTTGAACTGGACTTGTCTGTCTAGAGTAGAAATTGACTAGCTTTGCGCAGTCCCTGCTTTTATTTGTCTAGTTACCTTGATTGAGTGGTGATGCGTTTATTTCAAAATGATAAAATCACATGATGTCATCATGTTTTTAACGAATGTTAAACTGAGCTGAGCACATGATAATTGGTATTAATGTTGGCATATTTTTGTTTTATATGTCTTTGCAATTCTGCCCATTTCGAAGCTTTGCATCTTTTGAATGCTCTTTGATGCTTGCATTGCCAAAGGGGGAGAAATTCTTGAGTTCTCTGCAGCAAGGGGGTAAAATAACTTAGGGGGAGTTTTTATCTTGCAAAGGGAAGATTTGCCGAAGGGGCTTTTACTCTTTTGAAAAAGGGGGAGGAAAATACTTTTGTCAAGTGACATGATTTGACTCGTTTCTAAGTTTTTATGGTCACTTGTGTGCTGAAATCTTTCAAATTTTCTTGAACTTGAATTTGGTTGTCAATGCACTCATCAAGGGGGGATTGAGAAACCAAGGGTTGGTTTCGGAGTCTGTGATGAGTGATTGATAGATTTTATCCTCAAATTCGAAGGGGTCCCTCCGAAGGGATTCAGAGGTTGCTTCACCGAAGGGTTCGGTGGGTTCTGGTTGATGTGGCTGTTGCAGCGGAGTGTGCCTATCGGAGGGGTCTGATAGTACACAATGACTTGACTATACCGAAGGGTTCGGTACTTTGGGTGGTACACCAGAGTGTGTGCCGAAGGTTGTTTACCCGGAGAGGTCTCCGGGGTACTAGATACACTTGTCTGTCTGTCTGTGGTGCGCAGGTGACTTCGGAGGTGACGGACGGTTCATAGCGAGTGACCCTGGGTCAAGCGGGAGGCTTGATGCCAGGCGAGCGGGGAGCTCGGTCACGAAGGCTGCGAAGGGGTCGAGGTCGAACCTCGGGTCGAGGTGCGCTAGGAGAAGGCAGTTAGTGCGGAGCCTGGCTCCGGGTGAAGGTACTCCGAGATGAAGTCCTCGGAGGCGAGGCACTTTGAAGGGTACTCCGAATGGAGTGACTTCGGAGTATGGTGGACCAAGTCCTCAGCAATGAGGCAAGGCGTTCGAAGTGTGCTCCGGAGGGAGGCACTCAAAGGTATACCCGACGAAGGTCTCAGAAGTCGAGGTGCATCGAAGGCATGGTCCGGGTGAGGATCGTCGAGGAGTGTGCTCAGGGAGAGACACTGCGACGAAGTGCTCATGGAATGCTTCATGCGGAGGCCTTGGACGAAGGGTGGTACTCCAAAGGTGGGGCTTCGGAGTGAGGCTGGCTCCGGAGTGAAGCAGACTCCGGAGTGAAGCTGACTCCGGAGTGAGGCTGACTTGAGGTACTTCGGCCATGCATGGCTTCAGTACACGGACGGACGGAGTTCGAGCTGGGAGAAGTTGCGAAGCCGTGGTGGTCCACTCCGAAGGTGTTGGTGCGAAGGCCCAAGGGCTTTGACGGCTTCGGCTCAAAACCGTCTCTGTATCGAAGGCTGACATTGGTGAAGCAAAGGCCGTCAGGCTCAAGGCTTCTCACCGAAGCTACCGCACCCCTCACGTGCGAAGGGGGGCTTCAGAAGGGTCCAAAACTGCAAAGGCTGACAGCGTCTGCTCTGCAAAAGCTGGTGATGTCCCCTCTGCGAAGCTGACAAAAGAAGCCTCCAAATAAAGTAAACTACCAGTTGTACCCCCTATTCTGATGAGACAAAACTGGTGTAAACCCTAGGGGTAAAGTAGTCTATTCACAGGGCTGAATAGTGCCTATAAATAGTGGAGACTAGCTAGGTCACATCAACACTTTGAGCAGCCATTGTAGAACTCTTGTGCTAGCCGCCACACTCTCTGTATTCATCTTGTGAGTTCTTTTTGTGTTCCCTGTTCAAGTAATGAAACTTTGATTTTGTTCTCATTTGTGCTTGAACTTGTATTCTGTGTTGCACTGCTTGCTTTGATTCCTCTGTACACCTTCTTCTTCCTGAGTGAAGTTGTGTTTTGATCGTCTGGAGAAGTGTGTGAGAAGTCTGTTTGTGAGAAGTGTGTGTTTTTCAGTGTTTGTTCGCTCTTTGTAAACTGGAGGCTTGACCTCTCTGATTACTAGCGAAGCACTGTTTGACTTGAGTCGAAGCCCATTTTCTTCCCGTGTCGAAGTCCTTGGCGAAGTCTGTTCAGTGTGCGTTTAGACCTTCGAAGTACGAAGCCTAGCACCAGTTGCTGTCGCTAAGTACTTGGTCGAAGTCCTCAGAGGGAAGTCCGCTCTTGCGAAGAGTGAAGTGCGAAGCCTGCTCGAAGGCACCCTGTGTGCGGGGCCTGCACTAACTTAGCAGAGCTGAATTTTTGGGGTTGTGGGTGGAGCGCAGTCTTCTTAGCTTTGAACTTTTGCTCCTTGCGAAGCATGATTTCGGAGCTGTGAAATACCTCCGAACCAGAACTTTGAAGGGTGTGTTCGAAGCCTGTTCCGTAGAAGACAGAAGTAAAACAGAAGGCCATTTTTAGTCCGAAATTTTAAAAGCTCCCATTCACCCCCTTTGGTCGCCGTTTTCGGTCCAACACAAGTACATCACAAAGTTCAATAGGAAAACCGGCCCTGTCGACACCAAGGAACATGTGGCCTTCCTCAATCTCTGGCTAGAACGGTTCGTGTTTTGCGGATCGACCCTAGGTCTAATCGCCCATCTCTAATTCCTGGCCGAGCAGCTTGCTGCAAAAAAGAAAAACCCTCTTGGTCGATACATCCTTGGTGCCACCTACCACCTTATCCATCAAGTATCGACCAAATTATCGGTTGGTGATCCTGTCGGTCACTTCGGTGGACCCTAGTGGTTCTTGCAATTGTGGCTTAACATTTACTCCGCCGAAATGACCGATGACTCCCATTTTTCTTTGATGGAATTTCCTACAGATCATCCTGAATCGGTTGCCCCCACCTACCATCAGTGTGCATATTTAGGCGAGGCAGCTGCATGTCGATCTTCTTCCCGATTGTCTCCTGACTCCCTGAGCTTATGGTTTGCATCGTTTTATTGTGGCTTTGGGAGTGAAAGGACAATCTTTTTCGCGTACAATTACTTATCTAAATATGAATACCCTGTGAGTTCCTCCTGGCCGATGTATGTCGGACTGAGGGGTCCACCAGAACCTTAAAGATCTTGATCACCCCTTGTCTCTTGCCCGTCAACTTCACTACTCGCAAGGATTCCTTCGAGTTTTATCACCCGACTGTCTGCTCGTGACAGCTAAGATTCAGCCAGCTTCCTCCTCATTTATTCTTTATCAACCGAATCCAAATCCGCGGAGAAGTTGTGGAGGCTCGGGAATACGAGCAGTTGTCTCGGGTGGCTGACCAAGTGCCTTATGGTGATCTTGCACCTTGGTCAGCTTGCACCATGAGATCTGCTGATATTGATGCTTGGCAGGGTGAATGGGCACTGCATTTACTTCATCAGCCCCCAGGACCTACTGCTAGCGTTTACATTCTGGTCACATTGATGACTCTTTGCCACTAAGCCCATACCTTAACTCTTATGTTTCCTTCCTCCTCCTTTTCCTTACCGTCCTTTGTGTTGTATAGGGGGTGGCACGGATGCTCCGCGGATGAGCCATAGCGGTCGTATGAGCCATAGCGGTCGAATGACTTGCTCTCTAAGAGGCGAGTTAAGATTCTGGTGTGTAAGCACAAAGTATCGGATGTGGGAACACGCCGATTGTACCTCTTTGATCTCCTCTTTGTTGAGTGACATCTTCCTCTTTGATGACACGTATTCTCCTCTTCAGTCGATGCCACCTACTCCTTTGGCCAAACACACCGCGATTGCTACTGTCATGCCTTCATCAGTTCAGGTATGTTCGTATCCCTGTATTGCATGTTCTGTTCTTGTGCCATCAGTGCTCAATATCTTTTCTTGTTAGCCCTCTTCTCCTGTCGTGGCGCCTTCTCTAGTGGCTTCTGACATGATGGCCGGTGTCCCGGCCGATACTCAATCTCTCCCGCCTGACGGGGGTGTTGTGATGGCACCTGTTGTTGGAGTTAACCTGCCCGAGTCCTCACTAACGGGTTCCAATGCACCGGCCGATATAGCCGGTACTACTATTGCTACCAAGACCAATGCGCCAGCAGCTGTGGTGGTTGGTTGATGACAGAGCAGCTTCTGCCTCGACCTCCCATCAGGTGTTTGTCTTGCTTTTCTTCTCCTATTGCTTCAGCATGACTGATATCGGTCTTGAATGCAACCTACGCTGGATGTCGCGGGGTAACCTACCTCCCAAGGTAGCCTCAAGGAAGGTTCGCACACTCTTCCAGTGACCGATGATGATGCATACGCTTCTTCTGCCGATAGCACTCTGCGATCGACCGCTTCTTCCAAACCTGTTGATGTAAGCATTCTTGCCCTTGATTCTGTTTTCTTCTTTCAGTCTTTTGCCCAGCAATTTTCCTTTGACATCTTGCCATACATGAAGGAGGTTGCCGATGTTTCCTCATCGGCCATGACTCATTTGCCTCCAGTAGTGAAAGAGGTGCTATCGAACCTGCTACGTCACCTGGGTGATCCAGTTGAGGTCTTACTTAATGACTTAGGACCGATACGGGGTCGCTTCAATGATGTCCTAGACCGTCTCTCGCTGGCATTGGTCGAAGCCCTCACACCGGTCGCGTACCTAGAGTTCTATCAACTATAGGTGCAGCTAGCTGTTACGTAGATAGCTGATCGAGCTAACCGGGCATCACTCTTGGAGACGATGAAATCTCATAAGGAGGCAGTCGATATTGAGAGAATTATCTTAGAACGTATCGAAGTTGAGCCTTTGGCCGTATCGTGGGAGCTTGATCAGCTGCGAACGAGAGAGGTCGACCTGGTGACAAGGCTAGATGGGGTTCGGGCGAAGATCACCGAGCAAGAGGGCGTTGTATCTTCTTTCCCAGCTCGGGTCGACGCCCAAAGATGTCGGTCGGCTTGTCGATGTTGTCCACCATGCGCAACTTCATCATTGTTCCCTTCAGGACATTCCTGATTCCAACGCCGAAGACCGAGCTTTCCTCCAAAGCGATGCGCAATTCGGCTGCGGATGATCGAAGCCATCCGTCGAGCGCTCTAGCCTTGTATGGAATCGGCAGTCTTGTAGTACAATTTTTATCCCTTCTGTAACATTGTTGCCTCTGATTCCTTTGAATTGCACATCGAGTTTCTTATGATGTGTTTTGGTCTAAGGGTGATGCCTTTGCATCGGCCGTATCAAGGTGATGCCATTGGCATCAGCTGTTCGTGCTTCGTCCGAACGACCGAGAAACGTTCCCTTGAATACTCATTCGGCCTCTTCCCAGGTCCTCCGACATGGTAGTATTTAATCCACTCTCGTCAGGGGATCTTTTGCTCGTTTGGCACCACCTTTATAGAATGAGCCTAGGCAGTTCTTTGTTGATCGGGTTAACAACATCGTTTGACACTTCCAGAAAATTATCATCCCAAGCCTTTTCCGATAGACAGACGACTCCTTCTGTTTCCCACACCGACAAATCAGTTGCAGCTATGTTAACCGATTTATCGACGGGAACTATTTCCACATGATCGCTGACCCACTGCATGACGTTTTGATGCATTGTCGAGGGGACGCAGCAATTCGTGTGTATCCAATCACGTCCCAAGAACAACCTGTAAGATCCTTTCCCCTCTATGATGAAAAAGGTGGTCGACATCGTCTTGCTCCCATCTGTCAGCTCTACGTTTAGTACTCCCATCATGTCTGGCGAGTTGCTGTTGAAATCTTTTAATACCATGTTAGTCCTGATGAGGTCTTCCGGTGTATTTCCAAGCTTGCGGAAGGTGGCATAAGGCATCAAGTTAACAACCGGCCCTCCGTCTATCATCATCTTGGACATCGGCTTCCTGTTAACCAGCCCCTTGATGTAGAGAGGTCTTAGGTGTTGATGCTCAAGGTCTTCTAGCTTATCAAAGATTGCTGGTTGTGGAGCCAACACCAACTAAGTCATTATATCGGCGTGATCTATGTTATCTTTGCAGGATGCCCGATACTCCGCAGGGAGGAAGAAACCATGTTTATTTCTACGTCCTTTTTATCGTCGTGATCGGCCTTAACCTTTGGTCTCCATTCACTCTCGATTCTACGGGGCCGATCAGCTTCCTCGTTGTGTATTTGTGCCTTCCCCTCTCTTTGCCGCAGACGCTGCACCCTTCTCTTATGGCTCCTCATGAAGATCTGGGGGGACACCACTGTGGCTTCTTTGGTATGTCTTTATCGTCATCGGCCATCTGGCCGATTCCTTCAAGATTGATGGGACCGAGCCTTTCTAGCGCTGGTACCCTTGGGGGTGACAACCTTTGGTGCACAGCCTCTAAATCGCGTGGCCTTAGCTTGACATTGCGTGGCCAATGATCATCTTGTGTCCTACCTTTGGAACCGCATCTCGCGCAGTCGTCCATGGATGGTAGACGTAGCCCCTCGTTCCAACAAAGCCTGAAGAATTCACAATTCTAATGGAGGTTGAAACGTGAGTAGCCACAACCGTCTTTGTTGTTTTCCCTTTCTTCTGACCTCCTATGTTACTTCCTGATGAGGTATGATGAGGTTATGTTACTATCGGTCCGTCTACCTCCCCTCGTACGCCGATCACCAACGTAATGTGCATGCACCATGTTGACTAGGAACGGGTGATCGTCGATGTTCATTGGTTTCTTTCCATCGTCGAACTTGATTCGGCCCTGCTCCACAGTCGATTGGATTTGTTGCCTAAACACTTTGCACTCATTGGTATGATGTAATGGGTAATTGTGTCACTTACAATACTTTCTCTTCTTCAACTCATCGACATGTGGTATTACGTGGTCATGTGACACATGAATCTGCTTCTCTTAAAGCATCAGGTCAAATATCATGTCATCCTTATTGATGTTGAAATCATGCTTCTCCTATTTTTCGGTCGGCTTCACCCATGGGCACACAACCTGTTTCTTTTTCTTGGACCACTCAGTCATACCGACCTCTACAACTGAGTCGCTGCTCCCGTTAGAGTCCGAGCGGTATACCTGAGTGTATGCCACTTTCCTCTGATACCAATCCCTCCTAGCCTCTTGGAATCGACTCCCATGTGTCGATACCCTTTGCAGCAGTTGTGAGAGGTTCTCGAACTCGTGTGATGAAAATCTCTCCTTAATTGGGTTCAGAAGTCCTTGAAATGCCAACTCTGTCAACTAACTATCGTTGAGGCTCAAACTGTAGCATCTGCTCCGTACATCTCGGAACCTCTGGACATAATCTTGTACCGACTCATCCATTCTTTGCTTGACGGTTGTCAAGTCAGTAAGCTTCATCTCCTAGATACTGATGAAGAAATACTTATGAAACTTGTTTTCCAATTCTACTCATCCTCTAATGGAGTCCGCCGGTAGTGAAGAGAACTATGCGAAGGCCGATCCCGATAAGGACAGCGGGAAGAATCGGACCCTCAATGCTTCGTTGGTCGATGCCTCTCCACACTAGGTGAGGAAACGACTGATATGCTCGATCGTGGAGACCGAGTCTTGTCCCGAAAACTCGGTGAAGTCGGGTACCTTGTATCGGCCTAGCAGTGGTACTCGATCGAACCATTCTAGGTATGGCCGCCGATACATGTACGTTTGTTCCTTGGACTTCAACCCAAATTGATCTCTAATAACTTATGTGATCCGATTCACCCAGTCATTTTCCTGCTGCCCTGGCATTGGGTACGAGTCGGGCATTAGGGTTTGCTGATATTGATCTTGTCGGGCAGCGTTGTATTTGCATTGCCCCTTGTCACAGTAAGGTTGCACCCCATAGTATGTCATCCGATGATACCTAGGCGGGATGCCATCGGGTGCCCCCTTGGCGGCACGAGGTCCGGCAGTGTGTTTCTTGTGATGCCATATGTTACTTGCGTCACCCCTTGTCTTGATAGTCTTGGGTCAGACACTGGAAACGGCGTCGATGCATTCCTTTTGATGCCATATGGTGTGCTCTGCAGCATACCCTATGTGGGAGCCGTCGGATGAGCCGTCTTATTGCCTTCATGACCGGGTGAGATGCTCAATTGTTCTAGCCTCATTGGACCTTGCGGCTGAGGTGTTGGCCGAGTATGCTGCAGTAGTCTTGTTTCATTGTTGAGGAGATACGTCAGGCCTTGTGGTGGCTTGTGGGCTAGGGTACTAACAATAGTTTTCTTGATCAGCCTGTGAAGGGTGTTTACAAATGTGTGGTGGACCGCTTGGTCGATGATCTCTTGAAAACTGGCCTGAGGGCTTTTCGTCGGCTAGCCGGCCGCTATGGCCAACGCTGTCCTCGACAATTGCTCCTTCTGAACGATACCCAACCGAGTTGTGATGTAAGACTACAGACACAACTTCTAGAAGTCATCCACGTACTTATGTACCTCTGCCCTCTACTCTTCGGTCAGCGAGTACAGAGTGATTGGGATGATGTTGTCGTCGTTGATCTCACTCGCCATGACTGAGTTGCTGGAGATTATCCAACTGAGCGTGCCAAAAAGCGTGTTGGTGCATTTTTTGGTCACACTTTGACACACACGTAGCCTGGGAGATTTTCTTAACTCCAATGCAAGTCCTACGTTCTTAGAAAAAAAGGTTCAAGGCGTTCTAATCAGTTTGACCCTGCAACTGATAAGGAAACAGAAAGGATAACATTAGTAGCATAGCTGGTCGGCTGGCAAGACGATGATTGCGGCAAAGATAGTGAAATCGTGGAACATCATGCTGATCGGCCATAGGGCCGATGACCATGGCTGAACTAATCAGGCGAGCATGCCATCGGCCAATGAGATAGATAATTTATGCATGTGGGCCGATGAGTGCTTTCTAATAGTGGGTATGATATGACGTTGAATTGAAGATAACATGTCGGCTTTTACTTCAACAGAAATAAATAAAACGTACCAGATAACATGTCTATATCATGAAAATCATCACAATAACTAGATTGGACCTAACCAAGATAATAGCTAGTCACGATGATCTTAATAATATATCAAAGTATCGGGCATGTTTATTTAGATGAATGATATACAGCATGAAAGAGATACAATAGCAAGAGATGTCGGACCTAACCGATGAAGCCTCAAACTATCACACCTAGATCACATCAATCTAAGAGATCAATATGATGCATCCTTAGACCTAGCTAATACACCGAGGACAACCGTGATTAAATTGATCAAATTGATGCAGCCGTGAGGCTACTGACCTAGTCGATACGGTCATCGGGGGTGGTGGGACTCACCTCTTCGCCGAAGATCGGAACGATGTAGCCTAGCTCCGAGTGTTGAATCCCGCCGGGATTAACCTTGGAAGCCAAGGGTGGCGATGCGCCGAATATTTATTTGACAAAGATGTGTTTTTAATCATAACTAAATGATACATATTTATAGTCCAGAGACTTGCCGTCCAAGCATCCTATCTTAACCGATTCCAGATAATCTTTATCTTCTTCTCATCTTTATCCCCATCGGCTTCTCTCATCTAGCCACGCATATGTCATGAACGGGATTCCTTGACTTTCTCTAATCGGACCCTTTTGACCTTTGTTGACTGTGCGACATTCTTGGTGGGCCCTGGGCTTTACCAAATCTTGCCATCAACAAATGTGTTTAGTAGCAATTAAAATCATATATTAGTATCGTTGATACCTACCAACAACTTTTTATCTTTTTAAATGTAGTTGAGAACCTTTAGGATATGTTCAATTTAGTTTCTAGCAGTTACGACTATTTGTAGAACCTGAAGGGTAAAATAAATGGTCTAGATTTTGAACCTAAATTGTAAGAATCAATAGTTATAGGATTAGAAATAAACTATAATCAAT
Organism: Zizania palustris; assembly: GCA_019279435.1. Taxonomy (NCBI): domain Eukaryota; kingdom Viridiplantae; phylum Streptophyta; class Magnoliopsida; order Poales; family Poaceae; genus Zizania; species Zizania palustris. The sequence continues at coordinate 35,390,161 of JAAALK010000081.1, read as the reverse complement.
TAGATATTTAGACTATACAACTACTTGAGACTAACTCACGGTGAAAGAAGGCAATGGGGCAGGCAACACGTCGGCCCAGCGGCGGCTCTAGATCTCGGCAAATCCCTTCGTTGTTGTGCTGCTCCTGCCAGCGCGCTGCACCGCCTCGCTGCCTCCTATCATTGTCGTGTCCCGCTAGCCGCCACTACTAGCTCCTCGCCCCATGACCTCCCGCCGCTGCCACTGTGGGGAGCGGTTCCTCTGCAGTCGGAGGGGTGACTGCAGAAGGCAGTCGGGCTTCGTAGCCGTCTGATCTTGATCGGACGGTGTGAAGCCCCCTTCTCTCTCTCCGAAGCCCCCTACGAAGTGGGTCCCACCGGTGCGAAGCCCCCCTCGCACGCCCGTACGATTGAAATTGAACGGCACTGAGGGGCTGACTGCCCTCTGCAGTCGGCAATCACAAATCGCCACTGTGTCCCGCAGGCCACCAGCGCCTCATCGGTCGTGCTGCCTTGCTCCATCGGCTATTTTGCTTCATCTGCTCCATTGAATTTATTCCACCTCCACGTGCTAGAGATCTGGGGAAGGGTTAAGGCCCTCCCTATAGAATTTTTTGGCACAGATGCATCAAGGGTCAGATGATGGCGCTGCAGTGGATCAACTGCCAAATAAAGTTTATTAGAATATTAATTGAAGGCCCCATTCAAGCATGCTTGAATTTTATTAAGAGCAAAGGCCGCTGGTATTTATTTCAGCACTCGTTTGAAATTTTCAGCAATAACCATTGTGTACCGACAGGGCCGGTCCTGAGATTTAAAAGACCCAGAACGAGCTAAGATTTAGGGGCTCTTTCTAGATATATAATTAAAATATATTTTAAAATAGTGTTGCTATAGAATAATTTGTGCATATTAAATTACTTTAAAAATATTCTTCCACAAAACTATCGTTAACATATTTGGATCTTCTCAAGTGCTTATATTGCTCTTAAAAAATTATCAATAGATCCTCTTTGTGATTGTATCAATTCATCTATTCGTTTCTCTTTTTCTTTTCTTTTTCACTGCCTAAAGCATATTTTTTTGATGACATGATTCTATTAATATATAAAAAAAATGAGCACTATAACATTTAAACTAAATCATACTACATGTCTACAATAGAATTTTAACTGAATTTTAAAATCTAAATATCTAATCTGCTTAGTTCTTAATTCAATCGGCAAAATTGCAAAATCAAAAATGCAGTAATCACAAATAATCTACTCATTTTTTACGTGAGATGCTCTTGGAATCAACATGAAGACTGAAGACAGGATCATAAGCAAGCGACGACGCGACGTGGCCCTGCTGCCTATACAGCGGTCGGCAGCAGATGACAACAAGTAGGTCAAGCGTGCCGCATAGAGACACTCAGGCCTTAGCCATGCTGACACGGGATTATAGGAATGGCAGGATCAGGCAGGTTGCATTGCCGCGAGCAGTAGGCCCGCAGACAATCGGTGACGATGGAAAACTGATTGGGAGGTTTGGAAGGAAGACAAATCGGTTTTTGCAATGATTCAATTTTTAGAATTGATTGTCTCCACATTTGACATTTGGTATTCCATATTCTAAATCATGTATACATACATAAACATATAAACTATATATATAGGGGCCCCACCAAAAAGTAGGGGCCTAGGGCGGTGGCACCGGTGGCCCCACCCCAAGGGCGACCCTATACCGACTATGCTAGAATTTATGTGGTATATCAGCCTAAAGCCTATATGTAAAAAAATAAAAAAACATCTTATAGAAGTTATGCGTGTGAACTTTAGTATCACATTGGTAGTTGTACGCCTAGCCACTTGAGCTTAGTTTGGATAAGGTTGTGTTTGTATAGAGGAATATACTGGGACGAGATGTAACGATCTTACTTTTGAAACTATTTGGATGGGAGATAGATAAGACTGGATAATCTCTAGAGGGGAATCTCTAGATTCAGGACGAACTTGTTCCTAAAACATGAGAAGACGGATTTATCCTACTTACGTGTTAGAGAATAACCGTGAAACCCCTACGCAAAGTATCACATGTCAGATTTTTCAGTTCCTTCGACCAAACAAAAATACGAGAGATCGATCTATCCCATCCTAAGAGAACTAAAGAATCACACGCCTATATATGTGATCATACTCGATAACCATGGCATTAGTTCTTTGATGGTTTAAGATCATAATTAATTTATAGAATAAATTAAATCTACGTATGCTTATATATATTTCTAACAGACTATTTTTGCTTTTTCATTTTTTTTTAATTTTATAGAAGTTAAGACAAACATTTGATTTTCTTCTTCTTCTCAATTCTCAAGTGTAACCCCCGAATATTATATATTGCATTAATTCTCAATCAAAAAATGTAGGGCATACAAGGCAAAGTTGGTTAGTATAGCTAGAGTGCAAAAACGGCAATTTAGGTATTTATTAAAGCGGCGCTTTAGGCAATTAGGCCCCACACATAAAGAGAAAAAATAGGGCGAAAGCAACATAAGCTACTGTGTATGCACTAATTGACGGTATAGAATACAATAGTCATACGCGACTTCGTATTCATCTTTATAGCTTAGTGGCGGAGCTAAAGAAAAACCGAGGGATGCATTCTTTTATGGGGTATATTGGACTAGGGGGTGTACAAAGGGTGGAAAATTGCTAATAATAACTGAAAAAAATAGAAGTAGAAGGGGTTCCTGAGAACCCCTTCCAACCATGTGGCTCTGCTCCTATACTAGGACTTGTTTGGTATATTTCCAACTCCAAGATTTAGGTTGAATCTGGCGTTTCTAGAATATAATAAAATAGTTTAGTTTTTATTTTTATTATAAAATGAAAACTAAATTATTCAACTAAATACCCTTAATCAATCCACGACGCTAGCTCCAGGATTTTTTGGAGCTAGGTTGTACCTACTCCAAAAAATCTTGGAACTGAAGTTGGAGCTGTCCCAAACACGCTCTAGGTGTTAGCAAGATTGAGTGAGTATAAACATACCTACCAAACAATACATGAGATCTATAACTTTGTATTAGAAAGTTTATTTTTAATTTAAAATCATTTAGAGGCCAAAATATTAATCTGTATATTCGAATTAATTACGAATCACTATTTGTAAGGACAGTGAAGATATTTCTATTGTCGGTCGATATAAGGAATTGCCTTTAAAAATAAAACTAACTATATTTCAAAAATGTAAATATCTTATATTTTAAAACCTCTTTGTCGCCCTGCTTTTAACCTTGTGGGTGATACTCTAGCAGAAATGGCCAAAGAATCAGGCCATCCTCAAGGGCTAATCCCCAATTTGATTCCAAGAGGTATGACCAATCTTCAATATGCGGATGACATAATACTTTTTATGGAGATGTTTAAACATAACATCATCTCTATGAAATTTCTGTTATATTGTTTTGAAACAATATTGGACATGAGAGTTAACTATCAAAAAAGCGAAGTGTTTCGGAATTGGAATCTCAACAGAGAAAGCTCTAGAGGTTGCTAATAAGCTGAATGGTAATCTAGGGGGCTTACTAATAACATACCTAGGACTTCCTATCTCAGCAGCTAAACCATCATCCCAAGATTTCAAAAAGAAAAAAGCAGCTAAGATTGAGAAACATCTACCCACATGAAAGTGTAGCCATTTATCCTATGATGGTAGAATGGTCCTCATTAATTTATGCTTACTAGCTGTATGCCTGTGCGTTGCTACGGATTAAAATATCATCATAATATTTTTAAAATATATATACATAATATGTAATCAAATATAATCGTAAAACAATAGAGAGCAAGAAAATACTCTATAAAAAAGTACACCATAACCTACTTGTTAATTCACATCTAGCTCAAAGACTTTTACTTCCAACGATGATATTCAATTAGAAACTCAATTGCATATATATATATATATATATATGAACATATATCCAATATATATATCAAATTATAATGTGAAGCACAATTATCTAGCATTCTAGCAAGCATGTTAGCCTGAAGTATCTTAGCCACAACATTTGCAGCTACTTCTAGGAGGGCTATGAATATCTAAGCTAAAAGAACTACACCAAATTCCTTTATGACAAACTATCTTACTCATGTTTTATTTCCCAAACTCTGTGTTTAAAGAATTACAATGCAATGACCTTTTTCCCTTTAATTTGAGAAGATTTGACTTACAGTGTGTGACATCTTGCTAAACCACCTTTCCTTGAAATAAAAGGTGTAAGAAACAAATATATTAATATGATGCAAATGGCGAATGTAACCTATTGCAAGGATATGGTTGTCTACAACATAATTTCATCATCAAAAGAAAATAAATTATACAATTAAATGGCACGCATAACTTATAATATTCAAAATAATTACATATCACAAAGCTCATTATCATTGTTGCCATGAAATAACTAATAAGTGATACGATAAATGACACGAATAATTTTATAACATTCAAATTAATTACAAACCATGTATCCATTATAATATATACAAATATTCATTACATATTAAGGACTCAAACGTTTTATTAAAAAAAGGTGTGCAACCTACGGGATATATGTTTTTCTTATATATTTATTTTTAAAAAATATTAAACTAAAAAAATACTTTCCTATCATTTTTTTCTGACCAGTGAATTGAATTTCTCTATATTGTATTGTATGGTTATTAGCATGCCTTGTGCATGTCAGTTCAAAAGTAATAAAATGCATTACATTGGTGTGTTACAGATTTTTCCAATAAAATCGCTGCCAAAAATAAAAAAGTAGACTGTTTTAGCAAATAAAAGAGAAAATGCAACAATATGAACAATGTCATTGCAGAAAACGTGACAAAAGTTGAAAACCCCCCAAAAAAAATTGAGAGACAATGGGCTTGTTGGCCAGTGAGTTCAGACTTTGAAGGCAATCACATAGAAAGCACACAGTAGCCCAAATTTCGGCCGTCATCTCCCAACACCAGTGATCTGGTCTAGTGTCATCGTCATCCTTAGCCAGTCCGCCCTGCTTCCGATACTACCGAGGCTGCTAATAGCTCAAAGCCTCACCGAGCTCCCCTCCTTCGGCCGCGACACGTGCAATGGTCGGCCTTCTCCACCTCAGTCCACGGCGCTCCTGCCCCCCTGCTCCGCCGTCATAGCATCGCGTCCGGCCAGGGCAGCTGCCACCGGCGCGCGTGCTGCGTGGAGGCCAAGATTCGAGAGATCTTCATGCCGGTGCTAAGCTCCATCATGACGGAGGGAAAATCGTATCTTGGACCACCGCTGAGGAGACCGCACAGGTTCCTCGTCGTCGTCCTCGTGCCGGCTAGTGAGTTTGTGCCCGTCGGCTCCGCCATTGCGCTCCTCGCGGAGTCCAAGGAGGAGATCCTGATCCGACGTCGGGCGGGTAATCGAGCCGGAGTGTGGAGGGGAGGGAGAGCAGGAGGCGGTGAGAGAAGGGGAGCAGGGAAGCAAGATGGAGGAGAAGGGAGAAGTTGGGGGAGGAAAGCACAAGACCGCTGGAGTATCCGGAGCTGCGTCGAATTGATGGTCACCATGAGGGCGACGTCGTGCTGAAGGGAGCGAGAGGGGTGGGGCACGAAGAGGCGACGATGCAGTCGCAGAGCAGAAGGAGCAAAACCATGCGGACGGGAGGAGGAAGTACGGGGCTGTAGGCAATAGTATACCGGGCAGGTGACAGGTGGGTGTGCCCGTGCGCGACGCACGGTCACCACCAACTCATCCTTTTAGGAGTAGGAGAAACAACATTCCAATGTATTCAATGGGATCTTCCTTCACCCTGAAATAATTCATAAAGAGATGAACCAAATTAGAGTGAACTTTTTCCAAAAAGGGCTTGAACAGAAAAAAGAAATTCCATATGATGAGGTGGAGGGCTCTTTGCACCCCAAAAGAGTTTGGTGGAACGAGTTTTATCGACACTAGAGCAATGAACATTATTCTGCTAGAAAAATGGACTTTTAGACTAGAGCCAGAACAGGAGAATGTATGTCCGTCTATGTTAGAGCATCCCATCCTCCGTCCTTGATTCGACGTTTCCTCCCTCAAATTCGCCCTCCAGTAGGCAATATATCCCAATAGGCAAAAATAGAGGGTCATTCAAACTAGAGAGAAACGCTAACTTTGATGTGTCTCTCTCCTCCCGCTATCCCGGCTAGCTTGCTTGGCTTGTGCTTGTTAAAAAATTACAAATATATTATAGTTGGAAGATATTGTTAAAATATAGAAGAATGTAATATAGATGGTATAATATGAATGATTTATTGGAGTGTATTGAAATATGGAGGAAGAATCTTTTTAGATCGGCATCCAGATTAGAATATATATGTTCAAATTTGAATGAACTGTTGGGATGCTCTTAAGGAAAAAAAATATTGTCCTTAGGGGTTTTTTCCAATCAATTGTCATGGGATCTCCTACTTTTGGAAAAGCCTTCCTAAAACAAAAGGTTGATCCAACAAAGTTGTGGTTATATCATTAGAAATGGAAAGAGGGTGTCCTTCTAGAAAGATGTGTGGATTGAAGAGGTTCTGTTTTCAATCAGATTTTATAAGTTGTGTGAGATATGTTCTGAACCACTAGCGATAGTTGCAGATATATATGAGGATGGATCTTGGAACATCCGATTCATAAGATCTTTGATTGAGGATGAGATTGAGCAGTGAGACACCCTCCAAATGCTCCCGGTGGATATTGTCCCTTCTTCGGAAGATGATTGCATTATTTGGAAATTGAATCAGAAGGAGTTCTCTTCAAGGACTATGTATCAGAATGGAAGAGTAAAATTTCCCTCAAAGTCAAGATTTCCCTTTGACTCATGATGAAATATCGAGTTCAAGTGGGATATCAATTGCACAAGATAGGCCGAGGAGAAGCTATACCTACAAACTTTGTGATGAACCAAAAATTGTTGATCATATGTTTTTTCCGTGCTAGCTTTCCCATTTTCTCTGGTGTGTGGTAGAGATGTGATGCCACGATAGGACTGGCCAATGGCCAATTCACGTATAAGGAAAAAACTCAATTTATATTAGGCTTTTTTGGATATATACCATTATAATTTCCGTGCTTCGAAACTTTACCACTATATGCCATCGCAATTCTACTTCCCCGGCTGTCATAGGGTGATGTTTTGTGTATGTGGTAAATGCGCCGGGTTCTGGATTGTCAAGAACTTTTGTATTCCCCCACAGTAAACCGTAACCCTAGTGGTTCCGTTTCAAGCTTTCTATAAAAACTGGGAAGTAATTGCCTCTCGCTAAAAAAAGACCGATCATTGTAAAAAAAAACTGGAACTCACATAACGTTCCTGGCAATCTTCCTCTGTGACCTGGTAGTGATGCTTTTGCAGTACATTTAATGGCAGAAAATCATGCACGGTTAGTAAAATCACCATTGGAGTTTTCAATAGCAGAAGCAAAATTTGCAAGATGAAATGACCAACTAAGCCGGCACCACCAAAATGTGGTCTGCTCTCGTGTGGAACAAATGACAGCATATAAATATGTATGATTTTACAATGCTTATGACGGACGGCAGCCTATTATTTCCGCATCCCCGACATGCACAATTTCAGAAGGCGGGGTTGCCCTTATGAAACTACTTCAAAGAAAAAGGAAGGCGAAGAAAAGAAAGAAACAGGCAGAGAGGTGATTGCATATCCCCCAATCAGACAATTTGGCAAAAGCTTTGTCCATTGCAAGGCACCTGTATAGCTACAACAAAGGGATCATGGCAATGTTCAGGTGAGTTTGTTCCATATATATGTTTAGATAAGGTGGGTTGTCCCGTTTACGCAGGGCAAAAGAGCATCCCGAACAAGCAAGAACTTTTTCCTGCCTGGTTGTGATACATGTTGAAGTCTTGAAGCAAGCTCCGGTATGTAAAGCTCAAAGGTGAGGCAAAAGGGTAAGACCTGTACAGCTTCGGCTCCTCGAATTTTGTTGCTGGTAATTACTCAAAGAGTCAAGAACGGGAAGCAGCATGAACATAACACCGAGGATGGCTTTAGGATGCCTCTCTCTCTGTGTTTCTTTCACCAGAGGGTAGTATATGCTGGGAATCTGAATGGGTAATCTTCCGAGACCTTCCGGAGACGTTGTCGGATGATACTTCTGGATCTGCTGGTGCAGGTGCCAGCATACGGCGAGCAGTTGTCATGTCACCTGTTGGTGATGTCGCAAGACCATACATGACAGTTCCCATTGGATGATCAAATTTGCAATTAGGACCAAACTTGCAGATGCCATAGCGAGAATAGAAAGTGCATATGGGCTCTCCCTGCAAGCAGAACATAGAGATTTACGCAACATTTTTCATCTTTTGCAGTGTATGTATATTTTATTACCATGTTTTAACAATGCATGATAACAACCAGCTAATACTAAAATGTACATTGGTAGGCTCCATAGCTATTACAAAGAAATCAACTACATATAAAATAGAATCATATAGAGAAATAGAATGCCAAGTCATAGTGCTCAAAGAGTAATCAGCACGCAGAAGTAGGTCATTAAGAAGGCATGACCATAACAAGATTATTAACTATTAAGAAGGCACAAAAACTAGGGTATGCATAGTAAATTTAGTATGGCACTAATCTTGAATGTATAATCATTTGTTTGTGCACCACTGTTTGATTGTAGATCAATGACCAAAATTAGCATGCAAATTCTCATCAAGATTCAGAAGTGGAAATTCTACTGCTCCATAGGACCAAAGATCAAGGAGGTTTATTGAAATAAAACACTGTTGGTTTTGCTCTGTCTGTAGGCAGAATATATACCATGAAACATACATAACCATCCTGCTGAGAATACATTAACTTATGATCTTAGGGTGTGCAAAGGTATAAAAAGGCTCACTTACCAGCCGCAATGGAAGACCTAATGAGCTCAGAGCACAGTTTGGAGTAGGGATTATTCTCTCCTTGGGATGATGGAACTTGCATACAGCACCGAACTTACAGTCTCCAGTCTTCATGTAGAATTGGCATTCAGGTTGGTCAGGTCGCTCTGGAAATATGCTCTCCTGCTGTACTGCATATAGTCCAACAGGAACAGAACCAGCTTGATATGATGAAAACATTCCCTGATCACCCATGGTAGGTGTTTCACTGTGATGTGAGCCAGTATAGTATTGTGCAGCTCCAGCTGTCCTCTGTTGATCATCTGAGGATGAAGAACCAATTTGTGCCTGAGAAATCATAAACACAACTGAGTGATCACATGTTCTACATGAAACCTACAGAAACGGTAGTGGAAACAAATATTGATTCAAATCAGTTAAATGATTTTCCATTGATCTTATCACTGTAAGCATGAGGATCAACAGAGATACAAATAAACTAAATTTTGTAGAGAATACTAACAAATGAATGCTTGTTGATTCACTAAATTTGACTTCATGTTAGGATAAGAAGAGCGCAAGCTTGTATGAAATGCACCCCCTCCCTTTTTTCACCCAGCAAAAAAACTTCTCTTTTTTCAGCTCCAATGATACAAGACATGGCATGCATCACAAAAAAAAAGCCTATCAACATAATCAAGTTCATCTCATATGGTACACGATCTTGAACCTAAAACTCCATATAGAATTATCATTAACTTTAAAGCTCAGTCCTACATTGTATCACATATTGGTGTCTGTATACAAATATTAATCATTGCACTGAAACTCTGAAAGTGATACCCATACTTTTAGTTATGCTCATACTAAACAAATAGAGATGCAACCAGTACATGTTGGACGTCTATTGCCAGCAAATAGATGGTAGTAAGTAGACAGATGCATATCTTCAATTCTTTTTGCTGCTGAAAGGTACCAATTAGGCAGCAAAGTATAAAATGGTGATTAAGTGTGTAACTGAAGATAAATTGCAGAAGCTGAGCATAGCAATGGGTAGAAAGACGCGGCTTCTTCATTCTTACCACCATATGTGGTAGAAAAAGGAAAACAGCAACTACCATCTATTCCAGTGGATGAATAATTGAATACAAAACTACGAAGAGTACAATGTGGGAGAAATAGAACATACTGCATATGGATTCCACCCTGGAACTTGAACAAGGCCTGGAGGAACAATCACTTGTGTATAGCTTGAATGACCTGGCCACCTTGGACTTGCAATAAACGAAGCAGATCTTGACAAGGGCCAGTTTGTTACAGCCCCTGGGTAAGTATGCGGACTAGGAGAAGTAGCTGATTGTCCAGGTGAATAAACAGAACCACGTACCGCAACCATCGTATTAGATGGATGTGGATGATGAAACTTGCATGTGCTCCCAAATTTGCATTGTCCTGTTCTTAAATAATAAGTGCATTCCTTCTCATTCTGCAGCAATAAAATTCAGGTGACTGAAACAAATCTTGTAGAAAAAATGGCAAATAGAAGTAACATCCATGAACTAGATTTAAACCCTTAGTCTAACGAATAATAAGAAAGGATAATAGAAATTAAGAACAAACCACACGTAATGGGTAGCCTAAAGCATTCAGCTGTACTCGAGTTGCCATTGCAGCTTTTTCTCGGGGGTGGTGAAACTTGCATGTTGCTCCAAATTTGCATGTCCCAGTCTTCAAATAATACTGAAAATGTGAAATACAATAAATGCAACAGAAAACAATGTTACTATGTCATTAAATGAGATGTACTAACACAGTAACACACACAAAATTTAAGCAGCTATGTTACAAATACATAGGTTGTCCAGACAACCAAAACAGTTCATATCACCATGGAAGACACAATAAGTTTCCTAAAGCTAAACCAAACCACTTGGTCTAAGAGTTGGATTAAATACAATTAACAAGTTCCATTATATTCCAGTTTATTTGGAAACAGAGAGTTGATCATTTTATAGAATATAAATGTAATCATCGAAGCATATGGCTTGCAATAGAAAAGTCCATGTTACACTCAATATTATGTGTTTTTATCTCATTTAAGATACTACAACTGCAAGCACACAAAAACATCTGGTAAACTATGTTGCACGGATACGCGATACGGGTACGGCGATACGGATACGGCGATACGGCGATACGCAATTTTCAAAAAGCATGAATACGGCGATACGCCGAGTATATACATATTAAAAAAATAAAATACACAAGTTAAGACATAAAGTTCAACATTACAAGATAAGTTCAACACAAGCAAAGTTCAACACTACAACATAAATTCATCAAAAGCTAATCAATAAAAGTTGATGACAAACAAGCTCATGCTACTCTGTAAGCAATCCTTCTTGTTCACAAACCACACTCTCAAATTCAGGCTCATCTAGAGAAAGATTTGCAACTTCAAGAATACCAGCACTGTCAGCTGAGGAATTGGCACTACTATTTGTTTGATTCGAAACAGGAATAAAACTTGCCATCCTAAACACTAAACATTAAGTTTACAGTGAGCTTGCAATAAAAAAACAGAAAGTATAAGCTAACTGTTGGGACTTGGGCGTTGGCTGCGTGAAACAAAGCCTGAGTGAGGACTGTCGGACTGAGGTGAGGCAGAGGCAGCAGCAGGCGTGAGAGCCGGCGACGGCCGGCGACCTGGCGGCTGGGAGGAGCAGCAGCCAGCAGGTGTCCCGCGTCGGCACGTCCAGGCGAGAGGAGCAGCGGGCAGCGGCCAGCGAGCGTCGTGTCCAGGCGGGAGGAGCAGCAGGTGACGGGCGTCATGTCCAGGCGGGAGGAGCAACGGGCGACGGGCGACCTGCGGCTGTGACTGTGAGGCGGCGGCGATTCTGCGGGGCGGCCGGAGCAGCGGGCCGGCGGCCGGCAACAGCGGCGGCCGGCGACAGGAGGCGGCCGGCGAGTCGGCGGCGAGCCGGCGATTCTGCAGGGAGCAGGGAGCGGCCAGGATACGGCTGGGCGGCTGGCCAGTTGGGTGATGGGTGGAGTTTGGTGAGAGAGAGTGAGGGATTTAGGGTTTGTTATTGGGCCATACTTTCAATGGGTCGAGGAAGTATCGGAGTATCGCAGAAGTATCGGAAAAATATCGGCAATTATTTTGATTTATTTTTAATTCTTATTATCCGATACGCCGCCGATACGCGTATCGGAGCCGTATCGCCGTATCGCCGTATCGGATACGGGAACGTGAGTTTTGAGAAGTATCGGTGCATCAGAGCTGGTAAATATCCAAAAGTACACTAGTAAGCAGCAATCTGATAATGTGGCCTCACTAAAGGCACAAGATAACTCTGATGCTAGCAGTCACCACACTAAAAAAAGAGCACCATAATTAAAAGATTATTTCAAGCAATGTGGATTCATCAAAGTAATAATTTGATCATGCATTTATTCAAATAATTTATGCTGCTTGTTGGGCGGATGGAAGAATCTCTAGAATACCTGCCTGCTTGTCACACAGTATAACTGAAGCACACCAATAACAATTTCAGGCAATATTGTTTAAAATAGTTGAAAATAGAGGTTGAATGTGAAACTATCAGATATGTACATTAATAGTTCACGCTGAGAGGATAAACTTGCAATTTGCAAATATCAGAATATGAGTGTATATGAACCACCACCTATTTGTTACTGTTACATGATCAAAAGCATCAAACTGAGGAAACTATTAGCATGGAGAATCTCACTTGACATTCAGGTTGACCAATTCTTTGAGGATATTCACCCTTCATTCTTGCAGCAGCAAGAGCCTGATAATCAAAAATCAAAACCATATCAACACGATTTATATCAAGCAAAGGGACGAATTGATGGAAAGTAGCACAAAAAGAGCAGTTCCTGACTATCAAATTTACAAGTGCGGATGTAAAATGTATAAATTTTACAATTAAATCATGGTCCAAATCTATGTAAAGATATAAAAATTGCTTAGAATTATATTCATAACTAATGAGAGGTTATCAAAACAGTCGCAACTTGTGTTAATATTTGCCACACTATATTTGTAGAAATTGTAAAGATTACAAAATTGTGAAAGATATATCAAAATATATAGAACACATTATTGTCAAGGATAAAAATGAGTTGACCAAGTCTATGAAGCACTAACAATCAGTTTAGCCTCTTCTACAGTTTACCTATCAAATGGAAAGACGTTTTAGCCTGTCAAATAACTGTAGAAATCCAACTCTTCTTCCAACATTTTAATTGTGCCATCTTGCTTGAACAATTACTCTTAAACCAAGTATCTACCACTATACCCTATTTTCAGGGGTATACCTTGAGATGGGTCAATTTAGGCAAATCTATTGAGAATAGTAATGGATGTACAGGATCTACAAAGCTGGGCATAGCCAGATGAATAAATCACTACAAGAGTAATTTTTCAATAGAAACATATATAACAATGCCTATTACCTAATCTAACTTGAGCTACTACCAAAAGTAACTGTTAGTACTCTAGAACCAGAAGAATTTTTTTATTTTGACACTTCAAAGATGTGCACTTTGTTTATGATAACATTTCTAAGACTAACACGTAGGACCACCTAAGTCAATGAAAATGAGTCTGGATGTCAAAAATGCAAAAGTCACTTCTTTGAAGTGTCAAAATAGCAAATCTCTCGAACCAAAAGCCCATATGCAATTCCACAATCTAGTCTAGGAAGAAATTTAAAAATCTGTTTAGCTCTTACCAGTACAGCATATGAGTTAACTTCTTTTCCAACTTAAGACCAGCCAGAACTAGTAATACTGGTACTGAAATTATTGTTTTTTCCATTTTTTTCTCGAACACGCAGGAGATCTGCATATCACTATATTAAGAAGAAGAAAGTGTAAAGAATCCTGGGTACAACCACACACACCCCAGCCCACAGGCTACACGAAAGTTTCTACTAGACCAGATGACCGCAACTTCAATCTGTTAGAGAGAACACTCGCATTGGAGGGATGACACTCAGAGTTGGGGCAATTTTCTTCTCATTCAACTCACTCAAATGCCATGCCAACCCAAATGGTTGGGGATACATATTTATAAGCTAGCCATGTAGCCCAAGATGCTAGATGCTAGTCTAAGATGCTAAAGCAAAGATGCTTAGTCTAGTCTAAGATGCTAAAGCAAAGATGCTAGTCTAAGATGCTAAAGGTGCTAAGACTACAAACTTATCCACACATGGACATCACATATGTCATGCCAAACAATATGTCATACCAAAACACACACACACATAGACTTATCCTCTCAATCTCCCCCTAAGTCTTGTGTGGCGCCTTCTGGGAAATCTGAACCATCCCAATCCTGGCGTGAAGCTCCTGGAACTTGATCCCCTCATCCAAACAACTCCGGATGAAGTGGTACTTCACCCGGATGTGCTTGCTGCGCTCGTGGAAAACAGGGTTCTTTGCCAAAGCCAAAGCCGACTTGCTGTCCACCCTGAGCTCCACCGCTTCGGCATCTCTGCCAAGAAGATCACCAAGCAGCCGAGCCAGCCAGAGAGCTTGAGTTGATGCAGAAGTGGCTGCGATGTACTCTGCCTCGCAACTGGACATGGCCACCACCTGCTGCTTGACCGACTGCCAGCTGATCAGACACTTACCAAGGAAGAACAGCGTCCCGCTGGTGCTCTTGCTTGTGTCGATGTCGTCGGCGTGGTCGCTGTCGCTGTACCCGATGAAATGCGCCGCACCGGGGCACCTCGGGTAGTACAAGCCGTAGTCAAAGGTCCCCGCGACATAGCGTAGGATCCTCTTCACGGCCTGTTGATGCTCCGTCGTCGGTCGCTGCATGAACCGACTGACGTAGCCAACTGCGAACGCCAAGTCCGGTCGCGTGTGGACAAGGTAGCAAAGGCTGCCCACAATGCGCCGGTACTGCGTTGCATCCACCTCCTCCGCCGTGCTGTCGCGACTCAGCTTCAGCCTTTCCTCCATGGGAGTGTAGGCTGGGTTGCAATCGATGAGTCCGCCCAGCTCGACGATGCGCTTGGCGTAGGCGGTCTGGCGAAGTGAAGTGCCAGAGTTGTCCTGGTGCACCTCGATCCCCAAGTAGAAGGAGAGGAGCCCTAGGTCGCTCATCTAGAAGGTGGCCTTCATCTTCGTCTTGAACGCCTCTACCTCCACCTCCTTGGTGTCGGTGATCACCAAGTCGTCAACGTAGACGCCTACCAACAGGGCATTGTCTCCCTTGCCCCGCCGGTAGACTGCAGCCTCATGAGCACTTTGATGGAACCCCATCTGCCTGAGGGTGGAGTCCAACTTGTCGTTCCAAGCTCGTGGTGCCTGTCGCAAGCCATAGAGGGCCTTGCGCAGGCGGAGAACCTTGTTCTCCTTGCCGGGGATGACAAATCCCGGCGGCTGTCGAACGTAGACCTCCTCCTTCAAGTCGCCATTGAGGAAGGCGGACTTGACATCCATGTGATAGACACGCCAACCCTCCTGGGCTGCCAGCGCGAGGACACGAATGGACTCCATCCGTGCAACAGGAGCGAAGGCGTCGTCGAAGTCGACTCCCTCCTGCTGAACAAAACCGCGTGCCACCAACCGAGCCTTGTGCTTGACCACCACCCCGGCCTCATCTTTCTTTAGCTTGAACACCCATTTAATGGTGATGGCACGGTGGCCGGCTGGAAGATCAGCCAGCTCCCATGTCTGGTTCCGCTCGACGGCGTCCATCTCCTGCTGCATCGCGGCACGCCAGGCCGCGTCTCCTTCCGCCTCAGCGAAGGAACGTGGCTCACCGTCATCGTGCGCCAAATGCAGCTCTGCATCGAAGTCATGTTGCGCCATCCCAGGAACGGGCTGTTCACCAAGGATGTTATCCATGGTGCGGTATCGTAGAGGCTCGCCGTCATGGCAAGCATCGACACGGTCCCCGTCGTTTGATAATGGAGTAGTGAACTCCACTGTGCGCTGCTCATCATGGACTGAAGCCGCAGATGCCGATCATGAAGATGTGGGCGCCGGTGTAGGAGAGCGAGGTGTGGCCGGTGCAGGAGGTGGTGGAGTACTTGCCGGAGCTGATGATGTTCCAGGTGCTGGGGCAAGCGAGCTCGGTGAAGGTGAGCTGCTAGCTCCCCCTGCTCCCTCGAAGTAGACGTACTCGACGACGAAATCGTTGATCGTCGAAGTCGAGCCATCATCCGCCATCTTGCCCCACGTCCAGCCTCGCCCTTCGTCGAACACAACGTCTCGCGAGATGTGGACGCGCTGTGTCGTAGGGTCGAGGATGCGGTAGGCCTTGGAGCCCTCCGCATAGCCGATGAAGACCCCTTGCGTACTCCGATCGTCAAGCTTGCCGACGTGGCTGAGCTCCTTGACGAATGCCAGGCAACCAAAAACGCGAAGGTGGCCAACCGTCGGCTTGCGTCCGTGCCAGGCTTCATACGGCGTCTCGCCGTCTAGAGCCTTGGTGGGCGAGCGGTTGAGGAGATGGACGGCAGTCATCACCGCCTCTCCCCAGTAGATCACCGGCATCCCCCTCTGCTTGAGGAGGGCGCGAGCCGTGGCCACCACTGTCTGGTTGCGGCGCTCGACGACGCCGTTCTGCTGTGGTGTGTACGGCGCGGAGTAGTGGCGCTGAATCCCCTCGTCGGCGCAGTACGCCGCGAACTCAGCCGTCGTGAACTCGCCGCCGTTGTCCGTGCGCAACACCCGGAGCTTGCGGCCGCACTCCTTCTCCGCGGCAGCTTGATGACGCTTGATAGCATCCGCGGCTGCTGCCTTGGTGTCGAGAAGCACCGCCCACATGTAGCGGGACACGTCGTCGACGAGGAGGAGGAAGTAGCGCCGGCCTCCAGGGGTAGCCGGTGTCACGGGACCGCAAAGGTCGCCGTGCACGAGCTCGAGCTTCTCCTTGGCGCGAAAGCTCGCCTGATGAGGGAATGGGAGTCGCCGCTGCTTGGTCAGCACGCAGGTGTCGCAGAACTGCTCCACATGCTCAACACTCGGCATGCCCCACACCATCTCCTTGATGCCAAGCTGCTTCAGGGCCTCAAAGTTGAGGTGCCCAAAACGCTCGTGCCACCGCCACGCGTCGTCGTCGCGGCGGGCTGCAAGACACACAGGCTGCGCCACCTGCACATGAAGGACATAGAGGCGATTGCTTCCTCTATTTACCTTGGCGACAAGTTGGTGCTGATGATCCCAAATGCGCAGCACCCCATGCTCGATCTCCACGCGCGAGCCATTCTCATACAGCTGGCCCAGACTGATGATGGAGTTCCTCAGCTCGGGGATGTAGTAGACACCGGTGAGCATCCGATGCTCGCCGGTCTTGGCGGTGAAGATGACAGAGCCGACGCCCCATATCTCCACGGCGGAGGCGTCCCCAAACTTGACGGACCCTCGCACGCTGGAGTCCAGGTCGGAGAAGTGGTCCCGCCGCCCGGTCATGTGATGGGTGGCGCCGGTGTCAAGGAACCACCCGTCAATCTTGTCATCATTGGACCTATTGCCGAGGAAGACGTGTGCGCGCGGTTCGCCGACGTGGAGAAGAGCGGCGGCTGTCGACGTGGGAGGGGAGTGCAGCTCAATATTCCCATGTATAAGGAACAGAGCTGGCTCCTCTTGCGCTTGCGCGACATGTGCCTGACCGCCGCGCTTCGCCTGCCGGCAGTCCCTAGCCCAATGGCCGATCTTGCCACAGTTGTGACAAGTGTCATCATGGGTGGCCTTGCGGCCACCGTTGGCGCCGCCAGTAGCGCCTCCACGCGCCTGGGGGGCCTTGCGCCCCCTGCGTGGTTGGCGCTTGTTTGATGCCTCCCCCTTCTTCTGCTCTCGCTGGCGAGCGAGCCACTGCTCCTCGGTGAAGAGAAGCTTGCCACCAGTGGTGGCCGGCTCTGAAGATGGCTGGGGCTCGTCGATGTCGACGACCTTGAGGCGACATATTGCTTCTCCGATCGACATCCTGGAGAGGTCCATCAAGGACTCGATCGAACGAGCCATTTGCTTGTATTTCCCGGGAACACAGCGAAAGAGCTTCTCAACAGCTCTTTCCTCGTTGATGAGGTCTTTGCCATGCTGCACCAACTTCTGCAGTAGAGAGTTGAGACGGAGAGCAAAATCATCAACATCCTCACCTGGTTTGAAAGTCAGGTTCTCCCACTCCTTGCGTAGTGCCTGCAGCGTAGCCTTGCGGGCGCGATCGCTGCCGATACATACTGCAGCGATAGTATCCCAAGCCTCCTTGGCAGTCTGCTTGCAAGCAATCAAACACTGCATCTCCGGCGGAATTGCAGCAACGAGGGCTTCCAGCGCCCGTCAATCATCATCGTAGTCGACGTCGTCGTATGTGACTGCCTCCCACATGTGCCGCACTTGGAGCTTCACCCTCATAATCATGGACCACTGGGTGTAGTTGGTCTTGGTGAGGGTGGGCCATCCACCACCAGCACCAGCGTCCTTGATGATGGTCTGGAAGCCGCGAAGACCATGGCGCCGGTCCGGGGAAGGAGAGCCACGCCGCCTATGAGGGTCGCGTTCGCCATGAGCACGACCGTCGCGTGCACATCCTCCTGGAGTGTTGTCGGCGCGCCTGGGCCCGTTTGGGCTGCCGCCGCGAGCACGGGGCTGCGCTGCTGCCCACTGCGCCACCCGCTCATCCTTCGCCCTCCTTGGTAACTCGGCCTCCAAGTCGAGGCTACCTCCCTCGGAGGCACTGCCACTGTTGCTACCGTGGCGCAAAGCTTCGAGCTCTGCCGCCGCAACACGTGTTGCAGCCACAACCGCCGCCGCTTCCTCTTCCGCTCTCGCTGCTGCCAGTTCTGTCGCCGCCAACCTCACCTTCCGAGCCGCCGCTGCCACAACCTCTGCTGCCACCCGGTCGCGCTCCTCCGCCGCGGCGACTTCGGCCTCCTGCCGATGTCGTGCGCTCGAGGCGACCGAGCGAAGAGAGTCTTCTGTGGATATTGTGTGGTGGTAGAGTGGAAGGGTCGTGGGGGTTGCTGCTGCACTGGGAGGAAGCCGCTACAATCGAGCTGCTGCTCAGAGTGTGGGTGGAGCTCGTAGAGTCGTCGGTTTCCGGTGGACCGGCAAGGGAGGAAGATGAACAAGGAGAAGGGTGTCTCCGTTGGAGAGAGTCGCGGAGGGGATTGGAAAGGTCACAGAACCATACAGCTCTGATACCAATTGTTAGAGAGAACACTCGCATTGGAGGGATGACACTCAGAGTTGGGGCAATTTTCTTCTCATTCAACTCACTCAAATGCCATGCCAACCCAAATGGTTGGGGATACATATTTATAGGCTAGCCATGTAGCCCAAGATGCTAGATGCTAGTCTAAGATGCTAAAGCAAAGATGCTAGTCTAAGATGTTAAAGCAAAGATGCTAGTCTAAGATGCTAAAGCAAAGATACTTAGTCTAGTCTAAGATGCTAAAGCAAAGATGCTAGTCTAAGATGCTAAAGGTGCTAAGACTACAAACTTGTCCACACATGGACATCACACATGTCATGCCAAACATGTCATGCCAAAACACACACACACATAGACTTATCCTCTCACAATCTGGTTGTTATGTGCAGATTAGATTAAATTAGTTAGATTAGACAATAAATAGCAGATTAGATTGATAATTAGTAGATTAGATTGATAATTAGTAGATTAGATTGATAATTAGCAGATTAGATTGTATTAGGATGATAAATACTCCTTAAGGGTCATGAAATAAATTAAGCAGAAGGAACTAATTAATTCCTCTCCTGCTCCTACCACTGGTACTAATCATCAGGCTCTAGAGCAGTTAGGCAGGATAGTCCTGTAGCTCCAGCCAAACACCAAAACAACCCCTCTTCTTCAGCAAGGAGAACACTGCCTAAATTTGGGGCAGCACCTTCAAAAACACATCGGTTTTGATGCTTCAAAGTGTCCAAGCACCAAGAATGATTAGAGAATTAAGACCATGTTGCATCAGGCCATTAGTTGCCTCATTGACCCTATTCCACCACTCCTTAAAAATGATCATAAAGTGAAGGAGCCAAAATACCCAGCCCAAAGTGTTGTAGAGGCAAGAACAAAAATTGCCTTGCAAAGACACAATTAGTGAGTAAGTGATCAATTGTCTCATCCGTTTGGTCATAGTGAGGACATTGCTTTGGGTGCGGCAAGCCTCGTCAGGTGAAGCAGTCTGCCGTCCAACAACAGTTATGCCTGACCAGCCAAGCAAAAAAAAGGGCATTTGCTAGGTGCCCAAGTCTTCCAATTAGGTTGTTCCTTGGAGGAACTTTCAAGATGATTGAAGTAGTAAATGTACATAAGGTTTTTTTCCCATTAGGTGAAAAGTAAATCAACTTGAAAGTTCCTCCAAGGAACAACCTTATGTACTTGTACTACTTCAATCAGTAACCCCTTTAAAGTGCATTTGAATTTCTTTTTTTAGATCAAGTACATCAGAACTTGAGAAAACCATACAAAACTAAATGAAATAAAGGCAGAGACAAGCATTGAAGACAAGCTATACATAATGAAAATATAATCTAAAACTGCAAAAAAGGGTAAAAGAATAGTTCAGTGTTACCAACTTACCATCTTACGATCTGCTGGATGATTAAATTTGCAGGTCATCCCAAACCTGCACAAGCCAGTCCTCATGTAATAACTACAATCTGGTTCTCCAACACGCTCTGGGTATGGCCCAGCTTCCATGGCTTCTCCTAAATTTATCTCCCACATTGTCTCTGCAATTTAAATATAATAACATCAATCAGTCAAAAACTGTAGAAACTTATAAGCTGCTATGATTATGGACAGTTTAACACCCAAGGAGAAACGCAGCATGTAATATATGCTTAATGCTTGCCATATGTAGTATTTAATCAGTCACTAGCTAAAGCATAAATGTTTAGAATAAGTCATGCACAGATAAACAAGTAACAAAACAACCATGGAAAAGAGCAAACATCAAAACGTCGTCCTTCATGCAAAGCTAGGATAGTGTTGGGCCTTATTCTGCAGAACATATCAAAATTGACTTGCACCAAGGCATAGTTGAACTATCAAGGCAATGCAAGACAATGGAAATCCCCATTCTCGTAAGAAAGGACGCCCTGCAACACTGATAAACAACATTATACTTATTACTTTATGTGACAGATCTTCAAAGTAAAAGTGATGCAAGGTTACATGAAGCCTCACTACTATTTTTCATAAAGTAAATCCATGAGTGGCGAGAAAAATCATCTATAAAGATTATATAATATTTGTGACCCCCTTTTGAAATAAAGGGAGCAGGACCCCATACATCTGAGTGGATAAGATCAAAAGGACACCCAGACACCGACTCACTAGAATGATAGGGAAGTTGAATCTGCTTTCCCAAGCGACAACCCTGACACTGAGCTAAGGACTCATGACCTGAAACCGAACCTAAGAGACCATGACGAACCAAAGTGGACAAATGAGAGCCACACAAATGACCCAATCGATGATGCCACTGAGCAAAGGACGAGGTGGACGAAGCAGCCAAAGTGGAGCCGATATAACTGGCAGGGGCAACGGAAGGTAGACGAAGCCAGTCAAGCTCCCAAAGATGTTGAGAGTCATGACGTCGAGGGCCAGTACCAACTAGGCGACCCATGTGATCCTGAACATAGCAAAAGTCAGAATCAAGGATAACACGACAACCATGGTCAGTAAGCTGACCAGCAGACATAAGTTGCATGGTTAAATTAGGAACATAGGAAACATCAGGAACATGAAAAGAGGTAGACAAGAGAGTGCCCTTTCCAGCAACAGAAAGAGGGGACCCATCGGCAGTATGAACAGTGAGAGAACGAGATGGAGAATGCATAGATGAAAGGAAAGCGCGATGAGGAGTCATATGAAATGAAGCACCAGAATCAAGAATCCATGCATTAGTACCTGGTGGTCCCTTAGTGGAAGACTGAGAAGCAGCAGCAGAACCTGGTGAGCCAGTAGGCTGAGTCACAGTACTAGCAGTCCCAGATGGTGAAGAAGCGACAAGGCGACGAAGAAGCATCAGCATCTCCTGGGCAACCAGATCTGTAGAACTCCTTTGAGACTCTCTAGTATTAGCACTACTAGAAGGTTGTGAAGACCGGCGAGCCTGAGATCGCTACTCCTTGTAACAGAAGGCCTCAACATGTCCATCTTTCACATAATGATCACAGTGAAGACCGCCACCACCCCCTCCACGTGCAGAAGGAGAGGACGTAGGTGCTGACGAGGGCAAAGGCGGTGGAGGAATAGTCGGCCGAGAGGACGAAGAACGAGCAGATAAAGTAGACGCATATGGTAACAATCCAGTAGTACGAAGCCGAGTCTCCTCATTACGAACATCAACAAGAGCATCCATCAAGGAGACACATGGATGACAAGAAAGAAGTTGTGCACAAAGAGGCTCATACTCATCACGAAGACGAGTCAAAAAGCCATATGTGCGCTGAAGCTTAATGTCTAATTGTTGACCCTGACAGAACTCACAAGTACTAGGCGACGATGGATGATGTAGAGAATCAAGCTGATGTCAGATAGCAGACAACTGGGTGTAGAGCTCATCAACCGAAAGGTCACCATGACATAACAACTGGTCCTGATGAATGGCAGCAAAATAAGGAGAGTGATCAGTGGGCTTATAGCGAACATGAAGAAAAGACCACATCTGATGAGACCGATCAAAGTGAACAATCTCTACAACAAACTGATCCTCTATACTAGCAGTAAGAATAGACCCGACATGAGCATCCTCATCCAACCAAGTCCTGTAGGCACTTAACTGAGACTCAAAAGATGCTTTAAGATCATAAAAATCTGCAAGAAGCTTATCCTTGTCTTCATCGGTTGCCTTCTCAGGAATCATAGGGCGCACTGGAGCCGTAGGACAAGGCAAACATGGAAGCTCGCCAGTAAGAAACTCCAAAGACGCAAACCACGCATGTGCCAGCGCATACGAGGAACCCAAGCACAATAGTTGGTCCCATCAAAAAGCAGTGGACAACGAAGGATGGGGACACCACTATTGGAGGAAGGTGGCACCATTGCAGACAAGCAAAAACTTGCAAAAGCCTCTCTCTCTCTCTTGTTTACCTAAAGAGCTAGAATTGACCCTTCACTCGTCCGACGTCTGGACAACCAGCCAGCAATTGATGGATGACTGGAGAAGCACTCGGCGATGAGCCAGCGGGAGGAGGAAGGGAAGACAGCGGTAGAGGGCCGTCCGACGGCCGATGAGCGGGAGGCCGGAGATCCACAGCCCAACAGGCGGGCGGGCGGAGGTCCGCAGCGGCCAACAGTCGAGCAGATCCGCAACGGCCCGCCAAGCAACAGGCGGGTAGGAGGGGTTCCGCGGTGGCCGGCGGCAAGCCGGCGGGGACGGTCCTACTGAGCGATGGGCGGGCAAGCGCCACCGCGAGAGGCAACTAGCAACCGGGGCGCAGGGGCGATGACCAAGCAACGGCTGGACAATGCCGGTGGCAGCAGATCGTGGACAGCAATGGATCGATCCGTCAACAAGCAGATGGAACCAACAATGATTCCTTGAATGAAAACAAAGATCGAGCCACCGGGGAACAAGTAGAGCCGCTTGGACGATGAGGATAGAGCCGCCGAGCGACGACAGAGCCGCTAGACGACGATGGTGGTGGACACACAAGTGCAACGTGCTTAGGAAGGATAAGGGAGAGGCAAAGGAAACCTAACCCTGATTTTTGGCTTTGGATACCATGTTATGAATATCACTTGTATTCATTATGAGGCCCTTAGGCCCGAATATATACACAAGTACATGAGGGGATATATACACATAACCCCCTACAATACAAAGGAAATACAAAGATATAGATATATCTAACAGCTTGTTCAACACAAAGATGGGAGCCTTCTTTTATCTCAAAAAATATATGATTGATATTCTTGAGTGTGTTGGTATATCAGACTAAAGCCATGTTCAACACCTGTTGATCTCAATCCCAAGCTCTCAGCCAATGGTGCTCATATCCCTGTTCCCACTGATTTTCGCAGTATTGCATGGGCTCTTCAATATCTCACCTTCACCAGACCGGACATTTCCTATGCGGTTCAGCAAGTTTGCCTCCATATGCATGATCCTCGGGATCCTCTTCTTGCTGCACTAAAGCGCATTATGCGCTATGTCCGTGGCACCCTAGACATGGGCTTATTTCTGAGTCTGTGTTCCCAGTCAGATCTAGTTGTCTACTCTGATGCAGATTGGGCTGATTGCCCGGATACTCACAAGTCCACCTCTAGATATGTTGTTTTCCTGGGTGACAACTTGATTTCTTGGTCCTCCAAGCATCAGATCACTATCTCACATTCTAGTGTCGAGGCTAAGTAATGGGTTGTTGCTATTGTTGTTGCCGAAGCCAATTGGTTACAACAACTACTGTCTGAGTTACACACTCCGTTGCACAAGACCACGCTGTTGTACTGTGACAATGTTAGTGTCATCTATATGTCTTCCAACCTAGTTCAGCATCAGAGCACCAAATATGTCGAGATTGATCTCCACTTTGTTCAGGAGCGTGTTGCTCTTGGTGATGTCCGTGTTCTTCATGTCCCCACTACATCTCAGTTTGCAGACATCTTCACCAAAGGGTTGCCTGCATCCATCTCCATGGAGTTCCGATCCAGTCTCAACGTCCGTTCCTCCGACGCTTGGACTATCGGGGCGTGTTAGACAGCTACTCTAGTGTATGGACTGGGTTCATCTAGATATGTAGTAGGGCATGAGCAGATCTAGCTACAGCTGTTTTTCTGTTAGGAATTCTGTTAGCTAGCCTAATATCTGCTCATCCCTATAAATATGTATTGATGGCTTCTCATCTAAGCAATGAGCATTTTATCACAGTCTCATATTCTTTCAAAACAACCTATTTAAAACACAACCCATTTAAAGCCTATTTAAAACACAACCCATTTAAAGCCTATTAGCACATTAGTATTTTCCATCTCTCAACCCTAACTTCTCTCCCACTCCTCTCTCTCCTCACTCTTCCGGCCGCCGCACCCCTCTTACCCTCTTCTCTCCCCCCTCTTCTGCAACACACTGCGCCCGGCCTTGCCGCGTGTCGCTCACGCCTAGCCGCGCCACACCCGGACTCTCTGCACACCACTCATGCCCAGCCCTGCCGCTCCGCGCCATGCCTGACCTCTCCACATCAGATCTGCACCGTGCCCAGCCGCACGAGGGAGCACCCTAGGGGGTAAGTTATCAGGACGCCTTATCCCAACCGACCGCCTTGTCACTAAAGCGTTTTAGTGACACCATGATAACTATGGACCTAAACATCTAGATCTGAATCACAGAACTCGAAGTCCAACACAAACTGAAAACTTTCCAAAACTGAACTACAGCCAGCACATATACAACCCAAAATCAAATTAACTCAAGATCCATTACCTATAAATAAATCTTACTAGTCGTAAACAAGAAAAACCAGACACACAGATATTTGCCAACTTTAAACTGGAATTCCAGTTTACTACCATCCGTAATTTCCCTTCCAAGGCCAACTAATCCCAGAAAAAAGCTCCTCCTGTCCAAAATATTCATCTTTCGATCTTCAAATATCCATGATAAAACAAAGAAGTAACAAGCCTTAACAAATCCATCCACAAGAGCATAAACCAAATAATGGCACCAAACATATTTCTTGGATTCAATTTTCTCCACACAAATCAAAAACTCTACGATGTGGACAGCATCAAAATCGAACACTGCTCTTAAAAAATTAACAAAAAATCAACCAGAACTGTCATTCCAGAAACATTAATTCATATAAAGTTTGCTTGCAAACACAAGACAGATCCAACATCCATACCCTACTAGAACTGCAGTATTAAGTATTTCATTCCTTAGAAAAGAACAACAATACCAGTTCACTAATTAACATGGAGACTGACTACACCATAAAACAAAGCCAAAGATCTAAGAGGGTGCAGCGCACCTTCATCACAACCATGGGGCCCAATCAAAGAGGCTGCAAAAGCATCTGCGGTAGCATAAGCTGAGAATACATCCCTGGCAGCACCAGAGACGACACTGCCCATCAATGGTGTTGCCCTCACAGCCATCCAAGGCATTGGATCAGCAACACAATCTCAGGTATTCATATACTTGAGCTAAATAGTTCAGAAAGAACCATGCATCCATAATTATAATCATAAAAAAACAGAAACGGCAACTAAAAGGACTAAAGTGTTTCCCTTTTTCTGCAAAAAGAACCCTATACCACTTATGTTACAGCATTATCAAAAGAAAAGGAAGAACTGAATTTATCATATTGTACAACATCCCTTGCAACACATCAAGTACTAAAGTTGCAAAAAGAAATTTTGAACTGATAAGAATGGTTCAAAATAATTGAGAATAGGACTCTCATATGATAAGGATGGACAGTCACATTGATAAACTTCCATGAATTCTTTCATGTGCTGAATCTTTAAGAAAACTAGAAAAGCCATACCACATCCATTACAGCATAACCAAAAAGGAAAAGGTGAATTTATCATTTTGAATTTTGTACACAATACCTCATGACAATGAAGTTCTAATAATGGAATGGAAAATATGATAATGAAACAAGGATGGGCTGTCACATTGACAAATTTCTAATGAATTGTTTCATATACAACCTTTGTTAAATAAAAGTAAGCAAAATTATTTCAAGTAAGAGAGGAGCCATGAGATGCATCAGAAGATACTTCAGGATTTCTATTGCGTCAAACATCATGTGAAGGCCGAAAAATGAAATCAAACTCATTAATTTTCCATATGAGAAAACAAGCGAAAATATTGTAAATCTCTAAATTGTCACAGAAAGTTTAACTTAATTTTTTTTAGAAAAAGCAAATTTCAATTTTGTTTTGCATGAAAAATATGAACACAGTCTTCAGAGGTAGCACAAAATGTAAGTCATAAATACTAGCAGGCAAGCTATCCCACTTATTAGGCAATAGGAGATTGTATCTTGCATATTTAGGCAGGGCAGTCAATTAGGATCAGACCTGCCATGTTTAGAGATTGTGATCTTGCATATTTGGGCAGGGCAGTCAATTAGGATCAAACCTGCCATGTTTAGAGATTGTGATTTATTTCCTATCCATGTAATTACTGCCATATATAGCAGCAGCAGCTGCCCTATAAATACAGGCCCCCTCTCCATTGAGAGCATGGCCAATTGCCTCAACCTCACCTTTCTACATGGTATCAGAGCAATCTGATCTTGGCCCTCCCTCTCCTTCCCCAACCTAGCTGCGCCGCCCAACAGCCGCGCCAGCATGTCCTCAGAGTCCTCCACCACCTCCGCCATGGCTGACGCCATCAACCCAGCCGTTTGCCCATATGCTCTCGTAAACGTGAAGACCCACATTCCCATGACCCTCGAGCTGCGACCCTCTAACTACACCAAGTGGTCGACAGCCTTCCACGCCATGTGTGGCAAATTCGGGCTGCTCCAGCACCTTGCCATCGTCTCCCCTACGCCCACCAATGACGCATGGGTGCAGGCTGACTTTTGCATCCGCAGTTGGATCTTCGGCACCGTCTCCGACTCCGTCCTCAACCTCGCTATGACCGGTGCCCAACAGACCGCCGGCCAGCTCTGGATGGCAATCGCCGCCCTGTACCAAGCCAACAAGGCACCCCGCGCCGTCTTCCTAAGTCACGAGTTCCACTCGATGACCCAGGGCGACTCCTCCATCGACGAGTACTGTGTGCGCATGAAGGAGGCTGCCGACAGTCTTCGCGACGTCGACCAAACCATCACCGAGCCCGACCTCGTCCTCAACCTACTCCGCGGCCTCAATGAGAAGTACCAATCTGTCGCCGACAACATCGCCGCCCAGGAACCTCTCACCTTTGCTGTTGCCAGGAATCAGCTCCTCCTCAAGGAGCTGCGTCTCAAGAACGAGGACAAGGTCCGCGCCGCTTCGGCCCTTCTCGCCACCTTCAACGGCGCCCCTGGTGGTGCCCTGCCGACCGCAGTCCAGCAGCAGCAGCCGCGCCAGCAGCAACAGCCGCGCCAGCAGCAGCACGGCAACGGTGGCCGACGCGACAACAGGCGCAACAACACCCGGCGCGACAGCAAGCGTCAGCCCTGGGGTTTTGATCCTTGGACTGGCGCACGTGTCAACCCCGGCGAGCGCGTCATACCTCCCTGGGAGCGCGACCAGGGCAGTTCTGGCGCCCCTGGCAGACACCCATGGCAGCCCCCACGCCAACAGGGGCTGCTCGGTGCCCCTCCTCAGGCGCACACAGCGTTCGCCCCTGTCCAGCCTGGTGGACCGACATGGGACTCGGCTGGCCTAATTGCTGCCTTGCAGCACCTAGCTGTCCAGGGCAGCCCCTCATGGGTTGTTGACTCCGGCGCTTCAACTCACATGGCGACCTCTGATGGTATGCTCCTCCAGCGCCTTCCCCCCTCCACCTCATCTATAACAGTAGGCAATGGCACTAGTATTCCGGTCACGTCCAGAGGTCACTCCATCCTACCCACCACCTCAGCAAACTTCTCCCTTAATAACATTCTTGTCGCCCCTTCTCTCATTCATAATCTTTTATCCGTTCGTCAATTCACCCGTGAAAATCGTTGTTCTCTTGAATTTGATGCTCTTGGTTTTTCTGTTAAGGATACCCAGACGGGACGAGTGATTCATCGCTGCAATAGTACCGGCGATCTCTACACCATATCTGCTATCCCTCCGACCGCTGGCACCTCCTCACATGCTCTCCTGGCTGTTTCGTCGACCCTGTGGCACCAGCGTCTCGGCCATCCAGCACCTGCTGCTTTAGAACATCTAAATAAACTTCATGCTGTTTCCTACAATAAAGTAGACCGCTCCCTCTGCCATTCATGTCAGTTAGGCAAGCACACGCGTCTACCCTTCAGTACCTCCCAGTCTTGTACTTATGCACCGTTTGAACTAATTCACTGTGATGTTTGGACCTCTCCCATCCCTAGTATTTCTGGTTTTTCATACTATTTAGTCTGTCTGGATGATTACAGTCACTATTGTTGGGTTTTTCCTCTCCACCGCAAATCCGAGGTCCACCAACACTTAGTTCAGCTCACAGCCCTTGCACAAACCCAATTTAACCTCCCTGTAAAATGCTTCCAAACCGACAATGGCAGAGAATTTGTCAACACAGCCAACACCACCTTCCTCGCTGCTCGGGGAACACTTCTTCGTCTCTCCTGCCCATACACTTCCCCTCAAAATGGCAAGGCAGAACGCACCATTCGCACACTCAACAACTCAATTCGCACCATGCTGCTCCACGCTTCAATGCCACCCACATACTGGGCTGAGGCTCTTGCTGCCGCCTGCTACTTACTCAACAGGCGCCCTTCCTCCTCCATATCCCATGAGGTTCCTTTCACTCGCCTCCATGGACAGCCACCCACCTACAGCCACCTTCGCGTCTTTGGGTGCCTCTGCTATCCAAACCTACAGGCCACTTCCCCACATAAGCTTGCACCTCGCTCTGCGGCTTGCATTTTCCTTGGGTATCCTTCCTCTCATAAGGGCTATAGGTGTCTCAACCTGACAACTCAAAGCATCATTATTTCTCGTCATGTTGTGTTCGATGAGACTGTTTTTCCCTTTTCCACCACCGGTGTCATCCCATTCCCTCGCTCCCTGGATTTTCTTCTGGACAACGATTCGGTTTCGGTGCCTTGCTCTATTGTTCCTACAGGTGGAGGTTCCTCCTCGACAACCACGGTTGCCCCGTCCACCTTGGACGCTGTGCAGCCGCCCCCTGATGATGAGCCGGACCCGGCTTTTCTCCTGCCTGGGGGACGCAACCATGTGCCCCCCAGCCCTAGTTCGGCTTCTCCACCACCGGGCGGGTGTGGTCACGTACCCCCGCCTGGTCTTCCTGTGGTTCCGTTTCCACGGACCTACAGTCGACGACCACAGCCGGTGCCTGCGCCACCAGCTGTGCCTGCCGCACCGACGCCCCAGGCTGCGTCCACAGCTGCAGCTCCATCTCCGCCGCTCACGCGCACCAGGACCGGCGCCCTCCCACGTGTGAGCTACGAGGGGCTCGCCGCCACCTCCTCGCCCTCACCATCGCCTCTACCGGCGAACTACCGCAGCGCTCTGGCCGATGCCAACTGGCGGGCTGCGATGATGGATGAGTACCAGGCCCTCGTCGACAACAACACCTGGCGTCTTGTTCCGTGCCCTCCTGGCGCGAATGTTGTGACAGGCAAGTGGATTTTCCGGCACAAATTCCATGCCGATGGGTCCCTCGCTCGTCACAAGGCCCGCTGGGTGGTCCGCGGATTTTCTCAACGAGAAGGCATTGACTACGACGAGACCTTTAGTCCCGTGGTCAAACAGGCCACCATTCGGACCGTTCTCAGCATTGCCGTCTCCCGTGCCTGGCCGATCCATCAGCTGGACGTGAAGAATGCCTTTCTTCACGGCCACCTCAACGAGACAGTCTACTGCCAGCAGCCACCGGGTTTCGTTGACCCCGCCGCTGCAGATCACGTCTGTCTCCTGCAAAAGTCCTTGTACGGACTGAAGCAGGCCCCAAGAGCTTGGTACCAGCGGTTCGCGACCTTCCTTCAACAGCTCGGCTTCGTCGCCTCCACCTCTGACACATCCCTCTTTGTTCTCACCGAGGGGACGAGTCTCGCCTACTTGCTGCTCTACGTCGATGACATCATCCTCACCGCCTCGACTCCAACTCTTCTGCAACAACTCATGGCCCGACTCCAGTCTGAGTTCGCCATGACCGACTTGGGTGCTCTCCACCACTTCCTCGGTGTCGCCGTCACCCGCACCTCCGACGGCCTGTTCCTGTCGCAGCGACAGTACGCCATCGATCTCCTCCAACGGGCAGGCATGGCTGAGTGTCATCCTACGGCAACCCCTGTTGACACTCAGGCCAAACTCTCCGCCCATGAAGGCAACAAACTGTCAGACAAGGACAGCTCAGAATACAGGAGCATAGCAGGGGCTCTTCAGTACCTGACTTTGACACGTCCTGATCTGGCTTATGCAGTTCAACAGGTGTGTCTCTTTATGCACGGCCCACGGGAGCCTCATCGCGCGCTGATCAAGCGAATCCTGCGCTATGTGAAGGGAACACTCTCCTCAGGTCTTCACATTGGGCGCGGCTCCATCCAGACGCTGACTGCCTACTCCGATGCCGACTGGGCCGGCTGTCCAGATTCTCGACGCTCCACCTCCGGCTACTGCGTCTACCTCGGCGATAATCTGGTCTTGTGGTCCTCCAAGCGCCAGACCACGGTGTCCCGCTCTAGTGCTGAGGCCGAGTACCGCGCTGTGGCCCACGTTGTGGCTGAGTGCTGTTGGCTTCGCCAGCTACTTCAGGAGCTCCACCTCCAGCTGCCATCTGCCACTGTTGTCTTCTGCGACAACGTCAGCGCCGTATACATGACGGCCAATCCGGTCCACCACAAGCGCACGAAGCACATCGAGATCGACATTCACTTTGTGCGCGACAAGGTGGCCCTTGGCGAGGTTCGGGTGCTTCATGTTCCTTCGTCTCATCAGTTTGCTGACATCATGACGAAGGGCCTCCCAACGCCACTATTTACAGAATTCAGAACCAGCCTGTGCGTCCGCAAGCCTCCTGCTTCGGCTGCGGGCGGGTATTAGGCAATAGGAGATTGTATCTTGCATATTTAGGCAGGGCAGTCAATTAGGATCAGACCTGCCATGTTTAGAGATTGTGATCTTGCATATTTGGGCAGGGCAGTCAATTAGGATCAAACCTGCCATGTTTAGAGATTGTGATTTATTTCCTATCCATGTAATTACTGCCATATATAGCAGCAGCAGCTGCCCTATAAATACAGGCCCCCTCTCCATTGAGAGCATGGCCAATTGCCTCAACCTCACCTTTCTACACCACTGTACTCTCACCTATCTTCCAAAACTGTAGTTCCATACCAGATCCTGCATTGTCCTATAATCAAATTGTGCAATCAGTCCTTCACCTAACCAGTCTAAGTTTTAACTTGAACAGTAGCAGTTTTTTTAACAAAAGAATCTCACTAAATAACTACCCTATCATATAAAGACCTTTAATGTACAGCAATTCAGAAAATTTGCATTGTAATTGCACCAAGAATATCAATCTATATAAAGATATGTGGCCAAATATAGAAATGACCATGCTCATACACTTCAACAAGAGTGATACAAAAAGGAAACCCATAAAAAACAAAAATCAAGGAAAACCCACCCACTCATGTATTTGTGCCTTCAAGAAACTCTTAGTAGCAAGGCCTTTCTACCTGATAAATAGCTCCACTTGTGCAAATCAGGAACATTCACAAACTGGAACATGCAGCTTGAGAAACATAGTGAAATGCATCTCTTACTCCAGGCACACAGCACAACTGAGTCCACACCACAATTACAGAATTTACAGTGGCATTGCTTGACTCCAAATGAAACGTAACCAAAACACTACCTTCCCTAATGATTCTTTCCAAAACTAGCAATCACACCAAAACACCTTCCCTGTCTTCCAAAAAAGAATTCTTTCCAACTGAGATTATCACTGTTCATATATAAGAATCATCAATGACCAGCAACATCCAATAGACACAAATAAAACTCGTGTAGAACTCATCAACAACAACAAATCCACCGCACAAAACTTATCAGCATTGCGAGAATGACTCAAACAGAGCACTCCTGCCGGCAGAGAGATACCAAGTCTGATCAAAGAGCGCGTCCTTTCGTCAAGATAAGGCTGTTCCAAATTCCAATCCAGCAGGAGCAACTTCTCCAATGTGCTATATGTGCCCATGCGCATAGATTACAACCGAATCGTCGCTTAACTGGAACAACTTTGGCACAGAGCCTGCACTGTGCTCAAACACCGGCTTCCATCAGAAGTAACCGAAACCCTCACCCCACCGCCGCAACCGACACCACAGTACCATCAGCATTGCAGGGTTGCACGCCCGCCATGTGCCGTCGAAACCAGCGCCACAGCACCGAAACGGCGAAGCACCCGCTTTCCCGCGAGCGAAACCAATCGAAACCTACCCCAGCTGCACCGGCCACCGCTCCCCTCGCAGCCGCACGCAGATAAAGCGCGCGCTCCCGCACAAACAAACGACCCCTCACGGAAAAGTAAAGTGGAGGAGGAGGAGAAGGAGTCGAGAACGGCCGTCGGCCGGCCGGGGCGCCGCTCACCTTCGTCGACCCCGTGGGGCCCGATCGTCGCGACGGCCGCGGCGGCCGAGGAGGACGAGCCCTCCCCCAACCCCAAGCTGCCTCCGCCAACACCACCCCCACCCGCGCCAGCGGACGGTGCCACCACCATCACTGCCGCGCCTGCATCGTCAGATCGCCGCGCCGTCGGTCGCGCTCGTGAGGAGAGGCGAGAGGGAGGAGGCCGGTGGAGGTGGAGGAAGGGGAATGAGAGGAACGAGGCGTCCCCGTTCGGACAGCCAGTCGTTTTGTTCCCCCCTTCGCCCCCGCTTTTTTTCACCGCCGCGGCCGCGCGCTTCTCACCCCCCTCTCCGCTTGCTCCAGTTAACCGGGTCACCCCGGCTAGGCGCACCCCAAGCTGTGCACACACACACGCCACCACCAACCCTTGCCACGAAGGGCACCACCGAGGCTGTAGATGCCACATAGTCCGAAGACTCGTAGAAGAGTGTCGGGTGTGATGACGGTGGAGCTATAGTGACGTAGGTGTTATATTAAGTTTTTGGTTGTTATTATTCTTGTCTTCGACACGGCGAGAAAACGAGAGTTAGTGTCACGGTAGCTGAGAGAATATTACATACAAGCATGCAAAAAGAAATATGAATGGAATATGTGTGACGATGGTGGAGCTATAGTGAGGTGGTTGTTACATTAAAGTTTTGGTTGTTATCGTCTTTCGTCTTTGACATGGTGAGAAAAAAGAGAATGAGCAACACCGATGGCTAATAGGCTTTATTGTATTTTTATTTCCAATGACGAGGATATTACATACCGGCACGCAAAAAGAAACATGGAATGCTTCTAGCGTTATGATATGCCAAATTTATGTGTGCCTTTTGAATTAATGGAAAAAACAATGGAAATTTATGTACATCAACAATGCAATTGCAAAGGATGATCACGCTACATATGCTTTGGCCATGACATGTGGGACCTAGTTCGATGATGGGTGGAATGCATGTCGGGTGTGACAACGGTGGAGCTATAGTGATGTGGGTGTTGCATTAAGTTTTTGGTTGTTATTGTCTTCCGTCTTTGACACGATGAGAAAAAGAGAGTGAGTGTCATGATAGCTATATAATAGGCTTTGTTGTATTTTTCTTCACAATGATGAGGATATTACATATAAACATAGAACACTTTTAGTGATATGATATGCTAAATCTATGTGTGCCATTCAAATAATAAAAAAACAATGAGAAATTAGGTACATTAACAATACGAATGCAAAGGATGATCAAGCTACATATGTTATGGATATGACATGTGGCACCTAGTTCAACGATGTGTGGAAGACATGTCGGTGTGTGACGATAGTTAGACTATGTGATGTGAGTGTTGCATTATATTCTTAGTGGTTATTGTCTTCCGTCTTTTACACGGTGAGAAAAAGGAGTAAGTGTCACCATGCTAATTAGCTTTGTTGTATTTTTATTCACGGGGACAACAAGGATATTATATGTTGACACGCAAAAAGAAACATAGAATGCTTTCGGCATTATGAAATGTCAAATCTATATGTGCCATTCGAATTATAGAAAAAACAACAATGGGAATTTAAAGGGTGATCACACTGCTAATATCTTGTACTTTGACAGATATAATGTATTTTTTTAATATAGTTGTAATTTTCTTTTAGTATTGTTTGTTTATTTGTTTAGTTGTTAAAATACACGAGTTTGGCACGTCTTGGTAAAGGTGTGTAATTATTATTGATGTTGGTGTTCTGATTTATGAAAAACTAGTTACATTTAGCATCAGTTATTGTGATGGATGTCTTTGAAGCATCTCTTATTTTGTTTTTATCATGGTTAATCTTAGATACAACTTGAAAAAGGACCCAAGTGCCACACTATATATATATATATTGGTGTGATATTTCTAGTGTCATATTTTCTAGTTATATATATTCACTTCCTCCTCATGCCAAGGAAAAGGAGGCAAGTGTTGTTGGCATAATAGATTGGCTTCGATATCTTTTCTTTACGTTTGTGATGACGAGGGTACACGTTGGCATAAAAAAGTATAATAGTGGCATAATAGATTGGGTCCATCGAGCGTTTCAGACACTCAACAAAAAAAAAGTATAACGGTGACATGATGAATATAACAGTCAATTTGTCGAGTGCCGAAAGTTTGGCACCGGGCAAATAAGGAAATAGAAAATTAAAAAAATAGGACGAGTGTTAGGTGAGGCGATGGCGAGGCGACAACCGCGTGAGGAGGCACAACAATGGCTGCGCAGTGTGGCGAGAAGGGCAGTGTAGCGATGGGCGAAGGAGGGACGCGATGCTGCCATGGAGGAGCCCCAGAGGGGATAAAGGAGGGTTGTGACGCCATTGTGGAGGGGAGCGGAGAGGGGCCACGACGCCAGCAGTGGAGAGGGAAGGTGGCTGGGAGAGGGTGACAGGTAGGCTGAGAGAAAATGGGGGTGTTGTGTAGATTTAAAGGGGGATATTGAAAAAATGACACACGATTTAAATTTTTTGGCGTTGAATACGAAATTTTTGGCATCAGATGTCGCAGGCTATGAAATTTTTGTTCGCCGAGTGTTTGCACTCGAGAAATGATAATTTTTTTGCTGAGTGCCTCAAATTTGGCACTCGGCTAACATTTTTTATTTGTTAAAATTTTATCAAATTTGTTTTTAGTTTTTTCCTTGACATATTTTGCAAATATCACATAGGTGGAAATATTTTTCACAAAAAATATTAATATCCTAGGTTTGTCGAGTGTTTTTTAAAAATCCATTGATAATCCTTAGAGTTTGACGAGTGTAAACACTCGGCGAACCCAAAAAAATTCCAGCCGAAACAAGTCATCGCAACGTCCATTAGTACAATTTTTTTGTTTTTGCCGAGTGCATTCTCTGTAGGCACTCAACAAGGAACTCTTTTGCCAAGTATTATTTTAAAAACATTCGACAAACTAATCTTTACCGAGCGTCCGACATAATATACTCGCAAAGATTGTGAGACTCGGTGAACCCGAAGTTTCCCATACTTAAATATTAGGGAGTTATGAATCATGTTTAGTGTAACACTATGGAATGCTCCACAGATCTAGTAATTCACCGACGCTTGAGCATCTTATTCACTACAAAAGGTTGCACATAAAAAGTAGCACATAATTTCATAGTGAGTTTAAGGTAGCGTTTGATTAGTTGAACGAAGCTCGACGGTATGGATAGTCTCATTAATTCCTCACCAAAAGTCATTTATCCATGAGAGTCATTTTCTATAGCTTAAACTATTTTTACTTTGAAAATACGACGAATGATTCCACATATGATTACCCCACTTTGTACATTACGTGATGCATTGAAAAAAGGGAAATTTGTAAAAATGCCATTACATTTTTTGTAATTTGAAAATACCATTATCAGTTACTACACACCGATAACATATTTCAAAACTATGAAAATTATAATGACATAGAAAAATTTGAAAAAAAAAACAGTAAGCCAGCCAATAATATATGTTTTCATCTAAACCATGTAACAACTACATGAAGTATCTAGCAATCTAATGTGATTCAAAATGAGTCTCAATTTTACATTGAAGACTGGCTCACATTATTACAGCATTATTAATACGATTATTATTTATCAAAAAATCTTTGTAGGAGAATATTATGGATAGACGTAAACAATAAGATTGGAAATATGTAAAGAAATAAAAACAACTAAGGACTAGAAAACAATGTACGTAGTATAAACTATAAATTACAATTTGTTTATCTCTACAGCTTGATGATGAAGCAATGATATTTACATTATATGAAACATAACGAAGAAAAGGTATCATATGGAATAGTTAAAAAAGAGAAAGTAATACATTATATTATGAGTACCAGTTTATTAGATATATATGAGACACTTCAATGTAGAAATATATCGAAATATAGAAATTCTACATAAACTATAACACATATGGCGGCACTATTACATACTGACACGACTTTAGTAGTTAACGTGATCCGTCATTAAAGGCCTACATTTAAAAATAAGACATTTATCGTCACTAATACATTTAGTAACGAGTGTTATTTCATCCATCGCTAATGATTGATCATTACTAACATGATAGTACGATGTTTTTGTCGTCGCTAATAAGGTGACATTTAATGATGGAAAAACATTTGTCATGAAAGTTATTAGTGACGGTGTCTTATTAGTGTATCATTAGTGAGGTGATTATTGGTGATGAGTGAAAGTGCATCTAGGCATCGCTAAAAGATTTTGAAGCATTGATGACAAATGTGATTAATGATGCTAATGTATTTATCCAGCAATTTGAGCAAGTCTATCACTGATAAGAGCAAGTTGATTTGACTTAAATTATTTTTTTCTGGAATTGCATTTTGTATAGGCAAGTTGTAATATCAAGAGGAATATGTTGAGAAGACTTGGCAAAGTAGTTGTGATCAAAAGTGACATCCTTTTGAGATTAATTCTCTTAGGCGCCATTTGGATCCAGATATTAAAAGAGTTGGAATTCATTTTAAATTCTAGAAAACATTGAATTGTGTAGAATTTAATTGAAATCCAATATTTATGTTTGGGCATTTCGTAGAATTAAAATACGAGAATTAATTCTCAAACCTGTTTGGTTGATCAAACCATATAATCAATTCCATTAATACAAGAAAATATTAGCTACAAAAACAAGCTTGATGAAGTAATGCATAGTACAATGATCAATCTTGACAAATATAAGAATTTTGGTCAATTTTTTTTTCTAATTGAACAGAACTATAAATTCCTAATTGAATTCTAGATCAGATTTAATAATTCCAACTCCATAGTAACCCAAGCTCAACTTATGGAATTGAATTCCAATTATTTAATTCTAAACCCAGTACCTAAGGCCGTTATCTTAAAGCCTTTGTTAAAGTTACGGAAAACCTAGAACTTCCAAAAAAAAAATCTAAATGTTCTAAGATTTGTGCTCGGTTTTGACTAACTGGGCTATCCCATAACAAAAAATCATGGATGGAGGTTCCAGTTTCTTCTCTCGATTTGGCCTTGTGGCCATTTCAGATATGTCAGTGATTGAATAGCAGCCGAGAAAGTTTGATAAAAGAAAGAATATTCAATGACGTGACATTTGAAAAGGTGGTTTCCATTATTGGATGCTCTTTCGTGTTATTTGTCGGTGTATTACCGAATGGTCCACTCACACTCGTGGAGATATTTGAGCTGGTGATTAAGAGCATGTTTATTTTAGTTTGGGATTATAATAATCCAGCTTATAAAAAATGGGTTTCAACGGCTTATTGATTGTTATAATCTGCACTCCAATTCATAATAAGCTAACAGAATAAGTTGACATATTTGTTTTAACTTGTAAAAAATCTGGATTGTTATAATCCAAAGTTGAAACACATAGGGCCTAAGATGGTAGAAAAATATTGTGTTCTCAAGCTTTAAGATCAACTCTAAGAGCAAGAGCTAAGATTTATAAGATTTATACATGTTCAAGTCTCCCGAAGAATAATAACACTATGTCGTGTGTGTACGTGGATTGATGATTGCCTATACAATACAACTCAAGAGTTTAAGATTATATGTCTCGTCAAGGGGCGAACGGTGCAAAATCAAGGTTCTGATCTGAGTTGGTTTTCTTATATACAGGATCACGTACCATACATATAATAAAATAGATAAAACTTTTGGTTAGTAAATTATCAAATCAAATGTTAAAGAACCATAGGGCATGCGTGCACTATTACACTGTGTACCCGTAGCAGAAAACGCCGCGGATACGTCCAACTGGAGCCGCAACGGGAACCAACCACCGTCGCACACGAAGCCCCGCTCCTCCCGCCCCGTTGCCGCAAGCCGCAGGATCGCGCTGCTCTGTCCGATCTCCATCCGACGGACGGAAATCACCCAAGTCGGCGCGGCTCTCTCCGCACGTGTGACCAGTGACCACCCCGCCCACCTGGCGACTGAGGTGGGAACGCGGCGACCTGGGCCGTCAAAGGGAGACAGACACGCGGGCCCCACTCTCATCTCTCATCGTGCGTGCCGGACGGGGCCCACCTGTGCACAACCCGGAGCGATTTTTTTAAATAATATTTTTTTGAAAAAATTTCAAAGTTGTAAAGACATTTTAAAAAATTATAAAAATAGGTACCCGTCGACCGGCCATCAACTGAATTAGGCCTTCTGTGTCGGGCCGCGCGCCCTCGCTGCCGCCCCACGCCAACGCGTCGGCCCGCACGCGCACGCTCAAACCCAAGTAGGGCACGACGTGCGCACGCGGGTTGGCATGGGGGCGTGGGGCGACAGCGCAGGCGCGCGGGGGGCAGTGAGGACGTGCGACGCGTCGTGGGAGGTTTGATTTGGCCGACCATCGACCGAACTAGGCTGATATGATTTAGTTCGACCAATGGTTGGCCGACAATTATTTTTTTTGAATCAGATACATAAGTTGAAATTTCTTCAAAAAAATATATTGTTTAAAAAAATTCCAGCAGCGCACCGACACCCCAGCGCCAAACCAAGGCCCACATAAAGCAGGGCCCATCTGCAGCGACCAGCGTCTGAGGCCAGCAGCGTAAGCGCGGGCTAGGAGGCCCCGTCTAGGAGGCGGGAGCGGTCGTGCGCACGCGCCACGTGTCGTCTCATGATAGGGAGGTGTCCCGCCGACGCATCCCAGTTTACCCCCGTCGCGAGGAGACGAGGATGACAGGTGGGCCCTGGGTGGGGTCGGCGCTGGTTGTGGCAGCAGGAGGTGGGCGGGTAGATGCGCCGATAGGTGGGTGTTGGCGCAGGGCTTAGCGAAGGGGAAATTAATTGGGCGAGGGTGTTTTTTAATGAGGGGATGGGGTGGGACCCACGCGGTTGAGCGGTATTTGATTACCGGGTCGGAGTCGTAGCAGCTCTATGCCTCTGTTTGCTTTTCTTTTTTCATAATATCATAATATATTATTCAATTTGATATTTTATAATATAATAAATTTAGATAATAATATTTTATATATTTATCATATTATTAAATGTTAAATTTGATGCTAAATTATAGTACTATGGGACGGGGAATGAGTATTTTTTTCTTTGAAAGATCACGTGATGTCCCAAAATAACGCCTACAGGCTACAGCAACCTCCATTTCATTTCAGGCCCTCTGTCTGTTTTTCTTTTTTATTTCCGGGCATTCTATGTATTTATTCATGTTTCGCACCATAATAATTTATAAATAAATATATTCAAACATATTTAAATTCAAATTTAAAATTTAAAAACATGGAAATGACAAATCCTAGTGGAAACACGCTTCCTTTTAGCCTCCTTTAGCCTCCTCGGGTCCATGTCCACAGGAACAACAGCTGCAATGTAATTTAACATTGGCCATGGTTGTAATTCTCTTCTCCCCACCATTGGCCATTGTTCAAGGAGATTTCACAACACTTTGAAATTCCAAATTTACATGGCAAATTACAAACATTGCAATTCCAATTTTACATGGCAAATTACAAACATTGCAATTCCAAATTTACTCTTCTATAAAGTTGCTGCTCAAAAAAAGAAATTGCAATGAAAAAAGAAAAAACCTTACCCTGCGGTAACAAAATACTATTGTGGATCCTAAGTTGATGTTTGTGTATATCTTTTCTAGAAAACCAAATTGTTGTATTGCGTAATTCATAAAAAGTATAAATATCATTTTATACTTTTATCTTCCCTCACACTCTCCACTTTCTCCACCATGTCCATCTTCAAAACTTCTCTGCTTCTTAACCCTTTGTCTCTTTGATATGACCATTCCAGCAATCAATATGTTATAACCCTAAAAACAAGTAAAACCATCTCAAGTATCATCTACTTCGACACTAGCCCAAGCCTTTGATGGCCCGATCACACGTAGTCGAGCAAACAAGCTACAACAAGAGTTGGACACGCTACTTTATGAAGATCAATTTAATATTAATAAGAATTATACACTGCCTAAGTCTTGCACATTGTCATTACTTAGGTTCACCCAAGAGGAGTACAAGAACATACAAGGCGATGACTGCAGGGAAGACCATACTTGCGAATTACATAACTTTTGATTCCTAGAAGAAATTGAGGTGAATGAGCACTTTTTGGAAAGCTTATCAAGTCTAGTTTTCAATTCCTCTAGGGCCGACCAGTTTGGAATTTCCATTATTGAGATCCGATCAGATTAGTGAAGATTGGTCAGAAGATTGACAACCTGTCAGACAACTTTCCATTAAAACTGCATTAATGTATAATATTTAGTGCCACATAATGCACATGGCATGAAAGGTAATCAAGTCGTGATTCCAACACAATCAACGACATGTCATTTGGACTTCCCAAGACAGAGTTATGACCAAAACATTAAAGACTGCGCAGAAGAGCAATAGCCAGGCGGAACCACTCGGACCACTCGGTAACCACTCAGACCACTCAGGAACTACTCGGGGAAAACT
The DNA here is from genome assembly GCA_019279435.1 of Zizania palustris. Classification (NCBI taxonomy): domain Eukaryota; kingdom Viridiplantae; phylum Streptophyta; class Magnoliopsida; order Poales; family Poaceae; genus Zizania; species Zizania palustris. Next base: position 35,348,599 of record JAAALK010000081.1, on the reverse strand, counting down.
ATTCTGAGGAGACCTTTCACATGGTTTATCGATTAGTCTCCATTTCGCTTTCATACCTATCTAGAAGGGTTGTTCCTAATATAAATATCCATGTACTCTCGAGCAAGAGGGGACTTTTGATAATTGATAAACAAAACCCCTTTGTTTAGCGAGTGCTAACAAACTCGAGAGAGATCTCTACCCCTTTGATCTTGTGATTTCCTTCGCGGGATTATAGAAGCGGCGATTTCATCCGCTCTTAATTGGTGCTCCTACTCCCTTCAAGGTTTCTCCTTGACTGATTGTAGGTTGTGTTGGTTGGTTCTTGAGAGTGTGGTTGGGCGAATCCTCGATTCAGGTTGCCGGTTCAAGGTGTTGGTTGGCTTTGAGTTTTATTTGCCAGGTTGCACTAGTTATCGCTGCTTGCAGCAAGTATCTGGCTGTTCTACAACTAGTTATATGTTGATTGATCCTACGTCGTGAAGATCGAGACATCGTGCCTTATCACTCTTTGCTTTGCTACACCCAAAACCCTCTTGTCATCGTCCTCTGTGCATCCATCTCCACCTATGGATCATTGCCACCTAAGTCATCACTGTAAGTGTATTGTTTGCTACTGAAAAACTTGACACCTCTTTTCTTAGAAGGTGATTGCACCATCAGTCAAAGAACCATGAAGGAATCACAAGTGGGCTAAATCCACAACAACAAAGAAATGGCTCGAGCAACTCATCCGGGATAGCATCATTCCCAAACAATACTCAGCCTTGTGGCACCCTACCATCGGTGAGTCATTTCTTACTCCCAATACATTCAAGCTAGTCATCTTTGAGTTCTTCCCCCATGGGCTCATCCTTCTAACTCATTCTTTTCTTTACGGTTGTTGGGAGAAATAGCTTTACCCTAACAGAGGCCAAATAAAAGTATCTTCGAAATCCTCTAGAGCGCTGAAGCCAAAGAGAAAACCCATGACTCCTTCGTCCTGGGCGAAGCAAGTAACTGAAGACTATTATGAAGACTACTTCAAGAAATCACAAGGCTAGAAGCTAAGTGTGGAGGCCCCCTCTGAGATTCCCTCCAAAGCACCCTTCGAGTCACTCTAGGCTCCGCCCTAGTATGGATGTGTGAAACCCCTCTTCGTTGCTATCCATGACGGAGGCCTCTCTGGCGTGAATCCTCTGGCCCACACTCCGTCAAAGGCTCTAAATATCTCAAGGACACTCCGACATGAAGACCAAAACTTGTGGCATGAAGACTTGAACTAGGGACCTTCACCCATGGTATTTGCACATGTATTTTTCTAAGAATTTACCGTTTTATCCCTATAAAGTCTTGTAAATAGAGTCATATATAACGATTGTAAGTAGAGGGTAAAATGATATTTTCTTGTTATATTTTACCTATAAAAGGCTAGGTACCCCTAATGTAAAGGGAGAGATGACACCAGATACAGAAATCTCTATGAACTGGACGTAAGGTTATTATCCCTCATGGAGGCTTGAACTAGTATAAAAACACTCTCCATCCAAACCCTTCGAGGTTCACACTCCTTTCACAGTAAACCCTTCGAGGTTATTAGAATCACACAAACCTGTTTGTAGCTAATGAAATTGCTACAACAACGGTTTTCTCTACTACTACGATATAAAACTCGCCATCTAAATTATAACTCCATCCTTCATGTATCCATCTTCATCAATCTTTGTGAGACCTTCTTAGGGATCAATCCCCAAGAAGGTGATAGGGGTGCTAGGATCCAACTCCATGATGGCATGTCACGTGGGTACATCATAGTGTCCCTCTCATCATCAAACAATGATTGGCATTTTTAGTGGTTCTACGTTGAGAACCACGAGCTAGTCCTTTATCCCAAAATTGACATGTTCCTTGTCCCTTTGATACATTGGCCCGATTGGTGCCGATAGTTGGATTAGGATCAAGTCGATAAGCTAGCCAATGAGACCGTGACATAATGGAGGCTAAGTCTGACCAGTGTTTCCATGGTGATGAACTTTGTGTTTTGTTGAGTCTAGCAAGCTAGGGAGTGGGTCTGACCAAAGTATGAGTTCAACGGGATCGCCAACACCATTTAGTAGGCTCTCGAGAAGATTCCCAAGGACAACACCTATCGTCAAGTCAAAGATTTCATCTCCAAGACCCCACTAAGCAACTAGGGTGCCCACACCCATACGGTTTGACTAACCCCTGGCCAGAGGTAAGAGACTTCTAGTAGTTCTACTTTCATGTTGTTGTGACCACCCACACGGTGTAACACGAGATCTCCATCTGTAGGATCATGAGGTATACTTCTGGCTAGTGCCTACGGCTAAGCAACCACTCAGGGTCGGAAAGAAGCCGATGGCATCTAATGACCAAGAAAACACCACTAAGATACGCAAGACAAAGACCCTAATGGCCGATAAACATAAGAAGAAATTGCACACAATGCCTCCAAGGAGAGGTTCAAAATTATTATTGCACCACAAGTATACTATTTCTGACTTTGAAGAGTCATAAGACGGCTCCCCAAATCTCGCACCGGTCACTACTATTTAGGAGGAATCCTCCACTTGAGACCCACACCCTCTATTGTTGCCTCCAGACTCACCGATTTACTAGTCGCCACCACCAAGATAGAGCTTGGGAAATCCTATGCCAATCAGTATGCACGTTCGGCGATCTGACCTATATGCAAACCTAAATTTGTGCCTTGACGCTTGTGCTCGTTTGAAGTCTAAGTTGTAGAGGTTTTGTAGGATGTTGGTCCAAGATGATGTTTGAAGAGATGTTCCTCTAATCGTGGTGGAGCCTTGAAGCATTGTTGGGACAATTCCACGCTCTAAAGCGCATGAGTAAAGTCCTCCTCGTCGTGTGCAGTAGACTTCATCACCACCTCTAGCTCTTGCCACATCGACACCTCCTTCTGCTATGTTAAGTGCATCGCTATTAATGCCACCACTAGTCGCTTTTTCTGAGGGCACATTGACCCTACCCACGAAAACTCTGACTAGGACGATGTCGACCCCAAGCAACACACTCAACTAGAGGGTATTCAATGGCTATTGTGTCTACTCGTTGCACCATGCAACCAGCTGACTGGACTCCACCGAGCCAAGAGGTTGTCAAGATTTCCCATGTGCCTCGAATGCCCAAATATTTTAATCCTAACATGCTCAACTATGTGCACAAGGACAACTCTGACAAGTTTCATGAGTACGATATTAGCTCCAAGGAGACAAAAAAGGAGTTAGAGAAGTTGATAGCTACGATGACATGGGGGCAGAGTTGACATCGACGAATAGCTATTGACCTTTATTCTAGTGATATGTACTTCATCTTAACTTTCTTGGCACTGGTCAGCCTTGTCATATTCAAAATTGTAATTACTTTCTTTGGGTTGGCTTCGATGCCCCTATTGTTTATGATGAAGCTCAATAAATTCATAGAAGGGACACCGAACATGCATTTGTCTGGGTAAGCAACATGCCAATAGATAGTCCTTTTACCTTCTTGAATGATGGTGGAATGAAGAAACGACCAACATGAAAGCAGCGAGGCACGATGCAACCAATGGGTGATATATGGCAATGTGGCTTGGCTAATGGGAGAAGGGCAAAAGACGAAGTGACATGGGTGATGGTGGAGTGGCATGGGCGACGATGGAGCAAAGTGGGTGATGGCGGGCGATATACCAATGACTGATTAGGGCGGTTGAATAGGAGTTAGGGTTAGGTACTCGGAGCTTGGTTCTTCTATAGGAGATGGCTACCATACTTGCAGGGGATCTCAATCTTTTTGGAGATGTTGCACAAGATTATGAATAAAGTAGTTAGTTGGGTGGAAGGGGAATTTTGTATATGATAAATATTTATTTTGCATACAATATACCTGGTGTATTGACCTTTGTTTAAATATTTGCCAGCTATGACATTGTGTCAGGTGCTTGGTATAGCCATGGTTCAATTCTTCACAAGCCTTATTTGTCTCATCTATCCATTTGAAATCATCATATTTATTTAGCAATTCAAAGAAAGGCATCTCATTGTCACAGAGTCGGAAAATACATCTCTCGAGTATTGGCATATATTATGTAAGTTTTTGAACTTTATAGACATTGGTTGGTCTTGTCATATTAAGAATCATCGTGATTTTCTTCGGATTAGCTTCGATGCTTCTATTGCTAACTATGAAGCTCAATAACTTTTTAGAAGGGACACTGAAGACACATTTGTCCGAGTTAAGAAATATGCCAATAGATAGTCCTTTTACCTTCTAGAATAATAGTGGAACAGAGAAGGAACAAGCGTGGAGGTGGCAAGGTACATCACAACCGACGAGTGATGGCAATGTGGCTTGGCCAATGTGAGAAGGGCAAAAGATGGAGCGACACTGATGATGGTGGAGCAGAGTGGATCATGGCAGGCAATAGACTGACAATGGATTAGTGCGATGGATTAGGAGTTAAGGTTAGGTGCTGAGAGCTTGGTTCTTCTATATTATTGCTATTGGACATCTACAATGTTATTAGGCTAGCTTGCACGTACTTCTCCTTATTACCATGCTAATGGGTCATGCTAACTTTTATGAAAAAAATATTAAACCCATAGGTTTGAAGCTAAACTTGTACTAGACCCGACACTAAATGAGTAACATAATCCATGAACCCATAGACATAAATTTAAACCCAAACCCATACCTAGTGGATCATGTACCCACCAAGACTACGGCAAAATTAGGATCTCTACGCGGTGTGAATAATATGGTTAGTTTTAAGACGATTTAAATCAGAAATTATGGTCTTCAATGCCTCACTTATTTTAATCTAAAAGCCAGATTGGTCAAATCAGACTACAACAAATGGAGTCGTCACTACAATTGAGAATTTATATGTATGTTACTTTAAAATTAGCTAGTGGTGGTGAATATGACACCACCACAATCATTATTATTGACATGTAGACCTTCATTATCATTAACATGTCGACCTTCATTATCATTGATATATGGTAGTATGCTATTTTTTATTATTGTAATTTTTCCTCCGTTGCAATGTACGAGCATTCAACTAGCAACCAAAATATTAATAGCTCATTTTGGTGCGTAATAAAAAAGGAAATAGTACAACGAGAATAGATAGGCAAACTAAGGGAGTGTTTGGATCAAGGGACTAAATTTTAGTCTGTATCACATTGGATGTTTGATATCAATTTGAAGGACAAAACGTGATCTAATTATAAAAATAATTGTAGAATTGGAGTATAATTCACGATACGAATTTATTAAGCCTAATTAATTCATAATTAGCAAATGTTTACTGTAGCATCACATTATCAAATTATGGCGTAATTAGGCTCATTAGATTCGTCTCACGAATAATCCCCCGATTGTGAATGAGTTTTATAAATAATCTATATTTAATACTCTAAAATAATATTTAAATATTCGATGCGATGGGAACTAAAATTTTAGCCTCAATCTGAACACCCCTTAGTATTTCGGGTGTGTTTGGTTCTGCTTTTTAAATCTGCTTCTGCTGTGAAAAAGCAGAAGCTGAACCAAACGGGTTTACCAAAACTGCTTCTGCTGTGAAAAAGCAGCTTTTTTCTAGTACAAATTTGGAAGCAGCCTGGATCCTGCTTTTCTGCTTTTGCTTTTCTGCTTTTCTGATTTTTAGTTCAGATTAAAAAGTATGAATTCAAGGTGTCTTAATTGATTTAACATTATTATGGTTTGTATTGATTTGCACAATTTTATGAGATAATATGTGGTTGTCGGTTACTTTATAAAATAAACTATGCACTTTTTTATTTATCTAATATATTTTTTAGTTATTCAGTTGCATCAATGTTGAGTGTTTCCTATTTATATATATGTATAGAATATTATAATGATGAAAATTATGTAAGTTATAAAAAACAGTCAGCTCACAACAGTTTTTTAGAGCAGCTTCAACCAAACGACTTTTAGCTTTTTAACAGCAGATAGCTCACAGCAGCTTTTTCACAGCAGACAACTCACAACAGTTTTTTCACAGCTTACAGCAGAACCAAACGGACCCTTCGTCAAACTAAGGTGGCGTTTGGTTCAGGAGTTAGGTGGAAGCGAGCGACTCCATTCCATTTTAGATCTGTTTGACTTGGAATTAGGTGGAACGGAATGACTCCAAAAAGAGAATATTCCCTATAGATTCGGAACCATCCGTTCCCCCAAAAATACCCGAACCGAATAGCTCGGTTCCGCTTCACACCCGACTCCAGCCTTCGCCTCCAGGTCTTCTCCCTGCCTCCCGCCGCCGCCCTCCTTCTCCCTGCCTCCCGTCGCCTTCCTTCTCCCTCCCTGCGGGTGTCGTGCGTTGGCTGCTGGCCTTGCGCGCTGGCGTCGGACGTCGCGAGCCTGTCAGTTGCGCGCCTCGCGGGCTAGTTGCTGGCCTTGCGCATGGCTGCGGGCATCGTGCGTTGGCTGCTGGCCTCGCGCGCTGGCGGCGGACGTCGAAGAGCCTGGCGGCTGCGCGCCTCGCGGGCTGGTTGCTGGCCTCGCGCTTGGTGGCCGCACGCTGGATTCCTATGGCGTGTGATTCTAGAAACATTTCTTTGCCTGTGATTCCAGAAACACTTCTTTGCGTGTGATTCCTAAGGCTATGCAGGTCTTTTATTTTTATTTGTTAATTCTGTCTGAGGCTATGCAGATTTTTTGGATGAACCAAACAGGGGATGGAATCGTTCCGTTCTATCAGATTCCATAACCAAACAAAAAACAGAACGGCTCCATTCTTACTTCCAAACGCGAAGTAGAGCCGTTCCATTCTTAGAATCTAAAACGGAGCCATTCCGTTCCATCATACTCCTAAACCAAACGCCATCTTATTACTCCTGGTGGAGAAAGTCGATTCCCAACAAAGTGCTTATGCCATCGATTCCCGAAGACGAAAGTCGAGGTTTGGACTTCGGCCAGGGACATAAACAGGGAGACTGAAAATTACTCCGGCGAACACCCAGTTGAAGCAGATCTCACGCTGTCACGCGGCTTCTTTGATTCACAAGCGACGACAACAAAAGAAGAATATTTTGAGGGAAGGATCTCATCCTGCCACAGTTCTATCCTCCCAAATCTGGAAGCTTAGGGTTCGTGAGATCCCCAAATGGATCCGAACCCCAGACTTCTCCCAGTCCTGCTCTTCGCCCTCGTCGCGTTCGCTGCGGCCGTGGTATGAACAAGAATCCGTGAAAGTTCATATCTTTGAGCATAGATGTCGTTAGTTTCAGTTGTTTAGTGGAATTTTTTCGTAAAGTTTCTGTTTTTCTTCTTCAGGCGGGCGCCGAGGACAACGAATCGGCAGGATCGAGGGTCTCGCTCGGACGCCGCGCAGGGGTGAGGAATCTGTCGGTTTCATCTCCAAATTCGTTTTGAAGTAGCGATTTCTGGTGCCGAATTTGGAATGTTTGATGGTTATCGATGTTATTGTTAGGGCTTCTTGCACGGCCTAAAGAAAGAGGCAGTGATTGAGGGAGACCATGGGGTGGCCATCGACGAGGTCGGCCCTGGGTTGTTCGATGCGCTCTTTGCCAGTCTCTCGATGATCTTAGTCAGCGAGGTATTGTTTAGCATGAATGAACTAGGAGGGTTGGTGTTGCCTTCCACGTACTTGCTTAGGTCAGTTTGGGTGGCTATGCAGTTTCCATGAGAAGGGAAATTGATGTTTGGATTGTGTTCACGGTGATGTAGATTGGAGATGAAACCTTTATTATTGCAGCACTAATGGCAATGAGACACCCCAAGTCAATCGTGCTGTCTGGCGCGCTCTCAGCACTCTATGTGATGACGGTGAGCTCCTTAAGATTGATGCTTTTCTTTGTCAATTTAATTTTCTTTTTTATCTTATCCAATGGAAATTCTACTTTGAAGATCTTCTGCAACTACACAAGAGCAGAATTAACTTTGCCATTATGCTTCTGTAGTTCTGTCTTAACTTGTTAAATAGAGTTGTTATGTTTCACCCTTAGTATATGTAGTAGGATCAGAAATGAATTATTTAATGCTAAATTGTTTATTTTGGAGGTATACATTGACATACTTTTAATTTGTGCTACTATGATGACACATTAACCTGTTATGTTTATACTTGTCTTTAGCTTTTTGTGTATGCAAGTTGTTTAATTCTTTCAACCATATATGATGTTACACTGGTTTGTCTATGCTGTTAATATGTGTATTTATTCTCAAGGTACTGTCAACTGGACTTGGTAGGATAGTTCCCAACTTGATATCAAGGAAGCACACCAACAGTGCTGCTACAGGTACTCGTGTTTTACTTGAGTTTCCAGGTGTTTGTACATGAGTATGCTAGTTCATCCTTCTCATATCTGCAGTTGTCATGCTGGCAGTTCTGCAATTCCTTGTTCTTGTAGATAGGAGGATATAAGTCAGCTAGTATCCACCATTATGCAAATTTTCTTACATCATCTGGGATAATAGAGTCGTGTCATCGTGTGATGTTTAATACTGCTCAGATTTCTTGATGCTTCATTTTTTTCAATGGATGCTACCATAATTCAAACATTTTCTTATAATTTCTCTGCTCCTTTGTTTCCATGCTAGTTTTGTACTTGTTCTTTGGACTACGCTTGTTATACATTGCTTGGAGGTCTGACCCAAAGGGATCTCAGAAGAAGGAAATGGAAGAAGTATGCCATCTTTTTTTATACCTGTTACCTGTCTTTTTATATACTTTCTTGTCTGTAATGCACTATTGTATATGGTACCATACAAATATACTATAAGATATAAATTAATAACATGAAAAGTAATTGTCCTTGAATCTTATAATTATATGCATGACCATGTAATAGTCAACAACCTAACCCTAGTCCATTCATTGACAAAATAAGGAAGGATGAAAGAACGGGAAATTCACTACTGATCAGTGATCACCCTAAATCATCACTATTGCAATTAGGAACAGAGAACATTTATTTTTCATCAGTGCCTATGATAAGGAAAATGTGTGATACCTGGGTTCCTTCAAAACAGGCAAATGCACAAATGCTAAGATTTCTAATAATAATACTGATGTCTTAGAGCAACTACAATGTATGAAATAAGGGGTGTTTAAGAGTCTTTTTGCTTTAGTACTAGTTTCATACATTGAGAATGTAGTGCTAAGTAAGGTATGAGTTCTAAGCATGGATACTAGTTCTTCAAATTAAATAATACTATTTTTTGGTTTGCTAGTTATCCATTGGGTAGAGCATGCATTATTTTATATTTTTATCTTGCTAAGAGTCATACCTCTAGTACTATACATTGTAGCATTTTTCCTAAAAAACAACTTTGTCACATGTCAATCTAATACTAGTTCTATAGTTCCATATATTGTGGATGCTCTTAGATGGTAGAGTTGAACAAGTGTATGGTTTCATGTAACTGGAGATTGAGTGGATGCCGCTCTTAAAATGAATGCCTTCAAAATGATTGCAGATCTTTTAATGGTCATGCATGTCTGGGCAGGTGGAAGAGAAGCTCGAGTCAGGTCAAGGAAAATCAACCATTCGCCGATTCTTTGCAAGATTTTGTACACCGATCTTTTTGGAGGTCAGCTTTTTCCACCTTATAAAAGTCTTTCATATGTTGCACACTGGCACTATGTTAACAATCAGTACTTCTATTCAGATGTTAAATGTGTTGTATTGTATTGAATGGCGTTTCATCAACCCTAGGAATCCTTTCTGCATTATGCTGTTTGCACTCTCTTTTATAAATCTCATTTCCATTGCACCTTGTCATTGTTTTTGTGTTATGCTTGATGTGAATATTTGTTTTATTTTGGTGAGTGGTTATCTATAATATTCTGTTCCTCATGAGGTACTTGTTAAAATTTTGACTTAATATTTTTTTCCTTCCTGCAGGCTTTCATCTTAACATTCTTAGCCGAATGGGGTGATCGAAGCCAAATAGCAACTATTGCGGTAGGCTACCACTCAACTAACACTGTGTTTTTTTCTTGTTTAACTGTGTATTCTCTACTTACAAGTACCTAAAACCGCTGTTGATATAACTTGTTTATTTCTTCTTTTTTACTCAGTGCTTTGATATTATACAGTAAGTTGAATTTTCCTAGGCCCAGAAATATGCCTTACTATTTGCTCTAATGTTACTTTGCAGCTTGCCACCCACAAGAACGCGATCGGAGTAGCAGTCGGGGCATCATTGGGGCACACTGTCTGCACATCACTGGCAGTTATAGGTGGGAGCATGTTGGCCTCCAAGATTTCGCAACGTACAGTCGCAACAATCGGAGGCGTTCTCTTCCTGGGGTTTTCTGTGTCATCATATTTCTATCCTCCACTATGATGAATGGCCACTAACAGGTCCTCACTCTTGGAACATACCCTTTGATTGTTCCACCTGTTAGAACTAATGGGTACAGGAAGCAAATTGATTCTTTGAGCACCCCTACAGCTAAGATTGCAATTGATGTACAGCCCATGCGAATGAAACTGTTGACCATGCTGCTTTAGCTCAGGGGAAATTTGTAAAAATGTCATTATAATTTTCTGTAATTTAAAAAATATCACTGTCAGTGACTGTAGGTCCCATCTGTCAGTGACGCACCGATGACATATTTCAAAATTATAAAAAATGTAATGGCATAGAAAAATTTGGCCCTTAGCTCAGTGTGTAGCGGAAACTGTCTTGTTCCAAGTTATTGTTGATATTCTGCTTTGTTGTACCTGTCATCGAACTTTATACGCTGATCATGTTTCTTGGCGTATAGAATATTATTCTGATACTATTGTTCTATCTGCTGTAATCCTTTTTCTTTCAGCTCCATAAAATTGAAGAGATAAACAGCTCAGAAAAGAGAGAGAGAGAGAGAGAGAGAGAGAGAGAGAGAGGAGAAGAGAAATAGATCAAACCATAAATCCCATCATTCTTCTATCTGCTGTAATCCTTTTTCTTTCGGCTCCACAAAATTGAAGATAAACCACTCAATAACTTATTGTCTTCGTTTCAGAACGTAAAAGGCATTTTTGTTTTATCTAAATTTACCTATAGATTAATGAATCTAAATATATTCATTTATAGATAAATAAATCTAGACACACAAGGTATATAATGATTACATTAGTATTGAATTGAATACTAATGTAACGCCCAACCAACAAAGGTATATAATGAGGGATATTATTGCTCGTGATTTACTTTTAGTATTATTATTTTTATGTTCTAAATAGAATTAGTTTTGTCCAAAACAAGGTATAACGCGTCTACGACCTCACAAGTTGTTGCTATATGGTCAGAAGGTAATGATCGATAGAGAAGTTTTGATATAAGTGTGATTGTATATGCCAAATGTGATCGTCCGCTCTATATTAAATCATATTATGGTTGTTACGACTCATTAGCGTATCCTTTATTTTTTTCATTGGGAGAAACTGGCTAGAATAATATATGCCATACTCTGGGGATTTTATTGAAGAAGCTAATACTGACCCTACAGGTACATCGAACAATGTTTTGCACCTTTCTCGATCTAATACTAAATGTGTATATATTGATAATAGTTAAAATTTGTAATAGATCATGGTGAATGCGACGATGATTACTTAAGTAGAATGACAGAAGAAAAACAATCATCAAAGTTTGTTACCGCAATACCGCGCGGAAATACTATTGTTTCTTGCTGCAAGTTAGACAGGTGTTGACGCAGAAATGCGCCCTAGCACTTGGGCCGGTTCTACGTCCAAAAGTATCGCAACGATACCGACGCCGTGTTCCGACTACCCTGGATAGTGACAAGGGATTTGGAGTCGCCAGGCAATCAGATAAATAATTGATATTTCAATCCAATTGGTCGAAAAGTACTAGTAACAATGTAAACAGTAGCAAAATGATCAAAATACCTGGAATCGGCCAATTCGGAGGCCGATTCAGAGTTACAACGAAGATGGTCTGAAGGGTCCCTAGGGCACCTCCGGCCTCAAGTCCGGTCGGACCGGAGATGTGACCTCGATCGGACCGGATGTGTGGAGGGACTTCGGGAGCGCGTCCCGAAGGTAGCTGCAAGGTAGGCTCCAGCAGTCTGACCAGCGAAGTACTCCCGGTCGGACCGGTGAAGCAGGCTTCGGCGCACGCAGACTCCGGCACGCAGAACTCCGGCGATCATAGCTTTGGCGAAAGGCTTCGGCGTGGTGCGGAAGGTCCCGGTCGGACCGGTGGGGCGCCTTCGGTCTGATCGGTCGTTGCCGAAATAGCCTGACGAAGGGGCTCCAGTCAGACCGGCCTACACCACCGGTCGGACCGGCGATGATAGATCCGATCTGTTAGAGGTCGGATGGCCTAGCAAACAAGATCCAATCGTCTCCAAATTTTGCAAAGGTGTTCAGGGAGACAATTATTCTGCAAAGATAATAAGAGATCAAACACAATTCGGCCAGAGGGCTGAATTACCGAGTATGGCGATAAAAACCGATAAAAAGGGATAGCAATCCGTTACGTGGATTAACAGGAGGTTCACAAGCGAACCAACAAGGGTTACCGTGATTACGGACGCGGCAGACAAAGGGTTTTCAAGCAAACCCACGAAGATGCGAAAAATAAAGAAAAGTAGATGCGATTCAAAGCTAGGGCTTTGTATTTTCGAGATTGGAGAGAGAGGCCTTGAATCGGCCTCGCCCCTAATATTTATAGGGGGTGGGCTGGTTATCCCTGGCTAGAGATAGAGTAAGATTCAGCCAAAACTCTGTTAGGATAAGATTTGGATGAAAATAGCTCGAATCCTCTTCGGATTCATAGTCTGAACCCCGGCCTGTCTGACCGAGCCCATGGGTCCGGTCTGACCGGACCTGGCCGGTTGGACCGGCCTACTATAGCCGGTCAGACCGGCCTTTGCCAGGCTTGACACATTTTCGGTCAAAAATACCATTTTTCAGTATTTGCCTAGTTTGACAATTAATGCCATTTTTTGCTATAAACAATAGGACTTTTTCAACGTGTTGATATTTGGAGGCAGACTATTCCAACAATGGGTTGTTGATATGTATATCAAGATCGAGTCTATGAGATTTGATTGGTTCTCCAAACCTGAGAACCAAAAACTTTTACGAGCTGAATTATATCAGGTAAATGAAGTGCAAGTTGATATTTTACTTCTTGCGGATGGGTGCGAAGGGGGCTCAGTGAGGCGGGACAGCTTGCGAAGGGGGATCGGGGAGGTGGGCTGCTTGCGGAGGGGGATCGGGGAGATGGGCTGCTTGCGGAGGGGGCTCGCGTAGCGGTGCAAGTGTCAGGATGTGGAGGGGGTTCAAGGTCGTTGTTGCATCCTACGGACGGGTGCGGAGGGGGATCACGTAGCGGTGCAGGTGTCGGTGTGCAAAGGGGGTTTGGGGTTGTTGTCGCGTCCTGTGGACGGGTGCGGAGGAGGATCGTGTAGCGGTGTAGGTGTCGGTGTGCAGAGAGAGTTCGGGGTCGTTGTCACGTCCTGCGGATGGGTTCGGAGGGGGCTCACGTAGCGGTGTAGGTGTCAATGTGCGGAGGGGGTTCAGGGTCGTTGTCGCGTCCTGCGGATGGGTACGGAGGGGGCTCGTGTAGCGGTGCAGGTGTTGGGGTGCGGAGGGGGTTCAGAGTCATTGTCGCGTCCTACGGACGAGTGCAGAGAGGGCTCGCGTAGCGGTGCACGTGTCAGGATGCAGAGGGGGTTCGAGGTTGTTGTCGTGTCCTGCGGATGGGTGCAAAGGGGGCTCGCGTAGCGGTGCAGGTGTCAGGATACGGAGCGGGATTCAGGGTCGTTATCGCGTCCTGCGGACGGGTGCGGAGGGGGCTCGCGTAGCGGTGTAGGTGTCGGGATGCGGAGCGGGTTTGGGGTCATTGTCGCGTCCTGCGGATGAGTGCGGAAAGGGTTCACGTAGCATTGTAGGTGTCAGGATGCAAAGAGGGTTCGGGGTCATTGTCGCATCAAGGGGGCTTGGTGAGGCTAAACGACTTGAGGAGGATCAGGGAGGTGGGCTGCTTGCGGATGGGGATCGGGGAGGCGGGCTACTTGCGGATGGGGGCTCGCGTAGCAGTGTAGGTGTCGAGATGCAGAGGTTGTTCGAGGTCGGTGTCACGTCCTGCAGATGGATGCGAAGGGGGCTCACATAGCGGCGCAGGTGTTGGCGATGCGGAGGGGTTTGGGGGCATTGTCGCGTCTTGCGGATGGATGCAGAGGGGTTTCGCTTGGTGGTGCAGGGTGTCGGGTGCACTTGTTGGTCACAGGATATGACTGTTGTTGAGAAAGAATATGCATATACAAATCAGGTACATCATATCTCTATTTGAGAAAATTCATGCTTGTCCAATACCATGTGAGAATGAATAAGAATTTAGTTTTGTAAAATAGAAAATAAAAAGGGGAAATGAGTATAAATAAGAAAATGGTAAAAAACAAATAAATCAGTAAACTTTGTGATAAAATTATAAACGACATTAACTTTGTGGCATTTGAGAACATGCCAACCAAAGAACATCGGGGGAAAAATCTAGGGGCAGGTAAACAGAAGGCGAAAAATCGCTGACCAGCATGGATATGCTTGACTCCCATATGTCCAGTTAGGAAAAAACTCTTGCTAGGCTTGGACTTGCATCACAACAGTTCATGTACATCACTCACCATGCCTTCACTGCTTTGGACTTGTAACTCAGGCATTGATGCATCTTCAGACAGCAACATTCAGTCTGTATTTACCAACAGCTGCATGCATGACCGAAAAAGTTGGGTAGAAGCATCTGAGATGCTCTGTTCTAATTTGTTTCAACCGAAATGAACAGCCTCCATGGTAACAGAGTTCTTGTCTGCTCTAGGAGTCTAGGGAATCTGGTACAAGAACAGCTACTTGATCAATTTCATGCTGAGATGGATCCGTCCTTGCAAAGGCTGCATGTACAAGACATCCAAGATCCAACAGCGTAGCAACAGAAACCAAGAAAAAATGGCTAGATGTGCATTAATTATATATATATTGTTATAAAAACATTAGCATTCAATCTGTCAAAAACATATAAAGTTTCTCTTTAATAAATAAATGTCTCAAATAATATCCCTACAATATGATCGTTTTAGGTTCATTTAAGTGTATCAATTTATAGAGCACATATCAAATGCTTCAACATTTCAAATAATCTACTCATGCTCAAGGAGAATTATAAAGTGCAAACAATATTTGTGCAGAGGTAAAAACATTAACCAACTTCTACAGACTCTAAATACCATTTTCAGATGTAAGTTTTTTGTTGCAGTATTCAGGTGAACAACCAGGAATTAAAATCATTAAATATTACCTGCAAAATTAAAATGTTCGACTGCACGCAATCTGGGAAACTCTACTTTAGATCACAGAGAGAGAAGCATGGATTAATAAGCACATAAGTGGCATCTCAAAGTTATCATGGATAGATTTCTGTGTTTTTGTTAGGGATATCTAGTAAGTTCTGACATTGACCAATAAACTTCTATCCCATTGATGTGAAATTTTATAACAAAATTTAATCATGAAACAACTAATAATTGTTTCCCTATCAGTTCACCAACCATATAACAGGGCCATTTGGATTGACTAAAACTAATTGTTAGTTAGAACTAATTATTAGTTAGCTAATAATTAGTTCACATATGTTTGAATACTTTGGACTAATACCTGAAAAAAAGTAAAGGGTCTCTATTAGCTCCCATCAGTTCATTTTTATGGACTAATGGTTAACCATTAGTTGACCTATGCACTAACAATTAGTTTAGTAATTAGTAGCTAATTTTTAGTCTAACAATTAGTTCATGGGATCCAAACAGGCTTAAGTTAGTGATATCTTAGTGTTAAAAGTATCAGTTAGATATCACTTCAAAAGGTTGGGTCTTAACTCTTAATTGAGACAAAAAAAGACTTAGGCTGGCTTTGATGCAATTTTATGGAATTAGGTAGCCTTTCAGGCCATTATTTGGCTCCACATCAAAGTTTGAACTTAAACTTCCACTCCTAAAAAGGTAATGCAAAATTTGTAATTCCGTGCAAAAAAAACTTATAAGATTCATGTGAAAACTACTGAGAAAAAAATCAAAATTCACATGGAAATACTTGAATTGATGAAATCTTATATGATTAACATTCCAACTGTAACGGTTTGATCGATTATTATTCACAGTTGTCAATATATTAGGATAAACGAGTCTATCTGATTATAAATATCACAACAATCAATTATTTACCATGTTTCTGTCTTTTAAAAACAGTAATGATCCTTTTCATTTCAACTTTATTTTTGTAGAAAAAACTTAAAGGTATGACATGGTTCATATAGCTAGTATAATCAAAGTTTATAACTCAAATCTTGCAAACCAATTATGCTAGGACAACAATAATTCAATTCAGGTTCTCATTCTGCAACCTTATTGGATTCAGGAGTAAACAATAGTACAATATGGGAAATGTTCATTTTGATGGTATGGATTCCTTTACGACAGTGCCAAAAAATATTCTGTGAGAAATTGACTGTGCAATGTTTTAATGCATACCATTTTAGACTTTGCTAGTCTACCAGTGAAGTAGCTGAACAGTAAAGATCCATATCAATTTAAAGCTCATGGAGCTTTTCAATGTATACTCCCTCCGGTAAAAAAAACAAATCGTTTTAAACTTGTATCAATAATTAGCTAAAACAAGTCGTTTTGTATCTTATTCTGCATTTTGGACGTTTATACCCCTGAAGTAGTATCATTTCCTTCTCGTTTTATGCACTATCTTTACTATCACATTTTATTTAATAAAGACCAACAAAGAAAACACACACTAATTAATAACTTTTTGGTATTTGAAATTATATCCACAAAATAGTTGAGTAGCATATATTGAGTACCTCGAAACCCAAGGGTCTAAGGGCATCTCCAATCTATGCCTCATCTTACCCCATATCTCATTTTTTAACAAAATTCACTCAAAATCTCTCTCCAACCAGCTTCATACTTCTCTCCCTATTCCATCCTTTTTCCTATTCTTCATCCCCTCTTTGACTCCTTCCCAAAGCCAAGGAGCACAATCTGCCTCTCTATCCCATTTTCAACCAATTTAAAGCTGATATATTGAAGCAAACAACCAATTTAAACCATTCTCAATTTGGAAATATTACATTTTTAGTAAATTCTAATGTAATGGATAGAAATTTGGATCCGTTGAATGGCAAAACATAGCTAGATTGAAAAATTATAGTTACAATATATATTAGTTCTAAATTTAGCTATTCAAATATGAATCAGTTATAAATTTGGTTAGTGGTAGTTATGAAATATTAATAAAATATTGGTAAATAAAATATAGTGAGCCAAATATAAGAAGTCTGATGTAGTGTTTTAAAAAATAAATATGAAATCTTCATAGGGAGATTCCTATTTCTAGTTATACCGAGGAAAAAATACAAAATTGATTAGAGATGTTCTAATAATCTTAAATTTCATGTGGTCATGCATGGTAGGCTGCAATTTACCCAATACTAATGCAGTAATGCATGCAAGAATAGGCTGAAAACGATGAGTCCCATAACAATGGATAAAATATAGTGAACAGCAAAGTTATCTTCTCCCAGCGGAAGAAAGGAAAATTATATCACCAAGATCTGAACTGAAGCTCACGAGGAACTCCATCAAATTACACGAATTAAACGAACTAGTAAGGCACTGTCAAGTTGACAGTGGCACAAATACAGACAAATCATGCGGGGAAATCTTCGAAACGAGGAAAACTGTATAATCTAAGTATGGTGTGAATTGATGACCGAGTCGAGTACTCACCAGCAAAAGCAGCATGTGCGAAGGATGTATATACATGTGGCAGTGACAGTGACAACGGGAGGGAGCACGCAAGTGCGCAGCCGCGGTCCGGCTCACCGTGACCACCGCACCGGCGTGCTCTCTCTCGTTGTCACCGCCGGAAGCCAAATCTTTGGCTCGCCGGCCGGCAAGAAACCTGCACCAACAGAATCGAACCGAACGGATATGACAAAATCGATCGAGGTGCCCGAACAAGATCAGAGCAAGATGAAGCATAGATCGAAACGTATATGGAATTATGCATATATTCTTTCTTTAGTTTGAACCAAGTAGCTAGCTAGTCAGCACGGTGGCAATATATGGATGACGGATGTGGCCATCGGACCAAGATCCAAGCTTTTGCAAGGAAAAGAAACAAAACCGCAAGAAGGAAAGTCAAAACCAGCATGAAATCTGAGAAAGATGGTAGCTTTGTGCAACCGCTCCCCAAGAAAGACATGGAGGGAAGAAATCAAGTCACCACTCACCTGATGGATGGATGGATGGATGGATGGATGGATGGATCGATGGAGAACCTCTCGCGCCGAGCGCGGGCGAAGAGGATCGGGAGAAAGGCAAGCTTCCAGACGGCACGGTCGCGAGCAAGGATGAGATCCCATCGAGGACGACGAGGAGAGCGAAGCGAGCGAGAGAGAGGTGTGTTGTCGCCTCGGCTGGAAAAGCAAGTAGCTTTCGTTCCTCGATCGGCGAGCGCGTGGCTGCGTGCGAGCCGAGGTGGCGGCTTTATCGACAGCGAGATGAGGTGGGAGAAGATCACCAAATTCACCACCACTCCTCCCTAGTCCCTCCCTCGTCCTGTGCTCCAGTAAACCGTAAAATATCCTACATTTCGTATTGCATCAGCTAGCAGTACTAAATTTATTGATCGAAATAGTTTTTTGACATTAATTATATTATTGTATTGACAAATAATTTATTTAGATGAGAGTTAGAGATGGTGTCTTAGGTAAGAATCGATAGATGGCTGCACAAAATCCCAGAAACTCGGAAGGGTATAGAAGTCTTTTTCCATGGAGAAAAAAAAGAATGAATTAAAAAATACATGAATGACAAAAAAGTTGCTGAAGTTTAAGATAACACTTAATCGAAGCAGAAATTTAGGATGACAAACTATCAAAATCTACTCAATCTTGTTTCTTGTTTGACTTTTTAAGACAAAATCTTCAACTTTGGCCAGATTTATAAAAAGATATACTAACGATTATAATATCAAGTTAGTATCATTGAATATATTTTAATAGTATATTTATTTGATATTATAAGTATTAATATATTTTTTGTTTGAATTTGATCAAAGTTAAATAAATTTAATTTTACAAAAATACAAACGACATGTAATGTAAATATCTAAGATATCTGAGAAGAAGAGAGTCCCACTTAAAAAAGGTCACAAATAACTACCAATAGGGAGAGGCAGAAAGTCATGAGATATGGCATGTGATATTAGGAGTAGTTCTTAACTGGTGATTAATTGTTTATAGATTATAGAGATGGACAGTGTTCATATGGATGAATTAAATTATATAAGCAATGGTGTTGGGGGAATAGTTTTCCCTTGAACAGGGGCCAAATGACGTCAGTCTCCGACAGCCTTCGGCCCGGAGCCCAACAACATCGAAGCTTGTTCTTCTCTGAAGAAGCCATTTCCAAGTCCCAGGGTGCACTTCGGAGCCCGTTGGAGCGAAGCGCCCGAACCACTTCGGAGCCCCCCACAGCGAAGCCCTCTGGAGCGAAGCCCTCAAGATCCCTTAAAGATTGCCAGAAGCTAAGTCTCAGGCTAACTTCGAAGTTAGCCTCCGGACCTTGTTCGGAGTTAGTCTTTGAGCCTCGTTCGGAGCTAACCCTCGAGCCTCGTTCGGAGCTAACCTTCAGGCTCCCTTCGGAGCCCTTCAAGCCAGTCTCCGGACCTTTTCCAGCCAACTCCAAGCTAAGTCTCCAAGACTCCCGTTCGGAGCCCCAGCTCTGAGCCCCAGTTCGGAGTTCAGTTCGGAGTATGCTCCGAAGCCCACTTCGGAGTGTACTTCGAAGCCTCCATTGCAGCCTCCGCCTGAAGAGCTCCGGCCCCAACTCCGAACCCAGGAAAATATCTGTACTTCGCTACAGTGTAGAAGCCATACCAAGGGCCCCTCCGCCCCTAGTATGTCGTTTAGCTGGTCAAAGATGTGACGTTGTCTGACACGTCTGTAAAGCTGTAAAGCACTTTTTGTACAGTAGCTAGCTCTTTTTCCCCTTTTTGCCCCTACGAGCCTAGAGCTTGTAAAGGGAATTTTGGTCTTTTCCTTAAGGCCTGCGTGCCTATAAAAGCAGGGCCAAGCCCTTGTAAGGGGGGACCAGCTCTAGGGCCATGAAACCCGGGGGTTCACTACTCCCTACCGAGGCATACCATGCCAAATCCATCACAAACTGGACGTAGGGCTATTATCCTCTAGGGTAGGTCCGAACCAGTATAAACCCTGTCTCCTTCTGAGAGAACTCTTCGAGGTTCATTTTACACTCCGTATACACACATACAAAACCTGTGCTGTAGCTAACACAATTGCTACAACAGTTGGCGCCGTCCGTGGGGATCTTAGTCCTGAAAGCTAAGTTCTCTGCCACTGTCTGCAACTCGAAGTACGCTTGAGGGGGGAGCTTCGAAGCTTTCTTGCTTCGCGCACCTTTCGGCAAGGGGCTTCGGGTGCAGTTCGAAGGCCTTCTTCGTCTTCCTCCATCCTTCGCGTTTCGGAGCTCACCCTCCGGCAAGGGGCTCCGCTTCGTGTGTCGAAGGCCTTCATAGCCCTAGGGGCTACGAAGCAAGCCTTCACCCACTTTACGAGGTATGTACAATATCCGAAGTACCACTTCGATGTACCAATCTGCAATTACATTGATATAAATTTGAAGACCTGCTTCGCCTTAAAGCCGAAGTCATGCTTCGCCTTAAAGCCGAAGCCCTACTTCGCCTTTAAATGCAAACTTTTGCTCCATCTTATTGAAAAACCAAAGTTACACTTCGCCTTATCAAAAACCCGAAGCTTTGCTTCGCCTTGTTTACAACTCGAAGTCTTGCTTCGCTTTACAAAATCCGGAGCATCCCTCCGAAGGCTACACAACACCTCCGGGCCTGTAGCAGTGGGCTTTGAGACTTCCGAGCGATGGCTCAGCAAGTCCGAGATTCCAGGCTCCGGCCTGATGCATCCCCGGGTCGTAGGTGACCTAGAGTCGAAGGTGGCTCAGAGTCGAAGGTGGCTCAACTATCACAGGTTCGGTGAATCCACACCAAATATCCTTTTCACTACAGGACCAAGCTCAAGAAGCCTTGCTTTGCTATCTGAACACGCACCGAGGCCTCGCTTTGTGTGACATGATCTAATCTAAAAATTAAAGCATCTCGAAGTCATGCTTTGCCTAAAATCTAAGTGCGTTTCGGAGCCTTGCTCACACACAAACATCCAAATCCAAGCATGCCGAAGCATGCTTCGCTTAATTTGGCTACGCTGAAGCCTTGCTTCGCTCCAAATTAACGCGTTCGAAGCCCAAAAAAGGCCCTCGCTCAATATATTCCAAGCATCTGAAGCCGCCAAAGTGCACCCCTTCGCATTTTTATTTGCCCGCACCAGCAACGGCTAAGTCCCTAGCTGCCACGAGCAAGGGGGGAAGCATGTATGCGAAGTATGCGAATATAATACGCCGTACGAGCGTGACAAGCTAAAAAACGTTCGAAGTCATCAAATAATGTGAAGCATGCAGACGAAGTATGCAAATACAAATTCCATTCATTGAATGATAATTGAGAAGTGTGTTACAAATATACTTCGAAAACACAAAACTATGAGTAGTCTGTATCTAAGCCTAAGAAAAAGCGAGTGCGAGGCCCCAACCCTCGCTTGCCTTTCTTTCGGCTAGGGCCCCCTCGGCTGGACGAAGCCTCATCGGAGCCTGCTCTCCCACGACCGGTTCGTACAGGCTCCGAAGCCCGCAGACCTCGTCTTTCACTTTGCAGGTCGCTCCAAGTCTGCGAGGCTGGCGGTGCCGTATCGAAGGCAGAGAAGTCTAAAGCTTCGTCGCCTACCAAAGTATTTCGTGAAGGCAAAGATAAAGAATCCCGAAGGGACTCCGTCTTCACGATGGCCAGCAGGTCCTGAACTACTTCGGGGATGGCCTCGCCGTTAGGACCCCTTGGAAGTTTAAACCGAGGGGGACCTTCGGACCTAGCTACCTCGCGGACCGCCCACAACTGGCGAAGTTCTTCAAAGTTCTCAAGTACTTCGAAGTCAACATTCGGAGGCTGAGCCTGGGCAGGTATAAATCACCCCCGCATTCATATTAATAAACTGATAAGTTTTTACAAAGCCTACAGCTAAGAATTACAAGGAGCCTAAGAAGATCTACACCTTCGGAGGAGGAGGTGCCGATGTCGAAGGCTGATTTGGCGAGGCAAGCGCTTTGGCTTGGTGAAGGTGGAGGGCCTTCTGAAGCTCGAGGACTGCTTCGCAGCCTTGGTCCTTCCAAGGCTCCTGAAGTCGCCGCCAAGCTCCGCGGACGCCAGCTGGAGGCGTCACCAAGTGCTGGCCTCCGAAGGCCATCGGAGTCACGGAGGTTGCTGCTTCGAGGTGGTTGCACCCCACGTCGTGAAGCATTTGCAACACTCCTTGACCCGCCACTCGGCCGACCATCAGAGCGAAGCCCTTCAGAGACTGCTCCGCCGTCGAAGCCACCACCTTCAAGAATGCGGTGCGGTCCCTAATCGGATCCTGGCTGCCGAAGTCCGGAGCCCGACATTCGATCCCTATCTGTTGAAGGACCTCGGTCAGGCTCTGAGTGGCTTCGCCGATGTTGTCAACGACAAATTCCTCAAGGCGCTGAGCCCGTTGGCGGAGTTTAGAGTTCTCCTTCGCCTGCTGGGCTTCGGCGTCCTTCGCAGCTTTAAGTTCCGTGTGGAGCCTATCGGTCTCCGAGGCCAAGGCTTCCTTAGCCTTGTTAGCCTCGGCCCTCGCCGCCTCGGCCTCAGCCCTCGCCGCGTCGACCTCGCCCCTCGTCGCATCAACTGAAGCTTCGGCCCGCCTTCGCTTCTCGGCTTCCATCGAGACTTCGCGTCGAAGGGCCTCCTTCTCCTCCGCCAAGCGCGTCATCCGCCTGTCCGCAGAAGTCGAAGCTGTTGCGTTCAGCGCGAAGGCTTGGAAGAATTTAAGAAATCATAAGTGTTGATCGAAGGCCAAAGTATAACTCGAAGGCTGTGTAGGACTTCGTTCACCTGGATGAGGGCTTCGTTCGCGTTGATGAAGAGGTCCATGGGATTCGAGTGGCTAAGTTGAGCCACCAAGCCTCCTGCCTCCGCAGCTGCGCAGCCTTTGCGGAAGTTGTTGATGGCTACCTCCGTCACGGTTCCCTTTGGCTGTAGAGGCCGGGCGATTTCCTCTGCCACCACCGCCTACACAGGCTTCGGCAGGGCTAGAATTTGGTCCACCACCAGGACTTCCTCGTCGCTTTGAGGGTCCCTTTCGTCGCGGCCGCCGCCTCCGTCTTCTTTAGACGAGGAGTTGTCGAACTCCGAGCTACTGCTGCTGCTGCTGCCACCACCGCTGCTGCTGTCGGAGGCCTCCGTTGGCTTCGGCATGGTGGGCCTCGCACCAGCATCATCTTTTGCAAAAAAAGTTCAAGTCAAAATCCGCATATAAAAGAGAAGTATGTTTGAAGTGTTCACCTTTGTCGGAGATCTCTTCGAAGGTTGAGGGGTCAATGTGTGCCCCCTAATCCTTTTACTGCGAAGTTGCCTCATCGACCTCCACGCCCGAAGCCGTCGCCGTCGAAGCCTTCGCTACCACCTTAGCCTTTACCGGAGCGCTTGCTGGCTCCGCTTCTGTTTGAGGGTCCACGGTCGTTGCCTCCTCCGGGGTAGAAGCTTCGGTCATGGGGACCTCCGGCCGAGCCCTCGAAGTTTCGGGCTTGTCATCATCCCCTCTCTTCCTCTTGGCGCCGGTTGTCGAAGCCGCGAGGTGGGAGAAGTCCGGCAGAGCCGGGACCTCTTCGTAGCTGAGAAGGGTCCACACCCTGTTCTAGTGCTCCCAAGACCCCACCGAAGCAAGCCGCTGGGCTTGCTCCTCCAGCGTTGGAGCCCCAACAACGTGCTCCGCCGCCGCGATGGCCTCCTCCGGAGTCCTCACTTCAAGATGAGCTTCATAAAGATCTAAGTCAGAATAAAGTTCCCAGCGAAGTATGAAAATGGAAAGGCTTCTAAGTCTTACCGAGGCGTTCAAAGGCCACTTCATTCAGGCCTCCTCGGCCCGAAGGTTGGAAGAGCCCCTCCGGCCAAGAGCGCGCGAGGAGGCTGAGTCGGAGGGTGATGAACTCCTCCGCAAGGTCCCTCATGCTCATCTTCGCGGCAACCCTCCGAAGGAGCGAGATCCTCGAGCGAAGGGTGTCCGGGCTGGTCTTCACCCCCCTTCGCGTCTATATGAGATAAGTGCATTGGTACTCCGAAGGGTAGAGTTCGCGCCGATGGAGGCGTAGAACCATTCTTGATCCCACTTTGAGTACCACTTGCTGTTGGCGCTTGGTACTCCCTCCGAAGCTGGAAGTTGGCGCTTCCGAAGGCCAAAGCCCTCTTGACGCGGTCTGCACCCTCCCTCGGCTTCGGTTGGCAGTTGGCGTCGTGAAGGGTGATGAAGATGTCCGCGCGGCCCTCGCAACCTTCGGCCCTCATAGCCCATTCAAAGACAGCAAGCCTCGCTACGGTGTTGGGCGAAAGTTGAGGAAGTTCGAGGTTGTAAGCTCTCAGGACTTCACTCAACATCCCCACTGCTGGCAGCCCGAGGCGGGCTTCGAAGAAGGCTTCGAACAGCACCACTTCATCAGCCCGAGGCCTCGGTATGGCCTCCGACTTCTCCAGAACCCGAAGCTGGATCTTCGCCGCAATCCTCCCTTCGCAGGCCCTCCGGACAGACTCCTCTGTGGAGATCGAGGCCCTCATATCTAGTGTTTGCTCGAACTTGTCGGATGGCGTCCGAAGATCCCTCGGCCCCAATCGCCTCGGTGCAGGCTTCGCTGCCGCAGCTGCCGCTGCCTGCAGTTGGGCGGAGCTCGATCTCGGGCCCAAGGTCAAAGCCTTCGAAGCGGCCTTCTTTGGCATTTTTGTAGCTTCGGTGCGAGGGGCTAAAACTAGTGAGGGGTGCTTCGTGCGAAGTTAAGAAGGAGAAGAGAGCGAAGGCTGCAAGGCACTGAGAAGAAAGCAAATGAGAGTGTGCCGAAACCGTGTGCGGTTAACACCTATTTATAGGCGATAAAAATCCCGACGGTTCGTGGGCTGAACCCACTGTCAAGTGGGCCTCCAGCGAAGGCGAAGCAGCCCGGCGCGTAGTAACGATCATTTTTATAACCATTGCGGAGTCAGTTGATCTCCCTAAGGTCATTCTGACAGCTAGCGCGGGCAGCTATCACCTGTGCATTTCGAAGTCACTTTCGGTCCAAGCTCCGAAGGCCTGGTTTCCCTAAAGTTGTAATTTTCTGTCATTTGTCCAAAGGGCGCACGCACCCCTTCGTCCCAAAGGCCTGCAAGCGAGGGTCTACTGTTGAGGGAATAGTTTTCCCTTGAACAGGGGCCAAATGACGTCAGCCTCCGATAGCCTTCGGCCCGGAGCCCAACACCATCGAAGCTTGTTCCTCTCTAAAGAAGCTGTTTCCAAGTCCCAGGGTGCACTTCGGAGCCCGCTGGAGCGAAGCCATCGAACCGCTTCGGAGCCCTCCACGGCGAAGCCCTGTGGAGCGAAGCCCTCAAGATCCCTTAAAGATTGCCAGAAGCTAAGTCTCAGGCTAACTTCGAAGTTAGCCTCCGGGCCTTGTTTGGAGTTAGTCTTCGAGCCTCGTTCGGAGCTAACCTTCAGGCTTCCTTCGGAACCCTTCAAGCCAGTCTCCGGACCTTTTCCAGCCAACTCCAAGCTAAGTCTCCAAGACTCCCGTTCGGAGCCCCAGCTCTGAGCCCCAGTTCGGAGTTCAGTTTAGAGTATGCTCCGAAGCCCACTTCGGAGTGTACTTCGAAGCCTCTATTGCAGCCTCCGCCTGAAGAGCTCCAGCCCCAACTCCGAGCCTAGGAAAATATATGTACTTCGCTACAGTGTAGAAGCCATACCAGGGGCCCCTCCGCCCCTAGTATGTCGTTTAGCTAGTCAAAGATGTGACGTTGTCTGACACGTCTGTAAAGCTGTAAAGCACTTTTTTACAGTAGCTAGCTCTTTTTCCCCCTTTTGCCCCTATGAGCCTAGAGCTTGTAAAGGGTATTTTGGTCTTTTCCTTAAGGCCCGTGTGCCTATAAAAGCAGGGCCAAGCCCTTGTAAGGGGGGACCAGCTCCAGGGCCATGAAACCCGGGGGTTCACTACTCCCTACCGAGGCATACCATGCCAAATCCATCACAAACTGGACGTAGGGCTATTATCCTCTAGTTGAGGTCCGAACCAGTATAAATCATGTCTCCTTCTGAGAGAACCCTTCGAGGTTCATTTTACACTCTGTATACACACATACAAAACCTATGCTGTAGCTAACACAATTGCTACATCAAATGGTGACGAAGAAAGTTTAAAAATCGTATTTTTGTATGGTTTTATAAATAATTCAACAGCTAGCATGATAAACGCACATGCAAGTTTGCTAGGGGTGGCAGTTTATCTCTGGGCTCACGAGCCAGCTCATGTTCGATCGAGCCGAGCCGAGCTAAGCCTAGCTTGGCTCGTTGTGCCACCGAGCCAAGCCTCCTAGCTCGGCCAGCATTCGAGCCAAGTCGAGCTGGCTCATTGACTCGGTCATCAACACATGGAGTAAATTTGCTCCTCTATCTAGTGGATAAAATCATGGATTCGTGTGTAGTAGACAACATCAAATCGCGTATTTTTATCATTGTGTGAGCACTGATCGAGCTGTGAACACCGAACAACAGATACATCTCTCCTCTCCTGACGGTTGGCGCCACCGATGACCTCGACGACCAGTGTTCCCTGGCCCACTACTTCCACTGGTCACTGCTACCTGCACTTGGCGTTGTCGCTGGAATGAGTACTCAACAACACCATTTTCTGAGTTACGAGAGCACAACACATTGAAAGAGATTAAAAAAGATAAGTGAACAGTGATACTACTGAACCGAGCCGAACTGGCTCACGGCTTGACCGAGCCCTGAGCTGATCCAGAATTTTGGCTCACTAAACCGTTCGTGCCGAAACTGACTCATCTCGCTAAAGAGATACTCAACGGAGCGGGAGCTCGTTGCCAACCCTAAAGTTTGCGATTAAGACCACGAGACTTATAAAGTTGATTATTGGTTCAAAAGTAGAATCATCTTTCAACGGAAATTATGCGACGGACCATCGAATTCTCATCATCCATCATTGGACAGGAATAGCATGTGATTCTTAATAGTAGAAGAGAGTAGGGCATCTGATCCAAATTGCCGGACACGTGACACAAATGAGCTAAGGGTACGATTGGTTCAGAGTAAGATGAGATAAAATAGATTTATCAGATTTAATTTTTTGTTATATATTGGTTTTATCCTTTTTTTAATGACTGTTTAGCATAAAGATAAAGTTATTATATTTTTGTTTGGTAGGAGAATAACACCGCCTTACTTTAATCCGTTCGTGAGCATAACGTCTAGCCTCGCTCCATAGTCTAAGACATATTGTCCCTTAGGCACTAGGTAAGAGTATGATTCTAAGAATTAATCTATCATATTTCTCTAGTAAATTGAGAACAAACTCAATTCTAATAAAGTTTTTACTCATAGATAAATGAGTAAGAGAGTGTGTTTGGTTTGCTGGATATCTTTCTCGATAAGATAGGGTCATCTCATCTAGTCAGCTGTTTGGTTAGAGGGCGAATGTGGATGGGATGACCAAGCGAGAGGAATATTCCTTCAATATGTTGGATGGAGAAATTCAAGAAATTTTTTTGATGAGCTCATTCAATATTGGATGAGATGATGTGTCGTCTCTCTCGATTGGTTATTACACATTTAAGTTTTCACTTATAAATATTTAAATGATTTTTACTCTGAAATTATTTATCCAATTTATGATCTAATTATATCATTATATTGATTATAATTTAATCTATAAAATAAGATCTCATATGGTTATATATTTGTTAAAAAATATATTTGACAAGTGAGTCCCACTAAATTTAAGCTTATCTCATCCAAGTCATATATATCTAACCAAACAAAAAATTATGTCATCTCATCCATCCAACCAAACACCTCAAATGTATCTTCACATCCTTAAATCTATAAATAAAACCATCCTATCTATCTTCGCTCCAAACGAACCCTAATTGCACGCCATTGTCGGGTGGGGACAAGCTTCAATTCGCGCCTACTCCACTGCTGAGCTCTACATGGATCCATGCGTGAGCCCAAGCGCACACAAGTGAAACTGTTGTGTCTATGTATTTTTAGATGAAATCATATCATATCTAGAGGAAATATTCCTTAAACCGATAGAATTTCATTCCTTCACTCCTCAACCAAAGTAAAATGGTACTGAACAAACCTAAGAGGCTAAGACGCTTTATGTTTATACTGCAAATCAATGTAGAACAAGTCTACAAAAAATAAAATGTTAAATAATCTTTAGTTTTACGGAGTTTAGCCCGTTTGGCACGGATCCAAATCTAGAATTTTTTGAAATTGGTCCAACCTAGCTCTAAAAAATTTTGAATCTAGAATTATGAATAAATTGAGGATATTTAGTCGAGGCACCCACAGTTCCTTAGAGGCTGTTCGTTTAATTCCCTTGGAGAAGGGGATTGAGGGGGATTGGGAGGGATTGAAGGGAATTTATACTACAATCCACTCTAATCCCCTCTAATCTTAATCTCCTCTAATCTCTTCCAGGCTTCCAATCCCCTCCTAACCGAACAGACCCTTATTGGGCTCTGTCCCTTGTAAATCCTCTAATTTCTTATATACGCCATATTTTATACCTTACATAAAAAATGAAAAATCATCCATGGATTATTTCATATTAAAAATATGAGTTTGTTTATTTATTTATGAGAGAAGTATGATTTATTTGGTAATGACAAACATGCAAAAGGATGAAAAAAGTAAATATAAGTTGTAAAATAACTTATGTTTAGAAATAGTTGAGGGGAATAAACTGACTTATATGTGGAATATATATGAATTACTTCTTTAACTTTTAATAAGGACGTGTGTGTAAATAATTCAGAGCACCCTTGTTTCTAAACTTTAGCTAACTTAACAAATGAATGCGTGAAATTAAATAAGACATGCTTGTGATCAATTAAGAAAATAGATTTTAAAGTTAGTTATATCTTGAAATAAATTTTAAATGCTAAAGCATTTTTTCTTCCACTCACAAATAAGCATTTTTTATTAGAGCTCAAGAGACCCAACAGATACTCCACCACCTATTATCTATTATAAATCGTTTGCCTTATGATAAGTCAAACATATCTAACTTTTAAAAAACTATAAAAATATAACACCAATTATAACATCAAATTATTTTTTATTAAATTGACCATAAAATATTTCTCGATACTCATATATTTGAAGGCCTATTTTGTTTAAATTCAATTAAAGTCGAAGAGCTAATTTGAGAAAATCAAACATTTTATAATATAAAATGATGTCAGTACAAAAGAAACTACAACCTCTCTTTGGGATTTTTTTAAAATAATATATTTTTTCAAAAAAAATTAGTTTTGGCACACATATTCAAAAAATAGTAAAACTGGACATCTATTGACCGATCAACGACCGAACTATGTCATGTCGTCTAGTTCGTCCAGCCAACAACCGACATGTGTCAGACGATTTGAGATCCTCTGCAGTCGGGGCTCCCGACTGCAGAGGGGAGTCAGCCCCTTAGCGTCGTCTGATTTCAATCGGACGGGCGTGCGAGGGGGGCTTCGCACCGGTGGGACCCACTTCGCAGGAGGCTTCGGAGAGAGAGAAGGGGGTTTCGCACCGTCCGATCAAGATCAGA
The DNA here is from genome assembly GCA_019279435.1 of Zizania palustris. Taxonomy (NCBI): domain Eukaryota; kingdom Viridiplantae; phylum Streptophyta; class Magnoliopsida; order Poales; family Poaceae; genus Zizania; species Zizania palustris. The sequence goes on along the minus strand of JAAALK010000081.1, from coordinate 35,318,793 downwards.
CGGCTGCGAAGCCCGACTGCCCTCTGCAGTCACCCCCTCCGACTGCAGAGAAACCGCTCCCGTGTCAGACCTCGTGCTAGAGTTCGACCAAACTAGACCGACGTGGCCTAGTTTATCGGTCGACAGGTGTCCAATTTTACTAATTTTTGAATTTGCGTACTAGAACGATTTTTTTTGAAAAAAAACATATTATTTTTTGAAAAAAAATATTATTTAAAAATTCTCTCAGGTACAGCACTAGAATCTGAAATTTGGGAACAGACAAAAATACGCGCCCCAAAAAAACTGTACTCAGACGTCAGAAATTCAGAGAACCGTAAGGATAAAATAAAATTTCATGGGATATTTCTGGGTGGGCAGAGTACAAGGCGAAACAAAAGCTTATCCATAGCAGCAGCAGCAGGTCTGCTCACTGCTCAGCTCAGCTCAGCTCAGCTCAGAGGAGGAAATGAAAAGCTAAGACGTACCCGAAAAGGTACACCAACCGTTTTGCGTGGTGGGCCCAGCAATGACCGTCGTGGTACCGTGACTGGTGGACTGGTGGACAGATGGAATTTGGTTCTCTCAAATAAAATTGATCATTTATCGCCGTACAATATTTTTAAGATCTGTTCATTTCAGTTTTGAGATTATAACTATCGAGTTTATTGAAAAAAATTGAGTTAGATCAATATTATTGAATTGTTATAATCTATACTGTAGATTATAATAAACTGGCATATTTATTTTAGCTTATTAAAATAAGCTGGATTGTTATAATCTCAAGCATAAAACAAACATGCCCTAACATTAACATGATTACACGAACCATATGTATCAATGCAAAAAAACAAAACCCTTTGGAGTGCACATTATTAGGCTATTTACAGTGGTAAATTTCATAACACTGTTTCTTAGAATTCCACATCAGCTTTGCAACTGAATAAAATACTCTTTTTCAGTGGAGAGTTTCATTTCATTATTTCTTAGGCTAACCCGTGTAATTAAATGCAACTAGCTCTCATAAAATACCCTCTTTCTGATAAGACGATTTGACTCTCAGTAGGCGTTTCATTGTGTTTCATCCGTCTTGGAAACGAGTTAGCACCATGTCATGGTGATGACACTAATTTCTTCTCTTTCCTCATTAATTGAATGTCATGTAAGCAAAAAATCTGATGTGTCATGGTAATTAATACCATAAAACCTCCATTGCGAATAATCTAATAAATCTTTTCCTTTAGACTACCAAGCATGCATGCACGGTGATTGGTGTCATCCCAACCATTAGTAGATGTGCTCATGTGTTTTAGGATTGGTGTTTAGGCTCTGGATCCCTTAAAATTTGGATTATAGATGACACTGATTATTGATTATTTAAGGGTTCAAACGAAACGAATGAATAAAGTAATGATAAGTTGATAAACGAATTTAATTTTTTATGATTCCCATGTATAATATTTTTTTAGAAATTATATTGTGTGAAAGATTGCGTGTCCACAGTCTCTACTATTATAAAGCATTAGAATCGTCTCCGGATTTTGTTCATGCTTTCCGTGCACTCTGCACTCCCCGTATGCAGCAATGCCTCATGGTGTGCTCGGTAGCCCGGCCCGCATGCACACAGGAAGAAATGTACGGTAAGAAAAAGAAAAAATGTATTTTTTTTGCATTTTGGTTCTTTAATTTCTGTATTGTGCGCAAAAGTATGAATTTTTCTCATATAGAAACTATGAATTTTACGCAAAGGCCCTTGGATTTCTGAAAAACCACACAAAACTATAAATTTTGCGTATAGGTAGTTAAATTCGCTGAAAATTTTCTTATCATCGTAGAAATAAAACAAGTCTTATCGCAAAGCACGGATCCCTTACTAGTAATCTATAATCTATGTGTTTTGATCATTGGTTTGAATTTTATATTTTGATTGTTAAGAATGATTTTTGATAGAGTTTTTATTGTCTTCATAGCAACAATGACATAAAATGTCAACCGAAATGGCAAATTAAAGAAACTTAAAATTTATTCTAAAATCAAATTCTAAATATGAAATCAGCATCAGCTAAGTGGGCACTTGGAGCACGTACAGCTTTATGACAAGTTTGTTAATTTCATTTTAGAGTCTATTTTGGTTTGACTTCTATAATATAATATTTTTAGTACCAACCTACATGATGTTCTTTTATAGGGTTTAATAAAATAATAAAAATTATTTTATACACTATTTTATTTAAAATCATACCAAGGGGATTATATATGATATATATACCAAAGAGTATATATAATATCATATCTCAAATATAATTTATGTGTTAATAATGCAATACAAATATATGTTGCATGATAAACTAAGATATGACCAATGTTGATCGTAATAATCGGTATTGTAATATTATTTATGGGCCTATAAATAGCAATTATCTATTTTTATAATTATATGTTAAATCACAATAAATTTTATCGTGACATTTATTTAGCAAATGCAATCATAAAGGGAAAAAGTGAACAAAATATTTTAAAAATAACTGAGAAAAACAAAACAATTTATATAAGGAATCAAATCTATATAAACCAGAGGGGTAAAAGAATACAGTATTTTAGATCGGGTATGAGTTTAGATTTAAATTTATGAATTTATCTGATTATTTAAAATTATATAGAGTCTAGCTCATTTCTCATTTTTTATGATAATGTTATGTTGAGTTATATTGAGTGATTTCATCATTTCAAACTATGTAATGGTAATATGATAATGTCATATTTGTTGTGTATTTTTATTTACATTTATATTATAATATAATTCATGTAGAGTATAAATTGAACATGCGAGTTACCCATCGGGTTTCGAGTACCTCACGAGTTTGGGTTTGAGTTTAGTTTTGAATGCATAGATTTCATAGATTTGAGTTTACATGGGTTTTGCGGGTTTACTTTGCGGGCAGGTTTTTATCAAACCCGCGTGTTTCAGACCCGTTGTCATCCCTAGTGAGAGAGACTGAATTCTGCTGCATTGAAAACTAAGAGCAAACATAATAAACCGATGTAAGCAGACTATAAGACTTATCACATCATATTAATATTGAGGTGGAGGAGAGAGGGAACGAGAGAGAAGAAAAGCATGCTATTAACTAATAGCCTGCTCATACGTAGATTCCAATAAACTATGTGAGATGGTATGATATGTTACACATTAAATGTATATTATATATAGCTAACTAATTATTATATGAGTGGACTATTAGATTAGCTAACATCTAACTGAATCATTAACCTTGCTCTAAACGGAGAGAACAAATGTTGAGAACATGGTTTAGAGAAACGACAATTTCTTTATTATTGATTGACTAGTTAACTATCCATCCGCCATAACATAGAAAAAATTACAACATTAAAAAACAACATATATAAATATATAAATAACTTAAAATATGATAAAATAATATTTATCATAATTTGGTTTCAAAAGTATTGTATCAATTTAAAAATAATATAAATTTTACTAATAATAAAGGTGCGCATGCCATGAAGCCAACGAAAAGGTAGCAATGATGACATATTTATCACCACTATTTTTTTAAAGTAGATTCTTTTAAAATAGAAAAGAGTCTGTGTGTCAATAAGAAGCTAATGGTGATGACATATTTATCACTACTAGTTAGTTTTAAAATAGTATAGATATGTATGAGCTAATATTTTTTAATAGTTTTTTATCTTGTCATGTTAATAAGATATTATCTATAAAAATACATTTTCAACCTTAATTCCTAATTTCTTAGTATAGTTTGAAGTTAATTTTTATACATATATATCTATTTATTTCTTTTTCCTTTCCATCTGATCATATTTCATTTCTGTCCCAGATATTATATATTATGATATAGTGTTTTAATTTAAACATGTTTTCTTCTAGCTTGAAAAGAAGCGAAGAAAGAAAGAGACTCGTGTCGGCCGCATGCAGACGACTCTGACCGTTGGTGTAATTTTTTTAATTTCTTTCGTACAAAAAAGTGAGAAATTATTTAAAAACCGTTCATTACATTTTGGGCATTAGATCTATTCATTTAAATGTTTAAATAATTATTAAAACATATGTTATCCTTTTTAATTTTCTAATGGTGAGGTAGAGAGCGCATCGTTAGCAATTACTTTCTACCTCCCGTAATTTTGTAACATAAGATCCAATTTAATAATTTATAATATAATAAATATGAACAAGCGTCTGATACTAAGTTACAATATGAGACAAAAAAATATATTAACTATTAAAATACGAAAACATATCATTCATAACTTTCAAGATTTCGAGAGACTTTTATTTATTTATTTCGCCCTCGATGCCACTTCTGCTCCTCCTGTGTTGAGGACTTGTTGTAACCTTTCTTGATGACGTCAACTAGGGATGACAGTAGAGACCCCGAACCAGAAATCTGGTGGAAAAACTCTATTATAGACTGAACATCTGAAAAATTTAATATCCACGAGGATAAAATCAAGTTTAAAGTAGTCCTCATCGGGTAACCCAGGCTAGGGACATTCCTTACGTCCCCGTCCTCATTTCCTCGTGAGGAATATTTCCCACCACAATAACATGTAGGCTACAATCTAGTCTCACACTCTCACTCTCGTATAAATGAACAAGCCCAGCCTAGCCTAACATATATCGTCGCTAACCTTAACCTAGCCCTATCCCACAAGCTGCAGTCGCACTTCCGCATGGTCGTACTGTCTTCTATCTATATTGTCGACCTAGGCTTATTTGTTTAAGCTTCTAGCCGTTGGAGATTTTTAATAGCTAGCTAATCTAGTAACTTGACAGTTTAAGTATTTAGCTGGTAAGAATTTGGAAAAATTGATATTTCTTAGCTTGTAGATTCTAGTTTATTTTCAGATTCTTACAGCTACCGATTCTCATAACCTAAGTCTAAAATTTAGACCATTAATTTGTTTCGGTTTTAGATTATATAAGTAGATGTAGCTATCAAAAGCTAAAACAAATAAGCCCTAAATAGTTTGTGTGTATCTATTTGATGAGAATTTGAAGAATGTTTCATACCTTTTGGATTCTAACTTATTTACATATTTATTGTTTGGGAAGCTTTAAATTTTAGGAATTTTCGGGAAATATTTCAAATATGTCTCTAATTCATTTTTAAATTATATAATTATTGAATTTTATAATCTAGATTTAGAATCAAAACAGTTTGAAAACTTTGAAAGTAACTGCATGTATCTTAAGCTTTTTAAAACAGGAGCAAAATTCTCTTTGTCACTTTTATTTTGTACGGGGGCATAGTGAATCGTAATCAGATCGGAGGGCCACGTATGATTTATAGGATAAAATCATATTTCTTAAAAGATGAACTCTTCATATTAATTTCAGCTTGATGGTAGTCGTGAACTCTTCAAAATCCACGAGGTTCTACGAAATTAGGAGAAAGTTTAAACACACACATACGATGACACTCAATGAAGGTTTCGCCGAATGTCCGATAAAATATACTCAGGGCCGGTCCTGAAATTTTGGGGGCCCGGGGCAAACTAAAATTTATGAACCCTTATATATAAGGATAGTATGATATTTTAATATAAAAACGTAAGATATTTTAGATGATTACACAATAGATTAGTTTAGTTGTAGTTATATTGCATATATACGTCATAACTAATATGTCGGTTTATAGAAATCATGCTTGATAATCTTTGAATAGTTTTGTTCCTCAAACAGATGAAAAAAGAGGAAAAAATCATTGAACTATTTACATATATATATTGGTAGACCTAAGATTTTGCCAACCGATTTATCACGTCAAAATCTCTATATGCAATTTGGTAGAATTTTTTCTAATTGAGTAAATAATTATTAAATTTATGCCGTAAATTATTTTTGTAATAACACAAATAATTATTAATTTTTTACTAGAATATTTTTTATTCCTTAAACAGATGAAGAACAAAAAATAAAAGGAAAAATCATTGAATTATTCAAAGCTACTAGGGGTTCGAACCCAAAACTTTATATTTAAATAACATTCCCTAAATCACTTCACCACTAAATGTTTTTATAGTCTAGATACTATTTTATTTTTTACTATATCCTTCACATATATATATATGTATAGGGGCCCTTCGGGCTCGGGGGCCCGGGGCGGCCGCACTGCCGGCCCCCCCTCAGGGCCGGCCCTGAATATACTCGGCGGAGAACCTGATTGCCGAGAGCTTGATCGCTGTGTGATCTTTGTCGAGTGTGGTACTCGATGAACTTTTCTTAGAGTGAAAAATGAGCTTCGTCGAGTGCCACACGGTACTCCACGAATACATGTATTGCCATAGTGTAATTGGGGATTTGAGAAATTTTTAACTTCTTGTATAGTGTAAATCACTATTTAGAATTTACAGTCCGGTTGATTCCCAGTTGAATTTCATTTACACTGAAGAAAACGGAACAGGAGTGTGCTATGATTATATATGAATTTATAAATGAGATGATCTGGGTATTTAATGTGTTTGGTTGAGTACACGGTGAGTATGTTTTTTGTCGGTTAGATATTACTTTTGTAAAAAAAAACCTAGATGATTCAGATCTAAGAAGAAACATTCCATACGGCAAAAATAAATAAACGATGTCGTCCAATTTCTATGAAATGTGCTAATTAATTTTAGCTAAACAACAATTATAATTAGATGTTATTAACCATAATTAGTTATTATCAAATTTCATCTCATATATCCAATTAAACAATCTACTAGTACCACCTCATTTCGGCAACGGTGGAGCCAACCCCGGGCAGCCATCTGGGCTCGTCGGTGAATGCACTATAAAATTTTAGTATTATTTTAGAGATTAAAAGTAGAATTTTTACACCAAATACTAAATGTAGTTAGATTTGAATGGACTCAAAGAATTTTTTGGTTCCACCGTTGCATCAAGGATCATCTCATCTCGAATCAATCCATCCGGTACCTTTCCATCTCATATCATTCGGTTTCGTTCAACAAACCAAACACTATTTTAAATAATATTATTTACATGCTTTTTATTTGTATGTACAATATATTAAAGAAATATCCAATTTGCTTGACTCGAACAATCCGCAGCGTGCGTGGCCTCCTGTCCAATCGCGCGCGGCCACCTCGGCGTCACCACGTAGCTCCCCCCACCTCGCCCCGCTCTCACTGGCAGGTCGGGCCCAGGGTCTCTCCTGGGCCCACCCGCAGCCACTACCCGGCCATTCGTTTGCTCCTCCCCCTTCTCCCTCTCTACGACTGGACGGCGAGAGACACACACCGGCGACGGCGAGGGGAGAGAAGGTCGGCGGCGGAGATGAACGCATTCAGGCTCTGCGGGGACATGACCCACCTCCTCAGCGTGGTGGTGCTCCTCCTCAAGATCCACACCATCAAGTCATGCGCAGGTACACAGCCAAATCTGCCCGCTGCCTGGTAGTAGTACGATCGATGCGATTGTTGATCCGTTGGAGCCGAAGCATAGGCCGAATCGGCAGAAGATCTGCACATTTTCCTTCGGTTTTAGAGCCTTTATCCACCCCTTGTCCCCTCCATTGAACATGCGCGGCGAGGTGTGGTTCGTGCCTCGGATCTTGCCATCATTTTGGTCATTCTGGTGAGCGCTGTAAGTAAGATCGCTCGTCCTGTCGAGGCTGCCTCCCCGCCGGCAGACGGACGTCCCCTGGTGACTGGTTTGCGCCCGCCATTTTTGTCTTCCTTGTGACGAATGATGATGCGTGTTGTTAGGGCCAGGGTAGAGTGGAGAAAATTGTAACGTGCAAACCCATAAATGGACCTTTTCGAGGATTACAACCTTGTAGGAGAAGTGGAGAACAAAGAGGAGAGCCTGGATTCTTTTGGGGTAAAAATCCTTGAAAGTGAATGCTCTCCTTTCTGTTTTTTTTTTCTTGAGGAGCTTTAATTTGATAATAGCGCAGTAGTGCAATGCACACATTATGCTGTACATAAATCATAAATGGTTTGTACATATGCATGCTGCTGCCGCTCAGCAATTCGTTATTTTTGATGAATTTCTAACCTTAATAGTTTTGATGCATGCCTCAATAGGCCTCAAGTTAAAAACCCACACTGAAAACTGAATAACATTTGCCTCATTTTGTGCAAAACCTTCTTAAAGATACTACCAGCAATACACATTTAGCTTCGCATGGCTCAGAATATCAGTGGATTATGCAAGCCATCTTAGGATGCACTCAGAAGGTAACATAAATAGTGTGGGATGATTCAGTGAAATCATATACACCAATCTTCCATCTTTCTCATGGCACTCATGGATCACTGCTCATGACATTGTAAGGATGTTACCTGGAAGGGTCAAAATATTTGAACAACATAACAATTAATAGTGTAGAATGATTCAGTGAAGTCAAATACACCAATCTTCATCTTTCTCATGGTGCTCATGGACATTGTAAGGATGTTACCTGTAACAGTCAAAATATTTGAACAACATAACAATTGCATCTTTCCTATCTTAAGTGGCCTGATTGGTCATTAAGGAAGTACTCAATCATGTCAATATAAAACATATGTTCTGGCATGTATCACTAAGCCATTAATAAACTTGACTTTTATGCCTTTCATGTATACCTGTAATATTATATCGGGTGAATGCCTGTCATAAACTTCCATTATCCTTTGGTTTAATGGTGCATTGCACTTGGCTTGATGATTTCTTGCAGGCGTATCTCTAAAGACCCAGGAGCTTTATGCACTAGTGTTTGCTTCTCGGTACTTGGACTTGTTTGTTCATTTTATATCCCTGTATAACACTTTCATGAAGTTGGTCTTCCTGGCAAGCTCTTTCTCAATAGTTTGGTACATGAGACGTCATAAGATTGTTCGTAGAACCTATGACAAAGATCATGACACCTTTCGTCATCACTTCTTAGTGTTACCATGTTTAGCTCTGGCCCTCCTCATCAATGAGAAGTTTACATTTAGAGAGGTCAGTATTTTTGTCTTGTGCTCTCTCATATATAAATCTGTGTTGTTGTTGATATATAAAGCAATTCAGTGAACCCTTTGTCACTCTAGATTATGTAGTACCTTTTGAACTTTAGATATTAATTGTATTATTGAATATTGATAGTTGTGATGGAAGTATGTTGCCCTCTGTTTTTGTTGAAACTTACTTTCTAGATTGTGCTGTTGTGATCATTCATGCCATTTATTTGGGGCAGGTGATGTGGGCATTCTCTATATATCTGGAAGCTGTTGCGATTCTACCTCAACTTGTATTGCTACAGCGCACGAGGAATATTGACAACCTGACTGGCCAATATGTCTTCTTTCTAGGGTAAAATCTACTGGAGTACATCAGTTAGACTGAAAGTGCATGTGCAATTGTATTTATGTGAGAGAAAGGCACAAGTCTGCACTCCTACAGAATAGAGCTGCCTAAATATTTCAGCAATATCATCCTAGCTTTTCCAATATTTCATTGATAAATTCTTTGGTTGACTGGATGAATTTTATCATTTCAGTATCATGTTAGATATTCCTTGTTCTTCTTCTTCTTCAAAGCTTTTCTAGGCTAGAGTTGAAACTCAAACTTGGGTTTCATCTCCATTTGAGTGGCTAGTCTTTCCATTGGTTTGCCAAGCCTATCACAACCTTTTAGGGGAAAGAGATCCTCCCTCCTCCTTCATGATGGCTTGTTCTGTTTTCTTATTTTGCCCTTCTCTAGTTTTTAATGTGATGCTACTAATATTGTTCTTTCAAAACATTGTGATGATACAGTGCATACCGTGTATTGTATATCCTTAACTGGATTTACCGGTACTTCACCGAGCCCCATTTTGTTCATTGGATAAGTATGGAATTCCTGCATCTTACTTTTATTTTTCTCATGATTATGGTGGATGTAACCATTGCTCATGTTTTAACTGCTATACTTCCAATGCAGGCTGGATTGCGGGCATCGTGCAGACCCTGTTGTATGCTGACTTCTTCTACTATTATATAATAAGGTATTTGACTTTGCTTTACCTTAGCATTTCATTATGCTACAATGTTACTCTCGACTGACTGTATAGTGTATACTCCAAACAATTTCCAGCTGGAAGAACAATGTGAAGCTGGAGCTACCAGCCTGATCTTATTTCCTTTCAAGATAGGCTAGGGTAATACATGTTAAATATTAAATGTGTAGAAAGACATGATACATCATGACCATTGCTATCACCTGCCAGGTTATGATATGCATTTTGCTTCTGTGGCTTATCCTCCTGTTTCTTTCTTTTCTATTTTTCAGAGGAGAGGAAATCCATGTTATCTGTGTATCTTGTAAGATAGCACTGTGAGATAAGTGCCAGGAGGTTATGAATTATGATAAGTTTATCAGGACATATGTCAGTTCTGCCGTACTCTTTTGGCTTGTGAATCTCGGATTTATCTTTTAATGTACAATATGGTATGCTCCTTAAGCTTGAGGAATTATGTGGAAATCATAAGGACTCAATTCTTATACATCCAATATATCCTCTATATAGATGAAAATTGAGGATTTGCCTTCCACATCTTAATGATATGTGGAGCTCACTTATGTCAATGACATGTGGGTTAGAAGGGTAAATCTTCAATTTCCATTTAAATGGAGAGTATATGATCAATTTTTTTTCTGTTGTATGAGGGTTGTTTGGAACCTAAGAATGAAGTTGTTAAATTCCTGCTCGTTTCATTGAAACTAAAGAGAGGATAGCGAATTTAATCCCTGAAGTTTTGCCTGATGCTTTATTAAGTTCATCAAGTTTTTGTTTGGTTCAAACATGTCATTATAAGTCCCTGAAACACCTCAGTCACATATACCAGAAAAAAGTGATGTGTGGAAATGTAGCTCGAGTGTGGCTGCTTGGCTTGCGAGGAGTAGGCATTGTTGAACGGCTGGACTGGGTTGGAGATAAGGCGAAAGGACAAAAAGCATCTACATTGAGGGTTCCATGTCATGTTCATAAAATTAACAAAAACAGAAATTTAATCATGGAATGGAGAAAGGGAAGTGAGGGGAGGCACTTACAGTTTAACTGGAGGGAAAACGATGGTTGGACATGAAGAAATCACTCCAAGGATGAAAAGGGGCTAGGGTTCTTGAGAGGGAAGAGGAGAGAAGTTTTGGGGAGAAGTGATCGGTTTGGGGAGAGAGAGGGTGAGAAAAGGGGTAAAAACCTGAGAGGGTACTATGTGGCCACTTAACCCTCTACTTCGGTCAGATCGATGCTAGGTTTAGTCTGACCGACTTGTGATCGTCGGTTGTTTGTGATCGTCGGTTAGACCGAAATGCTTAGACCCAGGAAAATTCAGCACACAAACTTCAAAATTTTGAAATTCATTCAAATAATTTTCAAAGAATTTGAAATTTTGTCTGAGATATGTTTGAGTTCCAATCTTTATGAATCATTAAAATTTTCAAATATTTGATACTCAAAATGTGGAACTCATTAAAATGCAAGTTTAGCTCTAGAATGGTCGAGGGTCAATTTTTAGCAACTTTAAAATTTAAATAACTTTTGATAGGGATCCCAACATAGAAACTTTTGAATACGAAAAACATTCATGTGGGCCTCCTCTACAACTTTTGTTTTGAGCTCAAGTCCCGAAAATGCTTTGAAGAGAAACCAGGGAGTTAAGTCATTTTGGATCAAAACAAGAATCTTTAATAATCCATTTTGCTAAAATTGAGATATGAGAGATATAAAAGTTTTTCTAGTTTTTGATGTGGACATCTCTACTATAGATTCAACTATTGATGAGGACATCCCTAATATAGATACAATCATACAATTACAAGGACCTATCACATAAGTAGGATTATTCCCCTAGTGGCTGCTAGTACGGTGAAGATGTTAGAATAAAAGAACCTATGCTCATTCAAGAGAATGCTTTTTCACCTTACTATCTTGATATATTGTGCATGACAAATAAAGTATCAGATACTTTCATTCCTTGGAACTCTTTCAAATATACATGAGAATATGATGCTGCCTAAATTAGATGTGTTTGTTCTATTTAGGAATGAGGGACTTAGCATGGACGAGGAGGACAAGCATTGGAGCAAGATCAACCATAGAGATGGCAGCAAGAGTAAGAGGATTAGAGATGAAGATACAATTGATGGATCTAGAATTTGAGTTCTCATCCTTAATTTTGTCCACATAATTATATGGTGCTACGTCACTTTAAGTTGGGCTAGACTCGTGTAATTTTTATCTAAATAAATAACCAGATTTTTATTAGAGTCCTTAGTTAGGGGGAAATCTAATTAGAGATAAATTCATCTAAAATTCTGTTAGAGATTTATTAGAGTCCTTGTTCAAGGGGAAAACCTAATTTAGAGTCCAATTAGAGTACAATTCGATCATCCTTTAGGTTGGCCGAATTACATATCTTTTTCCCTTATATAAACCCCTTGGTGTCAATGAAACTTGGATTTTGTTTAGTTTAAGATTTAGCTGCTTTTGCTATCTTCGCCATAGACACGAGTGTCGTATAGACCTCCTGTATTACACACTTGCAAAATCCCATCTATCAAAACTTCCTTCTAAATTCGCAATATCTTGATTGTACTTTTAGTTCTTGCCTGTTATGAATTTCAGGTAGGGATTAAGACTCTCATGGTAAGGCTGACCGAACATCCGCAAGATCGGTAACCTCTAGGAGATTGGCCTAGTGATTACATTGGCGCAACGTACACTGCACATTGTAGTTGGATCATCAAGTTCGACCTTCACCAAATCGACTTATCTCATCTCATTAAAAGATCGGGCCTTCGCCCTTATCAGTTTCCATCAACAATACAATATACTCAGAGATATTTTTGGAACCTTTTTAACACATTTCTTGATAAATTAGCTTTTCTTTTGATGAAAATCACTTTTTGACCCATATGACCATTTTAAGCCTAAATTTGCACTTCATTTGATTTTCAACATGTAGCAACAGTAGTATGTCATATGAGCAATTGTAATACTCCCCCTTGATGTATGGCTCTATAAAACACTTAAGAATTAAATAAAAGGCAACTTATGACTTGAATAGGCGAAATGACGATATAAGAGCCAATTGAGCAAGAAAATACATAAAAGCAAATTGTTAAACCACATTAGAGAAATCTATGACATTTAGCTCATTCCTCAATTTGCAAAAGTAGGTTTCATCAAGAGGCTTGGTAAAGATGTTAACAAGTTGGTCTTCGGTTGTTATATGGCTTATGATTATGTCTCCCTTGGAACCATGGTCTCTTAGGAAGTGGTGGCGAATTTCAATGTGGAAGAAGATGGTTCTAAGGATGAAGATGAAGTTAAACCAAACATACAATTTATGCTTGATGTCCACAATAACAGAAGATAACAATCCCTCAAGCACCACAATCAGTACAAGAGGCCAAATGACACCCATGACACTCGTTTTCATATTCGCTTCTAGAAAGAGTTGTTTGAGCAACTTCATGGCCCCAACAAAAAGATAGTGAAGTTGAAATGGATAAATTGGGAGGAGATCAATAAGGTGCCACAATTTGAGGGTGTGCAACAATTGTATAGGGTAGTTGAGCTAGATAGAATTGTGACTTTGAGACGGAACTATGATGAAGAGTTAATTTGACAATTCTATGCTACAGTTTGGATAAACCATGAAAAGGCTAAAATCAAGTGGATGACTTGTTCTACCAAGTACAGGTCCACAAAAGAAGAAATCAGAAATCTGTTGCATATCCGCTTTGAGGAAGATCTCAAATTGCATGAGGATTTGGCAGTGAATACTATTGTAGAATCTGAGTTGTATAGATTCTATGACACAGATGATCCCTAACTGGTCTGAAAATCAAGCCAAGTCTGATCAATAGGATCTTGAGAGCCACTATTCTTCCTAAGTGTGGAAATAATGAGGCTATTAGAGGAATAGTTTGGCCAGTCATTGATGCTATCTTGGAGGGCACCCGTTTTGATGTGGTCGATCTGATATTTGAAGAAATGTCTCATGTGAAGGGTAGTTTCCGACAAGGCTTATATTATGCGTCCTACATAATGAACTTGAAGTCCCGACTAAAAGTAATTCAGAAACAAAGAGCTCAAATCAGACATTATGGTTCAGAATCGGAAGTTCCAACTAAAAACAAATTTAAAACAGAGAGATCAAATCAGAAGTTTCGGCCAAAAAAATTCAAGACCGAGAGCTCAAATCGGAAGTTGTGGTTCAGAACCGGATGTTCTAGCCTAAAATAAATCAGACCGAGAGCTCAAATCAAAAGTTTCGTCTACACAGAAAAATTCAGAAATGAGTTTTAAATCAATCCAAAAAGCTTTCAAAAGGGTTTTTTTAGCACAAAGTTTTGAAATAAAACCCAATATATCCCTCTTAATAGTACGCCGATCCTATACTCACGTTCAAAAGTAAATCAAGACCCTATTTGGATTAAACAAAGTTTTTCTCTAACTTTGTTTCAACTGATTTTCCATTTCTTATGAAATATCTGCATATATCTCATCAATATGGTCAGTGGCTTTTACCATCATTGTCATTAGTACACTAAAATTAATTAGGGGCCTATATACACTTGACGCACTTTCACTAACTCCTAACAAACGGCAAGAAAACGAGAAAATGGCAAATATCTTAACTATATTAAAGCGTCCAGATTTCCGTGTCCTTCGCCTGCAACCCTGTGCCTTCCCACATCCTATAAAAAAACCAACCAAAACTTATACCCTATAAAAACCGCCTGCCCGCTCTGGACCGCCCGAGCGCAACCACCCGGCCTCCCGCGCGCAACCGCCTGGCCGCACGCGCCGCGGGCAGTGCGTCACAGCGCATGCACCGAACCGAAGGTAACATGAGAAAGAAGAAAAAACAGAAACAAAGAAAGATATATTTTTGTATTTCAAATTTTCAATTTTTTTATTTTTATGCGGATTTACGAATTTTGTGTAAAAACACTTAGATTTCTAAAAATCATACAGAAACATGAATTTTACAAAAATACCCTATTGCAAAATAAGTTTCTGTTGCAAAGCACATGTATCTGACTAGTGTCCCATAATTTAGGTGCACTTGCAGATTTGTCCCATAGTTGATAGGACTTTTGTAAATATGCTCTATAGTTGATAAGTGACCCGCAAATTTGCCTTATTCTTCATTTTCAATATATTTTCTTTTTTCTCAGCGTGAAATGCTCATTCTACTCTTATCAATACTTACTTTCCACTGCTCCCAAAACCTACCGATGATAGCCTCCACGCACCACCACCACTAACCCCGTGCACATCGGAGTAGAACGAGCATTTCACGGACTAAGGAAAAGAAAATAAATTAAAATATGCTGGAAATGTATACGGAATTTCTTGAAGCGGAAACGAAAACGGAATTTTTTAAGCGGAAACGGAAACGGAACAGTGATTTCCGGAAAAACGGATACGGAAACGGAATATTCCGCATAACAAAAACGGAAAGTTTCCGTTTTTACTGTTTTTACTATATTATATATAATATTATCTTTTGCTTTTTCATATTATATAAAAACTTTAAAGTATATTCTATTCATTAAATATTGAACATTTTAATTCAAATTAATACATAATTATTTGATCAAAATAAATAATATACATTCGTTACAACCGAAATAAAATTTGTTTTTAATTTATTATATGTATTTATCATTTATTAATATGTGTGTAAATTGATTATATTTATTTGTTTATCATATTTTTCATATATTAAGTAGTTTTTAATTTCCGATAGATTTTCGGATCCGTATTCGTATCCGTTCTTTATTCGGTCCGTATTCGTTTCCGATGCCATCTGTTTTCGTATCTGTTTCCGTGATATCCGTATTCATTTTCGTTTCCGTAAAAAAATACGGAAACAGATATGGTAGTACTCATTTTCATCCGTTTCCGCCCCGTTTTCATCAGTGTGAGGGAGAGAGTACAGAGCAGACAAGAGGCAGCCCAGAACGGTTGATTCCGGGCTCCTCATCTCGAGCCCACAGGTGTTGTTCTGCAGATCCAACTTCGTCCCTCCCCCGCGGAGCCACCCCGCACCACGGTCCACGGCCACCGCTTCCCGCCGTCGACCTCGCCTCTCCTCCTCCTCCTCCGCCGCCGCCTTCCCTAAAACCGACGGTGGCGCTGCCGGAGATCGCGCGGCGTCCGTGAAGATCGGAGCTGAGGAAGGGGCCCAAACCCTAACCCTAGCCCGCCGGACCCTCCTCCTCCTCCGGCGGCGGAGGTGGCGATGGAGATGGAGGTGGCCACGCCGGCGCCGAGGCTGCCAGCGGAGGAGGAGATGGCGCTGATCCGGGACATCACCGTCGCCGCCGAGGCCCACTCCAAGGAGGGCGACACCTTCTTCCTCATCACCAATAGGTCCCTCTCCTCCTTCACTCATCCTCTTTTGCTTCCCTCTCGATCTCGTCTCGGATTCGGACCTTTTTGCGGCGCGTTATTTGGAGGGTCGCAGGGCGCAAGGTTTCGTTTGTCAGTTCCTTATTCACTCTCCCGTGCACCGGCGTGACGTTTGCTACTATCAGTTGTTCGAGTGGCTTGGAGGCATTTGGACTCTGGATGGTATGCTGGATTTGGTGGTTGTCCTGGCTATTCCTGTCGGCGCAAGATGAAGGCTTTCTGTTTGCTCTCCAAACAGCTGCAATTCGCTCTAGATTTACCTGTCCCAGAGTGTGTTTTTACTGTGAGGCACCTATTCGAGGCGCAGATACTGCTTGCTCATATGGTTTGAATGTAGATATGTGCAGGAGTGATGCGGTGCAGTGGTTTGGATGTGTTTTGCATTTTCGGTGTGAAGTTTTCGACCTGTTGGGGGGATGCTTTGGGGGAATTGATGCCACTACGTGCTTCAGTTATGCAGAATTTCAGATGATCTTGGTGGTGTCGGCAGGGTTTTCAGTCTACAGTGTGCAGGGTTTGGAATTTGGCTTTTCCTTGATTTTAGACCCTGCAAAGTGGAGCCTTGCATCTTGTCCTCTAGAGTGATACTTTCTTCCCTGTTTGAGCATTGTATGGTGCTGTAATTTGGCACGAGTTGGACTAAAGTCATTTTTAGGTCAGTATTTTCATATTTATCTGTGGTGGCATATGGACTTGAGGGGTAAATTCACAAGCATCAGCTGCCTACTGCCCTCCATGTAGGAATTGCATAGGCTATCATGCTGACTTCTGATCATCATGATCATGTTATGTGATACTTCAGTCAAGGTGTGGATGTTGGTGGGATAGCTAGATATCAGAGAAATGATACTGTCTTGAAGTAAAGATCGCTTCAAACTTCTTACATTTGGTGATTTCGACATGGAATGCTTTACTATCTCCTTTTTTGTGTATATTATATTTCACCATATAATGGAGATAGAAGTCTGTGCAATATCTGTTTCAGAAGTATCTTCTGAAATATAATTAGCTGTTTCACATGTATCTTCTAAAATATAGTTAATATACAAATCTGTGCATTTCCATTTCTTTATCTAATTTTTGCTATTCATTAAGTTGCTCATTGCTTGATTTACTCTTCATTTGAATTTTTTTTACTTTGTGGTTTCTACTTGACTCAAATAGGTGGTGGCAAAGTTGGATTGATTATGTTATTCAAGATTTGGCTAGTGCAGCAAGTAATGGATCTCATTATCATGACTATGGTTCTAATGTTCTGAGAAGGCCAGGAGCTATTGACAATACAGATTTGATAGATGAGACTGCATCTGAAGTCTCTAATATGGAGATTGAGCTACATGATACCTTGGTTGAGGGCCGTGATTATATACTTCTTCCCCAACATGTCTGGGAAAAGTTGCACGGTTGGTATGTCATATTTTCAATACAAACCCTATTAAAATATATAAATTTTCATAGCATACCTCTCAAAAAATAATATTTCAAGCATGCATGGTATTTCCTTGATATTTTCAATTACTGGTAAATCGAAATGTATAACTTAGTTTTTGCAAAGAAGTTTGGTGTTAGTCACATTAATAACCTACTAATTTAAGGTAATACAAAATTACACTCTCTGATAAGCAGTGTTGGATACCTGGATGTGGGTTCATTCTGCATTCTTGATGTGATGTCATGATTATCTATGATGCCCTGATCTAGTGTTTTCACGCACATGCGCACACTATGCATGTACTTTTGAAGTTTCGAATTTAAGTGCTGAAACTCCTACTGTAATGTCAAATAGCATGTTTGATGTGCTAATCTTCATTTTTCTTTCTATTTGCTTTATTTATTTTTAATTATTCTGAAAATGCATTAACAGGTATGGTGGAGGACCAACATTACCAAGAAAGGCAATAAACACTGGCCTTTCTCAAACTGATTTAGCCATAGAAGTTTATCCTTTACGCCTCCAGTTAATTCTGGTGCCAAAAGGAGAACAAGCTTTTATAAGGATAAGCAAGAAAGTATATTCCTTTTTTCCTGCCTACTGTGTGAACATATAAGAATCACTTGTTATGTCATTCCTTCAATTGAAAGTAGAAATAATAATGCAAAGTATGAAATAGATTCTTTGAAGGAAACACTTCTGTAAAACTCTTTTATTGTCAAAAGTAATAACTAATAACAGTGTAAAAGTTCAGTACATTTTTTTTGTCAGTGATTATTCAATAACTGATAATTTATTGATTTGTGCAGGATACAGTTGGTGAACTCCATAAGAAGGCTTGTGAGGTTTTTGATTTGATGCCAGATGAGGTAGCTATTTTATTATGATGTCTGCATTCCAGAGTTTTTTTGAATTGAAAGTTTTTTTATAGTGATGTTACCATTGGTAGGTTTGCATCTGGGACTACTATGGCCGAACAAGACATTCTTTGATGGATAACTTGGAGAAAACCCTTGACGATGCTAACATTCAAATGGATCAAGATGTGAGTACTGGAATTTACGTCATAATTTCTATTGGCAAGATAGGTCCTTTGTTTTCTAACTGGTGTTGTTCATTTTGGCCAATGGCCATAATACATTATGTTTTGAGTGCAGTTTCTTCAGAATGTTTCCAAAATAAATGGTCTAACTATGAACTGTTTATATTGCTATGACAGATTCTAGTTGAGGTTACTACTGATGCAAATGGTAGTTTGGATGGTGGGTGCATGAGTTCGATTCAAGAAAATGAATATTTTGAACGAGAATCAACTTCTTTGATTGCAGATGCTTCTAAATCAGGATTATCAAATGAGAATTTTGCATCCAACAATTATACTTCCAGATGCTACAGCTCTAGTCTTACACAAAGCCAGTACTTGCGATCTTCCAACGGGGACTTGGATAACATGCATGGTTCTAGTGGCATGATCACTAGAGGATCTCCATTAGGTCTTACAGGGTTACTTAACTTGGGAAATACATGTTTCATGAATAGTGCCATACAATGCCTTGTGCACACACCAGAATTTGCTCGATATTTTTGTGAAGATTACCACCGTGAAATAAATTGGCAAAATCCCCTGGGTATGGTGGTAAGTACTTTTTCAACTAGTATGACACTGAAGCCATATGCTTGAACTTTAGTGCTGCTTACAGGGAAATCGTGGCATTATTCTGTTATATGCATTTGTTTTGGTATCAGTTAAATTTGCAATTTTTAGATTTTTATACTATTGGTATGCAACAGCTGAAATATTTCTAATGCTTGCTGAAATAGTGAAATTGACAGTTTGTTTATGGTTAGTAGAAATTCCCCTGGATATATATTTCTGTGGGTTTTGCATTCTGGCAATTTTATGCTACCCTTTTGGTTATGCTACTTTGGTTTAGATTTCTATATATATTTTTGTTCTAAAAGGCTTATCAATTCTACTTGATGCTTCTGTTCTTTTTTTATGTAAGAATTTATTTGTTTTTGATATAGGATATGGTCATGGTTGAAGTCAAATTTCTTATTCCTTAGCAGCAAAGAGAACTTTGGATGCATAGCTCCTTTGTCATATCAAGTTAAACCAATAGCTTCTACAATTATTAGAAATAAGTAATTAAGTATTTTGTGGAACACTTTTTGCACTGATTTGGTGCATATGAAGTATGCAAGCAAAGAACTTGGCTACCACATGATTTTTTATGGTTACATGTTTATTTTGCATCCTACTGAGTTCTGATGGTAGTCATGTAGGGTGAACTTGCGTTAGCTTTTGGTGAGCTACTGAGAAAACTTTGGGCACCTGGTCGCACACCTGTTTCTCCTCGACCATTCAAAACAAAGCTATCTCGGTTTGCACCTCAGTTCAGTGGATACAACCAACATGATTCACAGGTTTGATCCTCTCCAATGACAACTAACTTGTTGTCTTGAGATATTCAGATATTTTTATCCTGGGCTCCTGGCAACATCTGGCAGGAGTTGTTGGCTTTCCTCTTGGATGGACTTCATGAAGACTTGAATCGTGTGAAACATAGGCCTTACATAAAGTCCAAAGATGCTGATGGACGATCAGATGATGAGGTCGCAGATGAATATTGGGCAAATCATATTGCCAGAAATGATTCTATCATTGTTGATGTATGCCAGGTTAGATTTTTTGTTGTCAAACTAATTCTAGCAAAATCAGTAATCACAATACACAAGAAAAAGGGGTCCAATGTCTGGCATCAATTGCGGAATGTATTTATCTCCCTGGTTGCCTGTCAGAGATATTTTGCTTCTTACTACCTTACATTATGATTTTCCAGGGACAGTACAAGTCAACTTTGGTCTGTCCAGCCTGTGGAAAGGTTTCAGTGACTTTTGACCCATTCATGTATCTTTCCTTGCCTCTACAATTTACTTCAACCCGAAGCATTACTGTTATGGTCTTTACTTTTGATGGGAATATTCCGCCAACACCATACAGTGTAAGTGTGCCCAAGCAAGGCAGGTGCAGAGATCTTACCCAAGCCCTCAGCAATGCATGCTCACTTAGAAATGGAGAGAGACTTCTAATTGCTGAGGTTTGTCAAAATGCCCAACTGAATTAAGTGGATATGCTGGTGGGTTTTATGAACTGTCATTAATTTAATAATTTGCTCGATTTTCCCCGTAGATACGTAATCATAGGATCCACCGTCTACTTGAGGACCCTGTACTTCAGCTGTCTACAATTAATGACGATGATCACCTGGCAGTTTATAGGCTTCCAAAATTGGAAAAAAGGCCAAATTACATACAGTTTGTGCATCGCCGTGATGACTTGTAAGCAAAAAAAAACTCTAGTTATAATTATGTTCATGCTAGTATGATAGCTGTATTATTTTTGCTTGCTTTATATACCAGCAAACCTAACATATGCCAAGCTCTTGTACTTTTTACGTGGAATAGTGGGAAAATTACTTGTGATCAAAATTTTCTTACAATATTAGCTTCACTACTCACAGGGACCATGGAAGCAACAACAGCTCAACATCTTGGAAACCTTACGGTGTTCCTCTTCTTGCACAAGTATCTCGTAATGAAACTGTCACGGGTTTCCACATCCATGAGATGGTCTGTAAAATGCTTGTGCCCATGCAGAGAAATCAGGAGTCTCAGCATTCAGTTCAAAGTTCTGTTTCCACAAGAACACAAACGTATCATACCGATGGCAGCAAATTTCAGATACAGTTGATTGATGATAGCAACACAGTTATTGAGCAATCCAATGATACTATTAGAGTTCCACAGTCTTCTCTTGCAGCTGTAGTGTTTGTTAATTGGTCCAAATCAGATCTCAAAAAGTTGAACATTCATCATTTGGAGAACCTTCCGGAGGTGTTCAAATATGCTCCTCCTGCCAAGAGAACCCGTGGTGAACCTCTCTCGCTCTATGCATGCTTGGATGCTTTCTTGAGAGAAGAACCTCTTGTTCCAGAAGACATGTGGTTAGTTTTCTTTTTTCTTGTTTTTTGTTTGAAAGAACATCATGTGGTTAGTTTTCAATATTACTTGTAACTTGTAAGACACAATTGAGGCCTCTAAAAATGCCATTTACTTCAGTTGTACTTTACATTAGCTGTACTAGCTGATATTCAGACCAGCTATAGTAGGTGTTTTGTAAGTATGTAAGCCACATTGTCGGAATTTGCATTTCAGCTATTATAGAAACATTCACTGTTGTAGATATGATATAGGCTCAGATACTTGTCAAGGGCTCTATTTTCTGCCCTGCTGTGAAGGGTAGAAAACTTATGTTTGAATCTCTTGCTCTATCTCTTGAGCTTTGGTGAAAAATTAAAGGACGTATTAGATACTGACACATGATAAGTACTCTTCATTTCAAACAGTGTAATGTAACAAAGTTATGTTATTGAATTAGGTACTGTCCAAGATGCAAGGAGCAAAGGCAAGCTAGCAAAAAACTTGATTTATGGAGACTTCCTGAAGTGTTAGTTATACATTTGAAGAGATTCTCATTTAGTAGGTCAACAAAGCAGAAGCTAGAAACATTTGTCAACTTTCCAATACATGATTTTGATTTGACAAACTATATTGCCAACAAGAAGAGCTCAGAACGCCAAATATACGAGTTGTATGCTGTGAGCAATCATTATGGCAGCATGGCAAGTGGACATTATACAGCATACATAAAGGTTATTTTTTTTTGAATCTGTTCTGTAATTTTAGTTTCCCAGCAAGAATCTTAGTTATGGTTTGTTAGGAGCTCCAAAGTGCTATGGGTATTTCTAGTGTATCTGGATTATATTTTGCTGTCTGTTCATGTGCTTATGAATTATGACTTGTACTGAGTAAGAACTTAAGTTTGAAACAATCATGAGTCTCAGGATGTGCCATGAAATTCTGGCTGCTAGCTCACCTGGAATTCTGACTAGAGGTTTCTTCATGCAGCTTTTGGATGAGAACAGGTGGTACAATTTTGATGATAGCCATGTTTCTGCCATCAATGAAGAAGATGTGAAATCAGGTGCAGCCTACGTGCTCTTTTACAGAAGAGTTAGAGATCCCGATGGAGCAGCAAGCAATGAAATTCAGCCATATGTGAATCAAAACCACAGATCAAGCCAAAGATAGAGTCATTCATTGCACATATGTGTTCAATATATACGAGGATTTTGAGAACCCTGCATTTCCTTTTCACGGAACTGCAAGGAGTCATTGTGATACCATTACCGTGTCTGGGAAAAGGCTGGCATCAGGGACGGGTAGTCAAATTTGAGATGCACGAGATGTTGTGAACAACGGTGCTAATTTCTGCATCATTGGACAAAAATACTGATTCCGCGAAAGGAGAATGCAAGTGATCATCCCAGGTATCATGCATATACAGCTTCTGTAGGGGGTAGGACTTGGTGGCATTTTCATGTTTCTAGTTTGGTCTAAATAACATTTAGAAACATCTTTTTGTTCAACGTTTCCTGTAGTTTTGCACCATATTTAGACTTGTTAGTGTACACCTTACTGTTTCCATCATCAAATGCTAGATTGAAAGGTGGGTGGTGCACCTGTATCGCACTGACGGTTGAGGCTCCGTTGCCATCTATTCGTGGATGTGCCATGCGCAAGGCCAGTGCTATTAGTCTAAAAACAATGGTGTGATTACAGCAAGAATTTGTAACCTGTGTTGTTGTACCTGTACTGTATTGACAATAGGCCTCAGGTTGTAAAATTTGCTGGTGCTGAGATCTAAGACAGAGGAATCATGTCTCTGTTGAATGTTCTTCAACATACAGAGGCAGGAAATCGATCAATATGCTTGAATCTTCTACCCAAATGCTTGCTAAAATGCCATTGACCATGATATGACAATCTTCTCAGGTTTGGCATCGCTTTGTTCTTTGTTGCTAATGCTGGTCAACTCTGTCTGGTATGTAGACCGTGAGATTGATTTGACGCAAATGTATATCTAGTCGTGCAACTCTATAATTCAGAGATCATGCATGGGATTTTGATTGTTTTCTTCATGAGGATTGTTTCAGAAAGGAGCGTCATGAGATTATTATGACGTATGTCAGTCTATGAGCTTGAAGATGGAAGTAAGAAATGGTGATGACATCATGTTTCTTTTGGAGGTCAACTATAGTTCCCCTATCGGTAAGTTACAATATCTGTTAATTTGATCAGTTGCAAGGCCAAGAATAACCTGAAAATTTGTTAGTGATCTGAGATCTGAGTTCTGGGTTCAGATATAACTTTGATACATCCACTGTTGAAAAAATCGTCCGATTAGCCTGATTAGCCGATTAATCGGCCGATTAACTTGTACTACTCAGCAACATAGCAGTTAATTTATAGCAAAATGGGCACATTAATTGGTTGACTGATTAATTGTATGGTCAAACTGATTAGTCACTGATTAATGGCCGATTAATCACCGATTAATGGTCGATTAATAGATCTACTCCCTCATCGCTGGATCTACTGTCTCATCGTCAGATTTGCGCTCCTGTCACTACATATGTTGCCTTCGTGCCAAATTCACTGCCCCATAGACGGTGCAAAGGGCTGAACAATGTGTGGTGCTAGTGGTGCGAAGGGCTAACAGGCGTGGGGTGCTGGTAGGATGTGCTGGTAGGAATGGCAGGCAACACATGTGAGGTTGAGGAGGATAGAGCAGTCGCGTGAGGGAGAACTCAATCTTGGAGAGAGGGGGAAGACTGTAGAGCTTAGTGAAAGGGCTAGCAGTGGAGAAGTTTCAGGGTTGGAGGGAAGGAGAAAGGGAGTTTATATGCTCAAGGCTAGAGTTTGACTAAAATAATATATTAAATACTCTGTATAACTCTAATATTTAATATTCGACCAATTAATTGATTGATCGATTAATTCAGTTAATCCCTTGATTAACCGATTAATCTCTACTCAGTGGTTGGCCGATCAGCTATCGATCACCGATTTTTTCAACACTGGACATCATTGTCAATGTGATACTTTCATTGAATACAATTTTTCACAGCATTTCATAGGATTCTTGAATTTTTGCTAGGGTAGCAATCCAAACACCCTTCTAAATTATTTAACAATTTTTTTTATCTTTGTTAGTGTAAATTGGCACCAATCTATTCCAAGCTTACCCTACCAATACTTTGGTGTTGTAAAAAACAATACCACAAAAGTAATAGCTAAGTTATACATAAAAGACAATACAATAATTTACATAGGCCAACTATGCGAGGAGTGGCAAAAGTGTATCATGCCATGATCATCTAATAACCCTACATGGCAACCTCTCGTGTGAGCCATCCTGAATATTATGTCCCAACGAATATAATTTTAGGTTAGTACTATAAACTTGTTAAGTTGATTTCTGGTAGGGTATTAAGATTATCAAGTTAACCAAACTACTATTAACACCAAGCCCTTGCTCCCACATCACAAGAGATATACTAAGGTGCTACTTGAACATCGCAACTGCTAGGCTATAGGTCCTTTTGTTGTTTCCAAAAAGACCAAACCCTTCTATAAAAACTTCCATGAAGAGGGGATCCCTACTAGCTATTCTTTGCAAAACTTGTCATATTGTAGAAAGTCATTCCCAAACTCTATTGAATTCCAAAAGCTTGTGAAGAATAATCCTCGAGTGCTATAATTATGCTTTCCTATTTTAGCTTCTAGCCTATATATGGTAGCCTATCCCGATTATAAGGTAGTAGTCCCAATTATAGGGACCAAATAAATCATTGCCATCAAATAGTAATATTTCCTTACCTCTGGTCTAGTTCAGTTCCTATGGTTTGGCCCTTGAGCTCGTCGATGATGTGATCCTCATCGTCTCTCCAGTGACTTCTTGACAAGTGGTATTAGAGCCAAGTTTGTGGACCGGGGAGGCTGATGGTTGACCAAGGGATGCTTGCTGTCAGCAACACCAACAATGCTGTCGTGATCTAGAGAGTTATTCGTGAGGTGGGGGTGGGAGAACCTATCCTATCCTCACCAAGGCCAATTACTCTGATTGAGCATTGTTGATGAGGGTGAAGTTGAGGACGAGGGGGCTTTGGCACGTCATCGAGCATGGCGGTGCTGATGCGCAGGAGGAGATGATGGTGCTCGATGCTCTCTGTATCACGGTGCCACTAGAGATGGTGTCCTCCATCGCCGACAAAGAGATGACAAAGGAGGCTTGGAAGACCATCTCGAAGATGCGTGTCGGCAATGATCACGTGAAGAAATCTGCCACAATTCAACTCCGATGAAAGTTCGATCTAGCGACGTTCAACGATGGTGAGACCATCGAAGACTTTGCGTTGCACCTCAACGGGATGGCAACGACGCTCGCCACACTCGGTGAAGGAGTCAAGGAGAACAAGATTGTGGAGAAGATTGTTCGTAGTGTCTCGCCATAGTTCAAATAGATCATGCTATTGATCAATGCGCTCCTCGACGTGTCGACTCTCACCGTCTCGGATCTGGTGGGGCGACTGAAAGCATTGAAGGAGACCTTCGAGGAGGCTCCAAGATCGTTGCACCAAGACGGACAACTCTACCTCACGGAGGAGGAGTGGGATACTCGATGGAAGAAGAGGGAGGCAGAGAACCACTCGGGCGGCAACTGGAGTGATGGAGGAGGATGCTAAGGAGGAGAATGACGTGGTCGTGGCCGTGGGCACGACGGCTGGTCATTAGATAGACCATCATCTGGTAAGAGTGGTGATGAATGCAGGAAATGCGGCAAGCTAGGCCACTAGGCTCGTGAATGTCACTCTGAGCCCAAGGAGCAGGCTCACACGGTCAAGGAGGAAGAAGAGGCATCACTCCTTGTTAGGACCTCCTCGACCGTCCTCAACACCACCACCAACACAACGCTGACCGGGTCACTGACGACACCATTGCCAAATGTTGTCTTGCCACTGCAACCGGTTGAGCAGGCACTTGGTGGATGTGAACATGAAACAGTGGAGGCAAGCTCTAGGTTGCATATCACGATTAGGGAAGAGAAGGTCTTCACCCAACTTGGAGAAGAGGTGGAACACGAAGCGGAGGCATGGATCTTGGACACTGGAGCAATAAACCATATGTCTAGGTCTAGGATCACATTCTCAAGGGTCGTGGGATGGTCACGTCCATGTGCCGGAACAAAGAGCTTCGATGCTTCACCGACATATACTTTATTCCCCGACTGACCACGAACATCGTGAGTATCGGGCAACTTGATGAAGAAGGGTACAAGATCACGATCGAGGCTAGAGTTATGAGGATTCTGGAGCCCGATGGCAAGCTGTTAGCAAAGGTGTCATTAGCAGAAAACCTCTTGTACATGCTCCGCTTAAAGATGGCACAGTCGGGGTCCCTGGTGGCGTGAGGACGCGACGATGAGGTGGCGTGGTGTTGGCATGAGCACTTCGGCCACGATAATATGTCGACGCTGCGGAAACTATCTCGGGAGGAGCTTGTTTGAGGGCTACCGGAGCTCTACCATGTGGAGCAGGTGTGCGAGGCTTGCCAAGTGGGCAAGTAGAGGCACACTCACTTCTCGGTGCAAGAAGAATTTAAGGTGCAACGGATCCTAGATGTAGTGCATAGGGACTTGTGTGGCCCCATCACACCGGCAACACCAAGGGGGAATAAATATTTTTCTACTGATGGATGATCTAAGTAGGTACATGTGGTTAGCCGTGATTCCTTCAAAGGATCATGTTGCTGCTGTCATCAAGGAGATCTAGGCATAGACATAAGGATAGGCTGGAGTCAAGCTGAAGGCTCTCAGAACTAATCGAGGAGGTGAATTCACCTCTATCATGTTTGTGGAGTACTATGCCACGGATGGCGTATGTAGGATGCACACTGCACCATATAGTCTACAACAGAATGACATGGTTAAGCTCCAAAACGGGACTGTGGTGGCAACATCAAGGAGCATGCTCAGGGTGAAGGGGTTGCCTGACTGATTTTGTGGAGAAGTAGTAAGTATTGTTGTATATGTGTTGAATAGGTGCCAGATAAAGAGTGTGGAAGGAATGACGCCTTTTGAAGCCTGGTTTGGGAAGAAGCCAACAATACACCACCTCGAGATGTTCGTCTTCATTGTCTACGCCCGCAAGATAATATTTGTCAGCTACGAGAGGGGAACCAAGGCATGTCAGGCCTATGATCCTATCTCGGAGACGCGAAATGTCATATTTGATGAGCAAGCTTAGTGGAACTAGGCGCCTCCAATGGCCGAGGGCGTTGTTGAGGCATCTGGGGAGGCACCATCAGATGCCGATCAAACCCGTCCTCCATCGCCACAAGGTTCTGGTGGGGGGCACTGGGAGGAACCAAAGAAGAGCAAGCAATAGAGTTCGCTTCATCGCCTTTCGACATCGAAGACGACTACCTCGACGCCTACCACGACGAGGATGATCAGCTCCGATTCCGTAAGTTGGACAACATACTCAGACTTGCGTCTCCACCAGGTTTTGTGTTGAGGGTGCTGATTGCGGAGACGCTACATGCAGTGAGCTCCGATGAGTCGACCTCTTTCACTGAGGCCGAGCGCATTCCCAACTGGAGGAAGGCAATGATGGAGGAGATGGTGTCGATTGAAGACAACAAGACTTGGTTTCTTGTTGATCTCCCTCCTGGAAGGCGGGCGATTGGTTTAAAATAGGTTATCAAGGTGAAAAGGGATGAACACATAGCAATATCCAAGTACAAGGCACATCTCGTGGTTAAAGGGTATGCATAGAGGCATGACATCCACGACGAGGTGTTTTCTCTGGTGGCACGACTGGATTTAGAGCATCTACTCATTACTTTTGTAGCGCATGAAGGATGGGAGGTGCACCACATGGATGTCAAGTCAGCATTCTTGAACAGTGACCTTCAAGAAAAGGTGTATGTGGAGTAGTAAGCTGGTTTTGTTTTTGACGGCCAAGAGCACAAGGTACTCAAGCTGTGGAAGCACTATATGGGATGCACCAAGCTCCTCGGGCTTGGAATGAAAAATTGGATAGCACACTGTTGTCACTTGGTTTTAGGAGGAGTCCCTTAGAACACACCATCTACTTCAAGAAGAACGATGACATGCAGTTAGTGGTTAGAGTATATGTTGATGATCTGGTGATCACCGGCGCTAGCAAAAATGACATCAAGAAGTTCAAAGAAGAGATGACAACAACATTCAAAATGAGTGACCTTGGCCTACTCTACTACTTCCTCAATATTGAAGTAAATCAGAAGAAAGGTGGAATATCACTCAGTCAAGGAGCCTATGACACCAAGATATTGGAGAAGAGTGAAATGACACGGTGTAACTCTTGTCATGTGCCCATGGAAACACACCTCAAGTTGAGAAAGTAGTGTTCAGAGCTACCAGTTAATGCAACAACATATAGGAGCATTGTTGGGAGCCTAAGGTATATGGTTAATATACGTCCTGACCTAGCCTTTATTGTGAAGGAATTGTGCCCAAGAAAATTCTAGGTGGATCGGAAGTTTCGATTTGAAATTGGAAGTTTCGACCAACCTAAGCGCTTTGTAAGTCAGTTTCTAGAGGTATTAGAAGTTCCGAGATCTGGAGCTAATCGGAAGTTTTGATTTGGAATCAGAAGTTCTAATATCTAGAGTGGGTTCTCGTCTTCTTGGAATGATTGGAAGTTCCGGGATATGAGAGGATCAGAAGTTTTGATTGACAATCAGAAGTTCTGATCAAATTGAATTTAGAGATTGACAGTCCAGATCAGAAGTTCTAATCTAGGATCAGAAGTTCCGATCGAAATGAAATAGATTGGATCTGTTGGGCTTTAATTATGATTAAAGACTCAAACCCTAGGACTGTATAAAAGGAGGAAGAGGGAGGTCATGGGCTATTCTTCTCATTACTAAAACCCTAGCAACCACACCTCTCTCCCCCTCTCTTGATCTCAAGAGTTCAGATCAGATTCTTTCCCTAAATCTCACGATCGTTGCTAGCACAACGATGTAAGATCAATCTCATTTTTGTACATGTGGACTCCGTGGAGGCACTACTCGAACATTGGTGCTAATCATCTTCCTCACATGGAGTTCGTTGAACTTCGTCGATTGGATCATCGGCGAACAGGCGAAGCAAGGCAAGGTTGAGCGAGGACGCGCTTTCTCAATATCTTCTTCCGTTGTACCCGCATGTCTCGTGTTAGAAGGTAGCAATTCATGATCTAAGGGGTTAAAATTAAAAATTGATGGCTACCGTAGCTTCCCCATATCTTAACATGTTGGATATGTGAGTTGATTCTTGGAAGACCCATGTGAAGATCATCTGGTAGTAGTAAAACATATGTTGCACTATGTGGAAGGAACCAATAATTGGGGGATCTGGTTTGGCAAGAAGAAGGCATAAGAAGTGCACTTGACTAGGTTTAGTGATAGTGACTATGTTGGTGATGTTGACAACAATAAGAGTACAACAGGGGTAATTTTCTTACTCAACAATAGCCCAAACACCTGGTAGTCCACAAAGCAGAAGGTGGTGGCACAATCAACCTGTGAAGCAGAATATATAATAGAGGCTGATGATGCCTGCTAGGTGTTGTGGCTAGCCAGGGTGCTAGTAGAGGTCCAAGGATCAAAACCTAAGGCACCAATGTTGAGGGTTGACAACAAGTCAACGATTGATTTGATCAATAATCATGTACTCCATGGATAGAGTAAGCATATTGCGGTGAAATACCATCAGGTCCGGGAGTCGGCTGAAGCAGGTTTGATCAAAGTAGAAGTGAAGATCAACTAGGGAACATTTCGACAAAGCCACTCGACAAGATCAAGTTCTGTGAGCTATCAAAGATCGGCCTAGTTGATACGGGAGACTCGCACCACAAGGCTTAGGAGGAGATTGTTAAGAATAATCCTTAGGTGCTATAATTATGCTTTCCAATTTTAGCTTCTAGCCTATGTATGGTAGAATATCCTTATTATAAGTAGTAGTATTGATTATAGGGACCAAATAAATCCTTGCCATGAAATAGTACTTACCATGTAATGGGCTACTTAATCAAAGGAATAGATAATAAAGAAAGTGTCAAAGTTAGCACAACATTTCCTTACCTTTGGTCTGTTCGGTTCGTATGGTTAGCCCTTGAGCTCACTGGCAACGTGATCCTCGTCGTCTCTCTGGTGAGTTCCCAGCATAGCTTCCCAAAGGACAAATGAAAAGGAGATGGTAAGTTGTTTATTCTTGAAATGAAGTACATGTGACACAATTGTTGAGTCGACCCGGTATAAATAACCAAAAGAGGACCCTAAGCTTATTTCAACATTTTGATTTCTAGGCCCATTTGAAAATACTAGGTGGATCAATATGTTGATATGATAGACCATAAAATTTTCTTGAAGAGTATCTATTAGTGCCCCAGATGTAAAAACAATTATGAGTGTAATCTGAATGCATTTGAATAGTGATGATAATATGTTGAATCTGATTGAATTCCTAAAAGCTTGTTTTGAGAAAGGAATGTGAAATCATTGCTCCATGTTGTGTTATTGGACAAGAAACTAGATATTGAAATGTTTTTTGTTTAGAGCAAAGGAGAAGGGCCTGGTCACTTGAGATAAAACCACCCCATAAATCTTTCCAAAAAGAAAATGTTGTGCCATAGGAAACATAACACTTAGCAACTCCTCTGAACAAAGTACCAAGTCTGCTGAGATCCTTCTACAAAAAGATCCGATCCTCTTTTTGTTGCTAAATGAGTAATCAATCAATTCACATAGTAAGAGTTCCAAATGCGCATTACCTAGAGAATATCTTTTTATGGTAGAATCTGTGTAGATGTTTGACCATAAGAGCCTTATTTTTATTTCTTAGATTAATCATACCTAAGCCTCCTTTCTCTTTTAGCTTACAAACCTTGTCCCAAGCTACTAGTGGACTTACCAAGCTATCTCTCCATAAGCAGTGTCTTCTAACTCTATCTATATAATCAATGACTTTGATAGAAAGTTTTAAATAGCACATGGCAAACGTAAGGAGAAAAGATGTAACAATATTGACTATTTAAAGCTTGCACACCTGTGATAACCAATTTGATAATGCTGAATCTCTTTTTTAACATGATTAATTAAAGGAGCATAATCTTTTAATGTCACGTGCAGCGATATTTCTTGGAAGACATGACTAGATTGGTCCTTAGCCTCATCAGCGCGGCAACCTCTGCACTGTGAAGTAGGGTTCCAACCTTACTTCTTTTGATCTAATCTTGGATGCTTTATTTCTTTGTACCTAGGGCCATATTTATAATACATTCAAATAACCTCCTAGCTATTCTTAAGGAAATATAGATTAGGACTCCAAAAGATCACCTTAAACCCTAATTCTGCAATAGTATCCGCGCGAGTACTATTTCCATAGTTGCTGGGCCTTGGCCCAATAGCCTAGCCAAACACCCATGACATTCACCCTCCGCTTTCAGGTTCCAAGGGGAAGCCCTCGATATGTGAAAGGAAGAGTTCCTATTTTACATCTAAAGACACAAAATAACATTTCAGTTTTTTGTTGAGTAAAGATGATGGGAGCAAGACAAGATTTTTTGTAATTAACCTTTAACCCAGTAAACTAAGAGAAGGCCCCCTATGATTGCTTTAAGACAAAATATTTATTTTTATGAGGTTTTGAGAAAGAGAATAGTATCATCAACATATTGCAAAATTGGGAAATCCTCTGAGCTTGTGTCATTGATTGACCTGGAAAGAAGCCTTTCTCTAAAGCCTTGTTGATAGTGGATCTCATTATCTGACACCTCTTTTACAATGAAATAAAATCCTAGGGATCCCATTAAGAAGAATAGTTGATCGACCTACGTCTAAAATGTTATGTGACCATTGCACCCAATTTTCAGGAAACCCCAAATGCTCCATCATTTTGACTACAATGGGATGCTCTATGGTGTCAAAAGCCTTTTTAAAATCTAGTTTAAGGACTACAATTTCCTTTTTTGAGTAGTGACACGGGAAAGTATATTCATAAGACTATGTTGAGCAATCTTGAATAGTCCTTTTATGAAACCATATTGATTTTGATGGATGATGGTTTTGATGACTACTTGAAGTCTGTTGGCCATTAGCTTGGTTAGGATCATGGTTGCACACTTGAGAAGGGATATTGGTTTGAATTGCGAAGGGATATTGGGAATTAGAGTGATAAAGGAAGTGTTGATTGCATGAATACATATGTTATGATTAAAGAGACCGTCACATAGATCATAGAAGTCATTGTAGATGATGCTCTAGTATGTTTTAAAAAATGAGCATTGAAGTCATCAGGACTAGGGCTTTATCACTTGGCATATGTTTGATAAACTCATTTATTTTAGTCTTGGAGGAGTTCTATCTAGATTACCCAAATGGCCATGCAATGTGACTGTATGTTGCCCCCATCTTTCCTTTATAAGAATCCAAAAGAGTTGTAGCTTTCTCATTGTGACTGAAGAATTTTCTTCCATTTTCCAAATCAAGATTTGTAATTGTATTGTATCTCTCAGTTGCTACTGCATGGAAGAATTTTGTATTTTCATCACCCAAGGTTGTCCACCTTACTATGTATCATTGTTTCCAATGTTTTTTCTTTTACCTCAAGAGTCTCAAAATGTGCTTTCTAAGAATATTTATGAAATTTCATTCTTGAATAAAGATATATGTTCTTCTAATACATCTTTCTAAGATATCTAGGATGTTGTTACAAGTCTTGATCAGTTTTTGAAGATTAGCAAGGTTCTTGCTCCATTTTCTCATGCAACTTCTAAGATTTTTTAATTTTGTAGAAATCCTCTTAACTGGGTCATACATGTGCCCATGTGAGACCCTCTATTCCATCTTGCTTGTACTACATCAAGGAATACTGAATATTCAGTCCAAAAGTTCTCAAACCTAAAGGTTTAGGATTTAGGAATAGAGGTCCCTATTTGTGCCACACATGGGACATGGTCAGAAATATTTCTTGTCAAAGGCTATAAAATGGTATTTGGATATTTCAAAGTCTAGTTGCTTGAGGTGAAACACCAATCTAGTTGCTTCATCAGTGAGTTTCTTTGTATGTTACAACAATGTATTTTCTACCTTTAGCAGGGATTTCCAAAAGACCTAGTTTGCTAATAATATCATTGAATATGTATAGGTCATTCATATTTCCTTCTTTCTTGTTTATTGGTAGAAGTTAAAGTCCCTAACAAACATTAAATTATATGAGTCTAGTATAGATAAGCTATTGAGCCAATTGACAAAATTCTCTCTTTCAATTCCTTGACAAGGAGCACAAACTGTAGTTAGAATCCATTTGTTAGCATTGTGCTTTGAAGTGATTTGGTTGGTGATTGTTAAGCTTGAGGGATGAAGAATATCCCTAGCGAAAACATTAGTACACCACCCCATAACTAGTCCTCTAGAGGATTCTCTTGAGGGAGAGAAAGCAAACTTATCAAAATGCTTTGGGCAAATTTCCTGATGGAGTGATCAAAAGTTTCTCTTTTAGTTTCCTGGATGCAATAAATTAAACAACCACTATCTTCTACATTAGATCTAATAGCATTGAACTTATCTTTTGAGATGATCCCTAATATGTTCTAGTTTAAGACATTCTAACTTCTATTGATTTTTCTTCCATAATCTGATTGAAAGAGAAGGAAAACAATCTTTATTCAAATATATAAAAACTAAGAGGAATCTTGACCAACAATCAAGAAGTAAGATCCACCATAATCATAACTTTGAGAAATACGAGCAACAAAAGGAATTTGTAGTCCAAATAGAATGGAAAGCTAGAATATAATTAAATAAATGAAGCATAACTATTAAATTGATTATGCCAATAACCAAAAGCGGAGAAGAGGTATCATCGTTTTATCCCTATGTCATTGTCATAGTTAATATATGTAAACATAGCAAGGCATTCCTCGTTTAATAAAACTAAGCAAATGGCTATTCATTCCTTAAGGTTTGTAGAAAATCATCAACTCAACCCACCAGATAGTTTGAAGACACTTCAGAGGGAGGGATCCAAATATGGGTGTAGCAGGTTATCCTATTAGGGAGAACCGAGCACTAGACCCACCACTCAGGTACTCATTACGCAGACGATGAAATCCTAGTGCTACCCATAGCATTGCCCTTAAACGGTGACCAAGTGATAGTGTGCTACGTGTGTCTATTATTATAGTTCAAAACTTGTGCCTTTAGTTACTTTTATTTACATACATTTTGATACTTTGGTTTGACACTTATTTGTTATTATATCATGACACATGTGTATATGCTACTTTTTTCTTCACGCATTATGGTTTGTTACACATAATTTACCTCACATGTAAAATCTACCTTCTAACAAATGAGTACAACAATAAGAAATTTCTTCATCATCTGCTCGTTAAGGAACATAACATCCCAACTGGAAGATGGATTATTTCGTTGCTCTCATCCCACCTTGAGGTGACTATCCTTTATGCCTTTAGGTAATCGTTGCTAACTAGAGATAGCCAAACTACATAGAGTTCATTGAAGGTGATTCTTCATTTGCCCCAACATTGATAAGCAATGATTGTAAGTGTTGATAGCAGATAAATAGCATTAATGGTCAAAATTATCAAAATATCATTTTTTGGTAGTTTTACCGAAAATATGTCGAGACCTGGCATAGGCCGGTCCAACCGGCCATGTAGGCCCGGTCAGACTGGCCCAATTTGTATCCGATTCAGATTAGCTGATTTTGGGTCTATTTTATCTCTAATTAATTATTGACGACTTGGAACCCGTGTCCAACTCAAAATAGAGTCCAGACACTCATGACCAACCTCTATGAATAGAGGCAAGGCCGATTCATTGAGACCCTCCCAAAAAACCCTAATAGATCCAATCTATTATTTTCTTGAATCGTATCTTTACTTTCAATTTACTTTCTTACCCTAGATTCAATTCAACACGTAGATCTTCATGAGTTTGCACTGAAAGCTCTCTGTCCGCCGCGTTGTAATCATGGTAAGTCCTTGTTGGTTCGCTCGCGAATCATCTATTGCATCCACGTAATGGATTTCTATCGTTTTATCGGTTTTTACCGGTGATTCGGTCTCTCGACCAAATTTCCTTTGATCTTTTGGAGTTCTTGTAGTGTTTCTATCTCATCTTCTTCACCAAGAACTTTGGTTAAAAATTATCCACGACAAGATGGTCGCCGAAGCCCCGGAGAACATCTCTAGGAGCCATCGGTCTGACCGGAGGCTACCCTTCGGTCTGACCGGCATGTGCAACGTTGTTATCTGACACACCAACACGTAGCAGTTTGACCGACGACACAAGGCCGGTCTGACCGGGCCTCACAAGGAATCCCAGGAATGCTCCGCATCAATGCCGGAGGCTATCTGTCACGCCCCGATTTAATCAAACTGGGAATTTATTGAAATTCCAAAGAAAATCAATAAATACAAGACGTTCATCATACGATTGCGTACAATACGCCAATCAATCATGGTTCGTAGACCATATTAATACAAAAGAGTTAAATAAAGATAAACTAATAAAATAAATCCTCTAGATGAACGTCTTCTTCTAGTCTCGTGCCTTGACTGGGTCGCTACTCCAGACCTTCGCCCTCCTCGAAGTAGACTGCCTCTGGTGGTGTAAGTCAACGGGGGTGAGTACAATCGTACTCAGCAAGCCACCGAATGCAATTATAATGCAAGGTAATAATAAGGAAGGTAGTGGCTCACTTTTGCGGAAAAGCATATTTGTAAAGCAATTAATGTAATCAAGTTATTATTGTAGAAAAGTAAACATGATTCATGCATCATCTTCTAACTCGAGGGGTACAGTCAGCCCACCCTCGCTCAACAGTCCTTACATGCCATGAATAACACATACATCCACATAATAGTAAACTAACTGCGAGAGGTCACACAACCCGCCCTTGACCGTGGGCTCGACTTTTCGAAAAGATTTATAACTCTAATCAAAGGTGTACTACTGTACCCACAAGGCACTCATTTCCCGCACACCGTAGTGTGTTAAATGACTCCTGTCATGAGAAGATCGTGCCAAAACCTTCAGCATAGAACACACCAATTCGATAACACCCTCTTATAGGTTTCATATGGTTTCCCAGTCACTTCGGGCCACACCAAACCCCCCTTGAGCCACGTCGGTAAAAGTCACCCGTAGGTTGCCCCTTGCCCCCTCCACTATGGTGCTTCAAGTTGGTACGATCCATACCTCCAGTTAGGACTTACCCACTAGACTTGTGGTTAGTACGGAAGTGCTTTGCAACGGATCCCGCAGACCGGTCCTTATAGTGCCCCGGGTGCGACCAACCAATTCCCGAGCTTGCACCCGGAACCCACCATACTTATAACATAGCCAACTCCAACAAAAACCAGAGACGATAATAACAGGGTAAATCATATAGCAGAATCTATCTATCTACGACTCGTTCTTTTACCCTATAGCAGTTGTGTCGGTACATTGGACACTAGCTAATATAATATATTGTAGAGTGACAAGGAGTTTAAGCTCAATAAGCATGGCTTGGGTTTATACACAAGGACGGGGATCTAATAATTATAAGTTAGGACTTGAGATTAGACTAATGCAATATTATCCTATGAGTTATAGTGATAATTTATTGAAACATGGGCTCAATTATGATCAAAATGGGGGTTGTGACTTGCCTTGATCCGCGAACGGTGAAGGTGGAACTTCGGGGTAAGACTGCGGATCATCGACGGCGACGTAGTCTTCTCGATGCGGAAAAGTAAACACAACATTCAATAAACAATCCAAAAATCAACCATACAAGCATACATGTTTTTGTCGGATTAAGTAAAGGGGATAGAGTCTTAAATTCTATGAAATTATTACTTAAATATTTAAGATTAAGTTTTAAAGAGGTTTTTGAATTTTATAACTTGATATAAGTATTTTTTCTAAGGGGTTTTTATTTTCCCTTTTGAATGTGAAATAAAAGGTATAAAGCATTCCTATTGTTTTCATTGCATTTAAAATTGTGAAACGAAGTCATTATGTCTTCTGAAGTTATTATATAAGTCTTTATGGTATTTTTAGAGAGTGTTGAGCTTTTATTCCATGAATTAATTATTTATCCTAAAATGGCCTTGGGATTATTATTTAATAAGAATAAAATGTGCAAAATAAACATATTGTTTTTATTTCATAAAAGTGTAGATAATAAAAGACAAAATTTTCCAGAATCGAAATGGTCAAATTTGGAGTTAAATTGAGCAAGTTATGGATTTTTAAAGTTTAAACAATTTTTCTGAATTTTTATTATACAGAAAATCAGTCTCTAGTCCACGGTGAACTGGGTTCACCGTGAACCGTTGACTGCGCGCGTGAGCCGGGCATGTGGCCGTGGTCGGATCCAGATCCAACGACCGTGATTTAATGAAGATCCGAAGGTCCAGATTTGGCAGTACCGGTCAACATAAGTCAACCACGAATCTGGGCGCTCGATCCCGGTTTTAATCTATACCGTACGATCCTGATCGGATGGCTATCGCCCCATCTGGCACGGCACGCGGCGAAGGGGTAACTACCCCCTTCTTCTTCGATCCCGGTGGCACAACGGCGACCAAAACCGGCGGCGGCGACGAGGAGAGGGCGGCGGTGCCCTTCGGGATCGATGGCGATGAGGTGCCCCGACGGCGATCTGGTCTAACAAAGTTGAGGCCGACGACGGGTGGGCGATGGCGGTCTCGGTGAGGGCGTCGGTGAGGACGACGCCGGCTCGAGACGGCGAGGGCTTGAGCGATTTCGGTGTGGGCGGATTGCGGTGTGCGCCGGGTTTTATAGGAGGGGGTCGCCGGAGCCAAGATGGTAGGTCCATCAAAGGAAACCCGAGGGGGTTCCAAAAATTCTGGCAAACTATTCCTATTGCACGGATCGGCTTCAAAAGGGATGAAAACGCGTCGGCTTAAGGGGAAAGGGGCCACCGGCGATTGGGGAAGGAGATCCATGGCTCGGCTTGGCGGGATTAGGTGGCCGACGAAGAAAAATGGCAAGGGGGGTGTCGGTATGGAAGGGGGAGATCCCCTTCCATCGGAGAAGAAGACCCTGACAGGTGGGCCACCTGTCAGTGGGCGGGTGCGAGGGGAAAGGCACCGACAAGCGGGCCCGGGCGGTCAGCGGCCGGAGGGGAAACACGAGTGACTGATAGGCGGGGCCGGCTAGGTGTGGTGCGCGGGAGAGGAGAGGGGAACGGCGCCGACAGGTCGGGTCCACCAGTCGGTGGGTGCGACTGGACTGGGCCGGGTCTGAAGGGGAATTGGGGGTTGCGGCCCAACAAGGTTTTAAATGTATTTTTAATTTAAAATATTTTCAGAAAATCAATTATTTGCTTAAGGCTTGAAGCACTGTTGCTAAAATTTTGTAAAAATTCTCTAAAATATTTCTTAGCCTCTAAATTCTACCATAAATTTTCTAGGTTCAATTTTGAAATAATTCTCCCTGTTTTGCTTTAATTGGGTTCTTTTAGCCTTTTCTTTAATTAAATAAACCCCTTTTTATTTCAGAAAATTTTATTTCCCTCATTTTTATTTTATTTTAAATTTTGGGATGTTACACTATCCTCGAGGGGTATCCGCACCCTTCGGTCCGACCGGGCGCCGAACGCCGGACTGACCGGCTGGGAGACCAAACCCCCTTTTGGTCATCTTCGCGACGCGCTCCGGAGGCACCCTTCGGAAACCCTAGGCTTTGGTCTGACCGGGGTTATACCTTCGGTCCGACCGATCGGAGGCCGAAGAGACCCCTTCGGCCACCCTTCGCACCACGTGACAAAGCCCCCCTTCAGTCGAGCACTCCGCACCACCGGTCTGACCGACGGTATAGCCTCGGTCTGACCGGCATACCTCGGCCGGTCTAACCGCCAAGACCCTCGGTTGAACTAGCCCTGTTTTGGTCGGTTTAATTATTTTTAGTTATTTTCTCACACATCGATTAATTTAATAATTTTAAATTAATATTATTTGATTGCCTAGCGACTCTGTTATTTCCTTACCACTGTTTAAGGATCGTCGGAATGCGATGTCATCGTTGTGTTACGCTTAGGGGTTTACTCCTAAGTATCCGCATGCTTTTGGATCATCGGATCGGCGTCAGTGTGTTTGGCGCATTTTCGTGTCAACACACTTTTTGGCGACTCCACTAGGGACAGACATGCCAAGCACTTTTACATCGGCGACGAGTACACCTACTACCTCTACATCAATGGGACCCTCGACGCCGATGAATCCGGTGGGGGAGCTCAGAGATCAACGATAGTAACATCATCGTCCCCACCCTCGACGACCTTTCCGAGGAGGATAGGGCAGAGCTCGAGGCCAGGACAAGGGAGCTACCCACTCTTTTTCTTGGTCACTTCACCAAGACTCATGGGGCTTCGTCAAGCGCGACATCGACGTCCGCAATCCCTTCGGGGCAAAGGTAACACCATCGTCCCCTCAACTGTCCTCCCAGGACATCGAGCAAAAAATAGCCACGTTAGTAGACCAGGCCGTTAGCGCTACTATTGCAAATCGCGTAAAGGCCATGATCGACTCTAAGATGGAGGCTATGTTTGAGAGATTCATCTTTTCCGAGGCCGCTCCCCCTACTCCGATAGCTTGTGTACCCCCTGTCCACCACATACATAGTAGGACCGACGGGAGTACCGGGAAGACCATAGCGTCCATGACCACACCATCCA
The DNA here is from genome assembly GCA_019279435.1 of Zizania palustris. Classification (NCBI taxonomy): domain Eukaryota; kingdom Viridiplantae; phylum Streptophyta; class Magnoliopsida; order Poales; family Poaceae; genus Zizania; species Zizania palustris. The sequence continues at coordinate 35,278,247 of JAAALK010000081.1, read as the reverse complement.
TAGATGAGGTGACATATGGCCTTATCAATCAGACCGGCCATCAGGACGTTCCGACCAGCTATCACACCCTCGGTCAGACCATACCTATGGCCGGTCAGACCACCCTTGTCACACACTATGCACCGCCGCCCGCGCCTACGCTACCTTATCTCACGCTGCACGCACCTCCTGCTCCCGCACACCTGCATAGGCCCGATTACGTCCCGTATCATGAGCCACCACGAGAGGAGGAGCCGCATGGCCGACACCATGATATACCACCACGTGTTGCACCCCCGCACGAGAGACGTGCGCAGGCAGGAGGCGTAGATGACTTTGATGAGCGGATTTGCGCACTGTTTAGAGAGTGTGCAGGTTGGACACCTAGAGGTTGGGTTAGGGTTTATCACAAGCCGTACCCTGATCACTTCGATACCATCCTGTACCCGCACTGCTTTAGGGTGCCTGAGTTTACAAAATTTGACGGCGAAGGTAGTAAGACCACCTTATAGCACATAGGCCAATTCCTAGCACATTGTGGCGAAGCTAGTGGGTTGGATGCATTGAAACTTAGATTGTTTTCTCTATCACTTTCCGACACCGCTTTCACTTGGTTTTCGGCGTTACTGCCAAACTCCATTCAGACTTGGGCCTAGTTGGAGCAGAAGTTCCATGATTATTTTTACACATGGAAACTGAACTTAGACTTTCACACTTGACATCAGTTAGACAAAAAATTAATGAGAGTGTTGCCGATTACATTAAGCGTTTTAGGGACACTAGAAACCGATGTTTCACTTTGAACATTTCTGATAGAGACTTGGCCGACCTAGATTTTAACGGTCTCCACTCCAAACTTAAAGAGAGATTATATGGCCAACATTTCTTCGATGTTAGTCAGGTTCTGTAGAAGGCTCTGGTTCAGGAAAGCCGAGCCAAAAATAGGAAGTTCACCAAAACATTTAATAAACCTAAGACCGATGCGCACGTCATGGAGCACTCTGATGAGGAATCATCGGAGAGCGAAGATGACTCGGCTGACATGTATACTCTAGAGTGGAGTTGGTCTAGTAAGACCAAGCCCATCACTTGCACTGAGTTATGGCCGTCTCCTACCAAGAGTCAGCCCAACGAGGTAAAGTATTCTTTTGATGTGACCAAGTGTGATAAAATATTTGATTTTTTGTTGAAGAACAAACTCATCAGGTTACCAAAGGGTCACGTCATTCCGACTGTCGATGACTTGAAGAAGCGGGCTTATTGTAAGTGGCATGATTCTCATTCCCATTCTACTAACAAATGCAATGTTTTTCATCAGGAGGTTGAGGAGCCATGCTGAATAGCGTGGGCCTCATGGCTCCAGAAGTGATGAGTCATTGTCAATGATAGTCAAAGAGGACTGAAGAAGAGAAGAGATCTGTTGTTTCATGGGCCGCGTGTGACTCAGGTACACGGGCAGCGAGCGACTGTCGGGCAGAGGAGGCTGCGAAGTCGGGCTGGCCCAATCCGGGTGCATGGGCCAGAAGCAGTAGAAGACCCACTGGGCTGTTGACCAGGACTGACTCAGGTACACGGGCGGTGAGCGATTGCCGGGCTGAGATAGCTGCGGAGTCGGGCCGGCCCAATCCGGGTACCTGGTGCAAAGCTGGTGGAGGCTTTGTCAGTTTTAGCGTAAAACTGACAACCGTTGATTCTGTATCCGACTGTCCAGAAGAGAAGTCGTAGTCTCTACGAAAACTTAGCTTCCGGATAAGTCATCTGTAACTCTAGGCCCACAGTCAGTCAGTCGTGTCTGTAAAAATTCCTAAGGGCAGTAGAGTCTTTTCCTTTATTTTTGAGTCTGTAAAAACCCTAAGGGGCTGGTAGAATATTCCTAGTGTTGGGCTGCCTATAAATAGGACCCCAATCCCTAGGGTTTGGACTACCCTTTTGGCTGAAATCAAATCCACTCTATTGGGTCATTTTGTCTCTCACGTTCTCTCTCCTGTGTGCGCCGCCAGGCTCTTGTTCGTTCTATTTTTGCCTTGCATTTATTCTAATCCTTTGGATGCTTTAAAGCTTTGGTCCCTGTTGATTTCTCTCGGTGCACATTGTTTGGTTTGAGGAGTTAATGCTTCGGCTACAGGCTTAGCCTGGATTTATTTCGTGAGCAGAAGCTTCTCTTTTGCTTCTGTTCTTCACATACCGAGTACTAGTTCTTGCTGTTGCAAGTAGTACTATTTTCCTATAGCTACAGTGTTCTGTGCAGCTTTTCACCTTCTACTGCACAGCTTTTTGATCTAAGCTGACAGGCTCTGTCACCTTTTTGGCTGTGTTTCGGGCGAAGCCCTTCTCTGTTCGAAGCCACTCAGCTCCGTGAGGCAGGCTTCGATCTAATACCTTCGAAGGCTTCGCTCGATCCTCTATCCTCGATCTTCGATCTTTGATCGTCGGTGTGCGTTCTGTGTTGCTAAGCTTCGAAGTATTTTTCAGAACGAACAACATCGCATACTTCGAACGACAGTGCGAAGGGGCTTCGGCTCTAGCTGTTCGAACGATAGATTTCGAAGCTGGGTTCGAAGCTTGTAGTTCCGCTAGGCCTCGCACTGACTTTTGTGTGGCGTGTCACCCTTCGCTTCTCTCTTCGAAGCTTGCTCTTTTCGGAGGTAGAGTCTAGGCTTCGGACTTGGTTTTCTGTCGTGTGACAGGCTTCGCTTCTTTGTTCGAAGGTTGCCCGTGTGTGCGTGTTGTGTTCGAAGCTTTCTGTTCGAAGGTTTTGCTTCGAAGCATTCGGTCCGAAGCTGTGTTCGAAGTTTTGTCTTCGAAGTGCACACTTCGAAGAAGGCTCCGGCATTTGTCATACTTCGCTTCGTAGCATACTTCGCTTCTTGCCACTCCGAACTAGACTAGAACCAAACACCTTCGGCATCTTCGACATGCTTCGCATCTGACCTCCGAAGCAGGCTCCGTCACCAACCTCCAAAGCAGACCGCGACGTGCGAAGGAGGCTTCGCAAGTTCCGAACAGGAGACAAATTTGGACAGTAACTTCTCTTTTCATCTTACACATACTTAGATCATTTCATTGAGAAGTTTAGGCCTGTTACTCCATGTTCATCTGCCTAGTTGCACTTATTTAATAAGTCTCAGTTATAATCATTTGCTTCTAGGTTAGAAACCTTTAGACTTAGGCCTTTTTGTTTATTTTCTGCTGCGTAGTGTTTTGAGGTGCGTTGGGTATTTGGGAACAGGCCATTGATTCGAAAGAATTTTTAAGGCGCCCATTCACCCCCCCTCTGGTCGCTACTTTCGGTCCTACAAGTGGTATCAGAGCTTGGTTAGGGTTTTTCCATACCTTAACCGGTTCTAAACCCCGGTAGTGACCATGACGTCTCCTGGAAAGGTCCCGTCCTTGGAAGCCTATGGCTATAACTATTGGAAGACTCGCATGCGAGCCTATCTCATGAGCCAGGGTTCGGACATATGGGACATCTGCGTTCACACCACGTTTGTCATTTTGCCAGTTACTGAGCAAGGTACTGCTGGTATCATTGCTCAGCATCTGAGCAACAATAAGGCTGTGAACATTTTGTTTTCTGGCTTAGGTCCCACTGAGTTTGAGCGTGTGAGTCATCTCTCCACTGCGAGAGAGATCTGGGCTACCCTCAAGGCACACCATGAGGGAACAGCACAGGTCAAGGCTCGGCTCTATCAGACCTACCGGCGTGAGTACGAGAACTTCACACAGAAGCCGGGTGAATTTGTTGAGGCTTTGTTTGGTCGCTTTCAGTCGATCATTAACAAGCTTCGGGACAACAAGGCTGAGGGTGCTCAGTTAGTCTCAGATCATGAGCAGGCGCTCAAGGTTCTTCATACCTTGGACCCAAAGATCTGGGAGATCAAGGTATCCTCTATCGTTGAGAGTACTTCTTATGATACCTTGACCATTTCTGAGTTGTTTAGCAAGCTGAAGGCCACTGAGGTAGATATCCAGTTGAGATCAAATCTCACTGGTTCTGGATCAAAATCCCTGGCCCTTGCTACACCTTCAGTTGATCCCTCTGCTGTGAGCTGTGCTGGGTTCTCTTTGATGTCTATCACTGAGGACCAGCTTGAGTTGTTGGGAGATGATGATTTGTGTCTCTTTAACAACCGGGTGCGTCGTGTCTATGATAAGAGAATGTTCAAAAGACACGGCACAAAATCCAGATGCTTTGAATGTGGTGATCCAGGACACTTCATCGCCGACTGCCCCAAGCACAACGGATACAAGAAGGGCACCGGCGGCAGCTTCCACGACTCCGGCAAGCATGAGAGCCCCTCCTTCAACAAGGGCAAGCCGAAGACTCGTTTCTTCAAGAAGGCCCTGAAGGACTACCGGCGAGAGAACAAGAAGCGCGACAAGGCCTTCTTCGCCGAGATGGAGAAGAGCTACTCAAAGCAGTCCACATCTTCTTCCTCTTTATCGAGCTCAAGCGATGAGGAGATCGCCATCAGGAAGGGGAAGGACAAGGACGATCCGGCGGGCCTCTGCTTCATGGCTTTCGGAGACAAGCCGAAGATCCACTCACGCCAGCGCCAAAGATCCCGCAAGAGCTTCTGCTCAATGGCTCTTGGGGATAGAGAAGAAAAGAACTCCTCCGATGACTCCGACGACGACGACAATAAGGTATCATCCTACGAGCGCGAAATAGTTGATTTACTTGAGAGCAATCGTCAGGAGTTGAGATATCGAGAAAAACTGCTTAGGGGGGCTAAGAAAAGGATAGACGAGCTAGAGAGTGAGCTTGCCGTAGCCAACGATAGAATTGAAAGTCTATCTTCTTCCCCTTGCTTGGGTGATAGCAGTGAGTGCCCGAAGTGTGAGGTGCTTCTGTGTGACCTGTCGACTCTGAAGTCCAGGTACACAGAAAGGGTTGAGGAGAGAGACGCTTTGGCCACTGAGCTTGAAAGCGCTCAGCTGGAGCTGAAAGATGCTCAAGCCACTGTCGTCGCACCCTGTGTTGATTGCCCATCTCATCTAGCTGCCTTAGCTGAGCTGAAATCCAAGGGTAATGAACATTTGGGTGACTTGGAGAGGTTGAGAGCTGAGCTTGCGCAGACTAGGCTAGAGCTTGAGACATTGTCAGTTCCACCCACTGTCTGTGAGAACTGTCTGTCTCTTAGAATGGAGCTAATCAAGCTGAAAGCTGAAAAGTCTGTCCAAGTAGAGAGTGAGTGTGAGACCTGCTTGTCTCAGGTGGAGGTTCTAGCTTCCTTGAGAGAGGAGCTAGCAGATTCTCAGAATGAGAACTTTTACCTCCGTTCTATCCTGAGTTGGATCAGTGCCAGAGAGCCACAACTTGGCATGATGATCCAACAGTTCAAGAGGCAGGATGGGTTTGGGGTAGGTTACACCTACACCAAGGCTGACTTTGAGAGTGCCATTAGCCGGGCAGTGGAGTGGAGTAAAATGACTCCAGAGCAGAGGTATTCCAAGACTCACTCCACTGAGTCTTCCCATGCTTGTCAGCCCAAGGATGGAGTGATCCATGAACCACCTAAAGCTCCACCCAAGAAACCTATCTGGGTTCCAAAACCCAAAAATCTCCACACTTCTCTTGACTCTCTTCCTGGACCCTCTCAACCCAAGAAGACCACACCAAACACTACCAAGCCCAAACATCCCAAGACTCAACCACATCCCAAGAAGCCCACCTATCACTGTGAGTACTGTCAGAGAGACGGGCATCTTGCGGAGTTCTGCTTCAGGAGGAAGCGGGTTGAGAGAGCAGAGAGGGCTCGTAGTGATCAGGAGCAGTTCTACCAGCAGGGTGGTAGACTGCGTGTTCCTCGGCGCGGGGAGAGGCTGGAGGCCAGGCCGCGTCGTGTAGGTGGTGGTAGAGGAGACGACTTTCTTGCCCGTGCTCCAGTTGGTGGTATCCGTTCCGGCAGAGTTCTAGACCGTGTTGGCTACGGTTCTGTACCTCGTGACCGCAGGGTTAGGCAGAACCGAGGACCGCGCTTTGAGCCGCGTTTTGGTCCAAACTCTTTTGATGGTTTTCGCTTTCCATTTTTTGAGCAGATGGCTCGACACTGGTTTAGCTTTTTTGCTAAACCTGGTGCCGGACCATTTGCTCCCACTTACAGACACTGATTGTGCAGGGCCGGGGACTGGAGGATGTTTGGATCATGGACTCAGGATGCTCTCGCCACATGACAGGACATCGTAGATGGTTCTCCAGTCTCACTCCCCCGAGCTCCAAAGAGTACATCACATTCGGGAACAGCGGTCAAGGGAAAGTAAGTGGCATAGGCTCAATTAGCATTTCAGATCATTTCTCTTTAAAGAATGTTGCTTTGGTTAAAAATCTGAACTTTAATTTAATCTCTGTTTCACAACTTCTTGAGGATGGTTTGGAAGTGCGTTTTAAGAAGGGCAATTCTTCTGTGGTTGATTCTAGAGGGTCTTTGGTTTGTCAGATTTTACCCTTCGGTAAAGTTTTTCGAATTGACTTCTCTAGTTCTTTTGGCCCTTCTCGTTGTTTGATTGCTGGATCTTCTTCTGAGCTCTGGAAGTGGCATAGGAGGTTAGGTCATTTGAGTTTTGATCTGCTAGTCAGGTTAAGCTCTATGGACCTCATCCGAGGATTGCCCAAGCTTAAAATGGAGAAGGATCTAGTTTGTCATCCCTGTCGTCATGGGAAAATGGTTGCCGCTTCTCACTCACCTGTGACTCAGGTGATGACTTCGTATCCAGGCGAGCTTTTACATTTGGACACTATAGGTCCAGCTCGGGTACGCTCAGTCGGTGGGAAGTGGTATGCACTTGTGATTGTTGATGACTTTTCTCGATTCTCGTGGGTTTTCTTTTTGGAGTCTAAGGATGAAACTTTCAAATTTGTCCATGACCTGATTTTGAAGCTGAAGAATGAGAACAATGGTCGGATGCGAGCAATTCGCTCCGACAACGGCTCTGAGTTCAAGAACTCTCAGTTCGTCAGCTTCTGTAGTGATCAGGGTCTGGACCATCAGTTTTCTTCTCCTTACACTCCCCCACAGAACGGCGTTGTGGAACAAAAGAACCGCACGCTAGTTGAGATGGCCAGGACGATGCTCGATGAGCACAGGACTCCTAGGCGTTTTGGGGCTGAAGCCATGAACACGACTTGCTATCTGGCCAACCACATTTTTCTTAGAGCTTACATTGGTAAGACATCATATGAATTGCGGTTTGGCAGACAGCCCAAGGTGAGCCACTTGCGAGCGTTTGGCTGCAAGTGCTTTGTGCTCAAGAAGGGAGGGCATTTGGACAAGTTTGAGTCTCGTTGCTGGGATGGTGTTTTTCTTGGTTATGCATTGCATTCTCGAGGCTTCCGTGTTTGGAACCTCGAATCCCAGCTGCTTGTCGAGACTTGTGAGGTTTCATTTGATGAGTCCTTGCCTTCTTTAACTCCTTCTTTTGAGCTTTCTGGTGATGATGAGCTCGGAGAGTCCATCTTTGAGGAAGATGAGGATACTCCAGCTGCTGATAAGGGCGGGCCTTCTGCATCCCCTGCAGAGCCCACACCTTCTGAGACTTCGACTGATGATGAGGGCGGACCTCTGATCACTTCTTCCACTTCGATCGAGCCCCCTCAGTCGAGTCCAGAGGTGCCAGCTGCTGACTCCGGTGAGGTGACTTCAGATCACCAGGGAACCCGAGCAGTTCAGCGTGATCACCCCTCAGAGCTCATCATTGGTGATTTGACTGAGAGAACTTTGCGTTCTTCTGCCTCTCTTGCTGTGTTTGCGGAATCTGCGTTTGTTGCATCTTTTGAGCCCAGAGATGTTTCTCATGCTCTTTCTGATTCTAATTGGATTAATGCTATGCAAGAAGAGCTTGAGAATTTTGTCCGCAATCGGGTTTGGACTCTAGTAGAGTTGCCACCAGGATGCAACCCCATAGGCACCAAGTGGGTGTTCAAGAACAAGCAAGGTGAAGATGGGGTTGTGGTGCGCAACAAGGCTCGACTAGTTGCCCAGGGTTATTGCCAGAAGGAAGGTATTGACTTTGAAGAAACCTTCGCTCCTGTTGCCCGTCTTGAGTCCATTCGTATTCTTCTTGCTTTTGCCGTTTCGAAGGGTTTTAAGCTTTTTCAAATGGATGTTAAGAGTGCTTTTCTGAACGGGTACATAGAAGAGGAGGTTTATATTAGGCAACCCCCCGGTTTTGAGAACCCTAAGTTTCCTCGACATGTTTTTAAGTTGCACAAAGCTTTATACGGGTTGAAGCAAGCCCCCAGGGCTTGGTATGACCGGTTGAAGCAATTTTTGTTGGGGAAGGGCTTTGTGATGGGTTCTGTGGACAAAACTCTTTTCTTGCTCAGAGATGCTTCAAATTTTTTAGTTGCTCAGATTTACGTGGACGATATTATCTTTGGCGGTACTACTGATTCTCTTGTGTCCAAGTTTTCTGAGCAGATGCACAGTGAGTTTGAGATGAGCCTCATGGGTGAGCTCAAGTACTTCTTAAGGCTCCAGATCAAACAGACCAAGGACGGCACCTTCATCCACCAAGGTAAGTACACTCATGATATGCTTAATAAATTTGACTTTGGTGGTGAGTTGAAGCCGCAGATGACCCCAATGGGTACTTCTGGGGGTCTGGACAAGGACGAGAGCGGCGTCAAGGTCAATGAGAGAGAGTTTCGAGGGATGATCGGTTCGCTGTTGTACTTAACGGCAACAAGACCAGACATACAGTTCGCCGTGAGACTTTGCGCGCGTTTTCAGTCTTCACCACGCGCGTCTCATCGGCAAGCTGTCAAGCGTATCTTTAGGTATCTTACCTATGCGCCTGATCTTGGTCTTTATTATTCAGCATCATCATCTCTTGATTTATCTGGCTTTTCGGACGCTGACTTTGGTGGGTGCCGGTTGGATCGCAAGTCGACTTCCGGTACTTGCCAGTTTCTTGGTTCTTCCCTTGTATCTTGGTCTTCTCGAAAGCAATCTGGAGTTGCTCTTTCGACCACAGAGGCTGAGTACGTAGCTGCTGCTAGCTGCTGCTCACAGTTGGTTTGGATGATTTCCACTCTACGAGACTTTGGGTTGTTCTTTCCTACCAGGGTTCCATGGTTTTGCGACAGCACTAGTGCTATTAGTGTAGGGAAAAACCCGTGTCTTCATTCAAAAAACCAAACATATTGATGTGCGCTTTCACTTCTTACGGGATCAATATGAGAAAGGTGTCATTGACCTTATTCATGTTGATACCCATCATCAGTTGGCTGACATTTTCACCAAACCCCTAGATCAGTCTACCTTTGAGCGTTTACGAGGGGATTTGGGTGTTGTATATCCTTTCTAGGATATTTTGTATCAGTTTTCTTTCTTCTTTACTCTTTTCATGAGTCTTTTTGTGTGTGTTTATACCTTGCATATTCACATATCACACTGTTGAGCTTGCTTCTGTTATATGATTGAACTTCTTTACTTATTCTAGCTTGTACATGCTTTTGACTACTTGTCGATGATCATGCTTTGCTTCAGTTCAAATGATATGTCTGATATCTGTCATATGCATGGCTTTTATGCTTTAAAAGTGAAAAATGATCACCATTGCTCCTGGTAACTAGCATGTGTAGGCTGAGTGCTTTTGCTATCTGTTACATGCCTTGTAGCTAGTTCATCACATAGATGCAGATATGCAACTTGGACATCTTTATGCTTTAACATGGAAAATGAGCTATCAAAATGTTAAAAATCAAAAATGAATGAAAATTCCATGCCTTTTTATGCTTGAGATGAAAAGATCCAAGTGGGTTTGCTGTGTCACATTGCATTGTTCTGGACTGCATACCATAGCACTTTGGTATGAACTAGGACAATGTAGTGTATGCCAAGATCAATGTCTTAAGCTTCTGATGGTCCAGTTCTGGCCTAGGCTTGACTTGGTCGGTTAGCATAAGGTCTGACATGCAAATAACCCTTAGCAAAAATGAAAAAGGAAAATTGAAAAAGCCTGAACATTTAAAAGATAACAAGTTTGCTGAAGCACTTTGTTTTTGGACGATGCTTATCTTGGTAAATATCAGTTAGTTTCTGCATCCCCTGCTTTACCTTGCTTGTCAACTGGAAAATGTGGTGATCCCTTTTGTTTGAAAACTGAAAAATGCGTGCTAAATGACTTTCTTTAGATATCATCTGTTGCACTGATCATGCCATGTGTCTTAGACAATATCTCTTTTGCTATACTTGTTAGATGTTGTAATTGAAGTCAATCATATTTGAGAAGCATGCTCTCTACACTCCTTATGCACTCCAGTTGAATTCACTACATATTTTGAGGGGGAGTTGCATTTCAGGGAGAGTCTGTGTCTCTTTTGAGTGCTTGATGAGTTCACTTGTCAACAAGGGGGAGAAAATTTGGGATCAGAGTTTAAGGGGGAGTTCTTACTCTGTTGATATCCTTGTTATTCTGCAATCGCACTCATTTTGAGCTTTTACATTTTGGTTAACCATAATGACCGTTTCTTGCTTTTGTTTGGCTTTTGGTCATTAGTGTTAAACTTTTACCTTATTTTTCTTCTTCTTTGTTCTCTTGTATTTTGTTTTCGTGTTTCCACATTTGTTCGCAGGTGCTGAAGAGCTAAGAAAAGAGGAGTGTTGACAATGCACTCATCAAGGGGGAGATTGAGGAGCCATGCTGAATAGCGTGGGCCTCATGGCTCCAGAAGTGATGAGTCATTGTCAATGATAGTCAAAGAGGACTGAAGAAGAGAAGAGATCTGCTGTTTCATGGGCCGCGTGTGACTCAGGTACACGGGCAGCGAGCGACTATCGGGCAGAGGAGGCTGCGAAGTCGGGCTGGCCCAATCCGGGTGCATGGGCCAGAAGCAGTAGAAGACCCACTGGGCTGTTGACCAGGACTGACTCAGGTACACGGGCGGTGAGCGATTGCCGGGCTGAGATAGCTGCGGAGTCGGGCCGGCCCAATCCGGGTACCTGGTGCAAAGCTGGTGGAGGCTTTGTCAGTTTCAGCGTAAAACTGACAACCGTTGATTCTGTATCCGACTGTCCAGAAGAGAAGTCGTAGTCGCTACGAAAACTTAGCTTCCGGATAAGTCATCTGTAACTCTAGGCCCACAGTCAGTCAGTCGTGTCTGTAAAAATTCCTAAGGGCAGTAGAGTCTTTTCCTTTATTTTTGAGTCTGTAAAAACCCTAAGGGGCTGGTAGAATATTCCTAGTGTTGGGCTGCCTATAAATAGGACCCCAATCCCTAGGGTTTGGACTACCCTTTTGGCTGAAATCAAATCCACTCTATTGGGTCATTTTGTCTCTCACGTTCTCTCTCCTGTGTGCGCCGCCAGGCTCTTGCTCGTTCTATTTTTGCCTTGCATTTATTCTAATCCTTTGGATGCTTTAAAGCTTTGGTCCCTGTTGATTTCTCTCGGTGCACATTGTTTGGTTTGAGGAGTTAATGCTTCGGCTACAGGCTTAGCCTGGATTTATTTCGTGAGCAGAAGCTTCTCTTTTGCTTCTGTTCTTCACATACCGAGTACTAGTTCTTGCTGTTGCAAGTAGTACTATTTTCCTATAGCTACAGTGTTCTGTGCAGCTTTTCACCTTCTACTGCACAGCTTTTTGATCTAAGCTGACAGGCTCTGTCACCTTTTTGGCTGTGTTTCGGGCGAAGCCCTTCTCTGTTCGAAGCCACTCAGCTCCGTGAGGCAGGCTTCGATCTAATACCTTCGAAGGCTTCGCTCGATCCTCTATCCTCGATCTTCGATCTTCGATCGTCGGTGTGCGTTCTGTGTTGCTAAGCTTCGAAGTATTTTTCAGAACGAACAACATCGCATACTTCGAACGACAGTGCGAAGGGGCTTCGGCTCTAGCTGTTCGAACGATAGATTTCGAAGCTGGGTTCGAAGCTTGTAGTTCCGCTAGGCCTCGCACTGACTTTTGTGTGGCGTGTCACCCTTCGCTTCTCTCTTCGAAGCTTGCTCTTTTCGGAGGTAGAGTCTAGGCTTCGGACTTGGTTTTCTGTCGTGTGACAGGCTTCGCTTCTTTGTTCAAAGGTTGCCCGTGTGTGCGTGTTGTGTTCGAAGCTTTCTGTTCGAAGGTTTTGCTTCGAAGCATTCGGTCCGAAGCTGTGTTCGAAGTTTTGTCTTCGAAGTGCACACTTCGAAGAAGGCTCCGGCATTTGTCATACTTCGCTTCGTAGCATACTTCGCTTCTTGCCACTCCGAACTAGACTAGAACCAAACACCTTCGGCATCTTCGACATGCTTCGCATCTGACCTCCGAAGCAGGCTCCGTCACCAACCTCCAAAGCAGACCGCGACGTGCGAAGGAGGCTTCGCCAAGTTCCGAACAGGAGACAAATTTGGACAGTAACTTCTCTTTTCATCTTACACATACTTAGATCATTTCATTGAGAAGTTTAGGCCTATTACTCCATGTTCATCTGCCTAGTTGCACTTATTTAATAAGTCTCAGTTATAATCATTTGCTTCTAGGTTAGAAACCTTTAGACTTAGGCCTTTTTGTTTATTTTCTGCTACGTAGTGTTTTGAGGTGCGTTGGGTATTTGGGAACAGGCCATTGATTCGAAAGAATTTTTAAGGCGCCCATTCACCCCCCCTCTGGTCGCTACTTTCGGTCCTACAGAGGTTCAATCGGCCATAGAAGAAGGACGGTTGAAGCTAGATACAAATCCCAAGATGAAGCTCGACTAGGACTCCTTTCCCGTGAACATTGTTGATCTCGACAGGAAGAAGGTGTTGATTCGGCCTGAGTAGGCCGGGTCCGCTAAGGGAAAGGAGGTTGTGATTGGAGAACCACGCTCACACACGCTCGTGTTGAAGAACCCTGAGGTAGGAGTGTGGAAGTTGAACACTTGCTCATCATCTTCGGTTGTGACTCGCAAGAAACCGAAGGTGACATATGACATGCTACTCCAGAAGCACCAGAAGAGGGCCGAGAAGGTGAGCACTGGGCCAGGACCTCCAGCGAGGCCAGACCCTCCTCAGAAGAGTGGGTTCGGCCCACGATGGCCGAGGCCATTGGAGCCACCTTTCCCTTCACCACCGTATCATCTGCCGATGGCATAGTGACCATCTTGCTACTTTCCGCCTCCCGTATACCCTGCCCATATTATATTGCTCCATTTATGCCATCTGGGTTTTATAACATGTAGGGTATGATGAGTGCTCCAAGAGGAGATGTCTTCAACAGATTATTCGTCGTGCCACAAGGACGTTCGGAGACAACGTCCGAAGCTATCCTCGTCAAGGTAGGGTCCTAGGATGTCCCAATCCCTAAGGAGTCCTCCACAAAACAAGATGAGGGTGAGCCACATAAGGAGATCTAGCAACAGCCAGTCGGTCCTACCACATCCATAAGGCCGGTCAGACCGCCTTCAGTACCCTGGTCTGACCATCCTACTATGGCTAGTCTGACCGACACTGTGTAGGCACCTGACACCAGTCGGTCTGACTAGCCTCCTATGTCCGTTCTGACCGACACAACCCGGTCAAACCATCCCAATAAGGTCGGTCCGACCGACAGTACACAGAAGCAAGATTCCGCCAAGCGCAAAATCGCCGAGGCTAGTCTAGGCAACTCCCATTTAGCCAAAAATTCTAGGAGCAAATTTGTGGCGCTCGGCACCAAGCCACAACCTTCATGGGCACCCCCAGGTATGACCAAGTCCTAGAAGAGGCGGCTACAACATCTTCGAGATCAGGAGATGCGCGAGAAGAAGGCCGAGGACGAGCGGGACGCCATGTTCGAGGAGATCCGTCCCCGACCAGCAGCGAAACAGGTATGGAAGCCGAAGCCGGTTGCCACAAACAACCTTGCTCCTACTCCAAGAGACGACGAGGATGCCATGATGGACGACAACTACATGCCGGTCTCTGAGGGGCCCACTCCTCGAGCGATGCACATAAGCGTCGTCATGTTACCCACTGAGTTTTCTCTTTCACAGGACGAGGCCAAGGTCGCTCAATTGAGTCTCGGCCCACGGGAGGCTGTTTTTTAGAAGCCCGAGGATACGAATCATCACTTGAAGTTGCTCTACATCAAGTGGTACATCGACGGGAAGCTGATCTCGAGAATGCTGGTAGATGAAGGCGCCACCATCAACTTGATGTCGTACTCTCTATTGAATAAGCTCGACAAGAATGAAGACGACATGATGAGGGCCAACCTGATGCTCAACGGCTTCAACGGCGAGAGCTTCGAGGCCAAGGGTGTGCTTTATTTGGAGCAGACGATGGGCAACAAGACATTGCTGAAGGTGTTCTTCGTCGTCGATGTGCAAGGTAACTATCGTGTGCTACTTGGGCGTGATTGGATTCACGCAAATTGTTGTATTTCGTCTACTTTGCACCAGTGCCTGATTCAATGGGACGACGATGATGTAGAGGTTGTACCAGCTGATACTTTGACCCAGGTTTCTTTGGCCGATGTGTCTATTGACGTCATTCATGATAAGGTGGAATGCTTGTTAGATAGAGATCTCTCAGACTACGACTTTGTTAGCGTGTCTAAGGGACGCTTTGTTCCAGTGTTTGTAAAGTCGGCTAGTGTAGCTTGGCTATCTCTGAACTAGTAGTCATGTCTAGTAAGAGTAATCTTGATTGGCTAAAGTCTCGTGTGGAGCAATATCGGTCTTCTAAAGACGGTATTGATGAAGCCATTGAAGATTTTAGCGAAGTAGAAAAGTTAGGTCAAGGTTTTGCATCGACTGACCCTCTAGAAGAGGTCGATATAGGCGATGGTAGTATTCCAAGGCTGACTTTTGTAAACAAGAATTTGCAAGTTGATTAAAAGGCCGAAGTAATAAAGTTGCTTCGATCATATGTCAATTGTTTCACATGGGAGTATAGTGAGATGCTCGGACTAAGCTGCGAGCTTGTGGAGCATCGACTGCCTATCAAACCCAGGTTTAGGCCTAATAAACAACCCCCTCGTCGCTTTAATTCGGCCGTGGATGACTGAGTTAAAGAAAAGATAGAACGATTACTCAAGGCTAAGTTTATTAGGCTATGCAGGTATGATGAATGGGTTGCTAACATTGTGCCTGTAGAGAACAAAGGAAGTGGCAAGATTCGCGTGTGTATTAATTTCAGGGACTTGAACAAGGCCACTCCGAAGGATGAGTATCCCATGCCGATAGCCGACATGTTGATCAACTATGCTTCAGGACATAAGGTACAAAGTTTTATTGATGGCAACGCTGGTTATAATCAGATCTTTTGAGAAGATTAAAGAGTGTTTGTCATCATCGCCTGTGGTAAGAGCACCAAAAGCCGTGATTCTGTTTCGGCTATACGTTGTTGTAGAAGATAGCGTGATAGGAGCCGTGCTAACTCAGGAAGTGGACGGGAAAGAGTACATCATCACATTCTCGAGTCGCCGCCTAATGGATGCCGATATGAGGTATGTGTTTTTAGATCGTTTGTGTTTGTCACTTTACTATGCATGTACCAAACTCCGCCACTATCTTCTATTTGGCACATGTATTTTTACTTGTCAAACTGATGTTATAAAGTACATGTTACAAAATCCGATTCTAAGTGGGAGAATCGGAAAGTGGGCTTATGCTTTGATTGAGTATGATTTGGCTTATGAACCTCTGAAAGCTATGAAAGGGCAAGTCATCACAAATTTTATAGTTGATCACCATGTAGATGTCAATTGGAGTAGTGATACTGCCTTGATTGAGGTAATACCATAGAAACTTTACTTTGATGGTTCTTGTTGGAGTTGTGCTCATATCACCTAGTGGTATGAGTTTCAAAACCTCAACCCGGTTAGAGTTTCCTTGTACTAATAATCAAGCTGAGTATGAAGCTTTGTTGCTAGGACTTGAATTGAAGCTCCATGGGTATTAAATATGTTCATGCATATTGTGATTCACTATTAGTAGTTCAACAAGTAGCTAAAGATGCTCAATGTTTTAATGGTTTGCTAAATAGCTACTTGGATAAATGTCTAGACATAATTGCTACTCTTGATGATTTTGAGATTTCACATGTCTAGAGAAGCCAATTTAGTAGCAAATGACTTGGCTCAGCAAGCATCTGGTTACCAAATTAAAAGAGGTAAATTTTTCGCACAAGAAAAATCGATGCTTGGCTTTATTTCAGTACCCGAGTCATAACACATCGGTCTGACTGGCCTAACATGGCTAGTCCGACCGTAGGTGTCTAGTCGGTCTGACTGGCCATGCTAGGCCGGTTTGACCGCCCTATGCCAGCCGTCTAGCAACAGCTGGTCTGACCGACCCTCTATGGACGGTCTGATCGCCTTGTGTTAGGAGGCTTCGGAGCATGGGGGCAGGTTCAAGTTTATGAGTCGAACGCCAATTCAAATGAGGATTTGGCGAGTCCTTTAGGAAATCACGAGGATGATTGGAGAACTCCAATTATTCAATATTTGAGGGATCCTAGTAAGCGGGTTGATCGAAAAGTTCGGCGGCAAGCGTTTAAATTTATATTACTTGACTATGAGTTGTATCGCCAAACTGTTGATGGAGTACTTTTGAGATGTTTGAATGTCGATCAATATAGACTTGTTATGGGTGAAGTACATGAAGGTCTTTGTTGTACTCATGAGTCGACCCAGAAGATGAGTTGGATGCTCAAAAGAGCGGGTTTTATTGGCCGACTATGAAGGAGGATTGTTTTAAGTATTATAGAGGATGTGAAGCTTATCAAATGTTTGATAATATTCAGCTTGCTCCCACATCTTTACTTAACCCTATTATCAAACCATGGTCGTTCTGAGGTTGGGCCTTGGACTTCAACAGCCAAATTTATCCTTCCTCTTCAAAAGGGCATCGGTTCATGTTGATGGCTACAGATTACTTCACCAAGTGAATCGAGGTCGTGCCTCTTAAGAACATGATGCAGAATGAGGTAATTGATTTTATCTTGAAGCACATTATACATAGATTCGGTATCCATTAAACTCTTACTACAGATCAGGGTGCTTCATTTGTTTCTAAAGAAGTATGTGATTTTGCTGAATCTTATGGTATAAAGTTGGTAAATTATTTACCATACTATGCTCAGGCCAATGGTCAGACCGAGTCTAGTAATAAAATTGTGATTAAGCTCATTAAGAAAAAGATTGAAGAGTTCCCTAAAAGGTGGCATAAATCACTTTTTGAGGCATTATGGGCATGTAGAGTTGCAAAGTATGGTGCCACTAAAGTAAGTCCATATGAGTTAGTATATGGACAAGAAGTCATTTTACCCGTAGAGGTGAATATTGGCTCTTTAAGGTTACTTAAGCAAGATGGCTTATCGGTCGATGAGTATAAAACTCTTTTGAAGGATAATTTGGAAGAGGTGACCGATAAGAGGTTAAGAGCTCTTGAGGCAATAGAAAGAGACAAAAGAAGAGTGGCTAGAGCTTATAACAAGAAGGTGAGAGCAAAATCATTTCAAGTTGATGACTTGGTTTGGAAGACGATTTTGCCTTTAGACACTAAGAGCCCAAAATTTGGTAAATGGTCGCCTAGTTGGGAAGGTCCTTTTAGAGTTGTTGAAATCGCTTAGGTAATGCTTATTTTCTAGAGTCTTTGCAAGAAGAGCGATTTCGTAGAGCTTTGAATGGTAGGTATTTGAAAAAGTACTTCTCAAGTGTGTGGCAAAACGCTTGAAGTGTCGAAAGACCGATATAAAGCATATCACTCTTAGCTCGTTGTGCTTTTGGCTCACTAAAGTTTGCCAAAATGCAGGAGGCATGTGTTGATATAAAAAAATGGCATTAATGGTCAAAATTATCAAAATATTACTTTTTGGTAGTTTTACCGAAAATATGTCGAGACCTGGCATAGGCTGATCCAACCGGCCATGTAGGTCTGGTCTGATCGGCCCAATCTGTATCTGATTTAGATTAGTTGATTTTGGGTATATTTTATCTCTAATTAATTATTAATGACTTGGAACCTGTGTCCAACTCAAAATAGAGTCCAGGCACTCATGACCAACCTATATAAATAGAGGCAAGGCCGATTCATGGAAACCCCCCTAAAAAATTCCTAATAGATCCAATCTATTATTTTCTTGAATCATACCTTTACTTTCAATTAACTTTCTTGCCCTAGATTCAATTCAACACGTAGATCTTCATGAGTTTGCATTGAAAGCTCCCCGTCCAACGTGTCGTAATAACGGTAAGTCCTCATCGGTTCGCTCATGAATCGTCCGTTTCATCCATGTAACAGATTTCTATTGTTTTATCGGTTTTTACGAGTGATTCGGTTTCTTGGCCGGATTGCCTTTGATCTTTTGGAGTTCTTGCAGTGTTTTTACCTCATCTTCTTCGCCAAGAAATTTGGTTGTAAATTATCCACAACAAGACAGTCGTCGGAGCCCCGGAGACCATCTCCAGGAGCCGTCGGTCTGACCGGAGGCTACCCTTCGGTCTGGCCGGCCTATGCTACGCTGTCATCTGCTACGCCGACACACAACGGTCTGACCGACGGCACAAGGATAGTCTGACCGGGCCTCACAGGGAACCCTGGGAATGCTCTGCATCAGTGCCGGAGGCTATCCTCGAGGGGTATCCGCATCGTTCGGTCCAACCGGGCGCCGAATGCCGGTCTGATCGGCTGGGAGACCGAACCCCCTTTTGGTCATCTTCACGAAGCGCTCCGGAGGCACCCTTCGGAAACCCTAGGCTTAGGTCTGACCAGGGTTATACCTTCGGTCTGACCGACCGGAGGCCGGGGGGATCCCCTTTGGCCACCCTTCACACCACGTGTCGAAGCCCCCCTTCGGCCGAGCACTCCGCACCACCGGTCTGACCGACGGTATAGCCTCGTTCTGATCGGCATACCTCGACGAACTGATTGCCAAGACACTCGGTTGAACTAGCCCTATTTTGACCAGTTTAATTATTTTTAGTTATTTTCTCACACATCGGTTAATTGAATAATTTTAAATTAATATTATTTGATTGCCTGACGACTCCGTTATTTCCTTACCACTTTTTAAGGATCATCGGAACGCGACGTCTGCGTTGTGTTATGCTTAGGGGTCTACTAAGTATCTACACGCTTTTGGATCGTCGGATCGGTGTCAGTGTGTTTGGTGCATTTTCGTGTCAACAGTAAGTCCCTCCATGTCATTCATCAATTACTATTGTTACACTTATTCTTCACACATGACTAAAATTGAATTCCTCAAACACATCAAAAGGATGTGTGGTTTCCTTGAATGTGTTGATATGGAGAATCCCCAATACTTATGGATGAAGGGGAAATATAAGCATTTGTGTAGGCAGAATGCTCTGACTTGAGAAACAATTTGCTTGGAATCCCTACATGGCTCAAGCGTTTGAAATGTTTATGTTGATATAATTGCCAAGTGACCACTACCTTAATATTGCATAATCTTGAGAGAAAAATACTTTATTTGTCCTAATATCGATAATGACTTAATAATAATACCATATAAAGAAGTTGCCCTACATGGCTGCGCAACGACTCATCCTTGAGCTCAGTGCTCCCCTCCTAGACTCCCCTCACTCTCTCGACGTCAATGAACCAACTCCCCTGACGTGGGGGGCTCTGATTGCCCTTTGTAGTTGTGATCTGCGCCATTCGGCGCAAATCCGATAGTGTGGAAGCCCCCCTGATGCTATGGAGGTAGGCCCACTCCGTATGGAGCCCGTTACGAAGCCCCCTCCGACACCCATCGGATCAAAATCTGACATGTGGAGGGGGTGACTGCCCTCTCTAATCGGTGAGGCCGACTGTAGAGGATCTTGTTTGTTGTTCTTGATGCATCCCTCTCCTCATCTTGATCTCATGGCTCTGATGGCATTCGTATCCTCCGGGTTTGACTCTTCTCTCCTGCTCCTTCGTTTGTTTCTTCTGTCCTCTCCTGCCCTCTAGTCATGGCTTGTCCTTTGCTTTCTCTTCTTGAGTTCGAGCATGATCCAGCCCTAAAGACCTTGTTTTGATTTGGGATTTCTCCTGAGGTCAATATTTCTATGCTTTGGTTTGTTCAAAGTTGGGCTCCCCAGTTAAACATCCATCCTCTTCCCCAGCTAGTTCTGTCTGCTTGTAGTCTTCCATTGATTTACTTTTTGGCTCTTCGAGGAATCTATTAGCCTTGCTCTTCATGCATACTTAGGGGGTACTCCTACCGATTTTCATTTCACCTATTAGTGTGATGGGTATTTCAAATTTTTTTGTGGCTTCTAAATCTATGGGTTTTATCATCTATCATCACAAGAGGATTATCTTGGATCAATTTGATGTTTATTTTCATCTTTGGCTAGATGGTGGTGCCAATTAAATCCTCGAACATGCAAAATGGGATCAAGAGGATTGTAATAGCTTGACCACCATCTTGAGGCATTTGAAGTGGTTCCCTACTTCGCGCTATCGCAAGAAAGTATCCTTTAGTGACGAGATCACATTCTTCCCCCTGAGTGCATCTTCTAGTTCTAGCTCCAACAATAGATCCACCAATTAGCATATTCATGCTTCGTCTAGGGTTTGCTCCATCAATGAGCATTCTATTGATTTAGTCAGGATTTCTATCAAAGTGGGATTTATTGATTGTACGATTTCGTTATCAACTAATGATTCTTTTCTCAATTAGCAAGGCGCACTCAAATAGCTTACTCCTTCGAGCTCAAACAGTCACAATTCAAGCAAGGCATCTACCATTCAAAACCTTTACATCTCCAATAGCATGCAACCTTCTATCTTGCGGGCCTTTCGTAGTTTGTTTTCAAAACCTGACAGTTCAATTTTTCACCACTGGAGCAATCATGTTGCGCTAAACCATATCACGAGTCAACAGGATCTTCGCCAAGCTCAACATAGATCTACGACTCAAATCCTACAACAAGTTAGATGCTAGAGGGTCTAAAGGTAACCTCCGTTGCACGACAACACCCATCATGTCGTCTAGCATTTATTGCCCTTGACAAATGCCTCTTTTTCATCCTACCACTATGAGACTAGTCTTTTCTCCCCATAGGCCCCCAAACTGCTCTCAACAAGGCCAAAATTAATTGTGTTCTTTTTAGTGGGTCCCAAAGAAATTTTCCCGGTTGGGCGCCTCTCCAAGCACCCTCCATCTAGCTATCTCAAAAGTTGTATCGATGTCTCCTCTTGCCTCGTCTCCTGCGCTAGTTTCATCTCCTCCGTAGTGGTGGACTCACCATGGAGCAAGGGGTACATTTGTACCCACAATTTTTTTGCAAAAAATCATGTATAAAATTTACAAATCAATTCAAGAAGTGGATTTTGGCACCTACAATTACACAACGCAATTCATGGCTTAGTGGAGAAAGAGTTTCTATACAATGCATTGGTTTTTTTAGTTCAATCCCCCATGGCATGTGCATAATTATTTGCTATCAAACACTTTGTTGTTTGTGGCTATATATAATAATTATTTTCATGCATGCCATGTTGTGTTTAGTGACGAGGTCAAATCAAACAATTTGTTGTTTGTTACAATATATAACGATGAACAAATAACTTTTTTAGTATGATGTTGAAATTATTTATATTTAAATAAGTTTATAACTTAATATTTTGACTTAAGACTTATCATATTATTTAGTGTATGTATGCTGAATTATGGTGTAAATTTATTAATTATTTACTCAATTAGAAAAATATTTTTACCGAATTGTATATGGAGATTTCGACACGACACGCCCATTAGTAAAATCCTGGATCCATCACTGTCTTTGGCTTATTATTGAATGAGTTTATTTTTAATGTCATGAAAAGTAACTTCACACCTCCATCATTAAAATCCTAGGTCCGCTACTGCTCCTACAATACTACTACTTCACAACTACAACTCCCCTTCTTATCCTTCATCTCTGATCACTTCATCCACCCTATGTCACATAGTATTACTCTCAGCAATACTTAGTGTCCTTCGACACCTAATGAGTTGGAGAAGATGAGTGTGATCCTGTATGCCTCCGTGATTGGGTACACCAAGATTCAACAACAGAGGTTGAGTACATTGCAGCTTCTAAACCTACAAAGGAGGCCATTTGGGTCAGAAAATTTATTTCTGAGATGGGAGTTATTCCTAGTGCGTCCAGTCCAGTGGACCTCTATTGTGATAATAGCGATGCCATTGCACAAGCCAATGAGCCTAGATCGCACCAGAAGTCTAAGCATATATTTCAGCGATATCACCTCATTCGAGAGATTATAAATGGAGGTGATGTAAAGATATGCAAGGTGCACATGAATTTGAAAATTGCAGATCCGTCGACAAAACCTCTCTCACAACCCAAGCATGAGGCGCACTTAAGCTCTATGGGTATTAGATACTTACGTGACTAAGTCTAGTGTATATGATAAAAGGAGTCATGTATATGCTTATGTAATACATATAATTGGTTATCTTGTTCCTGTAATAAATGTCTTTTATATTGATTAGCAAGTACATGACTTGTTTGTGAAACTCTTTATTTTATAATAATGTTGCTCAAAACGATCTCTCATCTCATATCGTCATGTGGGACAATGATGATTTATAAATTAACACATATGTCTGATTAATAATCATGTTTCACGGATCATAGACATGGAGATGTCAAATAAGTGATGTGGACACATGTTAGTGAACATGGTGTTGGATAGACCTACATGGAGTTGTTATCTCAAATGGTGTACTTGTAGAATCCTTAGACCTAAGATCATCATTGATTCCATAACTGGGTAGTTATAAAGGTTGTTTTAGTTGTGTTATGAAACATGTCTTAGGATGTGAGCGGTCAAGATGGAATTTACCCCTCTTAATAACATGATAGATGTTTCTAGGTCCCTTGAGATAGTTGGATCAGAAAAGTGCATGGCTATGCCACTATGACTAAACAATTACTCATAAATGAATCCACTACTTGATCGAGTGAAATGTCGATCTATCAACAAGGGTGACATGAATCTCACCTTGAGCTTGACTAATGTCATGTGTTAAAGCGATTGGTGTATGGGTATGTCAAGGTTCAAAAAATATGATTTTGTCCTTGTATGCATTTAGGAGTCAATATGTGTTGCTAGGTACCACTATTGATTTGCAATCCGAAAAAGGGTTTCTGGATAGCGGTTGTTTGTGTATGAACCTATCGGGACACACACTTATGGATATGAGATTCTAAACTTACAAGGATTGGCTCTTGTGCAACCAGGAGATGGATGAATACAAGAATTGGCTCTTGTGCAACTAGGAGATGGATGAATTTTACCCAAGAGAATTCTAGGGTAATCGGAAGTTTTGACTAAGGGCTTGAAGTTCTAGTTCCTGGAGCTTTCGGAAGTTCCGGTTCGAATAGAAGTTTCTGGCCACTCCAATTTCTAATTCCGAAAGAATTGGAAGTTTTGGGTATGATCCAGAAGTTCCGGGTTCTGGATGAACCAGAAGTTCCAGATTTGACCCGAAAGTTCCAAATCAAAATAAATTCAAAACAAAATGTTATTTTCGAAAGTTCTGGGCCTATGGGGCAAAAGTTCTAGACCAAGCAAACATACTAGATATGTTGGGCTTTAATACTAATTAAAAGCCCATTTGTGGGCACTGTATAAAGAAAGGAGGGGTTGGCACAAAAAAGCACTTGTTGCCATTGAGTTATAACCCTAGCCACCACCTCTCCTCTCCTCGGTCTCAATCATTGAGATCGACTTCTCCCTAGCTCTATCGATCAGTGCTAGCACGCCGACGCGAGGTGATCCCGTCCCTAGACATGTGGATACCGTGGAGGCACTACTCCAACAGTGGTGCTCGTCTACTTCATGTGGAGATTGCTGGATTATGTCATCTACATCGCCTACAAACAAAGTTAAGTGAGGATGCACTTCATAAACATCTTTTGTTGTACTGGCGCATCTCATGTAAGAATATAATGATCCAATTATATGCATGGTTCCTGGCTTAACGGTGTAAAATTTTGAATTTAATGCTAGCGTAGCCACCCTATATCCCAACGTCACCTTGAAGCATGGATGAAGTTTGGATGAGGTGGGTCATTCTTGGATTTTCCCAGTGTATCTCCTACAATCGAACATGGCGGATCAACTCCCTAGTGACAAAGATCCTCTCCTACGCAACAATGGCAATCCACATCCGTTTGAGGAACCAATCCTTCTAGGCGAGACAACTTGGATACAACAATTAGGCTCATCAGTAGTTACATGGTCACCATGCACATCATTGTCACCAAGCTCAAGTCCACCCAACACAACATGATCGGGAGCAACACAACATGGAGTCCGATGAGGCCTTTGTAGCTAGTGCTAAACTTCAAGACAATGATGCTTACTCATGCGTGTCTAGGGCTACAAGTGTCGGGTAGGCCATGGTTGTTCTAGTCCAAGACCCTCTTATGGCCCCCTCATTTGGATTTGTCACTTCATGAAGACTCACCTCCAGTCCTTTAGTAGAATGATGAAGACTCGCCATTATTGTCTACCATCGTAAGCGTCACCGTTCGTCCAATGCTCAATCTCTACCCCATTTGATAAATTGAGTGTATTCTATGTAATACTTTAAAAGTAGTTTATGGTGGTGGTGAATCTACCACAAACTCTCATTATCATTAAATATTATTTTATTATGTTTTATTATTTTTTTCAATGCACCAGTTTCTTATGGTCATTGTTGCTACTGATAAACTGAAGCGTGGGACCCCACCACACTTGCATCAAAACCACGCCACCGGAATCGGGGAAATTGCACATTTACCTCATAGTTAGAGGGTATTTGTAGATTTGCCCCATTGTTAAATGTATTTGCTATTTTGTTTCATAGTTGTTGTATATCCTTGCTATTTTGCCCCATTTCTCATTTCCCTGTTATTTTAATACCTCTTTTCTTTTTCAGAAATGACCAAATTGCCATTCGTTGATGTCTCATCCATCGCGTGCCCAAACAAAGCTGAATCAAGAGAAAAAGAGAATCACCACGTGATCGACGCCCATCCCGGCGAGGGCGGACTGCAGGCTGTGCCGCGCCGCCACCTGCAGCTGCTTGCCGCGGCCGCGCGCGCCACTAGCGAGGGCGAGATCGGCGGCTGCGGGGTCTGTGGGCGGGGCTGGGGCTGTCGCCGCTGCCGCTGAGTTGCTAATGGCGCCGCCGCTGTCTCCGCCCGCTCTTCGCCGGCTCCTCCTCCTTGTCCTCTCTCTCCTCATTACATCCGTGGCAGCGGAGAATGTAGAGGAGTTCACGGAGGAGCTGCTCCTGCGCCCACTCCCCGACCGCAAGGCGCTGGCTCACTTCCACTTCCGCTCCTCCGCGCCTCCCTCCGCCGCCCCCAGCCGCCACCACCACCACTTCCCCAAGGCCATCGCCCAGCTGGTACGTGCCCCGCTCGCCTCTTCCTCGCCCAGAGATAGATCTCGCGCTGCCGCTGCTGTTAGGTAGTTAGGGTTCGTGCGTGTCCGAATTGGGCCTCGCTTGTGTGAATAGGCCATGTAGAGTGGTAGAATTAGCCGAGATTAAAACATATGCTGTCTAAATTGCAGTATTAAGCTCAACAATTGCAAGTGTTGGTATGAGTCTGAACCACAAACTACTTTGCAGAAGCCGTGCCCATAGTATACATCTAAACAGAGTATATGATCAAATTTTTCTTATGAAAAAAGATGACATTTTTACTGACGCAAAGATCTGTGTAGTATACATCCTGTGCCCATAATTGCTTGTTGCTAATAATAGCTAACATTCTGAAATGTGCTATGGTTTAGGTTAGTAAGGTTTACCTAATGTGCCCATGATGCCTAAATATCCCTTGACGTGGCTTCTCTATGCTACTGGGTTTGTATTAAATAAAACCCTGATAGCTTTGTTCCTTCTGTCGCATCAGAAGGAGCCTCTATTCCTCTGTTTCCAGCGCATATTAAGAATGGTTTGGGTTACTGTTAACATTATGCGGCATTGTCTAAACAGGTCCATCAATTTCATATTAAGGAATTGGAGCTATCTTTCACACAAGGTCGATGGAACTATGAGCAGTGGGGCGGATATGATCCAATGTCGACAAATTATGCAAAGCCTCCTGGTGTTGAGCTATGGGCAACTTTTGACCTTCCTTTGGGTGAGATTGATGCGACATGGAAGAACCTGACACACACACTCTCAGGCTTGTTTTGTGCATCCATCAACTTTTTGGAGTCCTCCACTGCATTTTCTTCTCCTCGTTGGGGATTTAAATTGAATGAAGGGAATCTGCGATATGGTGCATTGCCCCGTGAAGCTGTGTGCACTGAGAATCTCACACCTTGGTTGAAACTTCTTCCATGTCGTGATAAAGCCGGGATAGCTTCTTTGTTGTACAGGCCTTCAGTTTATAAAGGATATTACCATTCTCAAAAGCTGAAATTGGCATCATCCAAATCTTTTGGTATTATTCTTGATCAAACACTGACAGTTGTTCTGCAACCAGATAGTGTCAGGGGTAAACAGCTGCATTCTGCTGATGGACAATTGCAACCCAGCTGGTCCATGAAAGATCTGTTTAACAGGAAGTTGTCAGGAAAATGCCTTGTTTCTAAATCCAGCAGAGTATTTTTTGAGATTGAGAAAAACATTGTTGACAAAGTTGACAAATCTGGAACTGAAGCTTCTTGGACTAATGAAATCTTTGTGTTATCATCTGCCCCAGACAGAGTGCTTAAAGAAATAAATAACATGGATGGCCATTCTTCTTCAATATGTGAATATGATGTTAGTAACTACAATGAGGATGCACCTTTGGATGTGGGCGTAACCTGGAAACTTCCCCTCATATGGTCTTGCACCCCTGCACCATATCATGCAAACAGATTTCTGATGGGTAGCGGAAATGAAAGAGGATCAATTTCTCTATCATTTATATCCACTAATATGCATAAACAGTTATTTGACGTCTCAAATGATTGCTCAATAAAAGCTGTAGTTTTCCAAGTTGTTCCGTGGTATGTTAAGGTCTATTATCACACCCTAGAAATTTTCATTGATGGGAACAATAAGGCTATATCAGAAGTAGTCGATAAGATTAATGTCACTCCCTCAGAAGACAAACTTTTTCCTGGTACTCTAGAAATGCTACTAAGATTCCCTTGCAGTATGCAATCGGCTGCCCTGTCTTTGGACTTCGACAAGGTATGTTGTGCTACTTAAATTACTTGAATCTATCTTACGGTCTTACCTTTCGATTGAAAAGTGTTTTTTCATGGCATTGTACTGTGTGAGTTTCCATGTTTTGTTCTCTTTGGGCATTCTTTAGTGATTTTGGAACTAAATTTCTTCCTTGATTTATGACTGTTTACACAAACAAATATTTCAGGGTTTTCTACATATAGATGAATATCCTCCTGATGCTAATCAAGGATTTGACATCCCATCAGCTTTGGTTACCTTTCCTGAATTCAATTCTAGCCGAAGTTATCCTGAAACTGATTCATTGTTTGTATCACCTTTGCTACGGACATTCAAGGTAGATATCTTCTGGCTTGATTAGTATCATCAGAAACAATAGCATTTTGACTACTTGTGGACAGAGATGTTCTGCTTTAATATTTTCTCATTGATATATCATTATGTCTTGAAGGAGGATGGCGTGGTCAAGTCATATACAGAAGTGTTGCTTGTTCCCTTGACAACTCCTGATTTCAGCATGCCATACAATGTTATCACCTTTACTTGCACTGTTTTAGCACTTTATTTTGGCTCACTACTTAATGCTTTGAGACGAAGAACTGGTGAGGAAGAGAGGGAGTTGAAAAAAGCAGGTAATCCTACTATGCTCATTTGTTTGCCTGTTTATGATGCCCACATTTCTTGTGTTATTTGATCCCGTTGATGATATTGTTTACCTGGATTGGATTTGAAATGTGAAGTTGCAAGTTAGTGCTCTATTTGGGCAACAGTTAATATCCTAGTTATGAATAATGATATACACATGTTTTTGCTTAGAACTGGAACATAAATTTAGGGCACAACTAGGAGTGTTCAGTGTTCACATCTGAAAGCGATAAGAATTAGTATGAGTTCTTTCAGGTATTAAGGCAATTCACAGTTTCACACTATGAACAGCAGAAAAAAATAATTCATACTTGTATGATGGCCCCATTTTATTCTAGCTGTACAGAGAGTCCATTTGGTTTTCACTTGCAATCTTGCGCACAGAGAGACCATTTGGTTTTTGCTTGCAATCTTGCTATTATGCCTAGTCTCTAAGAGCATTTTTCTTTTCTTTAGCATTTGATGAAACATTGCAAATTTATTTTGGGAAGTCCAGCACATTAAATAATTATCAATTATTCGACTTATTAGTTGAACTAGTGTTCAAGTAGGCTCTAGGCGTTAGTCGGGCGTTGCCTTGGCACCTAGCGCCTAGGCGGTGCCTAGGTTCAGACTAGTCAGCAAATCAACAGTGTACAGTGTAGATATGCCTTAGACTACCGGGTATCTCACTTTGAGTAAGAACAGAGCAGCAACAAATACAACAACAGAGCAGCAGAGAAATACAATAGAGTGACCAGCCAGCGTGGTGGGGAAGACTAACGGCAGATCGGGTGGCAGGCAGTGAGTGCAGCGGTGGACGGGTGGCGGGAGGCGGATCTGGTGGCAAACGGGCAGCGGGCGGCAAGATCTGGCAGTCGACGGGTGGTGGATCTCCTGCGTGGTGCCTCTATGTTTTCTCCTACCGCTCTCTCCTGCACTGTCCCACTCTCTCCCGCGCTGTCCTGCTCTTTGTTTTCACTTTTCTACCACAGCTCACTCTCTATTTTCACCCAGCAGGCTCGGCGCTGCTGTGCCTAGGTACCACCACGCCGCAGTGAACTGCCCAGACGCGGTGGTTGGCTGCCTTGGAACTTGGGCGTCCAGCTTGCCACCTCGACATGAATCACTGCGCTAAGGGCGATTTTTCGAACACTGAGTTGAACTGAACTACAGTGCACCTTATTTCTTATTTCCGTCTAGATTGCTTCATGGATTTTCCTATTTTACTGTTATTTTTATTGTTAGTACTATATGACGACTTTTCAGAGTACTTGTAAGATAGAAAATATGCTGACAAATTTTTTCAGCCAAAATTTATTGCGCTGGCAGAAACAAAAGATGAAAAGAATATATTTGAAGATAACATGGCTTAGAATTGTTTATGTTTGGGTGTTTATATTGTTCGTTGCTTTAACAATACATGTTATTTTGAACACTACATGGTCTGCCAAATATAATTTGTGTTAGCAAATAACTATATCTTTCTTTTTTTTGGTTTGACATGAACCATTCTCCTTGGATACTAGAGTTGCATTTCAGTATAGCCATTGAGGAACAGGGTTTTGTTAAATGTGTGTGGCATAAATTATAATTTTCAGGTTTTTCTTCAGTGTGTTCTCATTGGCTTTGTTTCCTTGATGTTGTGATGTACCACAAGAATAAGGAAAAACTATATTAGGTTATAATAGTTTATCTGGCCAAAATTTTGTATCTATTGTTCATGCCATTGGCAGTACCATCTGATCTGTTGTAGTTCTTGAACTGATCTTCATGCACCTTTTATGCATGAACAACTTTCATGCTTCATAGCGTTCTTTACTTTTATATCACCATCTCCTATAGTTTTGGCTTCTACATGATCATTTCACTATTATCACGTGTATATGACAGCTGGGAAGCGCGGGCTGATTCCTCTGTTGATAGCCAAGCTAAGGAGACGCAAGGTCGACCCAGTGCCACCAGGATCTTCGCCTGCATCTGTGCTGTCATCAAAGCTACTACTCAAAGTTGTATTTGTGGTGGTAGTAGCTGTTGCATTTCATCATTTTTCGAACAGTTGAGAATTGATGCCATTGTGTACAATTTTGAGCTAGTCCAAAACCACTGCTGTAGTCTGTAGATTTTATTAATGACATTTTATTTTTGTATCATACATTGTATTGCCTGTAGCGCACGGTTCAGTGCGTGCGTCCACAGCAAGAGTATGATTACATATACTGAACATTAAATGCACACCGTATCGTTGGATGCCTTGTCAGACACTGTTGGTGTTGGGTTTCTTCCATTGAACTGGCTTTTGATCCAATGGTGCTTCTCGCTTAGTTAGATCCGACGGCACTAAATTCTGGTGTGTTCGGAAAAATGACTGTTTCATATAAGACAAATGGTCCCTGTCCCTGTCTACGATAGTTAGGACACTATACCCTATCATATTTCATCTGTGTGATAGCTATAACTATAACCTAACACAAATGATAGGTCATCTACGGTGGGCCATAATATTTGACATGTGATCTATGTTATATTTGTGTTTGGGGCTTGTTTGGTTTTCAACCACACTTTGTCACACTTAAGGTTAGACAAGTTTGACTAAATTGACAGCTATTTGGATGTTACCACAAACCGTGGCAAAATTCTCTCTAATCTCACGTGTCAATGACTTAAAAAAATGTGGCAAGATTCTCTTAGACTTGTCAAAGTATAGCAAAGAATTTAATAGTCTCACCTTAGGCAAGTGTGGCAAATTTTATTGGTAAATGGTGGCTAGTAACCAAATATGCCCTTGGTTCCTAGCCACACTTTGCCACACCTAAGATTATGCAAGTTTGATTAAATTGGTAGCCGTTTGGTTGCTACCACAAACTGTGGCAAGATTCTCTTTAGTCCTATATGTCATTGACTTAAAAAGTGTGGCAAGATTCCGTTAGACTTGCCAAAATGTGTCAAAAAATTGGATAACCTCACCTTATAAAAATGTGTTGACACGAAAACGTGCCCCCGCACTTGGGTCAGTTCAATGATCCAAAAGTGTGCGGATACTTAGGGACGAGCCTAAGCGTAACACAGCACCGACGTCGTGTTCCGACTACCCTTAGCCGTGGTAAGGGGGGTGGAGTCGCCAAGTAATCAGATCACACAAAATAATCCAATTAGCCTAAAGAAATATATTAAACAGAATAAATCAGCAAACCGATCAGAGCCTGTCTGATTCGAAGTATGGTGCGAAGGGGGTCACCGAAGTGTACCTTCGACGTCTGGTGTGAAGTGTCCCGCCGAAGGGTACCTTCAGCGTTCGGACTGATCTGGCCGAAGATGAACTCCGAACGGATCTGAACGTAACAATCACCTCCAAACAACAGGGTTCGGCGTGAAGTCTCTGATATAGTAAGATACATAATAGTGACTCAAGCGCAACGCGCGAGCGTGGCTTCGTCCGGAGCGGAGTGCGAGCGTGGCGAAGCATGTCGTGATGAAGTCTGCTGACGGAGCATGCGATCGAAGCAGCAGTCTCGTCGAAGGGTGTTCTGGCAACCTTCGAAACTAATCTCTCAGCTCTGGACACCTCCGACGAAGTAGCTCCGAACGTGGAAACCAGCAACAGAGTGGATTCGAAGTACCAATTCGGCCTGAGGACCGAATTCTGCTAAGTGTTGCACTAGTGGCGAAGGTAGCAATCTGTTACACAGATTAGCGGATAATTCACAAGCGAAGTAACAAGGCGACATCAATCTATTACGTAAATTAACGGATACTTCACAAGCGAAGTAACAAGGATTACCATTATTCCGAAGTGGTCGTCGGAGGGCTTCCAAGCAAACCCACGAAGAGTACAGAAAAGTAAAGATAAAGTAAATGTGATTCAAAGCTAGGGCTTTATGGTTGATTTTTGTTTCTTACTCGTCGACCAATAAGCCATCTTGCTTTAACACCCTTAGAGAACCAAGATCTACTTCTACAGGTAGAACGGCTTCTTGTTCATATACTAACTCGTATGGACTAACTTTGGTAGCACCATGCTTTGCAATCCTACAAGCCCATAGCACCTCGGAAAGCACCTCATGCTACTGTTGATGGCAAAAAATGGCATTAATGGCTAGATTGTCAAAATATCAATTTTGGTGATTTGGGCCAAAAATACACATGTCTAGGGTCCGTCCGAAGCCCTACAAGGCCGAAGGTCCATTGAGCTATGGGCTCCGAAAGCCTCTAGCCAGCCCATGGCCTTCAGCCGGGAAGCCTTCGGAGACCCACGCCACCGAAGCTTCGGCCCGAGGAGCAGGCCTCGACGGGCCTGGCCGAAGCCCACTTCGGCAGAGATGGAGTTGTATGCGATTTTGGCTCAGTTTTTATCTCCATACGGCCGGGTTAATAGCAGATTAGATCAGAGATTAAGCCCCTATAAATAGAGAGGCGAGACTAGCGTAGAGGCCCCCCAACACAAATCAAACTCAAAGCCCTAGCTTTGATCGTATTTACTTTACCTTTATTTTCCTGTACCTCTTCGTGGGTTTGCGTGAAATCCCTCCGCCGGCCACTTCGGAACAGTGGTAACCCTTGTTACTTCACTTGTGAAGTATCCGTTAATCTACGTAATAGATTGCTTTCGCCTTGTTACTTCGCCAGCACACTTCGTCACAACAGGCTTCGCCATGATCGCACTCCACACTAGATGAAGTTACTCCTGCGTGTGGCCCCATGTCACCATTCTGTAATTTGCTGTATCAGAGACCTCACGCCGAACTCCGCTGTTCAGAGGTGATCGTCACGTCCAGATCCGTTCGGAGTCCATCTTCGGCCAGATCCGTCCGAACGCTGAAGCACCCTTCGGCGGGATACTTCGCACCAGACGCCAAAGGTACACTTCGGCGACCCCTTCGCACCAGACTCCGAAGTAGATAGGCTTCGACTGGTTGGCTGATTTTATTCTGTTTAACATATTTCTTTCGACTAATTGGGTTATTCTATGTGATCTGATTGCCTGGCGACTCCACCCCCCTTATCACGACTAAGGGTAGTCGGAACGCGACGTCGGTGCTGCGTCACGCTTAGGCTTGCCCCTAAGTATCCACACACTTTTGGATCGTTGGACTGACCCAAGTTCGAGGGCACGTTTCCGTGTCACACACACTTTTTGGTGACTCCGCTGGGGAAAGCTACGCCAATATAACAAATACATCTACATCGACCACCGGTACATCTACGTCGACTACTATGTCTAAACCGCCGATGGACACAATAGGAGGCGCAGATATTGACAACCGCAACATCTTGACGCCTACACTTGAAGATATCCCCGCAGAACACCGAGCATATATCGAGGCAAAGTTGAAGGCACTCCAAGACATGATGCTTGGGGGCTATGTTAAGACACGCGTAGGCTTCATCAAGCGTGACATCATCACCTCTGACCTCGCTCAGGTCCAGGTAACACCTGTATCGCCTCGTTTATCTTCTTTAGAGATTGAGCAAAAAATAGCCGCATCAGTAGATCAAGCCGTCAGCGCTTCGCTGGCCAACCGTTTAGATTCGGCAGTCAGCAACCAAGTAGAGGCGACTCTTAGGAGGTTCGGCTTTACTGAAGCCGTACCCCCGGTTCCTATTGCTAGTGCACCTCCGGCAACCCACACATACGATAGAAATAACAACAACACTGGCACAATCATGTCTCCGGCCTCAACACTTATGGCCGAGACTAATCATTACACCTACGGTCAAAATAACACTGCGTACCATGCGCCACCACCTGCGCCAGTACCCGCGCTGCCCGCACCACATGCGCAGGCACCTGGACACGAGCACGTCATACAGATAGCGCGCAGGGAAGAGGCCCACGGTCGACACGCTGATATCCCACCGCGTGTCGCGCCCTCGCATGAGAGGCGCGCACAAGAAACATGCCAAGATGACATAGAGGAGCGGGTCCGCGCACTATTTAGAGAGTGTGCCGGCTTCGTGCCCAAGGGATGGATTAGGGTTTACCGTAAGCCGTACCCCGACCATCTTGATACAGTACCCTACCCCTGCGGCTATAGAATCCCTGAATTCACTAAGTTCGATGGCAAGGGTAGCAAAACTACGCTAGAGCACATTAGTCAATTTTTGGCACAATGTGGAGAAGTTAGCGGTATAGATGCCCTAAAAGTTAGGCTATTTTCTCTCTCGCTATCCGGTACCGCTTTCACTTGGTTTTCGGCGCTCCCGCCGAACTCCATTCAGACGTGGGACGATTTAGAGCGAAAATTCCATGATTACTTCTACACAAGTGAGACAGAACTTAGGCTTTCACACTTGACATCGGTTAAACAGAAATCTAATGAGAATGCCTCTGAGTACATTAAGCATTTTAGGGATACTAGAAACCGATGTTTTAGCCTTAATATTTCAGAAAGGGACTTGTCGGAACTATCTTTTAATGGGTTGCGTTCCGAGATTAAAGAGAGGTTAGATAACCAAAACTTTTTAGAAGTTAGCCAAGTTTTGCAGCAGGCTCTGGCCTAGGAAGGCCGAGCTAAAGATAAAAGGTTCATTAAGACATTTAACAAGCCTAGGGCCGAGATCCACATCATGGAACGCTCTGATGAGGAAGAGTCAGAGGAGGAGGATTCGGCCGACATGTATGCAACCAAATGGGTGTGGAACGCTAAGAATAAACCCGTCACCTACTCCGAGTTGCGGCCATCTCCCACAAAGAATCGACCTAGTGAGGTCAAATACTCATTTGATATAACTAAATGTGATAAAATATTTGATTTTCTCTTAAAAAGCCAGCTTCTCAGGTTACCTAAGGGTCAACTTATTCCATCTACCGATGAGTTAAAGAAGCATCCGTACTATAAGTGGCATGATTCACATTCACATAATACTAACGACTGCAATGTTTTTCGACGGCAGATCCAATCGGCCATAGAAGAAGGACGATTGAATATAGACCATAATCCAAAGATGAAGCTGGATAAGGATCCCTTTCCCGTCAACGTCGTTGACCTTGGCGAGAAGAAGGTGTTGATTCGGTCAGAACAGGCCGAGTCGGAAGGACGTAATTGTTGGGGAACCGCGCACTCGCACGCTCATACCAAAGAACCCCGAGGTAGGAGTGTGGAAACAGAATATTAATGCCCCTTCGGCTAAAGCTCGCAAGAGGCCGAAGGTAACATACAATTGCTGTTAAACAAGCATCAAATAAAAGCCAAGGAAGCAGGTCCACACACTAAGAAGATAAAGCAACCGAGAGGTCCAGGACTCTCAGAGGGTAGCTTCGGACCGAAGCAGCCGAACCCTCCGCACGGAGGCTTCGGGTCACGGTGGCCTGACACTCCGCACGGTGGTTTCGAGCCACAATGGCCGAACCCCCCGTACAGTAACTTCGGCCCCCAATGGCCGAACCCCACACTGTGTTGGACTTCTCCGATGGGAGGCTTCGGCCCGCACTGGCCGAACGTACCTCCAGCCTAGCAGGACACTTCGCTGGTGTGGTCCGAAACGCCATCCACTCTGCCGAACCCCCTTCCGGGTAACGAGTTCGGCTCTCAGTGGGAAAGGCCACTAGAACCTCCGATGCCTCCGCAACCTAACATTATGCCTTGTTTTCCTTCGGAGCATTATGGATGGCAGGGACAAACAGACGCAGCGGAGGGGGGCATCGTCCACAGACTGTCCGTGGTGCCTCTGAATCGGACCATGCAGAGTGAATCCAAAGGGTGCGAGCACGCAGAGGCCGAAGTCAGGGAGTCCGAAGCCATCACCATCAGAGTTGGGTCTCAGGAAGTCCCAATCCCGGAGACTTTGTCGCCGAAGCCTGACGGAGGTAAGCCCCATGCTTCGGCTGGGCTCTGCGTCGAAGCCTGGTTCGATCGGCCGAACAAGGCCGGTCCATCCGTCGGGGTCCGCGGAGAAGGCCCCTCCGAGCGCAGGGTGCACAAGGCCGAAAGGCACAGTACCACTTCGGACAAAATAAATGGAAGCCGAACAGTAGCACCCGGCACCAAGCCGCAGCCATCTTGGGCCCCTCCAGGCATGTCCAAATCACAGAAGAGACGCCTGCAATGACTACGGGCACAGGAGATGCGCGAGAGGGAAGCGGAGGCCGAGTGTGACGCTATCTTCGAAGAAATCCGCCCTCGGCCAGCTACAAAATAGGTATGAAGGGAGAAGCCGGTTGAGATAACCAACCCGGCTCCTAGTCCGAGCGACGACGACGACGACATGCTCAGTCCGCACAGCGCTATCTTCGAGAAGCCCGAGGACTTGGCTCGCCATCTGAAGCCTCTCTATGTTAGAGGTCACATCGATGGAAAGCTGATTTCCCGAATGCTCATCGACGGCGGCGCCACCGTTAACTTAATGCCTTACTCGTTGTTGAAGAAACTTGGCAGGGACGAGGATGACCTGAAGAAGACCAACTTGATGCTCAACGGCTTCAACGGCGAGAGCTCCAAGGCCAAGGGCGTACTCTCTATGGAGTTGACGGTGGGCAATAAGACATTGCCAACAGCATTTTTCGTCATCGACGTACAAGGTAACTACAGTGTACTACTCAGGCGCGACTAGATTCACGCGAACAATTGCATTCCTTCTACTCTACACCAGTGCCTAATACAGTGGGACGACGATGAGGTGGAAGTCATTCCCGTAGATACTTCAGCCCAAGTAGCATTGGCCGATGTATTGGTTGACGCCGTCCATAACAAAGTAGAGTGTCTGTCAGGTAGAGACCTTTCAGATTACGATTTTGTTAGCGTATCTGGAGGACGTTTTGTACCAGTGTCTGTAAAGATGGCTGGAGTAGCACGACTGTTTTTGTATTAATAGTCATGTCTAGCAAGAGTAATCTAGATTGGCTAAAGTCTCGTGTGGAGCAATATCGGTCTAGTAAAGACAATATTGCCGAAGCCATCGGGGACTTTAGCGAAGTAGAGAAATTAGGACAAGGTTTTGCGTCGGCCGATCCCTTGGAGAAAGTCGACGTAGGTGATGGTAGCATCCTAAGGCTGACTTTTGTAAACCAACATTTACAGCCAGTGAAAATGCTGAAGTAATAAAGTTACTTCAACCGTATGTTGATTGTTTCGAATGGGAGTATAGGGAGATGCCAGGGCTAAGCCGCGAGCTCATAGAGCATCGGCTGCCTATCAAGTCCAGATTTAGGCCTTATAAGTAGCCTCCCCGTCGCTTTAATTTGGTCGTCTATGACCGAGTTAAAGAAGAAGGGGAGCAACTACTCAAGGCTGAATTTATTAGGCCATGCAGGTACGCGGAATGGGTCGCTAACATTGTGCCTGTAGAGAAGAAAGGGAGCGGCAAAATACGGGTTTGTATTGATTTTAGGGATCTGAACAGAGCCACTCCAAAGGACGAGTATCCAATGCCGATAGCCGACATGTTAATCAACGATGCTTCAGGACACAAGGTACTGAGTTTTCTTGATGGCAATGCTGGTTATAATCAAATCTTTATGGCCGAAGAGGACGTCTACAAGACTGCCTTTCGATTCCCTGGTTTTGTCGGTTTGTTCGAGTGGGTCGTCATGACCTTCGGTTTAAAGAATGCTGGTGCCACGTACCAGCGCGCTATGAACTTGATCTTTCATGACTTGTTAGGAGTTATGTTAGAAGTTTACATCGATGATGTCGTAGTCAAATCGGACGCTATGGGAAACCATTTAGCCGATTTGAAGGTTGCTTTTGATAGAATGCGGCAGTATGGATTGAAAATGAACCCACTCAAGTGTGCTTTTGGTGTGTCGGTGGGTACGTTCTTAGGTTTCATGATTCATGAGAGAGGCATAGAAATTGATCCTAAGAGACTTGAGAAGATTAGAAACATTGCGGCGCCGACATGCAAAAGGGATGTACAAAAATTGCTAGGCAAGATGAACTATTTGCGTCGCTTTATATCCAACTTGTCATCACCGCCTGTGGTGAGAGCACCTAAAGCCGGGATTCCGTTTCGGTTATACATCACCGCTGAAGATAGCGTGATTGGAGCCGTGCTAACCCAGGAGGTAGAGGGAAAAGAGTACATCATCACATTCTTGAGCCACCGCCTGCTGGACGCCGAAACCAGGAACACGTTTGTAGAACGATTGTGTTTATCACTTTACTACGTGTGCACCAAATTGCGCCATTATCTTCTCCCTACTACATGTGTTGTCGTTTGCCAAACCGATGTTATAAAGCACATGTTACAGAAGCCGATCCTAAGTGGAAGAATCAGAAAATGGGCTTACACGTTGATTGAGTACGACTTGGCCTACGAACCCCTGAGAGCGATGAAAGGTCAAATCGTAGCCAACTTTATAGTTGATCACCACATAGATGTCGCTGGAGTGACAACATTGCTCTAGTTGAGGTAGTGCCATGGAAACTTTATTTTGACGGTTCGGCTTGCAAGAGTGGCCAAGGTATTGGAGTGGTTCTCATATCACCTAATGGAATGCACTTTGAAATTTCGGCCCGTCTAGAATTTTCTTCCACTAATAACCAAGACAAATACGAGGCCTTATTGCTTGGTCTTGAATTGCTAGAATCTGTAGGTGCTAGACATGTCCACGCATATGGTGATTCTTTGTTAGTAGTACAACAAGTAGCTAAAAGTGCTCAATGGTTTAACGGCTTGCTGAATAGTTACTTGGATAAATGTCTAGGCATAGTTGCTACTTTCAATGACTTCAAAATCTCTCACGTGTCAAGAGAAGCCAATTCAGTCGCAAATGATTTGGCTCAGCAAGCATCTGGTTACCAAGTCAGGAGAGGAAAAAATTCTGTATTGGAGAAGCCGATGTTTGGTCTCACTGCCGAAGCCAGTAACGGTGGGCAGGCGCACACTCCGGGTCGAACCACTCTGGCCGCCGAAGGCCACTACGCGCCAAGGTCCCTGGATCGGAGTGATCTACCAACCGAGAGACTTGGCACGCCGGAGCCCATAGGTCGAAGCCTCCCGCACGAAGGAGGCTTCCCGAAGTCCGAAACCTCTGGAGGGTTTCGGCCCAGTACACTCCGAACAGCCACCCTGGCCAGGCTTCGGCAAGAGCTGAAATGGCTCGGGGGGTACCCCGAAGTCAGTAATTTATAAACTTTTTCAGAAGGCACGCCAGCGAGACCCTCTGAAACCTATAAGGGCGATTGGAGAATCCCAATCGTCTAGTATTTGAGAGACCCTAGCCAAAGGGTTGATCGAAAGGTTCGGCGACAAGCATTCAAATTCGTGTTGATAGACGACACATTGTACTGCCGAACCATCGATGGAGTACTATTGAAGTGTTTAAACCATGAACAATCCCAGGTAGCTACGGGAGAGGTCCATGAAGGGCTTTGCGACACTCATCAGTCGGCCCAAAAAATGAGTTGGATGCTCAAAAGAGCGGGTTTTTATTGGCCGACTATGACTGAGGATTGTTTCAAGTACTATAGATGGTGTGAAGCATGTCAGAAGTTTGGCAACATTCAGATAGCTCCTGCCTCATTACTCAATCCTATTGTCAAGCCATGTCCGTTTCGAGGTTGGGGTTTAGATTTCATCGGCCAGATTCACCCTCCTTCCTCAAGAGGGCATCGGTTCGTGTTGATGGCGACAGATTACTTCACTAAGTGGACCGAGGCCGTACCTCTCAAGAACATGACTCACAATGAGGTACGTGATTTTATCTTCAAGTACATCATACATAGATTCGGCATTCCTCAAACTCTTACTACGGATCAAGGTAGTTCATTTGTTTCTAGAGAAGTAAGGGACTTCGCCGAATATTATGGTATTAAGTTGATAAACTCTTCACCTTACTATGCTCAGGCCAATGGTCAGGCCGAGTCTAGTAATAAAACCGTAATTAAGCTCATTAAGAAGAAAATTGAAGAGTTTCCTAAAAGGTGGCATGAAGTACTTTCCGAGGCGCTATGGGCTTGTAGGATTGCAAAGCACAGTGCTACCAAGGTCAGTCCATATGAGTTGGTATATGGACAAGAAGTCGTTCTGCCCGTAGAGGTAGATCTTGGCTCCTTAAGAGTGTTAAAGCAAGACGGTTTATCGATCAACGAGTTTGAAGCTCTTCTGAAGGATAATCTGGAGGAAGTGACCGATAAGAGACTAAGGGCTTTAGAAGCCATAGAAGTAGACAAGAAGAGAGTAGCTAGAGCCTACAATAAGAAGGTCAAACCAAAATCGTTTCAAGTAGGAGATTTGGTTTGGAAGACGATTTTACCCTTAAGCACGAAGAGTCTCAGATTTGGTAAATGGTCACCTAGTTTGGAAGGTCCTTTTAAGATAGCCGAAATAGCTCCCGGCAATGCCTACGTGTTGGAATCTCTGGAAGGAGAGCGGTTTCGAAGAGCTTTGAATGGTAGGTACTTGAAAAGGTATTTCCCAAGTG
The DNA here is from genome assembly GCA_019279435.1 of Zizania palustris. Taxonomy (NCBI): domain Eukaryota; kingdom Viridiplantae; phylum Streptophyta; class Magnoliopsida; order Poales; family Poaceae; genus Zizania; species Zizania palustris. The sequence goes on along the minus strand of JAAALK010000081.1, from coordinate 35,238,191 downwards.
TGTGGCAAACATCATAAAAAGTGTCGAAAAGCCGATATGGATGGTATCGTCTTCAGCTCGTTGTGCTTTTAGTTCACTCAGTTCACTAAAAGGTAGGGGTGCATGTGTTGATAGCAAAAAATGGCATTAATGGCTAGATTGTCAAAATATCAATTTTGGTGATTTGGGCCAAAAATACACATGTCCAGGGTCTGTCCGAAGCCCTACAGGGCCGAAGGTCCATTGATCTATGGGCTCCGAAAGCCTCTAGCCAGCCCATGGCCTTCGGCCAGGAAGCCTTCGGAGGCCCACGCCACCGAAGCTTCGGCCCGAGGAGCAGGTCTCGACGGGCCTGGCCGAAGCCCACTTCGGTAGAGATGGAGTTGTATGCGATTCCGGCTCAGTTTTTATCTCCATCCGGCCGGGTTAATAGCAGGTTAGATCAGAGATTAATCCCCTATAAATAGAGAGGCGAGGCCAGCGTAGAGGCCCCCCCAACACAAATCAAACTCAAAGCCCTAGCTTTGATCGTATTTACTTTACCTTTATTTTCCTGTACCTCTTCGTGGGTTTGCCTAGAAGCCCTCCGTCGGCCACTTCGGAACAGTGGTATCCCTTGTTACTTCGCTTGTGAAGTATCCGTTAATCTACGTAATAGATTGCTATCGCCTTGTTACTTCGCCTATGAAGTATCTGCTAATCTGTGTAACAGATTGCTACCTTCGCCACTTGTGCAACACTTAGCAGAATTCGGACCTCATGCCGAATTGGTACTTCGAACTCTCTTGTTGCAGGTTCTCACGTTCGGAGCTACTTCGTCGAAGGTGTCCGGAGCTGAGAGATCAGTTTCAGAGGTCGTCAGGACACCCTTTGGCGAGATTGCAGGCTCCGACGACAGGCTTCACCGCACACTTCATCACAACAGGCTTCGCCACGATCACACTCCGCACTGGACAAAGTTATGCCTGCGTGTGGCCCCGCGTCACCATTCTGTAATTTGTTGTATCAGAGACCTCACGCCGAACCCCGCTGTTCGGAGGTGATCATCGCGTCCACATCCGTTCGGAGTCCATCTTCGGCTGGATCCGTCCGAACGCCGAAGCACCCTTCAGCGGGATACTTTGCACCAGATGCCGAAGGTACACTTCAGCGACCCCTTCGCACCAGACTCCGAAGCAGATAGGCTCCGACTGGTTGGCTGATTTTATTCCATTTAACATATTTCTTTCGGCTAATTGGGTTATTTTGTGTGATCTGATTGCCTGGCTACTCCACACCCCTTATCACGACTAAGGGTAGTCGGAACGCGACGTCGATGCTGCGTCACGCTTAGGCTTGTCCCTAAGTATCCGCACACTTTTGGATCGTCGGACTGACCCAAGTGCGGGGGCACATTTCCGTGTCAACAGCCACCTTTTAGGGGATTCTTCAATTTTCTTCCTATTGAGCTTAATCACGGTTTTATTACTAGACTCGTCCTGACCATTGGCCTGAGCATAGTAGGGTGAAGAGTTTATCAACTTAATACCGTAATATTCGGCGAAGTCCCTCACTTCTTTAGAAACAAATGAGCTACCTTGATATGTAGTGAGAGTTTGAGGAATGTCGAATCTATGTATGATGTGCTTCAAGATAAAGTAAAGTACCTAGTTGTGAGTCATGTTCTTGAGAGGCATAGCCTCGGTCCACTTGGTGTAGTAATTCGTCGCCATCAACATAAATCGATGCCCTTTTGAGGAAGGAGGGTGAATTTGGCCGATGAAGTCTAAACCCCAACCTCAGAATGGCCATGGCTTGACAATAGGATTGAGTAATGAAGCAGGAGCTAACTGAATATTGCCAAACTTCTGACATGCTTCACACCCTCTATAATACTCAAAACAATCCTCAGTCATAGTTGGCCAGTAGAAACCCGCTCTTTTGAGCATCCAACCCATTTTCTGGGCCGACTAATGAGTGCCACAAAGTCCTTCATGGACTTCTCCCATAGCCACCCGGGACCGTTCGTGGTCTAGACACTTTAACAGTACTCCGTCAATGGTTCGGCGATATAGTTTGTCGTCTATCAACACAAATTTAAATGCTTGTCGCTGAACCTTCTGATCAACCCTTTGGCTAGGGTCTCTCAAATATTGGACGATTGGAATTCTCCAATCACCCTTATAGCTTCGGAGGGTTTTGCTAGACCACTCCCTGAAAAAGTCTCTAGGCTACTGATTTCGGGGTGCCCCGGAGCCCTTCCTACTTCTACCGAAGCCTGACTAGACTAGCCGTGCGGAGTGCATCAGGCCGAAGCCCCCTACCGGAGGGTCCGGGCTCCCGGAGGCCCTCACTATGCGGAGGAATTTGGCTCATGGTCTCCGGCATGCCAGACCCTTCTGTGGGCAGAGTACTTCGGTTCTAGGACCTCGACACGCGGTATCCTCTGGCAGCTGGAGGAGGTTTTTGCACACATAGCACCGGCATCATTGGGCTTCGCCAAAATAGCATCCCAACAATGCCAATTGGAAAAATAGCATTACAATAGTTGGCAATTTGAACATATGGCATCCCCATCCACTAAACAAGTTTTTGCAGTTTTTTCCATGTGGTCTACCAGTTTTGCCCTTCCTGTGTGCAAAACCCTCTCAGCCCCAGCTTCTTCTCCTCTCCCAGCTTCTTCTCCTCTCAGCATTACAACGGCGCCCTCGGCCCCGCGCCCCGACGTCCGCCCCGGCCACCACGCCCTCCGCCGCCGCCCTCCGCCCCCGGCCACCGCGCCCGACATCCGCCCCTGCGCCCTCGGCCCTGCGCCCTCCGTCCCTGCGCGTATTTGTTGCTTTCTGAATATTCTGAAATGTATATGCAGGTGGATATCAGCACCATGCTCGAGGAGGCTGCCCATTATGTGAAGTTCTTGCAGCTACAGATCAAGGTAAGAAACAATGTAAGATCTAAATGCTAAATGTAACACCTCAGTTTCTTTTCTGGGCTATGTCTAATCAGATAGATTTATCATGATCAGATGCTTAGCTCTGATGAGCTGTGGATGTATGCACCGTTCGCTTACAATGGCATGGGCTTAGGAATCGATCTGAATATCTCCCCTACCCAGTGATGGGTCCTATTCACAGTCGACTTGATTTGCCGTATGCCAAGGGCACATCTTCAAACCGGAAGGATAAGTCATAAGATCCCATCAAAATTGATATTCTGGAGCGTCATCTTCTCTACAAGCTGAAGCCGTTCCTTCCATAGTTCCATCTTAGCCACACGAGTTGTGTCCAATGTATTCCGTGACAAGAAGCAAGGCTCTCACACAGCTACAGGAAGTCAATGCACATGGTAGTAGTTGATGGGAACATCACTACATCAGGCTGATCCTTGGTCGTAATTCAATGCAATGGATCACAGCAGCACGTATACACATCCAAGAAAGAAAAAAAAGAAGCAAACTGGAGACGTACACAGCAAGTAGCATGTGGCCGGGGCGGAGCGAGGCGGAGGGCGCAGGGCGCAGGGCCGAGGGCGCCGGCGGAGGGCGCGGTGGCCGGGGCGGACGTCGGGGCGTGGGGCCGAGGGCGTCGTTGTAATGCTGAGAGGAGAAGAAGCTGGGAGAGGAGAAGAAGCTGGGGCTGAGAGGGTTTTGCACACAGGAAGGGCAAAACTGGTAGACCATATGGAAAAAACTGCAAAAACCTGTTTAGTGGATGGGGATGCCATATGTTCAAATTACCAACCATTGTAATGCTATTTTTCCAATTGGCATTGTTGGGATGCTATTTTGGCGAAGCCCAACGATGCCGGTGCTATGTGTGCAAAAACCTCCAGCTGGAGGGGTCCGACCCGGAGGGTGCACATGTCTGAAGTTATTGGCTTCGTTAGTGAGACCAAACATCGGCTTCTCCCATACAGAAAATTTTCCTTTCCTGACTTGGTAACCAGATGCTTGCTGAGCCAAATCATTTGCAATCAAATTGTCCTCTCTTGACATATGAGAAATTTTGAAGTCATCAAAAGTAGCAACTATGTCCAGGCACTTATCCAAGTAGCTGTTTAGCAAGCCATTAAAACATTGAGCACTCTTAGCCAGTTGTTGTACTACTAACAGGGAATCATCATGCGCATGGACATGTTTAACACCCTTGAAGTCTAACAATTCAAGCCCTAGCAGTAAAGCCTCGTGTTTAGCTTAGTTATTAGTAGAAGGAAACTCTAAACAAGCCGAGGTCTCAAAGTGTACTCCGCTAGGCGATATGAGAACCACCCCGATACCTTGGCCATTTTTGCAAGCTGAACCATCAAAGTAAAGTTTCCACGGTATTACCTCAATCAAAGCAACATTGTCGCTCCAACTGACGTCTATGTGGTGATCAACTATAAAGTTGGCTAAGATCTGGCCTTTCATAGCTCTTAGGGGTTCATAGGCCAAATCGTATTCAATCAAAGCGTAAACCCACTTTCTGATTCTTCCACTTAGAATCGGCTTTTGCAATATGTGTTTTATAACATCGGTTTGACAAACGACAACACATGTAGTAGGGAGAAGATAATGGCACAATTTGGTACACGCGTAGTAAAGTGTCAAACACAAACGTTCCACAAACACGTACCTGGTTTCGGCATCCAGCAGGTGACGGCTCAAGAACGTGATGATGTACTCCTTTCCTTCTACCTCTTGGGTTAGCACGGCCCTGATCACGCTATCTTCAGCAGCGATGTATAGCCAAAACAGAATCACGGCTTTGGGTGCTCTCACCACGGGCGGTGATGACAAGCACTCCTTGATTTTCTCAAAGGAACTTTGCTGGCTTGCCCTCCAAGTGAACTCGGCCTCGTTCTTTAGCTGGAGTATGGGGAAAAATGCATCAATCTTGCCAGACAAGTTAGATATGAAGCGATGCAAATAATTCATCTTGCCTAGCAACTTTTGTACATCTTTTTTGCATGTTGGCGCTGTAACGTTTCTAATTTTTTCCAGCCTCTTAGGATCAATCTCTATGCCTCTCTCATGAATAATGAAACCTAAGAACTTACCCGTCGACACGCCAAAAGCACACTTGAGTGGGTTCTTTTTTAAGCCATACTGTCGCATCCTATCAAAAGCAACTTTTAAATCGGCTAAATGGTTTCCCATAGCGTCCTATTTGACTACGACATCATCAATGCAAACTTCTAACATAACTCCTAGCAAGTCATAAAAGATTAAGTTCATAGCACGCTGATATGTGGCGCCAACATTCTTCAAACCGAAAGTCATAACGACCCACTCGAACAAGCCGACAAAACCAGGGCATCGAAAGGCCGTCTTGTAGATATCCTCTTCGGCCATAAAGATTTGATTATAACCAGCATTGCCATCAAGAAAACTTAGTACCTTGTGTCCTAAAGCATCATTGATTAGCATGTTGGCTATCTGTAGGACCGAAAGTAGCGACCAGAGGGGGGTGAATGGGCGCCTTAAAAATTCTTTCGAATCAATGGCCTATTCCCAATACCCAACGCACCTCAAAGATACTACGCAGCAGAAAATAAACAGAAGGCCTAAGTCTAAAGGTTTCTAACCTAGAAGCATCTGATGATAAACAGTATAAAACTAAGTAGTGCAAACTAGGCAGATGAACAAATTATAACAGGCCTAAACTTCTCAATGAAATGATCTAAGTATGTATAAAGTGAAATGAGAAGTTACTGTCCAAAGTTGTCTCCTGTTCGGTACTCGGCGAAGCCCCCTTCGCACGTCGAGGTATGCTTCGGAGGTTGGTGTCGGAGTCTGTCCGAAATGCCGAAGGTGTCACTGTCTAGGCTAGTTCGAAGTGATAAGAAGCGAAGAGTACTTCGGAGCGAAGTAAAACAGTGCCGGAGCTCGGTTCGAAGTATACACTTCGAAGACAAGTCTTCGCACACAGCTTCGACTCACGAGCTTCGGAGCGAAGTAAAACAGTGCCGGAGCCTGCTTCGAAGTATGCACTTCGAGGACAAGACTTCGAAAGTACTTCGAACCGAAAGCCTCAAAGCTAAACCTTCGAACACGAAACTTCGAACACAAAGCTTCGAACACACAAACAGACAACCTTCGAACGTAGGAGCGAAGTCTGTCACGTGACAGAAAATCAAGTCCGAAGCCTACCCTCTACCTTCGAAAAGGGAAAACTTTGGGAAGAGAAACGAAGGCAGACACGCCACAAAGAAATCCAAGCGAAGTCTATCAGAACAGACAAACTTCGAACCCAACTTCGAAACCTAAAGAAGTGTGTGCTTCGAACAGATAGATTCGGAGTATGCTAGTTCGAAGTATGCGATGCTGTCCATACAGGAGGAACTTCGAATCTAGCAACTCAGACACAAAAACTGAAGTTCGAAGTCTGAGTGAAGCCTTTAAAGAGGTTCGATCGGAGCCTGCCTCACGAAGTTGAGGGGCTTCGCACGGGACCGAGCTTCGCCAGACACACCAGGAAAAAGCAAAAGAGACTGTCTGCTTCGATCAAGAAGCTGGGCGATAGAAGGTGAAAAGCTGCAGCCGAACACTGTAGCTACAGCAAAGCAGTACTACTTGCAACAGCAAGAACTAGTACTACCACCGTGAAGAACACACCCAGCCGAAGAAGCTTCTCTTCAAGAATAAATTCAGCAGCCCGTAGGTAAGGCAATAACTCCCCAAACCAAACAAAATGCAAGCAATAAATTCACCAGAGTTCAAAGATTAAATGCATCCAAAAGATTTGAGCCAAAAGAATGCAAGAACAGGGAGAGGAAAGCCCCTGGCGGCGCACACAGGAGAGAGAAGGGAGACAAAGTGACCCAAAAAGGTGGATTTGATTTCAGCACAAAGGGGTAGTCCAAACCCTAGGGATTGGGGTGCTATTTATAGGCAGCCCAACACTAGGAATATTCTACCAGCCCCTTAGGGTTTTTACAGACTCAAAAATACAGAAAAAGACTCTACTGCCCTTAGGTATTTTTACAGACACAACTGACTGACTGTGGGCCTAGAGTAACAGATGACATATCCTGAAGCTATTCTTCTGGACAGTCGGATACAGAATCAACGGTTGTCAGTTTTACGCCGAAACTGACAAAGCCTCCACCAGCTTTGCACCAGGTACCCGGATTGGGCCGGCCCGACCCCGCAGCTCTCTCAGCCCGGCAATCGCTCACCGCCCGTGTACCTGAGTCAGTCCTGGTCAACAGCCCAGTGGGTCTTCTACTGCTTCTGGCCCATGCACCCGGATTGGGCCAGCCCGACTTCGCAGCCTCCTCTGCCCGACAGTCGCTCGCTGCCCGTGTACCTGAGTCACACGCGGCCCATGAAACAGCAGATCTCTTTTCTTCTTCAGTCCTTGTTGACTATCGTTGACAATGACTCATCACTTCTAGAGCCATGAGGCCCACGCTATTCAGCATGGCTCCTCAATCTCCCCCTTGATGAGTGCATTGTCAACATTCCTCAATTCTCAGCTCTTCAGCACCTGTGAACCAAATGTGGAAACACGAAAACAAAACACAAGAAAACAAGAAGAAGAAAAATAAGGTAAAAGTTTAACCTTAATGACCAAAAGCCGAACAAAAGCAAAAAGCGGTCATTATGATTAACCAAAACACCAAAAGCTCAAAATGAGTGCGATTTTAGAACAACAAGGATATCAACAGAGTAAGAACTCCCCCTTCAACTCTGATCCCAAATTTTCTCCCCCTTGTTGACAAGTGAACTCATCAAGCACTCAAAAGAGACACAGACTCCCCCTGAAATGCAACTCCCCCTCAAAATATGCAGGGAATGCAACTGGGTTGCAGGTGGAGTGTAGAGAGCATGCTTCTTAGATATGATTGACTGCAAATACAGTGTCTAACAGGTATAGCAGGAGAAATACTGTCTAGGACACATGGCATGATCAGTGCAAAAGATGATATCTAAAGAAAGTCATTTAGCACGCATTTTTCAGTTTTTGCAAACAAAAGCATCACCACATTGTCTAGTAAATAAGCAAGGTAAAGCATGAGATGCAGAAGCTAACTGATATCTACCAAGATAAGCATTTGTTCAAAACAAATTGCTTCAGCAAACTTGTTATCCCTTTAAAGTTCAGGCTTTTTCATTTTCCTTTGTCATTTTTGCCAAGGGTTATTTGCATGTCAAACCTTATGCTAACCGACCAAGTCAAGCCTAGGCCAGAACTGGGCCATCAGAAGCTTAAGACATTGGTCTTGGCATACACTACACTGTCCTAGTTCATACCAAAGTGCTATGGTAAGCAATCCAGAACAATATAGTGCGACACAGCAAACCCACTTGGATCTTTTCAACTTAAACACAAAAAGGCATGGAATTTTTCATTCATTTTTGATTTTTATCATTTTTATAGCACATTTTCCATGTTAAAGCATAAAGATGTCCAAGTTGCATATCTGCATCTATGTGATGAACTAGCTACAAGGCATGTAACAAATAGCAAAAGCATTCAGCCTACACATGCTAGTTACCAGAAGCAATGGTGATCATTTTACAAGTTGAAAGCGTAAAAGCCATGCATATGACAGATATCAAACATGTCAAGCGAACTGAATCAAAGCATGATCATTGACAAGTAATCAAAAGCATGTACCAGCTAGAATAAGTAAAGCAATTCAATCATATAACAGAAGCAGACTCAGAAGTGTGATATGTGAATATGTATGATATGAACACACACAAAAGGACTCACGAAAAGAGTAAAAAAGAAAGAAAACTGACACAAAAATATCCTAGAAAGGATACACAACACCCAAATCCCCTCGTAAACGCTCAAATGTAGACTGATCTAGGGGTTTGGTAAAAATGTCAGCCAACTGATGATGGGTATCAACATGAATAAGGTCAATGACACCTTTCTCATATTGATCCCGCAAGAAGTGAAAGCGCACATCAATATGTTTGGTTTTTGAATGGAGACACGGGTTTTTCCCTACACTAATAGCACTCGTGCTGTCGCAAAACAATGGAACCCTGGTAGGAAAGAGCAACCCAAAGTCTCGAAGAGTGGAAATCATCCAAACCATTTGAGAGCAGCAGCTACATACTCAGCCTCTGTGGTCGAAAGAGCAACTCCAGATTGCTTTCGAGAAGACCAAGATACAAGGGAAGAACCAAGAAACTGGCAAGTATCGGAAGTCGACTTGCGATCCAACCGGCACCCACCAAAGTCGGCGTCCGAAAAGCCAGATAAATCAAGTGATGATGATGCTGAATAATAAAGACCAAGATCAGGCGCATAGGTGAGATACCTGAAAATGCGCTTGACAGCCTGCCGGTGAGACGCGCGTGGTGAAGACTGAAAACGCGCGCAAAGTCCCACGGCGAACTGTATGTCTGGTCTTGTTGCTGTTAAGTACAACAGCGACCCGATCATCCCTCGAAATTCTCTCTCATTGACCTTGACACCGCTCTCGTCCTTGTCCAAACCCCCAGAAGTGCCCATCGGGGTCATCTGCGGCTTCAATTCACCACCAAAGTCAAATTTCTTAAGCATGTCACGAGTATACTTACCTTGGTGGATGAAAGTGCCGTCCTTGGTCTGCTTGATCTGGAGCCCTAAAAAGTACTTAAGCTCACCCATGAGGCTCATCTCAAACTCACTGTGCATCTGCTCAGAAAACTTGGACACAAGAGAGTCAGTAGTACCGCCAAAGATAATATCGTCCACGTAAATCTGAGCAACTAAAAAGTCTGAAGCATCTCTGAGCAAGAAAAGAGTTTTGTCCACAGAACCCATTGCAAAGCCCTTCCCCAACAAAAATTGCTTTAACCGGTCATACCAAGCCCTAGGGGCTTGCTTCAACCCGTATAAAGCTTTGTGCAACTTAAAAACATGTCGAGGAAACTTAGGGTTCTCAAAACCGGGGGGTTGCCTAACATACACCTCCTCTTCTATGAACCCGTTCAGAAAAGCACTCTTAACGTCCATTTGAAAAAGCTTAAAACCCTTCGAAACGGCAAAAGCTAGAAGAATACGAATGGACTCAAGACGGGCAACAGGAGCGAAGGTTTCTTCGAAGTCAATACCTTCCTTCTGGCAATAACCCTGGGCAACTAGTCGAGCCTTGTTGCGCACTACAACCCCATCTTCACCTTGTTTGTTTTTGTATACCCACTTGGTACCTATGGGGTTGCATCCAGGTGGCGGCTCAACTAGTGTCCAAACCCGATTGCGGACAAAATTCTCAAGCTCTTCTTGCATAGCATTAATCCAATTAGAATCAGAAAGAGCATGAGAAATGTCTCTGGGCTCAAAAGATGCAACAAACGCAGATTCAGCAAACACAGCGAGAGAGGCAGAAGAACGCAAAGTCCTCTCAGTCAAATCACCAATGATGAGCTCTGAGGGGTGGTCACGCTGAACTGCTCGGGTTCCCTGGTGATCTGAAGTCACCTCACCGGAGTCAGCGGCTGGCACCTCTGGACTCGACTGAAGGGGCTCGATCGAAGTGGAAGAAGTGATCAGAGGTCCGCCTTCATCATCAGTCGAAGTCACAGAGGGTGTGGGCTCTGCGGGGGATGCAGAAGGTCCGCCCTCAACAGCAGCTGGAGTATCCTCATCTTCCTCGAAGATGGACTCTCCGAGCTCATCATCACCAGAAAGCTCAAAAGAAGGAGTCAAAGAAGGCAAGGACTCATCAAAAGAAACCTCACACGTCTCGACAAGCAGCTGGGATTCGAGGTTCCAAACACGGAAGCCTCGAGAATGCAATGCATAACCAAGAAAAATACCATCCCAGCAACGAGACTCAAACTTGTCCAAATGCCCTCCCTTCTTGAGCACAAAGCACTTGCAGCCAAACACTCGCAAGTGGGTCACCTTGGGCTGTCTGCCAAACCGCAACTCATATGAAGTCTTACCAATGTAAGCTCGAAGAAAAATACGGTTGGCAAGATAGCAAGCCGTGTTCATGGCTTCAGCCCAAAAACGCCTAGGAGTCCTGTGCTCATCGAGCATCGTCCTGGCCATCTCAACTAGCGTGCGGTTCTTTCGTTCCACAACGCCGTTTTGTGGGGGAGTGTAAGGAGAAGAAAACTGATGGTCCAGACCCTGATCACCACAGAAGCTGACGAACTGAGAGTTCTTGAACTCAGAGCCGTTGTCGGAGCGAATTGCTCGCATTCGGCCATTGTTCTCATTCTTCAGCTTCAAAATCAGGTCATGGACAAATTGAAAAGTTTCATCCTTAGACTCCAAAAAGAAAACCCATGAGAAACGAGAAAAATCGTCAACAATCACAAGTGCATACCACTTCCCACCGACTGAGCGTACCCGAGCTGGACCTACAGTGTCCAAATGTAAAAGCTCGCCTGGATACGTAGTCATCACCTGAGTCACAGGTGAGTGAGAAGCGGCAACCATTTTCCCATGACGACAGGGATGACAAACTAGATCCTTCTCCATTTTAAGCTTGGGCAATCCTCGGATGAGGTCCATAGAGCTTAACCTGACTAGCAGATCAAAACTCAAGTGACCTAACCTCCTATGCCACTTCCAGAGCTCAGAAGAAGATCCAGCAATCAAACAGCGAGAAGGGCCAAAAGAACTAGAGAAGTCAATTCGAAAAACTTTACCGAAGGGTAAAATCTGACAAACCAAAGACCCTCTAGAATCAACCACAGAAGAATTGCCCTTCTTAAAACGCACTTCCAAACCATCCTCAAGAAGTTGCGAAACAGAGATTAAATTAAAGTTCAGATTTTTAACCAAAGCAACATTCTTTAAAGAGAAATGGTCTGAAATGCTAATTGAGCCTATTCCACTTACTTTCCCTTGACCACTGTTCCCGAACGTGATGTACTCTTTGGAGCTCGGGGGAGTGAGACTGGAGAACCATCTGCGATGTCCCGTCATGTGGCGAGAGCATCCTGAGTCCATGATCCAAACATCCTCCAGTCCCCGGTCCTGCACAATCAATGTCTGTAAGTGGGAGCAAATGGTCCGGCACCAGGTTTAGCAAAAGAGCTAAACCAGTGTCGAGCCATCTGCTCAAAAGATGGAAAGCGAAAACCATCAAAAAAGTTTGGACCAAAACGCGGCTCAAAACGCGGTCCACGGTCCTTCCTAACCCTGCGGCCACGAGGTCCAGAACCGTAGCCAACACGGTCTGGAACTCTGCCGGAACGAACACCACCAACTGGAGCACGGGCAAGAAAACCGTCTCCTCTACCACCACCTACACGACGCGGCCTGGCCTCCAGCCTCTCCCCGCGCCGAGGAACATGCAGTCTACCACCCTGCTGGTAGAACTGCACCTGATCACTACGAGCCCTCTTTGCTCTCTCAACCCGCTTCCTCCTGAAGCAAAACTCCGCAAGATGCCCGTCTCTCTGACAGTACTCACAATGATAGGTAGGCTTCTTGGGATGTGGTTGAGGCTTGGGGTTCTTGGGCTTGGTAGTGTTTGGTGTGGTCTTCTTGGGCTGAGAGGGTCCAGGAAGAGAGTCTAGAGAAGAGTGGAGGTGTTTGGGCTTAGGAACCCAGATAGGCTTCTTGGGTGGAGCTTTGGGTGGTTCATGGATCACTCCATCCTTGGGCTGACAAGCCTGGGAGGTCTCAGTGGAGTGAGTCTTGGGATACCTCTGCTCTGGAGTCATTTTACTCCACTCCACTGCCCGGCTGAGGGCACTCTCAAAGTCAGCCTTGGTGTAGGTGTAACCTACTCCAAACTCATCCTTCCTCTTGAACTGCTGGATCATCATGCCAAGCTGTGGCTCTCTGGCACTGATCCAACTCAGGATAGAACGGAGGTAAAAGTTCTCATTCTGAGAGTCTGCTAGCTCCTCTCGCAAGGAAGCTAGAACCTCCACCTGAGACAAGCAGGTCTCACACTCACTCTCTACTTGGACAGACTTTCCGGCTTTTAGCTTAATCAACTCCATCCTAAGAGACAGACAGTTCTCACAAACAGTGGGTGGAACTGACAGTGTCTCAAGCTCTAGCCTAGTCTGGGCAAGCTCAGCTCTCAACCTCTCCAAATCACCCGAATGCTCATTGCCCTTGGATTTCAGCTCAGCTAAGGCAGCTAGATGAGATGGGCAATCAACACAGGGTGCGACGACAGTGGCTTGAGCATCTTTCAGCTCCAGCTGAGCACTTTCAAGCTCAGTGGCCAAAGCGTCCCTCTCATCAACCATTTCTGTGTACCTGGACTTTAAAGTCGACAGGTCACACAGAAGCACCTCACACTTCGGGCATTCGCTGCTATCACCCAAGCAAGGGGAAGAGGATAGACTCTCAATCCTACCGTTGGCCACGGCAAGCTCACTCTCTAACTCGTCTATCCTTTTCTTAGCCCCCCTAAGCAATTTCTCCCGATACTTCAACTCCTGACGATTGCTCTCAAGTAAATCTACAATTTCACGCTCATAAGATGATACCTTGCTATCGTCGTCGTCGGAGTCGTCGGAGGAGCTCTTTTCTTCTCTATCCCCAAGAGCCATGGAGCAGAAGCTCTTGCGGGATCTTCGGCGCTGGTGTGAGCGGCTCTTCGGCTTATCTCCGAAGGCCATGAAGCAGAGGCCCGCCGGATCGTCCTTGTCCTTCCCCTTCTTGATGGTGATCTCCTCATCACTTGAGCTCGATGAAGAGGAAGAAGACGTGGATCTCTTGGAGTAGCTCTTCTCCATCTCGGCGAAGAAGGCCTTGTCGCGCTTCTTGTTCTCTCGCCGGTAGTCCTTCAGGGCCTTCTTGAAGAACCGGGTCTTCGGCTTGCCCTTGGTGAAGGAGGGGCTCTCATGCTTGCCGGAGTCGTGGAAGCTATTGCCGGTGCCCTTCTTGTATCCACTGCGCTTGGGGCAGTCGGCGATGAAGTGTCCTGGATCACCACATTCAAAGCATCCGGATTTTGTGCCGTGTCTTTTGAACATTCTTTTATCATAGACACGACGCACCCGGTTGTTAAAAGACATAAATCATCATCTCCCAACAACTCAAGCTGGTCCTCAGTGATAGACATCAAAGAGAACCCAGCACAGCTCATAGCAGAGGGATCAACAGAAGGTGTAGCAAGGGCCAGGGATTTTGATCCAGAGCCAGTGAGATTTGATCTCAACTGGATATCTACCTCAGTGGCCTTTAGCTTGCTAAATAACTCAGAGATGGTCAAGGTATCGTATGAAGTACTCTCAACGATAGATGATACCTTGATCTCCCAGATCTTTGGATCCAAGGTATGAAGAACCTTGAGTGCCTGCTCATGATCTGAGACTAACTGAGCACCCTCAGCCTTGTTGTCCCGAAGCTTGTTAATGATCGACTGAAAGCGACCAAACAAAGCCTCAACAGATTCACCCGGCTTCTGTGTGAAATTCTCATATTCACGCCGGTAGGTCTGATAGAGCCGAGCCTTGACTTGTGCTGTTCCCTCATGGTGTGCCTTGAGGGTAGCCCAGATCTCTCTCGCAGTGGAGAGATGACTCACTCGCTCAAATTCAGTGGGACCTAAGCCAGAGAATAAAATGTTCACAGCCTTACTGTTGCTCAGATGCTGAGCAATGATACCAGCAGTACCTTGCTCAGTAACTGGCAGAATGACAAATGTGGTGTGAACGCAAATGTCCCATATGTCCGAACCCTGGCTCATGAGATAGGCTCGCATGCGAGTCTTCCAATAATTATAGCCATAGGCTTCCAAGGACGGGACCTTGCCAGGAGACGTCATAGTCACTACAGGGGTTTAGAACCGGTTAAGGTATGGAAAAACCCTAACCTTGCTCTGATACCACTTGTAGGACCGAAAGTAGCGACCAGAGGGGGGTGAATGGGCGCCTTAAAAATTCTTTCGAATCAATGGCCTATTCCCAATACCCAACGCACCTCAAAGATACTACGCAGCAGAAAATAAACAGAAGGCCTAAGTCTAAAGGTTTCTAACCTAGAAGCATCTGATGATAAACAGTATAAAACTAAGTAGTGCAAACTAGGCAGATGAACAAATTATAACAGGCCTAAACTTCTCAATGAAATGATCTAAGTATGTATAAAGTGAAATGAGAAGTTACTGTCCAAAGTTGTCTCCTGTTCGGTACTCGGCGAAGCCCCCTTCGCACGTCGAGGTATGCTTCGGAGGTTGGTGTCGGAGTCTGTCCGAAATGCCGAAGGTGTCACTGTCTAGGCTAGTTCGAAGTGATAAGAAGCGAAGAGTACTTTGGAGCGAAGTAAAACAGTGCCGGAGCTCGGTTCGAAGTATACACTTCGAAGACAAGTCTTCGCACACAGCTTCGACTCACGAGCTTCGGAGCGAAGTAAAACAGTGCCGGAGCCTGCTTCGAAGTATGCACTTCGAGGACAAGACTTCGAAAGTACTTCGAACCGAAAGCCTCAAAGCTAAACCTTCGAACACGAAACTTCGAACACAAAGCTTCGAACACACAAACAGACAACCTTCGAACGTAGGAGCGAAGTCTGTCACGTGACAGAAAATCAAGTCCGAAGCCTACCCTCTACCTTCGAAAAGGGAAAACTTTGGGAAGAGAAACGAAGGCAGACACGCCACAAAGAAATCCAAGCGAAGTCTATCAGAACAGACAAACTTCGAACCCAACTTCGAAACCTAAAGAAGTGTGTGCTTCGAACAGATAGATTCGGAGTATGCTAGTTCGAAGTATGCGATGCTGTCCATACAGGAGGAACTTCGAATCTAGCAACTCAGACACAAAAACTGAAGTTCGAAGTCTGAGTGAAGCCTTTAAAGAGGTTCGATCGGAGCCTGCCTCACGAAGTTGAGGGGCTTCGCACGGGACCGAGCTTCGCCAGACACACCAGGAAAAAGCAAAAGAGACTGTCTGCTTCGATCAAGAAGCTAGGCGATAGAAGGTGAAAAGCTGCAGCCGAACACTGTAGCTACAGCAAAGCAGTACTACTTGCAACAGCAAGAACTAGTACTACCACCGTGAAGAACACACCCAGCCGAAGAAGCTTCTCTTCAAGAATAAATTCAGCAGCCCGTAGGTAAGGCAATAACTCCCCAAACCAAACAAAATGCAAGCAATAAATTCACCAGAGTTCAAAGATTAAATGCATCCAAAAGATTTGAGCCAAAAGAATGCAAGAACAGGGAGAGGAAAGCCCCTGGCGGCGCACACAGGAGAGAGAAGGGAGACAAAGTGACCCAAAAAGGTGGATTTGATTTCAGCACAAAGGGGTAGTCCAAACCCTAGGGATTGGGGTGCTATTTATAGGCAGCCCAACACTAGGAATATTCTACCAGCCCCTTAGGGTTTTTACAGACTCAAAAATACAGAAAAAGACTCTACTGCCCTTAGGTATTTTTACAGACACAACTGACTGACTGTGGGCCTAGAGTAACAGATGACATATCCTGAAGCTATTCTTCTGGACAGTCGGATACAGAATCAACGGTTGTCAGTTTTACGCCGAAACTGACAAAGCCTCCACCAGCTTTGCACCAGGTACCCGGATTGGGCCGGCCCGACCCCGCAGCTCTCTCAGCCCGGCAATCGCTCACCGCCCGTGTACCTGAGTCAGTCCTGGTCAACAACCCAGTGGGTCTTCTACTGCTTCTGGCCCATGCACCCGGATTGGGCCAGCCCGACTTCGCAGCCTCCTCTGCCCGACAGTCGCTCGCTGCCCGTGTACCTGAGTCACACGCGGCCCATGAAACAGCAGATCTCTTTTCTTCTTCAGTCCTTGTTGACTATCGTTGACAATGACTCATCACTTCTAGAGCCATGAGGCCCACGCTATTCAGCATGGCTCCTCACTATCGGCATCGGATACTCGTCCTTCGGAGTGGCCTTTTTCAGATATCTGAAATCAATACATACCCGTATCTTGGTGCTCCCTTTCTTCTCTACAAGCACAATGTTAGCGACCCATCCTGCGTACCTGCATGGCCTAATAAATCCAGCTTTAAGCAGTCGCTCTACTTCTTCTTTAACTCGGTCATAGATGGCTGAGTTAAAGCGACGAGGAGGTTGTTTATAAGGCCTAAATCCGGACTTGATAGGTAGCCGATGTTCCGCGAGCTCACGGCTTAGTCCCGGCATCTCGCTATACTCCCATGCGAAGCAATCGACATATGATCGAAGCAACTTTATTACTTCGGCCTTTTCATCAGGCTATAAATGTTGGTTTACAAAAGTCGGCCTCGGCATGCTACCATCACCTATGTCAACTTCCTCTAAGGGATCGGCCGATGCAAAACCTTATCCTAATTTCTCTACTTCGCTAAAGTCTTCGATGGCCTCGGCAATACCATTTTTATTAGACCGATACTGCTCTACACGAGACTTTAGCCAATCCAGATTACTCTTGCTAGACATGACTATTAATACAGAAACATCCGCGCTACACCAGTCGGCTTTACAGACATTGGTACAAAACGTCCTCCGGACACGCTAACAAAATCGTAATCCGAAAGATCTCTACCTGACAGACACTCTACCTTGTTGTGAACGGCATCAACTGATACACCGTCCAATGCCACTTGGGCCAAAGTATCTGCGGGAATGACTTCTACTTCATCGCTGTCCCACTGAATTAGGAACTAGTGCAGAGTAGAAGGAATGCAGCAATTCGCGTGAATCTAGTCGTACCCAAACAGTATGTTGTAGTTACCTTGTACATCGACGATGAAGAATGTTGTCGGTAACGTCTTGTTGCCCACTGTAAACTCCATGGAGAGCACGCCCTTGGCCTCAGAACTCTCGCCGTTGAAGCCGTTGAGCATCAAGTTGGTCTTCTTCAGATCGTCCCCGTCCCTACCAAGTTTCTTCAACAGCGAGTAAGGCATTAGGTTAATAGTGGTGCCACCGTCAACGAGCATCCGGGAAATCAGCTTTCCGCCGATGTGACCTCTGACGTAGAGAGGCTTTAGATAGCGAGCCGAGTCCTCGGGCTTCTCAAAAATAGCATTGCGCGGGCCAAGGTTCAATTGAGCGACCTCAGCCTCATCCTGCGGCATGGCAAACTCGGCGGGCAGCGTGACAACATTGATGTCCATTGCCTGGGGTGCAGGCCTGTAACATCCCAAGATTTAAAAATAAATAAAATAAAGGAAATACATTTTCAGGGAATTAAAGGAATTATTTAATTAAAGAAAACCCTAAAAGAGCCCTACTAAAGCCAAACATAAGGAAATACTTTATATTTTAACTTAGAAAATTTAAGGAGGAATCTAGATGCCAAGATATAATTTTAGAAATTTTTACAAATTTTTATCAACAGTGATTCAACTCTTAAATAAATAAATGAATTACTGGAATTGTTTTAATTCAGAAAAGCATTTTAATCCCAGTGGGCCGCAAACCTCCAATCTACCCCGAGCCCGGCCCAGTCCAGCCTTGAGCCACTGCAATGTGGGACCCAAATGTCGGCGCTAACCTCCCTCCTCTCTCTCCCACCCGCATCCGACCTGACCCACACATCAGCCTCTTCCCTCTCGCATTCGCTCCCTGATAGCCGTGGCCCGCCTGTCGGCGCTGTTGGCTTCGCGCTCGGCCACTGACAGGTGGGGGCCACCTGTCGGGATCGTCTTCCCCGATGGAAAGGGATCCCCTTTCCATCGCCGGTGACCCCCACCTTCCAAATCCGCCGCCGGCCGCCCGTAACCACCGATTCGAGCCCGGATTCCTTTCCCCTAGCACCGGCGATCCATTTCCATCTATGGTCGACGTAGTTTCACGCTTAAGGAAGCTTGGCAAGGATTTGGAAACCCTCACCGGAGAGGGAAGTAAACCCTCGGTTTCCTTCCGTTTAACCGCCACCGATGACACTATAAGAACCCCTCGGCTCGCCGCCCTCTGCCCACACCTCCTTATCCATAGTCATCGCAAACCAGAGCGCCGCCACCCACTTTTTCGCCTTCGCCTCTGTTTCGCATCTGGTCGCCGCTCGCCGATGACACGAGCCATTGCCGTCCACGCCGTCGCCATCCTCGGGACCGCCATCTCCCGCCCATCCTCGGCATCCACTCCGTTGGCCGTGAGCGCCACCAGATTGTCGTCGCCGTCAAGCACCTGAGACGCCTTCGCCGTCTACCCTCGCCGCCGGTCACCATTGGATGTCCTTCACCACCGTCGTAGGTACGGTCGTGGCTGTCGTCCCCTCCTCTTTCCATTTCATCCAAGACCTAGGCCCCTAGGCCCTCACCGTCGTCGTCGCCGTCGCCGCCGCACCCGAGCCCGCCAGAGCTGAGAACGAAGGGGGTACTTGCCCCCTTAACTCGTGTCGTGCCGGATGCACTCTCAGTCGTTCGATCTGAGATGGATGGCTAGGATTATAACCCGCACGGGTTTCATCTAGGCCATCCATCCGGTCAAACCGGTACGGAGCCCTCTCGGTCGTTGATCGCTGTTTAAAATCTTGACTCAATCTCGTGCGTCCACGTAGTACCTTTTCGCGCATTTTAATCTCAGCCGCACGATTTCATTTAAACCCTCCCGCCTCGCATCTAGCCGCTGGATCCAGATCCAACGGTCCAGATCGATCGGGTCCACGCGCAAAGTAAACCAGTTCACCGTGGGCCTGGCTCACCATGGACCTGAGCCCATTTTCTGTTTAAAATAAAATTCAGAAATTGATTTGAACTTTAGAAATTCATAACTTGCTCATTTTAACTCCAAATTTCACCATTCAAATTTTGTTAAATTCCTCTTTTTATTCTCTACACATTAATGCCATAAAAAAAGTATGTCCCTTTAGCCCAAAATATTCTTATTAAATAAATGAATAAAAACCCCTTAGGGATAAAATTTATAATTCATGAAATAAATTAGGAAAAACCCCAAAACTTTAACCTTTAATATTATTCAATATAACTCCAGAATAATACAGATTATTTCACATATTTAAATCATAAACTTGTATGCTTATATATATTGTGATATTTTGATTGTTTATTGAATGTTTTATTTTTCCGTATCGAGAAGATTACAAGATCGTCGAGGAGCCGGAGTTTTACCCCGAGGTTCCACCTTCGCCATTTGCTGAACAAGGCAAGTCACAACCCCTATTTTGATCATCATTGAGCCCATGTTTTAATAAATTATCGCTATAACTCATAGGATAATATTGCATTAGTCTAACCTCAAGCCTTACTCTATATTTATTAGATCCCCGTCCTTGTGTGTAAACCCAAGCCATGCTTATCGAGCCTTAACTCCTTATCACTCTACTATAATATATTAGCTAGTGTCCAATGTACCGACACAACTGCTATAGGATAAAAGAATGAGTCGTAGATAGATGGATTCTACTATATGTATTTCCCCGTTATTCTTATCTTTGGACTCTGTTGTAGTTGGCTATGTTATAAGTATGGTGGGTTCCGGGTGCAAGCTAGGGCATTGGTTGGTCGCACCCGGGGCACTATAAGGATCGGTCTACGGGATCTGTTGCAAAGCACTTCCGTACTAACCACAAGTCTAATGGGTAAGTCCTAACTGAAAGTATTGAACAATCCGACTCGATGCACCATAGTGGAGGGGGCAAGGGGCAACCTGCGGGTGACTTGTACCGACGTGGCTCAAGGGGTGGTATGGTGTTGGCTCGACGCGTCGGGGCACCATATGAAACCCATAAGAGGGTGTTGTCGGGTCGAGGCGGACCATATGGAAGGTTTTGGCACGAGTTCCCGTGGTATGGGTCATCTCGTTACACTTTAGTGTAAGGGATGAGTGTGTGCCTTGTGGGTACAGTGGTACACCTCTGATCAAAGTTTTTAATCTTTTCGAAAAACCGAGCCCACGGTCAAGGGCGGGTTGTGTGACTTCTCGCAGTTAGTTTACAATTGTTTGAATGGTTGAGTTATTCATGGCATGTAAGGACTGTTGAGTGAGGGTGGGCTGACTATACTCCTCGAGTTAGAAGATGATGCATACACATGTTTACATTTCTATATTAATAACTTGATCACATTTAATTGCTTTACAAATATGCTTTTCCGCAAAGTTAGCCACTATCTCCCTTGTTATTACTCTGCATTATATTTTCATCCGGTGGCTTGCTGAGTACTATTGTACTCACCCCCATTGACTTACACCACCAGAGCCCGTCTACTACGAGGAGGATGAAGGCCTGGAGTAGCGCCCAGTCAAGGCGAGACTGGAAGGAGGCATTCATCTAGGACCCTTGTTTTATTAGTTTCTCTTCACTTTATTCACTTTTGTACTAATACGGTCTACGAACCGTGAATGCTTGTCGTATTGTACGTGATCGTGTGATGAACATCTTGGTTTATTGATTTTCTATGGAATTTCAATAAAGGTCTGGATTTATTAAATCTGGGTGTTACAAGATGGTATCAGAGTCGACTTGACTGTAGGAAGCCAAACAGACCTGGCCCTAGGACTTATATTAACCATATTTTCTTACAAAACTACTTACCCTCTCATCTTCTGGAGTTTTCACAAAAAAATTCTCTCTTTTGTAGATGTCGGTCCATACCATGAGTGGGACTCTCCGCGACGAGGCCGGATTCGTCCGCGAGCTTCGCATGCTCGTCAGTTTCCTCGGGTTCGAGCATGAGCCAATGTTTCACAGAGTCTTCCCCGACGAGGACGAGAGCTACTGCGAGGTCACCATCGTAATCCAGCCCTCCACGCAGATAGCCCACACTTACCGAGCCGGAGGACCCACCTTTTTGATGGCCAGTCAGCGCACCGCCCTTCAGGCCCTCACCGAGCTCTGGGTGATCTATGACAGCCAGCTCTATGACACAGACTATCGCTTCATGCCCATGCTCCAGGGAGTCCACACAGTGTCTACGTCAGCACACTCTCCCAACGCCACTCCGTCGTTGGCCACACTATACGCCTGTTGGAGGCAATGGACGAGCTCCACTACGAGGCCCTGCAGGATGCCAATGGCCAGCGTGACACTATTGACTTCTATCGTCACTCTTTAGAGGATTTGAACCGCGAGAACGGAGAACTTCATCGCCGTGTCCAGCAGGGGCACCGGTTGGCTGCCGAGGCTGAGGAGTTGAGGCTCCAGAATGAGCTTCTACATCAGAGCGTCACCGACACCGCACAGCTTCGCCATCTGATCAAGGAGTTGCAGAAGGACCTAGAGAAGGTCGCTCCCCTTCTGCCCCGCAAGCGGAAATCACTCTGGATCCCCACGGTTAGGCCCAAGAGGATCCCCCGCAGTGCACCTCCCGCCGGACCCTCCAGCTCCACCACCCCTGCACCGACCATCTCCGCCGAGCCCGTGATCGAGTCGTCCCCCGAGCTGCCTTAGACGTAGTTTCTACAGTTGCTTGATTCCTTTTCATTGTTTTGATTGTATTGCCACTCATGTCAAATATAAGGCATGGGTGAAGATTAAATAAAAGACTTATATGTAATAGTCTAGGATAACACATTTTGGAAATAAAACTTAGCCTCATTTCCCCTAAGAGTTTATTGTCTGTTTTGGAAACTCCAGGATGACCAACACTCAGGGATCCGATGCTCCCCAAAATGGAGGGGACAACGGAAACTTTCCCCAATGGGGAGCAATGGGGCAGAGGCAGGCCCCAGTCGCCAACCACCCCACCTTGGCCGAGATGATGGCCAACCAGAACCAACTAATAGCCACGCTGTTAAACCAGATGCATGAGCAACAGGCTCAATTCTTTCGTCTGCACCAACAGCAGCCCGAGATCCCTCGTCCCGCCACTCCCACTCCGGCACCTGCCTAACAATTGTCGGAGTTTCTCTGAGTCCGCCCTCCCACGTTCTCTAGCACCACCAACCCCATGGAGGCTGGTGACTGGCTAAGAACGATAGGGAAAAGGTTGGATCTCCTGACTTGCACTGAGTAGGAGAGGGTAGCCTTCGCTGCCCACCAACTCCAGGGACCCACCGTAGAATGGTGGGATAACCTGCGCGAGACTCTACCGGAGGGACATGTCCATACTTGGGCGGAGTTCTCCTGCGCTTTCCACGCAGCCCACGTCCCTGACGGCATTATTGCCCAGAAGCAGCAGGAGTTTAGGGACCTGCAACAAGGAAGAAGGTCCGTGACAGAATACCTGCACGAGTTTAACCGGCTAGCCCGGTATGCGCCGGAGGAAGTCCGTACTGATACGGCCCGGCAGTCCAAGTTTCTCCGGGGGCTGAAGGACGAGCTTTCCCTTCAGCTGGTCTCCGGAGACTACGCCAACTTTCAGAAGTTGGTTAACAAGGCAATTATTCAGGAGAACGAGCAGAACAAGGTCGACCTGAAGAAGAACAGGATGATCGCCTTCTGCCAGAATCAAGGAATGGCGCAGAGGCCACGTTTTCCACCTCCCCCACCGGTGCCCCAATATCACCCGCGCCCGGTGTACCGTCCCGCGCCACCCGCCACCAACCCCGGAGCAGGACATCCTCTCCCCGCTCCCGCCGCACTAGCTGCTCCAACCGCCCCTACCAAGAAAGCAGAGGTTCTATGCGATAAGCACGGTAAGCCCGTGATTTGTTTCAACTGCCGCCAGGAAGGGCATTACTCCCACCAGTGCCCCCACCCCAAGCGTCCGCAAGGAGTCATGGCCAACCCTGTCGTCCACGCCCGCGTCAACCATGTCTCCACCGAGGAAGCCCAGGCTGCACCGGAGATTGTCATGGGTAAGTTCACCGTACATTCTGCCCCTGCAGTGGTCTTATTTGATACTGGAGTTACGCACTCCTTTATTTCAACAACTTTTGTGGAGAAATATAATCTGAACAAATGCCAATTAGCAAGACCGGTATTAATAGCCACCCCTGGCAAACAAACCCAAGCCCACTCTTATAGTCCAATGGTATGGGTAGATATCCAAGGTACAATATTCTGGGCCGACCCCATCCTAATAGAATGCCGAGGTTTGGATCTGATTCCAGGAATGGATTGGCTCAACAAACACCAAGGTGTGATAAGATGTGCCCGGAGGCAAGTAACTGTGACCAGTGAAGAAGGGACTATTGTCACATTCCAGATGCCAAGTCAGAAGTCTGGAAGACCACGTCTACACCAGATTACCTTGGAAGAGATACCAGTAGTCTGCGAGTACCCGGACGTATTTCCAGAGGATTTACCAGGGATGCCACCCAAAAGGGACATCGAGTTCAGGATTGATCTAGTACCCGGAACCACTCCCATCTACAAGCGACTGTATCGGATGGCCGCCAATGAGCTAGCTGAGATGAAGCAGCAACTTGAGGACCTTGAGAAGAAGGGTTATATCAGACCCAGCACATCCCCGTGGGGAGCCCCCATCATCTTCATTGAGAAGAAGGAGGACAAGGCTAAGCGTATGTGCGTAGATTATTGACACTTGAATGAGGTAACCATCAAAAATAAGTACCCTTTACCCAGGATTGATGATCTATTTGATCAGCTGAAAGGAGCCACGGTGTTCTCCAAGATCGACATACAGTTCGGTTATCATCAGCTGAGGATTCGAGAAGAGGACATACCCAAGACGACGTTCACTTCTCGCTATGGACTTTATGAGTGCACCGTCATGTCCTTTGGATTGACCAACGCCCCGGCTTTCTTCATGAATATGATGAATAAGGTGTTCATGGAATACTTGGACAAGTTTATCGTGGTATTTATAGATGACATCCTCATCTTTTCCAAGGACAAAGAAGAACACGAAACCCACATCCGATTGACCTTAGGAAAACTAAGGGAACATCAGTTATACGCCAAGTACAACAAGTGCAAATTTTGGACGGCGGAAGTAAAGTTCCTTGGACATATCATCTCCGCACAAGGTATCGCAGTAGACCCTTCTACCGTGGAAGCAGTTACTGATTGGTTGCCACCTACCAACGTATCAGAGATACGGAGTTTTCTTGGTTTGGCAGGATATTATCGGTGATTTATCGAAAATTTCTCCAAGATAGCCAAGCCTATGACTAAGTTGTTGCAAAAGGGAGAGAAGTTTGAATGGACTCCCGAATGTGAGGAAAGTTTTCGCACCCTCAAGACCCGGCTGGTGTCAGCACCCATACTGACCCTACCAGATATAAGGAAGGACTTCCATGTCTATTGCGACGCATCTCGCCGGGGATTGGGATGTGTTCTTATGCAAGACGGGAAGGTTGTCTCGTACGGCTCTCGGCAATTGAGACCCCATGAGCTAAACTACCCTACACACGACCTGGAATTGGCCGCTGTTGTGCACGCCTTGAAAATATGGAGGCACTATTTGGTCGGAAACCGCTGCGAAATTTTTACAGACCACAAGATTTTGAAGTATATCTTCACGCAGGCGGATCTCAACCTTAGGCAAAGGCGATGGTTAGAATTGATAAAGGACTACGACCTAGGCATTCACTACCATCCCAGCAAAGCAAACGTGGTAGCTGATGCATTAAGTCGTAAAGGATATTGCACCGCCATCGTGATTCAGGATCACGCGCCTTTGTTATATAAGGAGATGGAAAAGTTAAATCTCGGGTTAACCACAGGAGCCTATCTAGCCACCCTGGAGACCCGACCGATCCTGTTCGAACAGATCCGTGAGGCTCAGTTAGAAGACCCGGACATAGCAGCAATTAAGAAGAACATGAGGCAGGGCAAGGCCCCAGGATTTTCAGAGGATGAGAATGACACCGTATGGTTCGGAACCAGGATCTATGTACCCGATAAACCAGAGATAAAGACTCTTATTCTAAGGGAGGCCCATGATACTCTGTACTCCATCCATCCCGGGAGTACAAAGATGTACCAAGACCTAAGGGAATGATATTGGTGGGTTAGCATGAAAAAGGAGATTGCCCAGTTTGTCGCAGAATGTGACACCTACCGACGAGTGAAGGCAGAACATCAGAGACCCACAAGGCTGTTACAGCCACTTAAAGTGCCTGAATGGAAATAGGAAGAAATCGGTATGGACTTCATCCCCGGACTCCCAAAGACCCAACTTGGTTATGATTCTATATGGGTAATCATCGATCGGCTAATGAAGGTAGCTCACTTCATAGCCGTCAAGATGACCTATAGTGGCCCTAAACTAGCAGAGTTGTATATGGCCCGCATAGTGTGTCTTCATGGAGTACCCAAGAAGATAGTCTTCGATAGAGGGAGTCAGTTTACGTCTCGATTCTGGAAAAACCTTCAAGAGGAAATGGGAACGAGACTAAACTTCAGCACAGCATACCACCCTCAGACAGATGGACAAACTGAAAAGGTGAATCAGATATTAGAGGATATGCTTTGGGAATGTGTCTTGGACTTTGGAGGAACTTGGGACAAGAGTTTACCATACGCCGAGTTTTCGTACAACAACAGTTATCAAGCCAGCCTTTAGATGTCCCCGTTCGAAGCTTTATATGGACGTAAGTGCAGAACGCCTCTACTTTGGGATCAAACTGGTGAATCCCAAGTGTTTGGAACAGACATCCTTCGGGAAGCTGAAGAGAAAGTATGGATTATCAGAGACCGACTCAAGACAGCCCAATCTCGACAGAAGAGCTATGCGGACAATCATCGTCGAGATTTAGCCTTTGAAGAGGGAGACCATGTCTACCTCCAAGTTACCCCTCTCCATGGCACACAACGGTTTAACATGAGAGGAAAGTTGGCACCTCGATACGTTGGACATTTTCCCATTGTTCGACGTCAAGGCGAGGTCGCTCATCAGTTAGAGCTACCACCCTCATTGACTGGGGTACATGGCGTGTTTCATGTGTCACAACTAAAGAAGTGTCTTCGAGTCCCAGCAAAGCAAGTAGACCTTCAGCAGTTGAACATTCAAGAAGATCTGACCTATGTGGAAAAGCCAATCAGGATCTTGGAAGTCAAAGAAAGGACCACCAGGAGTCGCGTCATCCGCTTCTGTAAAGTTCAGTGGAGCAATCATCCCGTAGAGGAAGCTACATGGGAAAAAGAGGAAGAACTCAAAGCACAACATCTAGAGCTATTCGAGGATTGATCCGAATCTCGAGGACGAGATTATCTGTAAGGGGGATAGGATTGTAACATCCCAAGATTTGAAAATAAATAAAATAAAGTAAATACATTTTCAGGGAATTAAAGGAATTATTTAATTAAAGAAAACCCTAAAAGAGCCCTACTAAAGCCAAACAGAAGGAAATACTTTATATTTTAACTTGGAAAATTTATGGAGGAATCAAGATGCTAAGATATAATTTTAGGAATTTTTACAAATTTTTATCAACAGTGATTCAACTCTTAAATAAATAAATGAATTACTGGAATTGTTTTAATTCAAAAAAGCATTTTAATCCCAGTGGGCCGCAAACCTCCAATCTACCCCGAGCCCGGCACAGTCCAGCCTTGAGCCACTACCATGTGGGACCCAGATGTTGGCGCCAACCTCCATAAAGAATGAGTCGTAGATAGATGGATTCTACTATATGTATTTCCCTGTTATTCTCATCTCTGGACTCTGTTGGAGTTGGCTATGTTATAAGTATGGTGGGTTCCGGGTGCAAGCTAGGGCATTGGTTGGTCGCACCCGGGGCACTATAAGGATCGGTCTGCGGGATCTATTGCAAAGCACTTCCGTACTATCCACAAGTCTAATGGGTAAGTCCTAACTGAAAGTATTGAACAATCCGACTCGATGCACCATAGTGGAGGGGGCAAGGGGCAACCTGCGGGTGACTTGTACCGACGTAGCTCAAGGGGGGTATGGTGTTGGCTCGATGCGTCGGGGCACCATATGAAACCCATAAGAGGGTGCTGTCGGGTCGAGGCGGACCATATGGAAGGTTTTGGCACGAGTTCCCATGGTATGGGTCATCTCGTCACACTTTGGTGTAAGGGATGAGTGCGTGCCTTGTGGGTACAGTGATACACCTCTAATCAGAGTTTTTAATCTTTTCGAAAAGCTGAGCCCACGGTCAAGGGCGGGTTGTGTGACTTCTCACAGTTATTTTACAATTGTTTGAATAGTTGAGTTATTCATGGCATGTAAGGACTGTTGAGCGAGGGTGGGCTGACTGTACCCCTCGAGTTAGAAGATGATGCATACACATGTTTACATTTCTGTATTAATAACTTGATCACATTTAATTGCTTTACAAATATGCTTTTTCGCAAAGTTAGCCACTATCTCCCTTGTTATTACTCTGCATTATATTTGCAGCTGGTGGCTTGTTGAGTACTATTGTACTCACCCCTGTTGACTTACACCACCAGAGCCCATCTACTACGAGGAGGATGAAGGTCTGGAGTAGCGACACAGTCAAGGCGAGACTGGAAGGAGGCGTTCATCTAGGACCCTTATTTTATTAGTTTCTCTTCACTTTATTCACTTTTGTACTAATATGGTCTACGAACCGTGAATGCTTGTCATATTGTACGTGGTCGTGTGATGAACGTCTTGGTTTATTGATTTTCTATGGAATTTCAATAAAGGTTTGGATTTATTAAATCTAGGCGTTACAAGGCCCCTCGGAGACAGGCGAGTAGTCGTCGTCGCTCGGACTAGGAGTCGGGTTGGTCATTTCAACCGGCTTCGTCCTCCATACCTGTCTTGTAGTAGGTCGAGGGCAGATTTCTTCAAAAATAGCGTCGGCTCGTCCTCGTCTTTCTTCTCACGCATCTCCTGTGCCCGTAGTCGTTGCAGACGTCTCTTTTGTGATTTGGACATGTCCGGAGGTGCTCAAGATGGTTGTGGCCTGGTGCCAGGTGCTACTGCCTAGTTCCTGTCAATTTTAGCCGAAGTGGTACTGCCCTCCTCGGCCTCGTGCACTCTGTATTCGGAGGGGCCTTCGCTGTGGACCCCGGAAGTCGGATCGGCCTTGATCGGCCGATCGGACCAGGCTTCAGCGCGGGCTCCAGCCGAAGCAGGGGACTCACCTCCGTCAAACTTCGGCGATAAGGCCTTCGGGATTGGGACTTCCTAAGACCCTACTCTGGCTGTGATAACTTCGGACTCCATGTCCTCGGCCTCTTCGCGCTTATATCCTTCGACTTCGCTCTACATGGGCCGATTCGGAGGTACCACGGACAGTCTATGGATGATGCCTCCCTCCGCTGCGTCTGTTTGTCCCTGCCATTCATAATACTCTGAAGGAAAACAAGGCATAGCGTTAGGTTGCGGAGGGTACTCCGGTTGTGATACATATGGAGCCCACGGAGTCCCTGCCCAGTTGTATGGTGGAGGCATCGGCGGCTCCAATGGCCTCGCCCACTATGAGCTGAACCCGTTACCCGGAGGGGGGTTCGGCAGAGTCAACGGTGTCTCAGACCATATCAGCGAGGGGTCCTGCTAGGCCGGAGGTATGTTCGACCAGTGCAGGCCGAAGTCTCCTGTCGAAGGACTCATCTAGAGTGGTGCGAGGCTCGACCATTGGGGGCTGAACTCGCTCTGCATGAGGTTCGGCCATTGGGGTCTGAAGTTACTATACGGGGGGTTCGACCACTGAGGTCTGAAGCCACCATACGGAGTGTTAGGCCACCGTGGCCCGAAGTCCCCGTGCGGAGGGTCCGGCCATTGTGGTCTGAAACCATCATGAGGAGGGCTCGGCCACTGTGGTCCGAAGCCACCCTCCGAACACCTTGGGCCCTTCGGCTGACTTAGTTTTTTAGCGCGGGGACCTGCTTCCTTGGCTTTTCTTTGATGCTTTTTCAACAACATCTTGTATGTTACCTTCGGCCTCTTGCGAGCCTTAGCAAAAGGGATTCTAATGTTCTGTTTCCACACCCCCACCTCGGGGTTCTTTGGTATGAGTGTGCGCATGCGTGGTTCTCCAACAATTATCGCCTTCCCTCTAATTGAGTCGGCCTGTTCCGGCCGAATCAACACCTTCTTCTCGCCGAGGTCGACGACGTTGATGGGGAAAGGGTCTTTGTCAAGTTTCATCTTTGGATTGTGGTCTATTTTCAATCGTCCTTCTTCTATGGCCGATTGAACCTGCCGTCGAAAAACATTGTAGTCGTTAGTATTATGTGAATGTGAATCATGCCACTCACAGTATGGATGTTTCTTCAATTCATTGGAAGATGGAATGACCTGACCTTTAGGCAACCTGAGAAGCTGGTTCTTTAAGAGAAAATCAAATATTTTATCACACTTAGTTATGTCAAATGAGTACTTGACCTCACTAGGCCGATTCTTTGTGGGAGATGGTCGTAATTTGGAGCAAGTGATAGGTTTACTCTTAGCGTTCCAAACCCATTCGACCGCATACGTGTCGGCCTAATCCTCTTCTGATTCCTCCTCGTCGGAGCGTTCCATGACGTGGATTTCAGCCCTAGGCTTGTTAAACGTTTTAATAAACTTTTTATCTTTGGCTCGGCCTTCCTAGACCAGAGCCTGTTGCAAGACTTGTCTAACCTCTAAAAAGTTATGGTTGTCTAATCTTTCTTTAATCTCGGAACGCAACCCATTAAAATCTAGTTCCGCCAAATCCCTTTCTAAAATACTAAGGCTGAAACATTGGTTTCTAGTATCCCTAAAACGCTTGATATACTCGGAAACGTTCTCGTTAGATTTCTGCCTAACCGATGTCAAGTGTGAAAGCCTAAGTTCTATCTCGCCTGTGTAAAAGTAATCATGGAATTTTCGTTCCAAATCATCCCACGTCTGAACGGAGTTCGGCGGGAGCGCCGAAAACCAAGTGAAAGCGGTGCAAGATAGTGAGAGAGAAAATAGTCTAATTTTTAGAGCGTCTGTCCCGCTAGCTTCTCCACACTGTGCTAAAAATTGACTAACATGCTCTAGTGTGGTTTTTCTACCCTCGCCGTCTAACTTAGTGAATTCGGGGATTCTATAGCCGCGGGGGTAGGGTATCGTATCGAAATGATAGGGATATGGCTTACAGTAAACCCTAACGCGACCCTTAGGCATGAAGCTAGCGCATTCCCTAAATAGTGAGTGGATTCGCTCCTCTAGGTCATCTTGGCCTGCTGCCTGCGCATGTCTCTCATGCAGGGGCACGACACGCAGCGGGATGTCGGCGTGTCGGCCATGGGCCTCTTCCCTACGTGCTAGCTGTACAACATGCTCAAACCCAGGTGCTTGTGCATGTGGCGCGGGCAGTGTGGGCAGGGCTGGTACCGACGCAGGTGGTGGTGGTGCGTGGTACGCGGTGCTAGTTTGGCCGTAAGCATAATGACTAGTCTCAGCCATGGGTGTTGAGGCCGGAGACGTAACGGTCTTGCTAGTGCTACCGTCAGTTCTGCTATACACATGATTTATCGGAGGTACACTAGCAATCGAGACTGGTGGTACGGCCTCAGTAAAGCCGAACCTTCTAAGAGTCGCCTCTACTTGGGAGCTAACTGCCGAATCTAAATGGTTGGCTAGCGAAGCGCTAATGGCCTGATCTACTGATGCGGCTATTTTTTGCTCAATCTCTAAAGAAGATAAACGAGGCAATACGGGTGTTACCTGGACCCGAGCAAGGTCAGGGGCGATGATGTCGTGCTTGATGAAGCATGCGCTTGTCTTGACGTAGCCCCAAAGCATCATGTCTTGGAGCGCCTTCAACTTTGCCTCGATCTCTGCTCGGTCTTCTGCGGGAATATCTTCAAGAGTAGGTGTTAGGATGTTGAGGTTGTCGATATCTGCGCCTCCAATGGTGTCCATCGGCGATGTAGATGTAGTAGTCATTGTAGATGTACCGGTGGCCGATGTAGACGTACCCGTCATGTTGGCGTAGCTTTTCCCCAGCGGAGTCACCAAAAAGTGTGTTGACATGAAAACGTGCCCCCGCACTTGGGTCAGTTCGATGATCCAAAAGTGTGCGGATACTTAGGGATGAGCCTAAGCGTAACACAGCACCGACGTCGCGTTTTGACTACCCTTAGCCGTGGTAAGGGGGGTGGAGTCGCCAGGTAATTAGAACACACCAAATAATCCAATTAGCCAAAAACAATATATTAAATAGAATAAATTAGTAAACCGATCGGAGCCTGTCTGATTTGAAGTATGGTGTGAAGGGGATCACCGAAGTGTACCTTCGGCGTCTGGTGCGAAGTGTCCCACCGAAGAGGACCTTCGACGTTCGGAATGATCTGGCCGAAGATGAACTCCGAACGGATATGGACGCAACAATCACCTCCGAACGGCGGGGTTCGGCGCGGAGTCTCTGATATAGTAAGATATACAGAAAAGTGACTCAGGCGCAACGCGCGAGCATGGCTTCGTCTGGAGCGGAGTACGAGTGTGGCGAAGCCTGTCGTGATGAAGTCTGCTAACGGAGCGTGTGGTCGAAGCAGCAGTCTTGCTGAAGGGTGTTCTGGCAACCTCCAAAACCGATCTCTCAGCTCTGGACACCTCCTACGAAGTAGCTCTAAACGTGGAAACCTTCAACAGAGTGGATTCAAAGTACCAATTCGTCCTGAGGACCGAATTCTGCTAAGTGTTGCACTCGTGGTGAAGGTAGCAATCTATTACGCAGATTAGCGGATACTTCACAGGTGAAGTAACAAGGCGATAGCAATCTATTACGTAGATTAACGGATACTTCACAAGCAAAGTAACAAGGATTACCACTGTTCCAAAGTGGTCATCGGAGGGCTTCCAGGAAAACCCACAAAGAGTACAGAAAAGTAAAGATAAAGTAAATGCGATTCAAAGCTAGGGCTTTGTGGTTGATTTGTGTTGGGGGGCCTTTGAACTGGCTTCTCCTCTATATTTATAGGGGATAGACCTCTGATCTAATCTGCTATAATTCGGCTGAATAGAGATAAACACTTAGCCAGAATCGGCTCCAACTCTATCTCTGCCCGAAGTGGGCCTTCGGCCAGGCCCGTCGAAGCCTGCTCCTTGGGCCGAAGCTTCGGCGGCGTGGGCCTCTGAAGGCTTCCTGGGCAAAGGTTGTGGGTTGGCTGGAGGCTTCTATAGCCCATAGCCTAATGGTCCTTCGGACCTGTAGGGCTTCGGCCTAACCCAGGACATGTGTATTTTTGACCCAAATTACCAAAATTGATATTTTGACAATCTTAACCATTGATGCCATTTTTTGCTATCAACAAAGTATAGCAATTTTTATTGGCAGATGATGGCTAGCAACCAAACATGCCCATTATAACTCATCATAGATGACCTGCCATCTACGATAAGTTGTCGTGATGGGGCACAACAAACACCAACAATAAAAACTCCTTTATAAGTATAAGTATGTTATTTAGATGTATTATATATATGCCTCAAGCAGTATGCAATAAAGGATATTAAATATTAGTTAAAACATGTTGGATTGGAACCTTATCTTGTCGGCGCCGCTGTGCCGACGAGACTAGGGGAGGGGTCAAGATCAGATGTGTCTTTAGTATAGATCTTTAGGAAATAATTCTGTGCATGACAAACAATAGTCGTTGATGGATGCTTTGTATAGCGATCAATACATTGCTCATCTCATGTTGCATGATAATGGTGAGGATACCACCGAGGCAATGCCATAGGAGATTGTGGAAGAGGACATGAGTCCATGTACTATTATTGATTTTATAATTATCAAGGACAAGAAGGAGGAGGACAACGACATGAGTCCATATACTACTATTAATTTGATAATGGTAAGGACAAGGAGGAGGATGAGAAGGACAATGATGATGACTAGCTCTGGCATCAAGAGTATGGGGATAATCACAATTGTGCTTATCTAAAATCCAACTAATTGGTTATTAATGAAGTTGAGCGCATTATTTTTCCGATAGATATTTCTCCTTCTCGTGATGTCATTTTGTTGTTGTATGTGTTGTTAAAAATATGAAATATATGTGTTGTTAAGAATATACAATATGTGTGTTTTGAAGAATGTGAAAATGCTTGTGCATTTGATCTTTGTGCAGAGGTTTAGTCGTCTTCTCTGCACTTTGATTACTATCATGGATACCCTCATAACTAGAAATAAATATTCTTAAACATCGAGAAGTTTGAAATTCATTCAAATGTTAGGTAGAATCACTACCACAGAAACATACATTAGTGATTGGTCATAACGTACATTAGTGACAAGCATGTCCCCCGTCACTCTTATCGCGTTAGTAATGTGACATCAATAGTGACAGGTAAATACTTGTCACTAAAGGATTAACTTCACTCATATGGGCTCACCTGTTATGGCTTTTTAGTGACGGTTGACCGTTGTCACCCGTCACTAATGTGTTCTTCAGTGACGAGTGAGGATTGTCACCCATCACTAATGTATTCTTTAGTGATGGGTGATTATTATCACCCGTCATTAATATTATGGTCATTTCAAAAAAATAATAATTTTTAGGCTGCATCCTAGATTTGACAGCTAATTAACATATGCAATATCAAAAGCACATCACAGATAATTCTACACAGAAGGTTCATTACCAAATTTGTATCACATATATTAACTTCTAACTCATTATCTCGAAGAACATGGCTAAAACAAAGATTAATACATAAGATGGTTTCATGGCTTTTGAATACTATCTAACTTAACAGTGATATCAAGAGCTTGGATAGTATCCTCCAAGCTTGCACCATGGGTAGCTTGAGGGGAAGCCCTACGGGTAGCACAAAATGGTAAGTAGGAGCACCACGATGAATGGTCATGCCAACTTCGAGTACGTTATCTTGAAGAAATTGGCTAAGACCATCAATTATCTCGTAGAAATTGGCTAAAAGTAGTAGGTCAGGTTACCATGTAATAATAAAATTAAAACAAAGCTAGCAACGACAGATGATGCATGTGGATAGGTAAGAAGAGGAGGATGATGACCTTAGGAGGAGGACGAGGAGGATGCAACCAATGTGGTGGCGAGTAGCTCAGCCACACGTGCCACGGCCGACGGTGCATGTGGCTAGGAGCAACGATGAAGAAGTGAGTAGCACGACAAAGGCGACGACGATGGTGGGAGTTAGGGTTAGGGTTGCGCAAAATGAAAAAGTGACGATTCACTTCAGTGTCCCACCTATTTATAAGCGGGAGAAGTCATCAGTGACGAGTAGTAGTTATCATCTGTCACTAATGATTATTCACTTTGGTGACTATATGATTCTTTAGAGATGAGTAACAATGTTCACCAGTCACTAAACGATCATTTAGTGACGGTTGATGATTACTACCCATTACTAATGTTATGGTCATTTTGAAAAAATAATAGTTTTTAGTCTACAACCTAAATCAAAGCCAAGATTTGATAGCCAACATATTCAACATTCCAAAACACATCACAAACAATTTATCACGGAATATAGATAATTCATCACAAAAGATTTATAACCTAATATTACATCATACACCAAGTTTACAACACATACATTATAACCTCAATTGCATCATTATTGATGTTGAAATGGAAGACGCACACTGTGCCAACTTCTACCAAGTTGTCGTTAAGAAATTGACCAAAACATTTAATTAGATAGCACCGTCCATCCGTCGCTTTGTGCATCACAATTGGGACTGCCTCAGACCCTGTTGCTGCCACCTAAATCTCAGTGGTCTAGTGGTGTAGGTGAGGTGTGATATACTTTTCACAGTATGCCTTGAAGACTATTTAAAGAAAGCTATTAGAGAAGACTATTTGTATAGACCAACTACATGTGCAAATAACTTACCACCGACTTCTTTTGATGAGCGTGTTATTTATTGTGCAGACATATAATCGAGAGGATAAACCTGTTGAGATGTCTTATAGGAGAGTCTTCCTTGATGGAGTTACATCTGTTGGATTGCCAAAATAATATATGTTGTTCATTTGGTCGGTGTCGACCTCCTTGGCTATTCGCTTCTCCTTCTTGTCTGTAACATTGCTAGAACCCTCCTCTGACATTATAGGAAACCATGATAAGAACATAAACAAAAGATGTGCATGTGTAGTAATGTCAGTTCTCTATGTATACCACTATCGTCGTTGTCCTCCACTTTGATGGTTGTTGGGGTCTTCTCATCACCAAAATTAGTGTAAATTTTACCATAACAGTCAATGGGGTATGTCCTATTGTTATTACCAAAATAGTTCCCTTGTGTTAGGCCACCTCTTCGGCTAAATTCAGGCCACCCTTTGTGGAGGCATATCCCACTGTCGCCCGCACAGCTCGCAACCTCAACCTCAGTGGTACACCCATCTCTTGTCATTATTTGGAGGGTATCACCAGCACGGATGTTATTGACCTCACAAAATCTTTTTGATAAATATTACAATAGTAAGGCAATGTTGCTTCAGTTTGTTAACACAAAAAATCGAACATGCAATGTACAAAAACTATAATTAAATCTGGTGACTCCCACCGTTAACTAGATAATTGATCTTTATTAAGCAACTATCAAGAACATAAGTTGGTACATGTAGATCCCTTGGAATCCTTGCCATATCTATCCATAATTCATAAATTCAATAAGCAAATTTCGCATAAATGATTTTATAAACTAAAATTTAATAGTAAGCATGAACAAACTTACGAGAATGAGAATGCAACCGAGGTGTGGAGGGCACGAGCGATGGAGCAGAGAGGAGCACAACGAAGGCGACCGCGACGACAAGAGTATAGAGTTAGGGTTGTACGTAATAAAAGTGTGATGATTCACTTCGGTGCCCTGCCTATTTATTAGTGGGAGTCATCAATGACAGGTGATTAACTTCTTTAGTGATGGATGGAACATAACCCGTCACTATAGTAGAGCTCTTTAGTGACGGGTCATGGTATGACCCGTCACTAATGAGGGTGCCCCTTCTTTAGTGACATGTCCAATTACGACCTATCACTAATAATGCACCATTACTGATGTGTGTGAAACAGTCCGTCACTAAGTGTATTACCGATGCGTCTTTTTTACCCGTCACTAAAATTGTGTCACTAAAGACCGTTTTTGTGGCAGTGAATTGAGAAACCAAAATTTTGTTAATAATGCATACAAACATGTGTGACAAAAACATAATCAATCAAAATTTTGCGAATTTATCATAATCAATCAATCAACCAAACACTTCTACTCTTCTACTTTAGCCATGTAACATAAACATGTGTAGCAATTGTTTCTTTCCTATTCCATGCTTCAACAACTTACATTTGTAGCAACAACAACATACAATATCAACCACTCAAACTATACACATCCATAGTTGTTGTTATTTTGCTTGTATGACCATGAAGTGTACAAACAGAACTATTTTTCATCTACTTCAATAATCTGTTGAAATTTGTAGCAACTGTTTGCAAGTAAAAAAAATGATGATTTGATCATTTCACTATCTTGTGAGGCTAGAAATCCCATACTAATTCAAGTGTTTCGTAATTACATAAAGAGTAAATGAACTACATGTATTACCGTAGTGACGCCTTGAGTCACTTGTATATTGACGTATCTATTCTACTATATAATAATTAGCGAGTTTGAGTGTCCACCTGATCATCCATATGTTAAATCACAGTCTTTCATCCACGTATAATAAATTATAGTCATTTAGATCTTTTTTCTCTCTTTTGGACTGCTCAATCCATTATGGCCTCCCCTCCTCTATCCGTCGTTGGGCTCCCACATATTTTATATGGAAGCCAATCTTCTGTTTTATATGACAATTGTTAATATAAGGAAATCATCAATATATAGAAGTTGATCTGTCATATAGAAATTATTAATATATAGAATGTATGTATAAATCTATCTATAGAAATCTCATTAGTTTTATATATAAATAGAAAATTAGAAAATGTATTCATGGTACAATATTATTTTTGAAAGCCCCCTTCCATATACGTCCTCTTTCCTTCTCCGGCGCCTCTCTATAAAATCTGGAGTCTATGGCCGAATCCCGTCATCAATTTCAGCCCTAGCCTCATGAACTCGAGCCTGCGCTATGCATTTTTGTTCCGTCGCCGCTTGCCCTCGTTGTCGGCAGCTGCATCCATTTTCACTATCGACTCCGCCGAGTCTGTCGTCCCCTCTCCGTCCTCAGCCACCGCTCCGATCGAATCTTCGACCACCGGATCATCATCGTCGCCTTCATCCTGAACCGTACTTGCAGCTCTCGCTCATAGTCAGCCACCTTTGTTTCATAATTGTACTATTTCATAATTATTTTTTGATTTTCTACGTAGTATGGTTATGATACTAGTGTCGCACAAAACAAATACACACATATATTTTCATATCTAGATCTGACAAAAAATGGATAGCAATTTCTATATTTGTATTTGCTAAATAAATTTAGATATTTCTATTGCAATCTTTACAAATAATTCGAATATAAATACGAATATTCACATTTGCACATTTGCGATTTGATTTTTTTAACATCCATGTACCTCCCTGATCATGGCAGCTATGATTCAGAATAAACATGCGTCTTTGTTTTATTACCAACTTTAACAAGCTTCGTCCCAAATGTAGGTCTACTTTAAATAGATAAGGGCTACTTTAAAATGAAGTTTTTTTAAGAAATTTTAAAAAATTTAGTACAATTTCTATAAAAATTATGTAAAATTATGTAGAAATTTATGAGTAAACTGATCTGTCTAAAAGTCGGAAACGGAAGAAAACTCTCACACGTGCCAACACTAGTACAAGATAATGGAAAAATATCCTGTACAGTCGCTTATTTGGTGCAATCGTGCAATCAAGCGATCTAGTGTATCGAATCAAGCGATCCAACAATTATATATGAAAAGGGTTAAAAGTAAAAAAATACTAGATTTCAGGTAAATGCACCAGATCGCTTGATTGGATGCACCAAATCGCTTTATTACAACCAATATAAATGATTGTGCAGGATCTTTCACCAATATAACACGAACTCCCAATGCAACGTGACACTGATATCCTGGCCCCACTCGGAGCTACCAACCCAAGCCAGCAACCATCTCTCTCCTGTTGCGTGCCCACTTGCCGTTCCAGATCTGCGGCTGCGCTTCTTCCAGAGCCCTCACGTCACGAGGCCGGCGCGGCTTTCCACCTGCTGCCGCCGCGGCCTTCTAGATCCTTCCCGATGCGGAAGAAGGCGGCGAGGGTGGTGCCGGAGTGGCTCAACAGCCCGCTCTGGTCGGCACCACCTCAGGCGCCGGCGTCCCCCGACCCCTACGGCGCCGATCTCTCCCCACCCCCGCCGCCCAAGCCGCAGCCGCCGCCAACGCCTACACCGACCGTCCCTCCTCCGTCGTACGAGCAGGCGGTGGGGTCGTCCAGGAGGGCCAGGGGCGAGGCTGGATGGGAGGGGGATGGGGAGGACGAGGACGAGGACAGCGGAGGGGCGGCGCTCCGGGCGCACCTGCTCTCCGACTTCAAGCTCGCGGTGGGTGAGGGTTTTGGTTCTCGGTGCGATTCCGGTGGCGCAGGGTTCAG
Organism: Zizania palustris; assembly: GCA_019279435.1. Lineage (NCBI taxonomy): Eukaryota > Viridiplantae > Streptophyta > Magnoliopsida > Poales > Poaceae > Zizania > Zizania palustris. The sequence continues at coordinate 35,199,061 of JAAALK010000081.1, read as the reverse complement.
TCCGAATTGTGGTTTAGATTTTTTTTTTTGCTCTGATCGTGTTTGTTTGCCTGGGGTGCAGCTGTCGAAGAAGGTGATTAACATGGGAGAACTCCGGAGGCTTGCTTGCCTCGGCGTACCGGAGGGCGGCGCTGGCGTACGTCCCCTCGTCTGGAAGGTCCCCACCCCCATCCTCTTCTACTCTGATTCTGCTTTCCTTTTGTTGCTTCTCTTACATTTCATCGGTATGCACACTTGGGCAGCTGAGTTTCATTAAAATGAACCATTTCCAGCATATTATGCACATGATTCCTTTTCAATTGTGGATATTCTGTGTATCTGAAAGACGAGAGCCCTCCATTTCCATGTGTAGTAAGCCAGTGGATTTGCCTAGAATAAGCTCTGTTATTTATTTTTCAAGAACGTGTCTTTGTTTCAGCTTTGGATTATAACATTTCAGTTTTTTTCATTAGCTGAAATAAATAGGGTAACTTATTCTGCTAGCTTATTATAATCTGGAGTGTAGATTATAACAATTCAGTAAGTTGGTAGAACCCAATTTTTTTTATAAGTTGGATTGTTATAATCCAAAGCTGAAACAAACAGGTCCTCAGTAGTGTAGTAATCTCATGTAGTTTGCTTAACATTTTTTTTTTGTCTTTGATAACTTCTCTTTCTATTCTGAATTTCTGATATGATATTTTGTCCTACATGCAAATTCGCATGTCATGCAATCATATGCCCATCTGAAACTTGCAACTGCACTAACCTTACTTTGTTGGTCTATATCAATTTAGTGTGCAAGTAGTTTAGGAAAATGGTCACATTGTGGTTAAATAACCATGGTTCAGCATAGTATTTACCACTGTTAGAAAAATCTGCCGATCAGCCGATTATTAACTTCTAATTGGCAGCTCACCAGTTAATTTACAGCATAATCGGGGTATTAATTGGTTGGTCAACCCAATTAATTGGCATCCGCCGATTAATCGCTTTGCTGCGATGAGCTTGTGCCGCCGCCGGATCTGCCAACGTTGCTTGCGTCGCTGCTGGATTTATGCTGGCATCGCGCCGCCACCGCTAGATCTGTGTCAGCCTCGTGCTGCAGCCTGCATCGTCGCCCTCACTGGCTCCACGCCGTCTCTCTCAACGGCCTCGCGAGGAGGAGACAACTATCGAGAGAATGAAAGTGAGAGAGAAGAGGCTGGCTAGAGCCATGCGTGGAGGAGACAATGAAACTGAGAGAGATGGCGAGATAAGTCACGGGAAGCAGAAGTCACGGGGTTGCAGAAAAAGAGAGCAGATAGGTGAGAGAGATAGAACTCATGCACACTAGCCACTGCAGAGCACTGCCTTTAAGAAAAGCAATGGCACACTGCACAACACAATCTTAAAAAAAAAGAGCACAGTACTAAAAAAGAGCACGGTACAGCACATTAGAGTACAGAGCTACAGCCTGCAATATTGTGAGAAAGAAAGATTTGAAGAGAGGGCACATACATGTGAGAAAAAGAGAGAATGAGAGGTTGACTATAAACTCTGATATATTATACCAACCGATTAATTGAGGACCAATTAATTCAGTTAATCCTCCGATTAACTGATTAATCCTTATTCAGTGGTCAGCCGATCAGCTATCGATCATTGATTTTTCTAACATTGGTATTTACTAGTTAGGGTCTATTGATAGCTTCTCAATTATTTTTTAAACAAGAATTGTTGCAATCTCCATGGTTCATACACAAGAAATTTATTCGATTATGTTTATAGTGTGCAGCTTCTCTTGGGATATTTGCCAATTGAACGTGCTTTTTGGCCTCATGAATTACAAAAGAAGTGGAGCCAGTATAGTGCATACATAGATGAATTTCTTCTAAATCCTGTAAGTTATGATTGCCTATTTGAATATCTATTAAGTTATCAAGGAAGACATATTAGTCCAAATGAATTCTTTTGGGTACAAGTTGCTATGATTTCCACCAAAGAAGTTAATAAACTATACTAAGGCAAGATATGTACTGAATACATGTCGTTCTTGACATACCTTAGCTCAAAGTCAAAGTGTCAAACTTTCAAACTGTAAGTGTTGATATCTTTTAGACCATTTGGATTCCATTAATGAAAATCAAATCTATATTAATCTCAGAATGTATTATAATTTTGTTGAGTTTTGAAGATGCATTAAAATTTAAAATACAAAATAGTGCTCAAAGTTATATTTTGGAGACCGTGTTGTTCAAAACTACATGTATTTGTAATTGGTGAGATTATTACAATGTTGTCTAGAATTATTAAAAGAAAACCCACTCTCTTGTTTGGCAAGAAAATAGGTGTGTGGTGTCTGAAAGCATAGATCCACAGATCTACCACAAGGTGGAAAAATAAATTGCTGATTGCTGTGATACCGATCATGCCATCTTTTAATGAATTCTCAATTATTTTCCGAAGTCTTAATAATTGTTAATATGTTATGAAAAATATCCAAAACAATATTGTTTTAGTTCATTATTCTTTAGGGCATTAATTCATTATGTTTGCAAGGCTAAAATCCTGGTCCATCCCTGGGGATCTTAGCCATTCCAAAACAAGGCCTAGATTGGTTACATAGGAATATTCTGATATGTTCTTTTGACCAGTCAGAAAAAATACGGAGATTTGAGGAGACAAAGCTGTTAAGAAAGAAAGAATTAAACAGTGACAAGATTGGCCTTCTTCCGAGATCAGAAGTTACTAATGAAGAGCACCCTCTGAGCGTTGGTAAATCTAGCTTGTGGAACCAATACTTTCAGGTACTACTTATTACTAACATTACATAAATATGCTAAATTGTGCTATCTGGGCCAAAAATATTGTTATATGAATTGTTGGGAAACCCATGGCTGCCAGTTTGTTCCTTCATGTGCTTTAAGGTCCCTATAGGGCTCAAATTGTGTAGAAATAACCTAAGAATTGCCAATATGTTTACTTTATGAGAAATCCTTCTGTCTCTAGTTTCAATTTGTTTGCTTGAGTTTGTATATGCTCATGACAATTTTTATATTTGGGCAAGAAATCTGAGGATATTTTCCCCCACTTGGTTCTCATTAAATGTAGCATGCATTTGTGCTAAAAGCTAACACATGTACTTCCTCTGTTCTTGTTTACATGATGCTTCATGTTTGGAGCGTATTTCTGAAAACAATTCTGTATATTTTATTATTGAGTAAAATACATGGCCGGTCCTTAAACTTGCGTCGAGATATCAAATAAGTCCACAAACTTAGAAAATGCAGATTAGGGTATTTAAACATGTGTAAGGAATTCAATCTGGTCCAACCACACGTTTGACCCTCTTTGCACCTACATGGCTTGGCAGGTGGCGTCTTCATGGTGATGAGTCAACTCGCACCTTTTTTTTTTGCGTTTTACCCCCTACCCGGCCTCATCCCACTTTGCCATGGTTGAACCGGGGAAGAAGAGGAGTGGGGTGAAAAGAGTGGGATGAGGCTGGGTAGGGGGCAAAACGCAAAAAAAGAATAGGCACGAGTTGACTCATCGCCACGGAGGCGCCACCTGGCAAGCCACGTAAATGCGAAGAGGGTCAAACGCGTGGTTGGACCAGATTGGATCACTTACACAAGTTTAGGTGTACTAATATGCATTTTCTAAATTCGTGGACCTATTTGATACCTCGATGTAAGTTTATGGACCGGTCATGTATCTTATTCTTTATTATTTTTGGATGTGTGGATAACGATAATCAAAGTTTAGGAGTTTTGTCGGCACACATTTTAGGCTGACAAGTAAAAATGGGTGGAGTGAGTATAATGCAAATCAAGAAGAAAGTGTATACAACAGTTTGATACTTCTGGCGTCTGTACTGAGTGATGTTCAACCATTTATATTTCTTTCATGTGTATTCGATATGCACTGAACAGTTTATCTTCTGCAAGATGTGAAATATAGACATGGTTATTCTGGCATGACAGTCATAAGAGTTAATTTGCTAATTTTATCTTGGATAAATGTAAATTTAATCCAGGAATCAGAGATCCTAGAACAGATAGACCGAGATGTGAAGAGAACACATCCAGAAATGTCATTTTTCTCTACCAAGACTAACCAGGTTTTAATTAAGTGCCTTGGAATTTCTTATTGTCATCGAAACTACAAACATAAGTTTTTCATTTTGATTAATTTTTGTAAACATCTTTCAGGAATCACTACGGCGGATTCTCATCATCTTTTCAAAATTAAATCCTAGCATAAGATACGTTCAAGGGATGAATGAAGTTTTGGCACCTCTTTTTTATGTATTCATGAATGATCCTGATCCAAGCAACTCAGTATGTTCTTCCACTGTTTAATCACATTTTTAATTTTTTTCTCATGCTTTAAGTAGAAGTAATAAAACTGAAAGTTGACCGAGTAGGTGCTTATTTATCACCTCTTGCTCATTACATGTAATAAAAAAGTTTATTGTGGATATTTTGAGTTTTTCACAACAATACTGACAAAATATTTTGCTGTAGAATTACATGAATCATCCATTTATGTCAATATTACTTCATAGGTCTGTTTTATGAACGACAATGTGTCTGCTAGCTGAATTATTCAATTTTGGAATTGCAGGCTTCAGTTGAAGCAGACACTTTCTTTTGCTTTATTGAATTGCTTAGTGGCTTTAAAAACAATTACTGCAAGCATCTTGACGACAGCCAGGTGGGTATTCGGTCTACACTTTCAAAGTTGTCTCAACTCTTGAAGAGACATGATGAAGAATTATGGCGACATATGGAGATCACTACAAAGGTATGGAATATTCAGTAATGTATTTTACAGGCAGCAAAATCTTCAGTTACATGCCAAGGAAAAAAGTGCACATGGAATTGCACTCAGAAAAACTATGTTAATCCTGTGATAGTTGAAATTGAATGTTTTACTATCCAGAATATCTCATTTTGTCCACATTTTCTACTTATTAACCTGTCCTAAGTAAAGATGGTAGTATTCCCACTGGAAATAAACTACGGATAAAGTTGTCTATTTTCTTGCACAGAACAGATAAAGTTGCTCTTTCATTGTTAATAAACAGGTACTGGCACTGTTTTGGTTATGTTAACAAACAGTATTATATTGTAGTAAAAAAAATTCATGACATTTGACTTTTTTCATTGTCTTAGATGTGTAATTTTGACCACCATTTTATAATAGATTAAGTTTAAAAATTATGGGATTATGAAAGTATTTTTCAAGACAAATATGCTTATATAATTTTTATGCTCTATGTAGCCCAGATACACAGATACACGATACCACGATACTTCGATACAACATTTTTCAAAAAACATGTATACGGCGATACACGCATATATATATATAATAAATATAAAAATAACAATCACAAAAACATAATAATGCAATTCTTAGTTCAATACTTCAACATGAAAGCAAACACACACAACTAGACAAGTTCTTAGATAATAACATCCTCACATGACAATCCGACATAATTAAGTAGCAAGGGTGACAATCTAACAAATCAAGACAAGTTTAAGTGTTCAACAATCAATAATTCATGCATTCTCTAATGGCCATGCACCACTACCATTATGCATTTGAGCCATCAAATCCTGATCCACTATTACTATCCATCAATCTACAAATATTCAATCAACAGCAAACCACTCAAGTACTGAAGTACTCAACCACAAAACAGAAATCATCATTCATCAAAGCAAAACAGACAAACAACAATCCTGTACTCTGTAGTAGTCTAGTCGGACCTGCTCGGCTGGGATGGGTGGAGCATTGGAGGCCTGGAGCACTGGCTGTCCTGGAGGAAGCGGTGGCCAGCAGCAAGCCCAAGCCGCGGCGAGTGGTGGCGCGACGAGCCCCTTGAGCTGACATCCGGAGTCCCGCGATGAGTCCCTCAAGCCGGCGGTGCAGGAGAGTGAGGTCAGCTACTCGGTTGCGTCACATAGGTCGGAGGCGCGGTGGCGGTCGGCGGTGGACCGGTGGCGAGATCTGATGCGCTGGGATGGGTCACGGATTGGAGGTGGTGAGAAGTTTCTGCTGGGATTAGGGCACGACGTCGGGTCACAGGAGAAAAGCCTCTGCTTGCTTTGTTTATCGGTGCGTACGCGATACGTATCCATATCTGGACGTGTATCGGATACCGGTACATGATTTTTCTGGAGTATCCGTGTTTCGTAGTTTATGCTGCTTAACTATGTATTTGAAAAGTTATTGGTGGTCAATGTTTCAAAAGTTTGACTGGATCTTGGTTAAAATGACATGTATTTTTGACCAGAGAGAGCAGCATGCTTTACTTTTCGTGTGGTAAATTTAGTCGTTCTAATGTGTCACTTCTCCATTGTTGACATTCATGCAATACAGGTGTACCCACAGTACTATGCATTTAGATGGATAACACTGTTGTTGACGATGGAGTTCAGCTTCAACGTTTTTATTCACATCTGGGATGCTATTTTGGGTGATCCAGAAGGTCCTCCCGTAAGTGACCTCATGACTAGTGTCCAAACTAAGTTTGCGGTCATGTTACTCGCGTAATTCCAGGGCTAATGCTTTTTTGCATGTTCTTGGGCAGGAGACCCTGCTGAGGATATGTTGTGCGATGCTTATCATTGTCCGGAGGCGCCTCCTGGCTGGAGACTTCACTGCCAACATCCAGCTGCTGCAACACTATCCACCAACTAACATCGACCACCTCCTCCACATTGCTAACCGACTGAGAGGAAGCGTGGCCATCTAGTGATCTAATCCTTTTTTCTGCATGTCTGTACCCTCGATCTTCTTTCAGCGGGCTTCATCTAGTCTTATTGAAAAGCAGCAACGTAGGTAGCTTGACAAGATAGGTTGTTGTGTAATGTGTTATCCCATTTTGGCGTGGTTGGCAATGTGGTTGAAGAGAAAGCGTTGGGGTTCTATATGCGTTTCTTGAAGAGAACATCTCTTTGTGAAATAAGAATCCGTTCTATTTGCTCCATGTTGAAAATGGTATTGTTGGATTGGATGGGTTACATAGTAGGCTAGACAGAAGGAATGAACTGTAGTTAAGCAACGCCACAAGCGAAATAACAAACTGTTGGAATAATCCTTGTGCTCGTAGAATAATATGGTTTCCTATTTAGTTTCTAGACTATGTATGGATGGGAATATATCTTGAATTAAGGGAGTAGTCTGTCTTGATCATTAGGACCAAATAAAATTCTTTTTATAGAATAGCATCTTTCATGTAATTAGCTACTTAATCAAAGGAGCAAGAAATAAAGAAAAATCCATATCTCCTGTTTGGCTGCCTGCTCGTCGGCGATGTGATCCCCGTTGCTTCTTTGGTGAGTTTCTGATAAGTGGTATTAGAGCCAGCTTTGTGGATCGGGGAAGATGATGGTTGACCAGGGGGTACCTGCTGCTGGTAACACCAACAACGGTGTTGTGATCAGGAGAGTGATTCATGAGGTGGGGGCGGGAGCAGCTATCCTGTCCTCACCAAGACCAATTATTCAGATTGGGCACTGCCGATGAAGGTGAAGCTGAGGGCGAGGAGGCTATGACACGTCATTGAGAATGGTGGTGCTGATGCACAAGAGGAGATGATGGCACTCGACGCTCTCTGCAGCGCAATGCCACCGGAGATGGTGTCCTCCATCGCCAACAAGGAGACGACAAAGGAGGCTTGGAAGACCATCTCGGAGATGCGCGTCAGCAACGATTGCGTGAAGAAATCTACCGTAGTTCAACTCCAGAGGAAGTTCGACTTGGCGACGTTCAACAATGGGGAGACCATCGAAGACTTCGCACTGCGCCTCAATGGGATGGCGACGATGCTTGCCACGCTCGGTGCAGAAGACGAGGAGGATAAAATCGTGGAGAAGATTGTGCGCAGTGTTCCACCATGGTTCAAACAGATCGTGTTGGCCATTACCATGCTCCTCGATGTGTCTACCCTCATTGTTTCAGATCTAGTGGGGCGACTGAAGGCAACGGAGGAGACCTTCGAGGAGGCTCCGAGATCGCTGCAATAGTACGGGCGACTCTACCTCACGGAGGAGGAATGGGATGCCCGACGGAATAAGGAGGCAGAGAACCACTTGGGCGGTGACCCGGGTTGTGGAGGATGCTAAGGAGGAGGACGACACGATCGTGGCCGTGGGCGCGGTGGCTGCTGGATAGGAGGGCAACCATCTGGTAAGGGTGGTGATGAATGCAAGAGATGCAGCAAGTTGGGTCACTAGGCGCGTGAATGCCACTCGAAGCCCAAAAGGGAGCAGGCTCATGCGGTCAAGGAGGAAGAAGAAGCTTCGCTCCTGCTGGTCCGGACCTCTCCGACCGTCCTCAGCACCACCAGTATAGCGCTGGTTGGGTCACCAGCAACCCCATTGTTGAGTGCAGGTTTGCCACTACAACCGGCTGAGCATGCACTTAGTGGAAATGAAGTGGTGGAGGCAAACTCCGGTCTTCAGATCATAATCAGGGAGGAAAAGGTCTTCGCCCATCTTGGAGAGGAGGAGGAACATAAGCCAAAGGAGTGGATCTTGGACACTAGGGCAACCAATCACATATTCGAGTCTAGGGTCGCCTTCTCAAAGTTGGACACGGTAGTACTAGGTACTATTCGGTTCGGCGATGACTCGGTGGCATGAATAGAGGGACGTGGGACGGTCACATTCCCATGCCGGAATAGAGAGTTTTGACAGTTCGTCGGAGTCTACTTCATTCCCCGAATGACCACGAACATCATGAGTGTTGGACAACTTGATGAAGATGGGTACAAGATCAAGATTGAAGCTAGGGTCATGAGGATCCAAGAGCCTGATGGGAAGTTGTTGGCAAAGGTGTCACGAGCAGAAAATCGCTTGTACACACTCCAAATCAAAATGGCGCGACCAGTTTGCATGGCGGTACGAGGAGGTGATGACGAGGTGGCGTGGCGTTGGCATGAGCGTTTCGACCATGTCAACATGGTAGCACTGTAGAAACTGGCTCAGGAGGAGCTTGTCCGAGGATTGCCGGAGCCTTGCCAAGTGGAGCAGGTGTGCGAGGCGTGTCAAGTAGGCAAGCAGAAGCGCACTCACTTCCCAACGCAGGCAAAATTCAGGGCAAAAAGGCTTTTAGAACTGGTGCACAAAGACCTTTGTGGCCCTATCACACCGGCAACACCAAGGGGAAATAAATACTTCTTGCTGCTGGTGGATGATCTAAGAAGATACATGTGGGTAGCCACAATTCCTTCAAAGGATCGTGCTGCGGGTGCTATCAACGAGATCCAGGATCAAGCAGAAGGACAGTCCGAAGTCAAGTTGAGGGCACTCCGAACTGATCGGGGAGGCGAATTCACCTCCATTGAATTTGCGGAGTATTGTGCTGTAGATGGCATTCATAGGCAGCACACTGCTCCATACAATCCGTAGCAAAATGGTGTGGTAGAGTACCGAAACGGGACTATGGTGGCAGCAGCAAGAAGCATGCTGAAGGCTAAGGGGTTGTCGGGCTGGTTCTAGGGTGAAGCAGTAAGTACTGCTGTTTATGTGTTGAACCAGTGCCCGACAAAGAGTGTGGAAGGAAAGACGTCATTTTAAGCATGGTTTGTAAAGAAACCGACAGTACATCACCTTAAGACGTTCGACTGCATCGTCTATGTCCGCAATACGAAGCCTCATTTGAAGAAAGTAGAGGATCATGGCCGCAAGATGATCTTCGTCGGCTATGAGAGGGGGACAAAAGCATATAGAGCCTATGATCCCATCTCCAAGAAGGTACATGTAACGCGAGACGTCGTATTTGATGAGCAGGCACAATGGGACTAGAGCAAGATGGAAGACTCCGACGGTGTAAGTCAATGACGACGTGTTCACGGTGGAGTATTCCATCATAGGTCAGGCGCCTTCGACGGTCGAGGACGTCGTTGAGGCACCTAGAGAGGTGTCAACCGGTGCTGAACAAACCCCCCCTCACTACAAGGCTCAGTTTGGGGACATTGGGAGAGAGTGAAGGGGATCAGGTGGTGAAGTTTGCCTCACCACCCACCGGTATCGACGACAACGACCTTGATGCCTGCTACAATGATGATGATCGACTTCGATTCAGAAAGATGGACAATATACTCAGGCCTGCATCTCCACCAGGCTTCGTGCCAAGAGTGCTGGTTGTGGAGGAGCTACACTCAATGAGCTCCGATAAGCCGACATCATTCATTGAAGCTGAGCGTAATCCCAACTGGAGGAAGGCAATGATGGAGTAGATGGAGTCCATTGAAGATAACAAGACTTGGTTTCTTGCTGATCTCCCTCCTGGAAGGCGGGAAATTGGTTTGGAATGGGTTTTCAAGGTGAAAAGATATGAACATGAAGCAATATCAAAGTACAAGGCACGACTTGTGGTGAAAGGGCATGCACAAAGGCATGGCATCGATTATGATGAGGTGTTTGCTCCAGTGGCATGACTAGACTCAGTGCGCTTGCTCATTTCTCTTGCAGCAAGTGGAGGATGGGAAGTGCACCACATGGATGTCAAATCAGCATTCTTGAATGGATACCTTCAAGAAGAGGTGTATGTGGAGCAGCCTGCTGGTTTTGCTGTTGCTAGCCAAGAGCACAAGGTGCTGAAACTGCGGAAAGCATTGTATGGGATGCACCAAGCGCCGCAGGCATGGAATGAAAAACTAGACAACACACTCTTGTCACTCAGTTTCAGGAGGAGTCCCTCAGAATATGCCATCTACATAAGGAAGAAAGAAGACATGCAGCTAGTGGTTGGTGTGTACGTTGGTGACTTGGTGATTACCGGTGCCAATAGAAAGCACATCAAACAATTCAAGGAAGAGATGGCAGCGGCATTCAAGATGAGTGATCTTTGTCTACTACACTACTATCTTGGTATTGAAGTGAAGCAAAAAAGGATGGAATATCACTCAATCAAGGAGCCTATGCTATCAAGATATTGGAGAAGAGAGGAATGACAGGGTGTAACCCCTGTCAAGTACCCATGGAGGCTTGGCTAAAACTGAACAAAAACAGCATAGAACCACCGGTTGATGCAAGAGCATACAGGAGTATTGTTGGGTGCCTAAGGTATTTGGTGAATACGCGTCCTGACCTGTCTTTTGTTGTTGGATATGTGAGTCGATTCTTGGAAGACCCACGTGAAGATCATCTAGTTGTTGTGAAACACATTCTGCGATATGTGGAAGGAACCAAAAATTAGGGGATTTGGTTCGGCAAGAAGAAGGCAGAAGGGGTACACCTGACGAGTTCATTGATAGTGACTATGTCGGTGATGTTGACACTAGGAAGAGTACAATGGGAGTGATTTTCTTCCTCAACAACAGCTCAGTCACTTGGCAATTGACTAAGTAGAAGGTGGTGGCCCAGTCAACTTGTGAAGATGAGTATATAGCAGCAGCAAATGCTGCTTGTCAGGCTTTGTGGCTTGCCAGGGTGCTAGCAGAAGTCCAAGGATAAAAACCTAAGGCACCAATGTTGAGGGTTGACAACAAGTAGGCTATTGCTTTGATCAAGAACCCCGTACTCCATGGATAGAGTAAACATATTGAGGTAAAATATCATTTGGTTCAAGAGTTAGCCGAAGCAGGATTGATCAAGGTGGATTTCATTCGAAGTGAAGATCAACTAGGAGACATTTTGACAAAGCCACTCGGGAAGATCAAGTTCTGCGAGCTGAGGTCAAAATCAGCCTTATTGATACGGGAGATCTGCACTACAAGGCTTAGGAGGAGATTGTTGGAATAATCCTTGTGTGCGGAATAGTATGGTTTTCTATTTAGTCTCTAGCCTATGTATGAGAATATATCCAGAATTAAGGTAGCAGTCCTAATTATAAGGACCAAATAAAATCCTTTCTATAAAATAGCATTTTCCATGTAATAGGCTACTTAATCAAAGGAGAAGGAAATAAAGAAAGTGTCAAATTAGTGAGCATTGTTTCCATACCCCTCTGTTCGGCTGCCTGTGCTTGGCCCTTGAGATCGCCAGCGACATGATCCCCATTGATTCTCCGGCGAGTTCCTGATACAAACCAATAGCTTTTTCAGAATTCTAGTTGTAGTCAAAGTTTAGATAACAGTCAAGCTTACTCTACCGCTCCCATGTCAGGTGCATTTTTTTACTGAAATGCCTCCAAATTTAATAGGAGTTTTGGAACCAAATTTTCTAGGTTAATTCAACATTCATACTTTTATTACATTTTTTACTTCAAAATGTATATAATGCGCCGTTAGATGGTGCCGATAGACGGTTGATCTCTACCGAGAAGATTGGGATGTGGTTCTGAACGTAGAACCACTGATTGTGCCATCCCTTTTCGACGTGGAGAGTGGAACAACCAGGTACTCATGACCACCTTCTTCCTAAGCTTTTTGAAGTAGAAGAGGTTGAAATGGTGTTCACGTTGTATGATATGTTTTTAATATTTTTAGGTGATATTCAAGAAATTACCGATCATGTTTGAACCTAGAGCTAAATATTCTTTTTAAGTTCAGACTCAGAGGCTACACCACATGGGTGCACCGTACTTGGGAAAGATAATCTTCACAAATATTTTCAAGTCAACAATCTACATTCATTATGGCTTCAAGTGCAAGAGCTCCACATAGTTTGTAGCTTCACCTTTAAGACAAGTCTTCTGTCTAGCAATGAAAACCTAAGGGACCATTGTCGGGGATATGACTCACGTATAATTTGAGATGGGTTTTAGTGGATCAGAGGAATGTAGGTCTAGCCAATATAGCTATCCAGTATGGCCCATGAAAAGGAGTTCAATTCTGATAAGAGAGCTTTGTGCCAAATTAGGAGGTCTGACACCAAGATTTGATATTATAGAAAAATATGTATGTATGTATGTATGTATGTATGTATATATATATCCTTGTAAATAGGAAATAAACTAGAGTCTGGTTGTCAATCCCGAGATATAGCAAACTGACTCTGGTAAAAGTCATAATTATGTACGCCTCGCCACTTGACTATATAAATGGGGTGAGAGACCCCCTCCAAAAACATGTTTTCATGCTATCTTAGCTTACATCTAATTTATAATCCATCAAAACACAGGTCGTAGGGTTATTATCCTCACAAAGCCCCAAACATGTATAAAGCTTACTCTCTTTTGTCTTGAGTCGACTATAATGCTTAGATTAGATTACAACGTTTTCCTATGCTTAATCACCATCACAAGTACCTACATTGGTGGATTGCTTCGTAAATCACCCACAAAGTGTAACAATGATAAGTCTCACAAATGCCAGCCAAATTATCAAATCACAGTGAAAACTAACAGAACTACAGATTTCTCTTAAACACTCCTACATTCGGCTACTTAGCATTTGTTTTGTTTTTCCTTGACAACCATTGCAGCAATAAAGCCCCATATCTAGGATTTGTAGCTTTTGATCCATCTGCCTAGGGCTAGCAGTTTAGCTCACGACTCACGAGCCAGCTCGAGCTCGACCAAGCTGAGCCGATCCTGGCTTGGCTCAAAGAGCTTCCAAGCTAAGCTTGAGCAACATCCTATGGCTTGGTCAACAGTCGAGCTAAGTTGGCTCACAAGCCAGCTTGTTGAGCAAACCTAGGTCACCAAGCACAAGGCATCGCAGTGCCGACACACATGAGCAAATCTCCGGCTCCTATCCCCCTCTGACCTCCTACGGATCGTGGTTGTTTGTTGTATGTTGGCATCGTGCTTCCTCAGCCATCACCGCCAACCATCGTCATCGCTAACCGTGACGTTGCTGCCACCCAAAGTTGGGCAGTCAACGACAGCCATCCCACCACCCACATCCAGCAACCTAGGCCCCAACGCCTCTGCCCTCCGCTCAAAGGCAGAAGCTAGCCACCGGTCACCGCCACCACTGATTCACTATGGTCGCGGGCCACCACCACCTGCTAGAGTGTTGGTCGCCATTGCCCACCGCTGCCTCCGTTTGATAGATCATCGCCAAGCGCCGTCGTGGGAGCGCCCGCCACCACAGCCAGGGGACAGGGCCATAGGTCGTTGCCAGCCACCATCACTGTTAGAACACATGCTACTATCGAGGAAATGACCCCAAGGTACGTCCCGAGTAGACTTGTAATGATCGAGTGAAGGGAGGGGTCAATAGACAAAACATTAAATATGACCAGCTAATGGTCGGGTTCCCCAATAGCTAAGAGGCAGTCGGGTGTTTGAAGACTCCTGAGTCCACCACTCAGGAGGCCGCCTCGACTGCCGACACTCAGACGGTCACAATCAAATGTCAGGTCGCTCCATTAAAGACAATAAACTCCACGACGAGTAATTGTCCCATCAACACAGCATATAATGTCTAGATTTATAGCCCATGAACTGACCATTTTCCTAGCTGAAGACATATTCCTACCTCATACTACACATATTTGTAGGGTTATTATTCTGCGAGGGACCCAAACCTATCTAAAAATCTTCTATCTTGTGTCTTGAGATGACCATTAAGATTCATTCACCGAAACTCCCCTAAGTCGAACTAAATCAGTCATGTAGGTAACCTAGGACATTGTTGTTCGTACACAACGAAAACTACCACCAACCGCTGCCCGCCATGATGCCATTTGTGATTTGGGAGTTCCAGCCTTTCAGGAATGAACAACAGTTTTAACAAAGTGAAGGGGTAAATTGGGAATTTAGAGAATGAGAAATGGAGAAAATAATTAAAATCTAAAGAAAAACTGAAGTGGGGGAAATCTGTAACCAAAACTAGAAAGTTTGGAGCATTTATATAAGGAGTACCAACTTTAGCAAATCTGCAATAGCACATCAACTTTGGAACATATATGTAATTTCTCCTTCAGGAATAAAGACAGGAGATGAGGAGAAAAAAGAAACAGGAGATGAGGAGAACGCCACTATGCCAATCACCAACACATCACAAAGTGGCGAGTGGTACTATCGAGTTCAACTCAGCTAAAGAGGTGGCTCAACTCATCTCGTTGTCAACCATACATCTACCAAATGCATAAAAACATATTTTGAGTGATCTGCATTGAGCAAGTTTTAGAGCCTAAACTGTTAGCTTCATAGATGATAACATTTTAAAAAGAATGTAGTCATGCAACAAAATCAATTTGGGATTACAGTAATTCAGCTTATTTTCATAAGTTGAAATAAATGGATCAGCTTATTATACCTGAGGGCAGAGCCAATAGTTGGGTGCAGATTCCCAAGAACTTGGGTCAAAAAAAATTAGTTATTAGTAGCAAATTTTTACCTTTTATACACCCCTTAAACCCAATATAGTGATACACCCCTTCAGTTTTTCTCTAGCTCCACCACTGATTATACCACCTAATGTAGACGCTGATGCAACCTAACTTTTTCTATAAGATGGATCAGTACAATCATAAGTGAAACAACAAGGCCTAAAAAGGCAAAAAAAGAAATTCGTGCAACACTATACCATTTCGGCTGCAATACATCCTGTATAAGTCCATTGTAGCCCCATTATAAACACCATAGGGCGCACTCAAATCGTTAATTAACAAAATGAATAACTACTACAGAAAGAACATGTATGGTTTTCCACAAGCCAACCCTATTTGTCCCAACCTAATCAAAATCTGGTTCACTGCTCTCCTAATTCTAAGCTCTTAATAGCTCAGTTAAGCATAATAGTGTGTGTCTGTAGTGACCTTAAGCTTTCAACACTCAACGGTACACCATCATATTCATCCCTTCATCTGAAAATGGCGTAACCCCAGTATGCAGCAAATGATCGATCCAACATCGTGTTTTTATACAAAAATAGTTATCCAACTCAACTAAACAATCATCTCATCTGTTTGGCTGGTTGAGTCCGTCTGATTAGAGACTTGCACCTCAATATCTTCTTCACCCTCTACACTCTGAAATTGGCTGTCCAAAACCTCATATATGTTATCTGGCGGGCATTTGTCCGCACGGTTCCTTGGATTCATTTGGCAGAAGCAGTCAGGCCATGAGTTCGTATAGAAAGACTCCGGATGGACACGCTTGTGGGGGCCACCAAAATGAGTGTTGAACATAACATGCCTGATTCGCTTCTCAAAGCCAGCGGTGAGGCCTTCCTCCCTGTCCATGAATATGGGAGCTAGGGCCTTCCTGTTTGGTGTGATTGTAGTCCGGAAACCATAATATAGGCGATGACCCATGAGGTTGTTTGCAAAGTTGCTTGGGCCATCATATGTAGGAATAAAAATGTCTGACAGGAGACAGACCATGTAATCAACGGCAGAACCCGCCAGTCCTCGGGTATTTTCTTCCAGCTTCCCAGGGCCAACAGTGCTGTGGTTTTCTAAGCGTGGAAACATAGCCTTAAATGGTTTCATGAAGCGTTTCCCACCAAAGAGCTCACCAGAAGCAAGGTAGATTTTTGTTCTATTGTCAAATCCCATGGATCGAAGTATAAGACCTACCTGCAGATTAACAACATATAAAATGAGACTGCTTTGGTTATGTACAGAAAATGTTCTTTTATGGAAAATATGTCTGATAGTATGTTTTCACTGCCTTTCCACATAACTTCCAGAATTACTAAAGAAACAAAGTTCCCAACACATGCATAAACTTATCTTCCCTATAATCAATTGTTTGCAATCAGGACTCATTTACTTCTAGGAGTAAATAATGGTATATGACATTGAAGGCACCAGGTTAACAAACTACACCTAACCATCAACTGAAAGAAAATCAAGAAACATGATGTAGAATACTGAATACATATTCCATTGATCTTGATTCGGTAGAAGGATAGAATTACCACAACACATGAGGTATAGAGAATAGCATGTTTGCAGCAAGTGTTAAGAATTCAAGTCAGCTCTAACTCAACCAGCCAGGGGAATGACGCTTTTCAATAAGAAGCCTCAACCAAACTAGCCGAGAAAGACCACGAACCCTAGCTCCCTAAGTAGAGTCGCCCCATGTGGATCGGTCCTTGACCTGTGCTTTGAGGCCCCTACCCCACACACGAAAGCCTGCCCTCCATAGGTCAATCGAACCCAGGACCTAGAGGTGCTACGTGAGCACCATAACTGCTAGGCTACATGCCCTTTCACGAATTCAAGTCAGCTATAGACATAGAATATAATATTGCAATGTAGACAAGTACTGCAACATATAACTGGATCTAAGCAAAAAATGCATACTAGCATGCCTGTGTTGTATGTTCAAGTTCAACTATTATTTCACAATTCCCAAAATTACAACATTGAACTACAGTTTATATACATGTTAGCTCTAACGAGTATTGACACATCCCAAACCACTCCAAAATTGTACAAATGTACATTAAATTGTTACCCAATTGGTGCCAGATTTAATACTCCATTGGGAGCAGCTAAACTTTAATTTTGATGCACAACTAAATAATTAAACAATATATTAACACTTTACAAATTATCCAGGGAAAAATCTAGAAAAAGCTTCAGTACCTCTTCTGGAGTTAAAGGGCACTTTCCAATGAGCCTTCTTTCCCTATAAACAAGTTCCTTTTCTGCAAAATTTTCTTTACGGTACTTGATCAGAATTTTCTGTTCTTGAGGCGTGAATATATCAATGCACCTGTAATTTTAGAAATAAGGAAGCAGGCATGCCTAACAATGCAAAATAAAGATATACAGCAACTGATAACCAGCACATTAATTAAAATTTCATGTAGGATATCAAAAGTAGTGAAAAATAACTGATCAGCATTGAACTGAGCAGTTAAATGAACTACTAACTCAGGTAAAAAAACATGACGCTTTGACTAAAATTCGGTCAAACTTTTAAAATTTTGATCATTAATAACTTTTAAATTTAAAATACGTAGTTGAAAAGTCTAAAAATGGTATGATTAGATTTGTCTTTAAAAGTACTTTCACGATCCCATAATTTTTGTAAAATTCATAAATATTTCAAATATAAAATTATGGTCAAAGTTATGCTGCGAAGACCGTGCAAAAAGTCAAACTTCATGTATTTTTATTGGAGGTAGTAAATCGCAGACAGATATCCCAAAGTTTTAGTATCAAAGACTGCAAATGAGCATGATAAATTGATAATAATGGTAATGGGTTTAGTTTGATTAATGACAAGTTAATAATCTGTTAACTATGAATGACTAAATGCTATGATAGTAAGATTCCCAAGTAAGGCTCTCGATAGGTCCTGTGACTCTGAGGACTTCTGCTATGACTGCATTGAAAAAAATACTGTGGTGCATTTCTTCAATGACAGATTCATAGCAAGCATATATGATGCCAACTGAATACTGAACCCCAAAGTGGTGTGTTTAAGAAGAAAAGAAAATAGGATGCAGTTTATTCAGGACTCATGCAATCATGTACAATAGTTTAGCCAATGTCCTACCAACTTACCCAGCAAATGCAAGCATATCCATCTCAAATCGAAGGTGAATTGACATGAAATGGCCTTCCGAACGGAGCTTGTTTACTATCTCGCTGCTTGTTTTCATGATATGGGGCTTGAATCGTAGTGCATGGTAATTCACCCTGCATCTCAATCTCTGGAGCTCTGGATCATCAATATCTTCTGTAAGGCGATGTGAAAATGGAGTTAAATATATAGCTCCATACTTCTTCATCTTCTCCAAAGCAACTGTCGTATACCATGTAACTGGTGCATCTCGAGGAGGTCGAATCTGTTAGTTAAAAAAACAGTATTTCATGAGTGCAATATACCTCTAGACAAATTGATTTTGGTGTGACTGAAGGGGAGCTGATTTACTAACCTGATGGGCTTTCAGCTTCTTGGTCTTTCCATTTGTAGTAATTTCTGGAATGCTCATAACAATATGTACATCATATTTTAATATCTTGATGAAGTGGGGGACATCATAAATACCTAGAAAACCACTGGATGCATATATAAATGCAATAATAAGTGAACATTAACCCAGGACCAATCATAAGAGCATCATTCAACAGAAACAAGTTTACAAATAATGCAATATCAAATACATTGAAGAAGCATACTGAAAGTAAATGCAGAACATGTGGCCCCATTATGTTTAGAAGAAAACACCTTGTACGAAATACAGCTTACTACTACTTAATCATTTCCATTGCCTAATCAAGTAATCATTACTATTTGTTGGAACTTGGAAGCAATCAAATTTTTTTCTTGAAATGCATAGGTGAATTAGTTGTATTTGCACTAAAGAGAAGAAGAAACAGCTTGGTTACCGTTAAGCAAGAAAAAACATTCAAATTGAAAATAGAAAGTGCAATATCATATCACAGCAACAGACAGAATCAACATTGAGTAGACAAGCTTGTCTTGTGGCATCAAACAAGCTTGTCTTGTGGCAAGGAAGGGGGGTCTATTAAGAAGATTGTCCTTTCCATGCAATTTTAGAAGTCAATGGAAAATTGCATGAGAGCTTCATAGCCAATCCTTATTGCATTGAGGATAGCATATGGCGATGAGACACCAGCTGCTCCTAAGATCATGGCAGCAAGCCAGCAACAATTACTCAATGAGGTGTTGGAACACTTTGACAAGAGATGGGACAACCAAATAGAGCAAAAGATGTATAGGGCAGCCCTATTCTTGGAAGCAGTGTTCTAAAAGGCGGCTCTAGGCGCCCGCCTAGGCGGGATTAGGCGCTAGGCGCCACCCCAGCGCCGCGCGGAGCACCTGGGCGGCCGGCTAGGCGGTCAAGGCGCCTAGGCGGGTCAACCGCGGCCTAGGCGCCCTGGGCGGCGCCTAGGCGCCCTGGATGGCGATGGTGACTATAGTAATAAACCGGTTTTGGGGGGATAAAAAGCAAAAAACTCCGGCTGTGTTTAGGGTTTTTTAGCTACTCCTGGGCTTTGTTCGTTGCCGTTCGCCACGGTCCAATGTTCTAGCCTCGTGCGACACAGTCTGGCCTCACGCGCGCCCCACTCCGGCCGCGCTCTGGTCTCCATTCTCCGACGCGGTTCGGCCTCGTGCGCCATGGCCGCTCACCCTCCGCTCTGGTCTCCACTCTCCAGCAGTCCATTACCACTCCTCTCATCCCGATTTGCACATGCACTTTGCAGTTTAGTAGAAAATGTAGTGTTGTCTTTATATTGAGAGTATTCTAACCCAGGTGCCCCAGGCGCCCCTAGGCGCCGCCTAGGCGCCGCCTAGGCGCCCCTAGGCGCTAGGCGGCCAGGCAACGCCCGACTAGCGCCTAGCGCCTTTTAGAACACTGCTTGGAAGTTCTTTGCCATAAGGAAAACCGATAAGATAAAGGCTACAAGATTGAGGTCAATGCTCAATGATGTTGTGTGGAAAATGGTTACTGATGATGATGAACAAGATAAGATAAACAAGCAAGCTGATGATTATGAGAGGTTAGAGAGTGTTTGCTTCTCAAAGCCATTGTTAGAGTGTGTGTGTGTGTCTGCCGTGTGGGTCCCCCTGTCTGTGTGTGGGCCCCTCCTGTAAGGCTCTCCTTCTATCCTCCCACCCTAGGGAGAGGAATCTATCTAGACCTTCCTTCATGGTATCAGAGCCTTAGGCTCCCCCTCTCCTCTCCTGCCGCCGGCACCGCCGCCGCCACCTCCATGGCCGGCGAGCCTCCTCCGGCGAGCCCCGTCTTCTTCTCGTCACCGGCGGCCTTCTCCTCCCCTTTTCCTAGGCTAGGCACCGCCACCATGGCCAGATCCGTCACCCCCCCCCGCCCGGATCCGATGCCGGGGCGGCCAGATCTGGCGCCGCCGGCCTCCCTCCGCGCGGATCCGACGCCGGGGCGGCCGGATCTGGCGCCACCGGCCACCCCCTAGCCTCTGGGGCGCCGCCCCCGCCTAGCTTCGCCACCGCCGGCCTCCCCACGCACTGCCTCGCCGCCGGCCTCCACCCCAGCTTCTTCGCCGCCCCCCCCCCCCCCGGACCCGACGCCGGGGCGGCCGGATCTGGCGCCGCCGGCCACCCCCTGGCCTCTGGGGCGCCGCCCCCCCCCCTTCCCCCCGTCACGGCCGTGGCCCGGCCGACCCTGGGGGGCCCTCTTGCTGCCGCCGGCCTCCCCCAGGCCTCCGGGGCGCCGCGCCCCCTTCCCCACGCCACGGCCATGGCCTGGCCGCCCATGGGGGGGCCACTCTTGCTGCCGCCGACCTCCCTATGGCCTCTGGAGCGCCGCTACCCCTTCCCCCTGCCACGGCACTGGCCTGGCTGAACTTGGGTGGGCCGCCGCCCCTCCTCCCCACCGTCGTGGCCTCGGGCTAGCCGGCCCCTACCGATGTGGTGGCTGCCGATGCTGCTCTTGTTGCCGCCCTTGTCACTGCCAAGACCGCTGCCGCTGCTGCTCGGGCGCGCGAGCGGGCGGCCGCTCTTGCTTGGGAGAATGCACGCCAGACCGCTGATGCACTGGCTCAGCATGTTGCGGCCGAGCATCACCTCAGGGGTGCTGACCCCACTGCCACCGCGACTCCTAATGTCGCCGCAGATCCGGGTGTCGCACAGCTCCACGCCCAGGTGGCCAGTGTCCAGAACATCCGGGCGCTTGTGCCAGTCACCCTTGATCCCTCATCGTCCTCCTACGCACGCTGGCGCGATCTGGTGCTCCTCACCCTCCAGCGCTATGCCCTGGATGACCACGTCCTCATCGACACTCCGGTGGTCGCCCAGGGGTCCGTTTGGCAGCGCATGGACAGCGTGGTGCTGTCATGGATCCTTGGGTCCATCACTGTCGAGCTCCAGGACATCTTGCGGGAACTTGGTGGCACCGCTCGGCAAGCCTGGGTTGCGATCGAGGGGCAGTTCCTTGGCAACCGCGAGGCTCGTGCTCTCCAGTTGGACGCTGCCTTCCGCACCTTCGTCTAGGGGGATCTCTCCATCTCGGAGTACTGCCGTCGCATGAAGGGGATGGCGGATTCTCTTCGTGACCTTGGCGAGCCTGTTGCGGACCGCACTCTTGTCCTCAACATCCTCCGCGGTCTCGGCGACAGCTACGCCCATCTCCGGACGTGGATCACCAGGACAGTGTCGTTCCCCTCCTTCCACAAGGTTCGTGATGACCTTGTCCTCGAGGAGCTGACCTGAGGGCTCGCTCCCACATCTACTACCGCGACTGCTCTAGTCACCTCTGGCTCCAACCGACCGGCCTCCCAACCACCACCGTCGCCGGCTCCCTCCCTTCTTGGTACTCCTCCCGCCGGTTCCACCATTGGCGGGGGGGGCCATGGTGGCGATCGTCGTCGCCGGGGAGGGGGGCGTCGTGGTGGTACCGGTCGCGCTCCGGCTCCTACCTCCGCCACACCAGCCCCTACCGCCGGGAGTGCGCCCTGGCCATCCTTCTCCAACCCATGGACAGGGCGCATTTCCATGTGGCCGAGACAGTTCACTCCTCGGCCTCCTACCCCACCTGCGGCCATGCTCACCGGGTGGCTGGTCCCGCCTGCTCCTTCGGCGTGGGGCCCGTGGTCCGGTGGGTGGGATCAAACGGCCCTCGCGCAGTCATTCAACACCATGGCGTTGACTCCGCCGACCGCCACGGATTGGGTGGCCGACTCGGGTGCTTCCTTCCACACCACTCCTCATGATGGTATTATCTCCTCTCACAGGCCCCCCCCACCCATCTCTCCCTTCTTCCATCATGGTTGGGAATGGCTCATGTCTTCCGGTCACCTCCGTGGGTGATGCGACTCCTTGTGGGTCTTTTCGCCTGCAAAATATTCTTGTTGCTCCTGACATTGTTCACAATCTTCTTTCCATTCGTCAATTCACCACTGATAATTCCTGTTCTGTTGAATTTGACTCTTTTGGTTTGACTGTGAAGGATATGGCCACCTGGCATCCTCTTCTCCGCTGTGACAGCACCGGACCCCTCTACATGCTTCGTCTTCCACCTTCCGCTGCTCCACCCTCGTTCGCCCTTGCCGCCACAGCGTCCTCCACACTCTGGCACCGCCGGCTTGGTCACCCCGGTGTCGACATTTTGGCTCAGCTTTGTTGTAGCTCCTCTATTCCTTGTACTAGGGCTACTAGTGAGCATATTTGTCATGCCTGTCAATTAGGTCATCATGTTCGCCTACCTTTTCCTATTTCTTCCTCGCATGCTGTTCATGCGTTTGACCTTATTCACTGTGACTTGTGGACCTCTCCGATCATGAGTATTTCTGGTTATAAATATTATCTGGTTGTTCTTGATGATTTTTCTCACTACTCATGGACGTTTCCTTTGCGGTCCAAGTCGGATGCCTTCCCCACGCTCACTCACTTCTTTGCTTGGGTTTCTACTCAGTTTGGGGTTACTATCAAGGCAGTCCAGTGTGATAATGGTCGTGAGTTT
Source organism: Zizania palustris (assembly GCA_019279435.1). Classification (NCBI taxonomy): domain Eukaryota; kingdom Viridiplantae; phylum Streptophyta; class Magnoliopsida; order Poales; family Poaceae; genus Zizania; species Zizania palustris. Next base: position 35,175,816 of record JAAALK010000081.1, on the reverse strand, counting down.
GACAACTCTGCTTACCGGGCTTTCTTCCTCTCGAAGGGAGTCCACTTGCGCATGTCCTGCCCCTATACCTCCCCTCAGAATGGCAAGGCTGAGCGCATGATTCGTACCACTAACAATGTTATGCGCTCCATGCTCTTTCAGGCTTCGGCTCCCGCTCGCTTCTGGGCTGAGAGCCTCCTTACTGCCACCTATGTGCTCAACCGCCTGCCTTCTAAGGCCACGTGCGCTCCCACCCCTCACCATGCCTTGTTCGTTACCCCACCTTCCTACACTCACCTTCGTGTTTTCGGGTGTGCTTGCTATCCCAACACTTCTGCCACTACTCCTCATAAGCTTGCGCCCCGCTCGACCCTATGTGTGTTCCTCGGCTACTCCCTCGATCATAAGGGGTACCGTTGTTTTGACCTCTCATCTCGTCGTGTTCTTATCTCACGACATGTCATCTTCGCTGAGTCCGTCTTTCCTTTCTCCGGTGACTCCACCCCCACCACCAGCCTTGAGTTGGACTCCCTGTTTTCTACTGACCCGGTGGTTCAGCCACCTTTGTCTTCTGCAGGTACATCACCGGCTGTTCTGGCGGCTCTCCCGCCATCTGACGAGCTGTGTGTGGCAACGGAGCCGCCCGTCGTGTCGCCCGCGGCCCCCGTGCCCCCGGTTGTGCCACGTACGACCACTCCCCACCAGCCGGCGTTGCCCTCCGCGCCATGCGCGGCCCCGGCGTCCTCGTCCGTGCAGCACGCGGCCCCTTCCCTGTCGCCTCCTGCGCCCGGGGTTGGCCCGCTGCTGCCGTCGGCGCCGTGTTCCGACCCGGACACGGCCCTGGCCGTGCCCCGTGTCCCCGTGACACCTGCCGCGCCACGCGCGGCCCCGGCGTCTTCCCGCTACACCAACCCTGTTCGGGTCTACCAGCGCCGCCCGACGGGTGTTGCACCGGCCCGCTCTCGCGCCGAGCCGCCGGTGTACCACCCGCCCATCCTTCACCGCGATCCTCACCACACTCACCCGATGGTGACTCGGCGGGCTGCGGGGGGTCCTTCGTCCAATTGACCGTCTGGTCCTCTCCGCCGCTGTGGAGCCACCGGTCTCTCCCATACCCTCCATTGTTCGTGGCGCCCTGGCGGATCCACACTAGCGCCACGCGATGGAGGAAGAATATGCGGCCCTTCTGGCCAATCAGACCTGGGACCTGGTGCCTCGTCCCTCTGGCTGCAATGTGGTCATCGGCAAGTGGATCTGGACACATAAACGCAAGGCAGATGGTTCGCTGGATCACTACAAGGCTCGCTGGGTCCTTCGGGGTTTCACCCAGCGCCCTGGAGTTGACTATGATGAGACCTTCAGCCCAGTGGTGAAGCCTGCTACTGTCCGAACCGTTCTCTCCCTGGCACTCTCGAGGTCCTGGCTAGTTCACCATCTCGATGTGAAGAATGCCTTCCTCCATGGCACCCTGACGGAGACTGTGTACTGCAGCCAACCTGCGGGCTTTGTGGATCCCGCTCACCCTGAGCGTGTTTGCCGACTCAACAAGTCTCTATATGGTCTGAAGCAGGCTCCTCGGGCTTGGTACAGTCGATTTGCCTCCTTCCTGCTATCTTTGGGGTTCAGCGAAGCCAAGAGTGACACTTCTCTATTTGTCCTCCACCACGGTGCTGACTCAGCCTACTTGCTGTTTTATGTGGATGACATTGTTCTCACTGCGTCCAGCCAGTCTCTGCTTCAGCGGATTGTCTCCTCGTTGCAGCAGGAGTTTGCCATGAAGGACCTTGGTGTGCTCCACTTCTTGGGAGTGACAGTGGAACACCGCCCTGGTGGCCTCTTCCTTCACCAGCGCCAGTACACTTGGATGTCCTTCACCGCGCCGGGATGACTGACTGCAAGCCCTGTTCCACTCCAGTCGATGCTCAGTCTAAGATTTCCGGCACCAAGGGTGCACCAGTGGATGATCCCACTGCCTACCGAAGCATTGCTGGCGCCCTTCAGTACCTCACATTCACTCGGCCGGATATCTCCTATGCGGTGCAGCAGGTGTGCCTTCACATGCACGACCCACGGGACCCGCACCTTACCGCTATGAAGCGGATTCTCCGCTATCTGCGCGGCTCCCTCGACTTTGGGCTTCACCTTCGGCGTTCTCCTGTTGCTGAGCTCGTGGTTTACACTGACGCCGACTGGGCGGGCTGCCCGGGCACGCGACGCTCCACCTCTGGCTACGCCGTCTTCCTTGGTGGCAACCTCATGTCTTGGTCATCCAAGCGGCAGCCTGTTGTCTGCCGCTCCAGTGCCGAGGCTGAGTACCGCGCAGTTGCCAATGGGGTGGCCGAGGCATCCTGGCTCCGGCAGCTCCTCAGGGAGCTCCATAGCCCCCTCGCCAGGAGTACTTTGGTCTACTGCGACAACGTCAGCGCCGTCTACCTCTCCACCAACCCCGTCCAGCACCAACGCACCAAGCATGTGGAAATCGACCTCAACTTCGTTCGTGATCGTGTCGCCGTGGGAGATGTCCGTGTTCTACATGTGCCTACCACCTCCCAATTCGTCGACATCTTCACCAAGGGCTTGCCTTCCTCCACCTTCTCCGAGTTCCGCTCTAGTCTCAACATCCGCTGCGCCGGAGTTTCGACTGTGGGGGGTGTTAGGGTGTGTGTGTGTGTGTCGTGTGGGTCCCCCTGTCTGTGTGTGGGCCCCTCCTGTAAGGCTCTCCTTCTATCCTCCCACCCTAGGGAGAGGAATCTATCTAGACCTTCCTTCAGCCATTAGCAATAAGAGATAGAGATAGAGATAGAAAGAATCTTAGTAAGTCCTAATGTCCTATGCACATTCAACATTTTAACACACTGTTTTTCTTACTCTCTATGTGATGATCATGTCAGGGGCAATGATAGTGCTAATTGCTCCTAACTTTGGATCTCAAATTGTACTTGAATACCAAATTGTCACAGACAGGAATATTATTCCTAGCCCATGACCTTAGGTTATACTTGAAGGAGACGGCCAGCCTTGGCCCTGGACCTCACTAGCGTAGAGGCGCGCCGGCAGAGGGTATGGGAATCAATCCGGCCAATTGACAAATAAACTGGATGCTTTATTACGTTTAGCTTGAAGGCATATTTATATTACATCCATATAGCTAATCCTACTAGGACTCTTCTTGGCATAATCTCTAAAGATAGCAATATAATATAAACAGGACTCTTGAAGATCTAATCCCTAAAGATACTATTCCTAAATATAACCCATATACCTAATTCGTGCTTCAGTACCCCGCGGGTATTATTCACGTTACAGTACCCGTGTGGGTACTGTTCCTATGGCAGGGCTAGGCCCTAGCCCAACACCCATGACAGATCATTTTTGTATTGTAGTTCTTTGGTGGGATGCACATGGCAGAAAAGTTTAGTAAAAACAAAATTGTAAGTCTTTGTTGTTTGGCCTTTGGATGTGAACGCGATTGGAGTATATTTTCTTATGTACGTACATTTTTCTCATGTTAGGGAAAGTTGCAGCCATGAGCTATCTAAATATGTGATTTTGCAATGTTTTCCTTGCACTTGCAGATCCATAGAAAAAAGAGGAACAAGCTAGAGCATAAAAAGGTTGAACAAGTTGGCATTTGTTAGCTCAATCGAAAGATGATAATGGCTTAAGGGGAAAAATGCAACTTGTTGATCCTCCAAGAATTTCAGTAGGAGAATGAGTGGGTTGATGCCAATTGTGATCTAGTTCATATAGATGATGACACATATTTAACTTGAGCTCAAGTTAATGAAGCTATTGGTGCAATCAGCATATGAGAGGTCTCAATTTGCCTCGGGTTGCGGCTACTAATGCTGCTAAGAATACCTTTATCGCACAGACTTATAGAAGAAAAAGGAAGCATCCAAGGACAATTGCAAATGAAGATAGAGAAAACAGTAATAATGGTGATAATGGTGAGGAAGATGAAGCACAAATGTAGCCACAACAATCTGATGAAGCAATGGAGGTGGGGGATGAAAGTGGATATAGGGATGGACTATGGAGACGGAGGGGGCTTCCAATTGGATGATAATTTACTTGGCTGATTGTGTTCAGCTATTGATTTGTGTCATTTCATTTCTGAACTTATTTTTGCCATGAACTTAGACCAATAGCTATTGTCTTAAAATTATTTTTGTCATGAACTTAGACCAATAGCTGCTATCATGAACATAGTCATATATGCATATATGTATTGTCCTGGACATACAGACATACAGAATAAAACAACTACAAGAAATCAGACTTCAAACAGACACTTGGTTTCTTCGAAGCCATAAATGAAATAATATCCCCCAATGAAAGATCATAACAATGGGCATACCTCTCATCATGCCAAAAAGAATTTGTGTCTAGCTCTGGCAGCACTAGTGTAGCATTCATTATTCGTGCAGCAACAACAGCATTACATATCTACAAAAATAGGATGAGAACAATCACAATTTCCTTCGATTATATTCCCAATAATAACATGAAATTTGCATGATAAAACATGGTGGCATGGTGCTTTAGAGATAGTGAGAATTTCTTGTGTTCATCATACCGCACTACGTTGTTGGTTCAAGCCACCATTGCATCGGACACGTAAGTAACCATTCATCTCAGATTCAATTGGTGGGGCTGCAAGTAGAGATGTGACACTTCAGCATATCCACTTTATCACTACTAGTAACTTCAAGAGTGACCACAGAAACAAACATACGAGGCCAATAGGTGCGCGGCGCAGAAGATGCTCTCCAACCATGTGAATCTGCAGTTCTCCACATCTTGTTTACATCAACATCCTTCAGTAATAGCACTAATATCAGTGTCGGAAATTTGAATGAGGTTACAACTTACAAGGACTCAAATAAGCGTTGTAAAAACAAAATATATTATTACCACTTTAATGTGTTAATACATGTATCTAGCACAAATTGGTCTATCAGTCAAATAGGAAATTAGGAACTAAAAGATGAGTGTTCACAAAAAAAGCTAGCAAAGATCGCCATTTCCTTTTAAACCTATTGTTTTTCCATCAAACAAAATCTTGCTCAGTTTGACACTTAAATTTTGTTCATGGTCAAAATATGTGTGGAATACTTTCCTAGAGAAGGTGCAATTCTACCTATTATGTAGACACATGTGTTATCTCCAACTGTAATCCATGCATCTAGCATAAATCAATTTTTCATCCAAATCTCAACTAAAATGAACAGTCACAAAATATATAGCAAAATTTCCATTTCTTTAAAGTATATTATTTTTTCCTTCAGCTAGAATATTGTGAAATCCAATATAGTCCAGTAGAGTGCTTGAAATTACATCCAGCTCAAAATGAGTAACTAATCATTTCCAGAAAGAAGGTGCAATTGCAACTCATTATCATAGTTGTTATGGCGTCACCATATCGTCGCCATAGCGTCGCCATATCGTCGTGGCGGAAATCTGCAATTCGCCACGGACCACCATATCGCCCAAGTGTCTATGGCGGGCGCCACAGGTGTGTGGCGCCACTGTGGCGTGGCGTGGCGCCCGTGGCGGATGTGGCGCCCGCCATACGAAGGCGCGGCGATGGCGCGGCGGGGGCGCGGCGAGGGCTCGATGGAGCGTGGCGAGGGAGGCGTGGCGAGGGCGTGGTGAGGGCGCGGCGGGGCCGCGGGGAGGGCGCGGCGAGCTCAGATCTGGCTGCCCAGTGCACTAGGGTAGAAGCTGGGGAAGAGAAGAGGAGGGAGAGGAGAGGAAGTGTGGCGGCTGGAGAGGGGCTGAGAGGGAGAGGTAGTGGAGAGAAGTTAGGGTTTAGAAATGGGCTTTAAATGGGCTGAAATTTAAATGGGTTGTGTGGTAAAATTTATATAAATAGATTATTTACTGTACTTTAAATATATTATTAGACATAATTTTAAATATGTTTTTACAATTTTAATTATATTTTTATATTATAATATATCTAAAGTGACAATATTTTTTTGATATAAAACCAATAGGAGAGGCTCCTACTTGGGGTTTTGTATTAAAAACAAGGAAAGTACAAAAGGATTACACAGAGGAGGTGAAGGGGGGAGGAAGGGGGGAAGAGAGGGGAGGATTACAAGCAACTAGCCTAGGAGAAGATGGCAGGAGAGGGAGGAGGAGAAGGGAGGACAAGATTACAAGCGACTAGCCCAGGAGAAGAAGGCAGTCTTAAGAGATGGCTTGAAACGGTTGCCTTGCAGCCATAATTCAGAACGAAGTAGCGTGAGCCAGGAAGCTCTAGACGGTGACTGATTACGGAAAGTGCAGTTATTTCGGTGAATCCAGATGCACCAGCAACCGATGATGGTGATCTCCAAGAAGAAAGGCCATTGGGAGGCAACACGAGCGCTGTTCACCAGATCAGTTGTCGGAAAGATGGGTTGCCAATGTATACCAATATGGGCCCAACAAGAAGAACTGAAGATGCAGTGAAAAAATAGATGTCCAGATGATTCCCGGATGTTATGAGGGCATAGAACACAGGAGCAATCTGTTGAGGCTTGAATATAATTCCTGCGTCTGAGCATATCACGAGTATTAAGTCTATCGTGGAGGAGAAGCCAAAAGAAAGTCTTTAGCTTGCTGGAGCATTGGGACTTCCATATCTTTGAAAATAGGGGGTGAGCTTGGGAGGATGCAAAGGTGTAAGAGTAAAAATTGTGGGGATGATAAGCCGCTGTACCCCAAATAAAAGACCAGGAGTCTAAAGTTCCATGAGTAAGGTCCAATTGATCTGTCAGCATACGGAGAAGGCGTAGTTCGGACATGGCTTCAGGGGAGAGTGGAAGATAAAAGTGTCTGCTTGTAGCTGGCCGCCTGCAAAAGTCTGCCAAAGATATGTTCTTGGTTTTAGCAAAGGAGAATAATCTTGGCAAGAACATGAACAATGGGACAGAGTACCAAAGATCATCCCAGTAACTTGATATTGTATTGCTATGTTTATCATACCATACTAATATTGTTATTTGCAATTTAGTATTTTAGTACTTATATATTGATATATTTTTTTAAATCCTATAAGCTATTTTTCTATATTGTTCGCCGCGCTGATGTGTCTATGGCGACGCCGCGCCGATGTGTCTATGGCGACGCCGCGCCGTGCGCCATAAGCGTTGTAAAGTTATGAAGGTGGTAGGTCGCGGCGCTTCGCCGCGTCGCCGTAACAACTATGCTCATTATACTATTTAAATGCATGTGTGAAATCCATGTCATGCCAAATTACCGAAAAGAAGCGCCAAATGGATCAAAAATCGGAAATGTTATTAGTAGTTCTATTGTAAGCCCATCATTACCCAATTGACCCCCACATCACACTTCACACAACAACATGATAATCAACTTATTGTATATTTGTATCCCTTGGTTGTTTGGTTTATGAGTTTATCCACCACAATACTCAGAGAAACAGTTCAAAACACTTGTTTTTTCTCATTGTTGGAAGTAAAAAAGAACACTATTATCATCATTTCCTCACCACTAGACAATCCAAAAAACATATGCAATAAAGGACATGGGGAGGCAAGCCATCTACGTCAATCAAGTGTAAGCCATCACCATTTGCAGTTCTATTGGTCATTCTTCATCTGCACAACTTCCTGAGTTCCTGGATGTAATATTCAAATCATATATAATTACAAAAGGTAATTTACTCTAAAATACACCAACTGGTGTATTTTTTTGATTTTTGAAGTACTCTCCAAGTAGTCATGGTAGTTTGCATTCAAGCTTTTCCAGGTTATCAAAAAAACTACTCGAAAATTCTAAAATCTTGCCAGATCATTATTATCCATAACGACATCTTAGCTGGTAGTCATTTTCACACCTTGAAGTAGTTGATCTACACCACAAAAGTTTATAAAGAGATTTTTCCACAGTTCCACACTTAGGAGGATGTTCCTAGTAAATGTACCCAGGTATTACTTCCCTTCAGAAAAACTTTACCTTCATGTTATTAAATAGACACTGTTTTGTGAAATGGTGAGGTCGTCTAATATTAGAACCTGGAGAGATCCTTATCTACTCCATTTGAGAGCTTTTCCTGGCTGAGTCCAAATCAGAACAAGAGATTAGAGGAGTCCAAGAGGCTAACTGTTAGTACTTATCTATTATCAGTTATTTCTGTTTTCAGATTAGAGATTAGTTTTTATTTCAGTTATCAGATTAGAGATTAGATTCTATTTCAGTTATCAGATTAGAGATAAGATTGTATTAGGACTACAAATACCCCTTAAGGGCTATGGAATAAATCAGACCTGAGCAACATAATAGTTGCCAGGGTTTCCCCCAACTCTCCCCTCTCCCAGGCGCACACATCCTCCCTGATCGGCAGCGCCATCATCCTGGCGCCCTGGCTGCCGATCAGCCACCGTCACACCCCTACAACCTTCGGTCCAGAGGGTCAGGTTCTACCAATGTGGATTAGTTTCTAATCAATTGGCAAGTGCATCAGAGAGCAAGCTACTGTTGGCTTTCTTTCTGTCCTGTCATGTACCACAATTGCCATCTAATAATATGTAATTCATGCAATTTACCAAGAGAAAGGATTTGATCATGTTCTTCAATTTTCATATGGCTCGGCAGACTACACAATTTGCACTCAAACAACAATTGCTCCCTCCTGTGCATAATTCCTTGGATCTACCAACGGCAATGAGGCAATAGCATCCTTTCTAGGCTCTCTGTCATTATATATCCAAACAGTTAAGTAAACTTCATCAACAGAATATTTGATTGCCTAGTCTTGTACGCATCCAAGGCCTCCATAGGCAACAGACCTGCAAGCTCAGCTTGCTGACACAAAAATAATTTTCCAGAACACCCAACTCCTTCAACTAGAACTTCAACATAATATATGCTAAAAAGTTCACCAAACAACTTGGCCAAACTTTCCAGGATTTATCAATTACACTAAATCCACCAAACCTACTCATCTCAGCTGTAAACTATCGGTGGCACCAAGTAAATAACACCTGCTGATGAAAAACAGCCCTTGCCCTTTCATGCAACCACGCACAACACAAACCACATATGTCCAAGGCTGACAGTTGGTTGTGTTGTCTTATGATCAACCCATCAAAGCTCCCAACTAATTGTATACGGTATACTGCATATGCATATTTTTGAAGATCAAACAGTACACTAGAACTGAAAGCTACATGCAGAAGAAGCAATCGCGGGAGAAGAGAAAAGCGCGCACCTGGACTCCGTATGAGGAGCGGGTGAGGCCGAGACCGGCGGAGGAGCAAAGCCAGACAATGCCGGTGGCCAGCGCCGTCACAGCGACCCACAGCCTTGCCGGCCCCCGCCCGCGGCGGCGCAGCAACGCCTCGCCGGGGCCCCTGCGCGCGGTCCGCCCGACCATTCGACCAACCCACCGGAAGGTGAGGGCAAAAATCAGCGAAATTCACCGAGAATAAAAACAGGGGAATTCGTGGATAGGGGCAGCGGGCGCTCACCTGCGCATTGGGATCGAGGGGTTAGGGTTCGGGCGCGCGTGGGGAATCGGGGCCGCGAGAGGCGATCAGATCTGGGAACCGGTGGAGAGAGAGAGAGGGAGTGGGAGTGAAGCACCACCGGTGAGGACTTCCGGTGTTTTTCGATAATTTTCTTCTGAATTCGATGCTCGTAGATCCATATTTTCCCCGTGGCAACTTTCCCGTTTTGTGGCTAGTGGTGGCGTACACCCGGTTGGGTCGGGGACCCACTCCAAGAGAACAGGGACGGGTTGATTTTTTTATCTGTTGAGACCTGCGTAAAGTTATTTTTTTAGAAAATTCCGTATATGCCACTGAAAGTTTGTCGATTCCCGTATATGCCATTAAAACTTACTATTTTCATATATGTCACTGCTTGAATTTTCTATGTCCATATATGCCATTGACGTTAGTTTTGACCATTAGTCAACATTAGTTTTTTTCAAAATGTTAAAATTGCCCTCAACTCATAAAGTTAGATAGCAAGATTTACTTCCAGCTGGTCTCGATTGTGCTAGATTGAATGAGCGATTGGTATGCGTGTACCGGCTTAAATCATCGTCATGAAGCTTAAATCATCGTTGATTTTGAGTGAGCTAAGGGCAATTTTGGCATTTTGAAAAAAAACTAACGTTGACTAACGGTCAAAACTAACGGTAATGGCATATATGGACACAAAAAATTAAAGCAGTGACATATATAGAAATAGCAAGTTTTCAGTGGTATATATAGAAACCGACGAACTTTGAGTGGCATATACGGAATTTTCTCTTATTTTTTATTGGGTCGAGACTTCGTATAAAGTTAGGTTCAGGTTTAGGTTATGCTTGATTATTTAACTTACGGGTCTCTGTGGGTCCCGGTCTAGTAAGTAAAAAATATAACATATATATATATATTGACCTAATGTTAAATGATATAAAAAAACTCTAGCTTTAATATTGATGGAATTTGCTTGTTGGAAAATATAAACAAGATTATTAATGATGATGTTTGGTTTGAATTTTGCTATGTTTGTGGTCTGTAAATTATATCATTTGTGTACTTTAAAATTTGAAAATGAATCCATAGGGATCCGTTGGGTTTGCGGGGATCCGACGGGTCTAGGTTCAGGTGAAGAAAATCATCCACGGAGATAACGGGGCTGGGTTTTGGTTTCGGTCTGGTATTCACCAACCCGAACCTGCTTTGCCCTGTTGTCACTCTTATTCGTGACCACAATCTACAGATTCGTAGATTAGCTTTACAGTATTTTATTTTACTTACCATACATGTGACGACAAAATTGATGATTAAAAAACTAAAACATTTTTAACGACAAATTATCAAATCTCTCTATTGATGACATATGATGATATCTCTATGGTATGTATATAAGAGACTATGAATTATACATCCATTTGCGATAATCGTAAGAGGTCAAATGTTTCATTACTCTGAGCAACATTTATGATAGAGAAGTAAAACATTACTTAATTAAAAACAATATGATGTGATATTTGTTTACATCACACAAAATAGCACATCTATAAAAGAAAGTTACGTAATATCCCAAAACATTTGATACAACACTACATCAAAAGAGTGAAACGTCCTAATAACAAATAAAACAAATCATAATAAAATATGGCGCACAAACATATATATCAGTTTATATCTACCTTCTTATATTGTTGTCAGTTTTGTGCTCCCTCCGTAAGAGAGATAGGGTGAGGACGTGGGATCACCGTAGAGTTGGTGACTATCTTGATTTGAACTTGACTTTATAGTGGAATGCCCAATTTAACTTTCTAGTTTTGTGGCCACAATCTACAACTTCGTAGAATTAGCTTTACAATATTTTACTTGCCATACCCTTGACCCGTGACATTAAAATTGATGATTAAAAAATTAAAACATTTAATGACAAATTATCAAATCTCTATATTGATAACATAGTCTATATCGATAACATAGGACTTAATATTATTTCCTGAGCAAATAAACAGAATATGGGATTGGGAAAATGACACAACCGTCTTGCTTCCCCGAGAAGGGCGATCCGGGGCCGGCGTCCCTCGCTAATCGTGGCCTAGCCGCGGGCTGGGCTGGGGGTTGTAGGCCTGGCGTGGCTGCTCCCGGGGTTTCGTTGCCGGGGCCGTATGCGGAGCTGTGGCCGGCTCCGGTTTCGGCCCAGGGCGTGGAAGCTCCTGAGTTGGCCCAATCTGGGGCTGCGGCGGAGTCGGACCAAGGGCTTTACATTGTGGGGTTGTACAATCATTCCTGTTGCCGGGATTCTCCAGAGTGGGTTTGGATTCCTCGGGGCTCTCCTCTTTCGTTGGCGGCGCTGAAGTTAGGGCATCCCACTTCGGCTGCGGACATCCAGAGGTTTGGGGCTTCGGCGCTCAAGGTGCGGCGGGCTGCTGCCAGGTTGGTTGATTCGAGATCGTTTGCTGAGGTTGTGGGAAGTTCTGGTATGGATCGCAAACGCCAGGAGTCCAAGGGTGGTGGTAAGAGAAGGCTTTTTGAGCGCGATCCTGGGCGAGATGGTAGGGATTTCATTCTAGGGGTTGAGGATGGGAAGAGGGCTCCCAATTGGAACAGCTGGGATGACAAACAGAAGGAAGTGCCTCGTCGGGATGATCGATCCTTTGTTTGGCGACAGGATGAGGGCCAAGGTAGCTCGCAGTTTCGCAGTGAGCTATCCAGCATGAGGGACCACAAAGGGGATGAAATCACTTGCTTCAACTGCGGTATGATGGGCCATCATCAGGCAAACTGCAGCAATCCAACATTGTGCTTCGCTTGTAAGCAACCGGGCCACATCTCGTCGAAATGCCCGATGATGGATGGTAATCGGTTAGGGAGAGCTGGACCGTCCTTGGAACTTTGCGGTTTTGGGATCCCTAATCAGGCTTTTCATCACATTGAGATTAAGGCCCCCCAAGCGCTTGCTGGTCGTTCAGCTGTCACAGGTATCTTAATAGTGGAGGAGGGGGTTTGTTCTGAAGCTAAAATTCTCATTGAGCTTAAACACATGTATGCGGTGTCGTGGGATTGGAGCGTGCTCCAAATTGACAGAGATCAATTCTTGATTGAATTCCCTTCTAAAGAATCTCGATGGGAGCTGGCTAGGCTAAGGGGTTTCGAGTTTCAGAAGTTTCCAATCAGAGCTAACATTAGAGAATCAGATCGTGCTATCAATGCTTGCTCTGAATTGTGTTCAGTTTGGGTGAAGGCGTTTGGTATCCCTGTTTTAGCTCGTGAAGAATCCCATGTGATAAGTATTGCTAAACTGGTGGGCAAGGCCTTGGAAGTGGATTCCCAGAGTTTGAATGGGACGGGTCCGGTTCGTGTGAAGATCTTATGCAGGGACCCTTGGAAAGTTGAAGGCTCTTCAGAAGTTTTCATTAACTCCACAGGGTTTATCATAAAATGGATTCCGGAGTTAGAGGGGTTGAGGGTTGATAAACCTAAGTGTAACACCCCAAATTTTCAAAACAATAAAAATATTATTAAATTCAATTTATTGAAATTATTATTTCAGAAAATACTTTTAATTCTCTTTTATACCCTTTTGAACTACAACATGGAGTAGATGACCAAATCAGGAGGTGAAACTTTTTGTATATGATCCTAAGACCAAAATATAATTTTGAGAATTTTTATAAATTTTTATCAGCCTTGGAAGTAGCCCTAATATTTTAATCTATTTTCTGGAATTATTTTTATTCAGAAAAGTATTAGAACAGTAATGGGCTCCTCTCCCTCCCTTCTCTCTCTCCCGGCCGGCCCAGCCCGTTACCGCGCTCGCCTTAGACTGACACATGGACCCCATCTGTCGGCGCCGAAACCTTTCCCCTCGCGCGCGCACCCGACAACCCGGCCCCACCCGTCAGCCCCCTCTCCCGCGCACTCGCTCCCGCTGACCACCTTGGCCCACTTGTCGGATTCGTCGTCTCCGCGAGATCCGCCCCCAAATCCCCCCCCCTCGCCGGCCGACGCAATAACGCGCCTCGGATCCGTTGCCCCCGACCCCCTCCCCTCAAATTGAGCCCGGCATTCAATCCCCCGCGCTCCGGCGACCGTTTCCCCCATTAAACCCCGCCCGATTGCGTCCCGGTTCGATGAACCTGCATGTCGCCCGAACCTCGCCGGCGTTTAAACGCGTTAACTCCCGGCCACCGTAGACTACGCCCTCTCTGCCCCCGCCGATGGCCCTATTTAAACCCCCTGGCCACCCGCATTTCACCCTCACGCCTACACGTCGCGAGAACGCACAGAACGCCCTCACTCCGAGCTTTAGCGCATTCCCTCTGGTTCGTCTCCGGCCACCGCTCGCCGTCGCACCGGACCACCTCCGCCCGTGCCTTCGCCACCATCGTGACCACCGGGACCTCCCCAACGCCGGCCACCACCCCGTCGACGAGAACCCTCGCCGGATCGCCGTCGCCGCCCGGAACCCGAACACCTCCACCGCCTCCGCTCGTCGCCGGCCTCGCTCCGTCGACCTTTTCTCGCCGCCGAGGTACCCTCGTGATCCCCGTAGCACCCTCGTTCCATTTTAGGCCTTAGACTAGGTCGCCGTCGCTCGCCGTAGCCGCTGGCCCGCTCGCCGTCGTCGGAGAAGACGACCGGCACGGGTCGAGTACCCGTGCCGTGTCGGATTCACGCACGACCGTGCGATCTGGATCCGACGGTGATGGTTAATCCCCGCGTGCGGATTAATCTGATCCGTTAGATCTCGGCGAAGGGGTACGTTTTAATCCCGTGCATCCATTTGTTTTAAAACCCCGCGTTTAATCTCGTGCGTCCACGTGGTACCGGTTCGCACGTTTTAATCCTGGCCATCCGTAGCCACTTACGCGTCCCGCCTCGCCCTCGCGCGTCGGATCTGGATCCGACGGTCCAGATCGACCCGGTGCACGCGCACAGTGCGCGGGTTCACCGTGGGCCTGGCTCACCGTGGACCCGAGAGGTTTAAAATTTGAAAATAAATTCCAGAAATGCTTTTAAACTTGTAAAATTCATATCTAATGCATTTGGACTCTAAAAATTGCCATTCCAATTTTAGAAAATTCATAAAATTATTCTCTACATGTTTAGGCAATAAAAACAGTAGGTTTATTTGGACATTTTCATGTTTATTCAAATAATTATTCAAAAGCCTTTAGGATTAAAATATGGATTAAAATATTTAAACTTCAGAAAAATTATTATTAATTTCCTTTCTGTTCATTCACTGAAAACCACCAAATTGACATGAACTTTTCATTTCACACTTATTTAAGGATTTAATATGACCATAATCCCATTTAAACATTTGTTTTCTAAAAAGGACAACCCTTCATTTTAATCCCTTTAAAATTATTTATAAAATTCAGAACCTTAACCTTTGGGTTTATTTCTTCAAACCAACTTTAACTTATGTGTTTATAATGTAATGTTATACTGTTTGATTAGATGTTATGTTCTTTTTATTTTACTTTATATTAAAAAGACTACGACGTCGCCGAGGAGCCGGAGTACTTCCCCGAAGTCCCTCCCTCTCCCTTTGCTGAACAAGGCAAGTCACCAAACAATTCTTTTGAGCATATTGAACCCATGTCTGAATTGACTATCGCTAAAACACATAGGTTATGTATATGCATTAGTCAAATGAACCCTTACATTATATTTATTTAGGATCCCCCGACCTTGATGTGCAACCCAAGCCATGCTATCTCGCCTAACCTCCTTGTCACCATATGATCAATGATATTAGCTAGTGTCCAATGTATTGACACGGCCGCTATAGGATAAAAATGAGTCGTAGCAAAATGGTTCTATTATATGATCCCCGTTGCCTCTTATCCTTGGAAATTCTGTTGGTGATGAGTCATGGTTGTGAGTGTTTGCATGGTGGGTTCCGGGTGCAAGCTAGGGCATTGGTCAGTCGCACCCGGGGCACTATAAGGACCGGTCTGAGGGATCCGTTGCAATACACTTACGTACTAACCACAAGTCTAGTGGGTAAGTCCTAACTAAGGTATGGGTTGTTCCAAACCGAGGCCACCACTTGGAGATGGGTCAAGTTGCACCTGCGGGTGACTTGTACCAATGTGGCGCAAAAGGGGGTGCGACGTTAGCCGGGATGCGGCCCGGCGCGCCGGCGAAACCTAGAGCGGGTGGTTATCGCTTGGAACATCTCATATTGAGGTTTTGGCACGAGTTCCCGTGAAATGGGTCATCTCGTTGAGATGAGTGCGTGCCTTGTGGGTACAGTAGTACATCTCTGATCAGAGTCTTAAATCTTTTCGAAAAGCCGAGCCCACGGTCAAGGGCGGGTTGCGTGACATCCCCCAGTTAGTTTACTTGAATATGTATGTGCATGATGGATTGACATGTAAGGACCGTTGTGCGAGGAGGTAAAACGTACTCCTCGAGTTAGTTGATGTTGATGATGTTCATATTTACTTTCCGCATGATTAAAATATGATTACACTAAATGCCATAACTGCAACTGCTTTATTCCGCATTGTTAGCCTTTATCCTTCCTTGTTTATTATCCTGCATTATTATTTGCATTTTGCGGTGGCTTGTTGAGTACTTTTTGTACTCATACCCGTTGGACCCCACAGAGGATGCTTATCTTGAAGACGGTCTGGAGTAGCGACCCAGTCAAGAAGAAAAATCCTGAAGAAGAAGTTCGTCATGCCGTTTTCTAATTATTTTACTCTACTGTTTTATTAAAACAATGTTGTAATAAATATGGTCTGCGTACCATGAATTTTACCGTATGTACGTTGTCGCATGATGAACCTCTTGTATTATTGTTTTTCTATGGAAATTCAATAATGTCTCGATTTCGTTAAATCGGGGCGCTACACTAAGCCAGATGATGTTAAAATTCGCTGGAACAAATCGGGTGAGAATGATGCAAACAGGGAACACGAAGGGGAGCCTAAGGTGACGGGCGAATCTTCTAACTCCTCTCTGGTCAAGAAGACGGGTGGCTCTCAAGATGACCAGAAGGCCAAAGACGAAGATGATCTAGATGAGGGTTCAGATGATGGGTCCGAGGATGATGCTATTTCTCAAATTCCAGCTCGGTACTTCAAGCCGGTGGGTGAGGCGGACTGGAAGGGAAAGGGGCAACAATTGGATAACTGTCTACTTATCACTGAGGCTGACCCTATCTCTTGTTGTCTCAACACTGCCTTGACATCGACTGACTTAAGTTCTGGACTGACCTTGACTGCTAGAAATGAAATGGATAGTGTCGCACTGTCTGACTTGCCTTTGGGGGTGCTTGGCGATGCCTCCGAGCCAGGTCATCTGCTCCAAGACCAAGTTCTTGATCCCTGGGAATCAGTCGGCTATGGGGGTTTAGCCATCGAGCAGGAGGTGGGAGAGGTGGTCGGTCCTGGTGATCTCTTGAAAAACAGTGAACATGTTGTCACAAACCGGGATGATGTGGGGCTTCCAGGGGATGATCAGTTGCCTAAAGTGAAGGGCAAGAAAAAAAGGTGTCCTCCTGTGGCAGTTCGTCAGAGTTCTCGCATAAAACGTGATGGGGTTCCAATTCAAATGAGGGCTCAACTCAGAGCTGATTCCAGGAACGACATTTCAGGTACGTCCCGTTTTACGGTATTACAGTCGGTTGCCCCTGACTGTTTAATCTCTATCGCAAATGACTCGGGGGTGAATCTAGGGGAATCTGATAGTGAAGTTGTGCATCATATTGAGTTGATTAAAGCTAAAGAGTTGGCTCAAGCTATGGTTTGTTTAGCCCGTAAGAACCACCCTTTAGATCAGGATGTAAGGGTTATTCCGTCTGATGGGGGGGTTGTTTCTAAAGACGGAGGGGTTTTGCCGGTGGTAGGGGATACGGAGAGGATTGGGGGGGATGGGGTGAACGTGTCTTTATGAAGGTTTTGTTCTGGAATGTCAGGGGGCTAGGGAAGAGTGGTAAGAGAGGGCTGCTTGCTGATCTTATGCATAGACACAAGAGTGATTTCATCTGTCTACAAGAAACGTTCAGAGAGAGTTTTGCTTCTAGAGAGCTGGACAAGTTTAGTCTTGGCAGAGACTTCTACTGGCTTACTAAACCGGCAGTCGGTCATTCGGGGGGTTTGTTGTTGGGGGTTAATCTTGATGTGGTGGATGTGGTTTCTGTTGATCAGGGGGCTTTCTTCATTAGCCTTTCTTTAGAGTTTAAACTCTCTAAGATCCAATGGGAGCTGATTAATGTTTATGGTCCGGTTGCAGATGATGCAAAAAATGGGTTCCTGATGGAGTTGTCGGTCAAGCTGAATAGTCTGAACATTCCTTGTATGCTTGGGGGGGACTTTAATATGATTAGGGGGTATGAGGAGAAATCTAAAGGTGCTATTCACTGGACCTGGGTTAGGGCTTTCAATGATTTCATTAACAATCAGGAACTGCGAGAGGTTCATAGGACGGGGGGTCGATTTACCTGGTCCAACAGGCAAGTGGATCCTACTAGGGAGGTGCTGGATAGAGTCTTGGTGTCAAACTCGTGGGATAGCTTGTTCCCTCTGTCCCTTGTTTTAACCCTACCTATGGTTGGCTCTGACCACTGCCCATTACTAATGGATATTGATGGTGCTGTTCCGAAGACTAGGTTTCTTTTCAGATTTGAAAACTGGTGGTTACAGTCGGTTGGGTTTAAAGAATGGTTTCTCAACATTTGGCCCGACCGGGGGATGAAAAAATTCTGGACTTTTGGAAAAGACAGGGTAATATATTCAGGAAAAAATTAAAAGGTTGGGGTGCCAATCTAAAAAGAGATAATAATCTGGGCAAAAACATCCTAATTCGGAGGATTGGGGAGTTGGACTTAAAAGCAGATCTGAACGATCTGTCATTGGAAGAGTGGAATGAGCGCTATAATTTGGACCATGAGTTATCCGACCTCTATCAGCGTGAAGCGGATTACTGGCATAGACGAAGTGGCCAGCAATGGCTTCTGATGGGTGATGCCAATACAGGTTATTTCCACAAAATCGCTAGTGGCAGGAAAAAAAGTCTTCTATCTTATCTCTCACGTGTGATGGGGAGGTGATTGATAATCCGGATGAGCTGAGGAATCACATTTATGGGTTCTACAAAAATCTGTTTGGGGCTGAGAACATGAACAACTTTCATTTGGCTGATGACTTTTGGAGGGACAAGAGAAGAGTGGACAAAGATGATAACATGGAATTGACAAAACCTTTTACTAGTGATGAGTTGGATTTAGCTTTCAAAAGTTTGAAGCTTAATTCTGCTCCTGGGCCAGATGGGTTTTCTGTCCAATTCTACAAAACTTGATGACCTGGGGTCCAACAATCTTGACGTGGAGAGGATCAACTATGGGGTGATAGTCCTTATCCCAAAAATCAAGGACGCTATGGTGGTGGGGCAGTTTAGACCCATCTGTCTGCTGAATGTCTGCTTTAAAATCATCACCAAAGTTCTCACTCTAAGACTGACTAAAGTTGTAGACAAAATCATTGATCCTTGCCAATCAGCTTTTATTCCGGGAAGGAACATTTTAGAAAGGGTGGTGGCGTTACAGGAAATTATTCATGAGGCTAAAACCAAAAAACATAAGGGGGTTGTGCTGAAGCTGGACTTTGAAAAGGCTTATGATCGCGTTAATTGGGGTTTCCTGAATGAGGTTTTACTTAGGAAAGGGTTTTCACAAATGTGGATTAACTGGATAAACAAGGTGGTCTCTGGGGGTAGAGTGGCTATTAACATTAATGGTGAGATCGGCAGTTACTTTAGAACCTACAGAGGGGTTAGACAAGGCGATCCGCTTTCTCCTTTGCTTTTCAACTTAGTGGGGGATGCTCTTTCCGAGTTGTTTTGTAGAGCTAAAGAACATGGTCATCTGACCGGGCTTGTCCCTCACCTGTTTCACGGCGGGGTCACACACCTTCAGTATGCGGATGATACCATTGTTTTGTTGGAGTATTCTGAGAGGAACTTCATCACTACAAAGTTCCTGCTTTACTGTTTTGAGGAACTTTCCGGCCTTAAGATCAACTATCAGAAATGTGAGGTTTTTTCGTTGGGTGTTTCGGAGGAGGAAGCTCGGAGAGCTGCAGATGTTTTTAACTGTGATTTGGGTAGTCTCCCCTTATCTTACCTAGGCTTACCAGTTAATTTCTCTAAACCGTCTAAAGCCGATTTCGAAAAAATTATCAGGAAAGTGGATAAAAGTTGTCCACCTGGAAGTGTGGGCATTTATCATCTGGTGGCAGGATGACTCTGATTAATTCATGCCTTAGTAGTATCCCGCTCTACGCGATGGGTGTCTTCCATTTGCCGGAGTCAGTTCACGCCCAGCTGGACAGAATTCGAGGCAGATTCTTTTGGGAAGGTCTGGAAGGGAAGAAGCGTTATCATATGTGTAGTTGGAAAACTCTTTGTATTCCCAAAGCGTTCGGGGGTTTGGGTTTTTTGGATACCAGAAGTATGAATTTAGCTTTGTTGAGTAGGTGGTTAGTAAATCTGATTGATGAGAAAGAAGGGTTATGCTACGAGGTTATGCGGAAAAAGTACAACATCAGCGGGAGTGTGTTTTGCAGGCCAAACATCAGAGGGTCCTTTTTTTGGGTTCAGTTATCGAAACTCAGGCCTATGGTGCAGAAACACGTTATCTTTAATATTGGCGATGGCAAAAAAACTATGTTTTGGGATGACACGTGGCTAGGGGATGTGCCTCTTAAGATAAGATTTTTTCAGCTACATGCAATTTGCAGTACCCCGAATATCCGGGTTTGTGAAGCGAACCCTGCTAATCTGGAGGTGCACTTTAGAAGATCCCTTTCCCACGAGGAGCACTGTCTCTTGGATGACCTTAAGAATCTTTGTGCGGGGGTTAGGCTCTCTGATACGGCTGACCGAGTCGGTTGGGGTTTAAATAAACATGGTTTCACCTCGAATTCTCTCTACAACTGGCTCACTTTTAGAGGGACGAACGACGACTTATCGCATTTGATTTGGAAGTGTGCGGCTCCTCTGAAAGCAAAAAATTTCCTTTGGCTTTCCCTCAGAGGAAAGATTCAATCGGGGGATCAGTTGAATAAGAGGAATTGGTCCGGGGACCCTTCCTGTAAGTTCTGTGGTCAACTAGAAACGGTGGATCACTTACTTTTTCATTGCGCCTTGGCTAGGTTCTTGTGGTGTTTTGTGAGGGACGCTCTTTCTTGGCAGAGGTTGTCGGTTAGTCATCGGAATATTTTGGCCGTGCTAGATGGCCATGCTAGTAACAGGAAAAAAAACTGCTCTGGGCGTTTTCGCGGCTGGGATATGGGTGATTTGGATGACCAGAAATGATTTTGTGTTTAAGAACTCCCCGCCTCTATCTGTTTACGGCTTCCTTTTAAGTTGACCTGTCTGATTTCTCAGTGGAAGTCTCTCGCTCCGGCTCGGATGAAGCGCGACATAATGGAGGCTTGCGACTCGCTCTGTGCTCAAATCAATCGGTTGTCCCAGGGGACAAGAAGCGGTGTCGGGTGAAGCTGTTGGCAAAGAAAGGTGGTCCCTCTGGTCCGGTCGCTGATTAATGTCGCCGTCTCCAGACTGGGCTGTTTCTGGGTTTGGTTGTGATGGTTGGTTTGGTCTGTTGTGTTGGCGTTCTAGCCCTTTAGCCTCTTTGGTTGTCAGTTCTGGCTAACTTTGTTGTGAGGGTTTTGTTGCTGTGTTGCTGCTTAGTGCTCTGCCCCGCGCTGGGTGTTGTTATCGGGTGAACGGTTGTTGTTCTGTCTGTCCTGCTAGGCCTCGTCCCTAGCAAAAAACTCTATTTCCTATTTCCAGCTTTCAAATAAAGCTGGGCATGGCCGTGCCATGCCTGTTATAAAAAAAAACATAGGACTTAATATATTTCCTATAGTATAGATGTGACTAGGGATTATACATCCATTTGCGATAATTGCAAGGTCAAATGTTTCATTACATACGCTGAGCAACATTTATGGTATTCATCTAGTAAATCCTAACATTTCATTCATCGTGCTCGCTTATATGTGAAATTCTAATCATTCGTATGACAAGTGCTCATTATATGGCAAGTGGTTCATTTGATGATCTTGATTTTCATGCCAAGTTTTTTATGTAACCTTCCGTATTAGCATTGTTTTCCTTGTAATCATTGATTGAGATCTTGTTTATATTGATCACCCATGCAAATTATTTTGTTTCTTACTTAAATGTGTACACAGGCATTTGCCATACAAAATTACATGGCACCTATAATTAATTTCAACTTATACATATACCTACCAAATAAATGTGGGATATACTATATAAATTTTAGTTCCTTTGTTTTCTTTCTTAATTTATTTTTTAGTTAAATTCGCCATCAACTTTCCTTATTGTATTTTTACATAAATGCATAGTTACAATTAAATATACTCTACTAGTAAGGTGCACGTGCGTTGCAACGGATGCATAATTTTAACGGCAATATATTTAGAACATGATATATTTGCCGAACACATTTATATTTAGTAATATTGCAATGATAAGAAACAAAGTAATATATTATTGTTCAAAACAATACATAGAGATATCATTTCTATATAAAGTGTCATTGCATATTTATAATCACAGATATTATTCTCCAATTTAAATAAGACGTTGGTCTTATAAAAAATCGGAAAACAACATAGAAAATGCTCTAAAAATTCTCATAAAATTCAGAATAATACTACTGAATGTGATGAAATTTACAAAATTATCCCCGCATTAAACTCAATTTTATCTGATTTTTGGGCATTTTTCTTATTTTCCAGAGAATAAACAAAACAGAAAATAATTTCTTAATTCTGGAAAAAATAAAGATGAATTTCGGCCCAACAGTGCAAAAAGCCTGGCCCAAGAGCGCCTTTCGGTAGGCCGATGAAGTCCTGGGCCCAGGCCAGGAATTCGGCGCGCGCGCCCGCAACCTGGGCCTGGGCCAGGAATTCGCCCCCCCCGCCTGATGAGGACATCGCTGCCATTGATACAACCACAACAGCAGCCAACACTTCACCGCTTACACCTAAGCAAGGACCAATGACTCGCGCCCGTGCACGTCAACTTAATTATCTGGTGAACTCGTTCCTAGCTGTCCAAGTTAATTATTTTTCCAATGGGGTACTATTAAAGTCTTGTGATGACTTTATTATCCTCAAGTGCTTAGGAACTGAACCAGCTAGGAGTGGAGAAGGCAACAATGCAATAAATATTCGTGCACCCGAAGGGACTCTTGTAACTGCAGAAATCCAAGATTAAATGGAGCATATCTTTCAACTCCCAAGGTTGTTTAATGCAAATAAGTACTTGTTGGAAAGGTCTCTTCGTCTGCTTTCCAACGGATCAAGAATCAATGGCAGAGGACAGACGAAACGTCCAGAAACTGCCGAAGAACGCTCGTGACTTCATCCTGAGTTTCTAGTTTTCCCTTTAAAAGCAAGTGGTAGCCACAAAAGAACTCGAGTTTTGTTTTGATGTAAGTTAGCTGCTGCTACTTCCTTGTAACGCGCGTGTCGGCTAGACCGCTGAGAAACCATGTTGAAGAATATAGTTTTGATATTCCAGATGTGATGAGTGATTGTCAATGGAAATAAAAGAAAGGGAGAGATGGAGACCTGCCGAGTCTGAGGCGCATGTGACTCAGGTACACGGGCAGTGAGCGACGGCCGGGCAGAGGAGCTGCGGAGTCGGGCTGGCCCAATCCGGGTACATGGCTAGGAGCGGCAGATGATCCACTGGTCTGTTGACTGGGTTTGACTCAGGTATACGGGCGACGAGCGATTGCCGGGCTGAGGGAGCTGCGGGGTCGGGTCGGCCCAATCCGGGTACCCGGTGCGAAGACGGTGGACGCTTTGTCAGTTTCGACGTAAAACTGACAATCTATCATTAATTCAGTTTTAGGATATTAATATTTAGTTTTAAGTTTAGAATATTTTTATTCAAGTCAGTTAATTTTTCTAAGAATATTTTAGTAATTTTACGAATTTATTTTAGAGTCAGTTTATTTTACCCGAGGGTAAAGTAGTCTTTTCATGTATTAGGTTTGGCCTATAAATAGGCCCCTATCCCCTTGGGGATAGTTGACTGTTTTTGAGTTTTTAGATCAATCTACAATATTCAGTCCATCCATTGTTTTCTCTCTGCGATCCTTCTCTCCCGTCAGTGGAAATCCTCTCGGGTCGCCGCAAATATTTTTCCGCATCAACCGACGCCGCCGGCCAGTTGATCTTCACGCCGCCACGGCAAAAGCAGCGGCAGCTGCTTCTTCTGCAAACGACGGGCAGCAATTTTGTCCAGCCATTTTCGTTGTGCATGGCAGCACGTGGGCCCCACGGCAAAACATCTCTCCACGGCAGGAGTATTTCGGCCACAGCTATCCAGGCGCTCCGGCCGGCGAGCCGTGAAACAGCGTGTGAATTTTTTCACAGCGGCGCGGCGAACGGCGTTGCATCTACGAGCGGTCCCACTTGCACGGCAACCGAGGCACACGTATGACGTAGGTATTATCTCCTATTTTTTAGTAGATTAGTTTTAGAGATAATCACCTATTTATTAATTAGTTCAAAATTTGTTTAGAAATTTCGTGGGTAATTAATCTGTCAAAATATTTTAGTACTCGATTATTTTAATCTGCTCATATAAAAAGAAGATTTTATTATTTGTCGTAGTATTATTTTCATTCTAGATTCACATGAAATGTTTTAGGTTTATTTCTATATTAATCTCTGGATGATCCATGTTTTTACCCAATTGATTAGTAATTTATTTTTAGACTGCAATATAAATATCTTGTGATTTATCTAGGTGTTTTTATTTACTGCAGTATCTTTATTTAAATTATTTTTAATATCATTTTAATTAAGACACCGGTCAATTTTTTTTGTCTAGACAACTTTAATTCATGAAATTTGCTTCGCAAATATTATTTGTCCGGTTAAGTTCATTTGGGTGTTGGGATTAAAATATAGTTTAGCAAGAAATTTTTAGGCGCCCATTCACCCCCCCTCTGGTCGCTACTTTCGGTCCTACAAGTGGTATCAGAGCAAGGTTACGTTTTTCTAATATCTTAACCGATTCAAAACGTAGGTAGTGACCATGACGTCTTCTGGTAAAATCCCATCCCTAGAGGCTTTTGGCTACACTTATTGGAAGACTCGCATGCGAGCATACCTTATGAGCCAGAGCTCGGACATATGGGAGATTTGTGTTCATCCTAATTTCACCATAACGACTATTTCTACGGATACTGCTGCTGATGTAATTACCCAGCATCAAAATAATAGCAATGCGGTGAATATTTTATTTTCTGGTCTAGGTCCTAGTGAATTTGAGCGTGTTAGCCATCTCACCACTGCTCGTGAGATCTGGGCTACCCTCCAGGCACACCATGAGGGGACAGCTCAGGTCAAGGCTAGACTATATCAGACCTACCGGCGTGAGTATGAAAATTTCTCACAGAAGCCGGGTGAGACTGTTGAGGCTTTGTTTGGTCGTTTTCAATCGATCATTAACAAGCTTCGCGTTAACAAGGCCGAGCGTGATCAGCTGGTCTCGGATCATGAGCAGGAGCTTAAGGTACTCCATACCTTGGACCCTAAGATATGGGAGATCAAGGTTTCTTCTATTGTTGAGAGCGCGTCTTACGATACCTTGACCATCGCAGAGCTTTTTAGTAAGCTCAAGGCCTCAGAGGTCGATATTCAGTTGAGATCAAATCTCACTGATTCTGGCTCCAAGACTCTGGCACTTGCGACACCGTCTGCTGATCCTAATGTCATGAGTTGTACTGCTTTTTCCTTGATGTCTATCTTTGAGGAACAACTTGATACTCTAGGAGATGATGATTTGTGCCTGTTTAACAACCGGGTGCGACGTGTCTATGATAAGCGAATGTTTAAGAGACACGGCACAAAATCCAGATGCTTTGAGTGTGGTGATCCAGGTCATTTCATCGCCGACTGCCCCAAGCAGAAGAATTACAAGAAGGGAACCGACGACAACTCCTACAACTCCGGAAAGTACGATAACTCCATGAAGGGCAAGCCCAAGACAAAATTCTTTCGAAAGGCTCTGAAAGACTATAGGCGTGAGAACAAGAAGCGAGACAAGACCTTCTTCGCCGAGATGGAGAAAAGATATTCCAAGAGATCCTCGTCTTCCTCCTCGTCTTCAAGTTTAAGTGATGAAGATATCATGATCAGGAAGGGGAAGGACAAGGACAATCCGGCGGGCCTCTGTTTCATGGGTTTCGGGGACAATCCGAAGAGTCGTGCATGCCACAGCCGAAGATCCCACATGAGCTTCTGCTCAATGGCTCTTGGGGAGAAGAAAGAAAAGGACTCCTCCGACGACTCCGACGACGACGACGATGAGAAGGTTTCATCCTATGAACAAGAAGTTGTTAATTTATTAGAACAGAACAGTCAGGAGTTGAAGTATCGGGAGAAACTACTTAGAGGGGCTAAGAAGAGGATAGATGAACTTGAGAGTGAGCTAGCCATGGCGAATGACAAGATTGAGAGTTTGTCTTCTTCCCCTTGCTTGGGTGATAGTGGTGAGTGCCCTAACTGTGAGGTGCTGTTGTGTGACCTGACGACTCTCAAGTCCAGATACACAGAAAGAGTAGATGAGAGAGACGCTTTGGCCACTGAGTTTGAGAGCGCTCAGTAGGAGCTAAAAGATGCTCATGCCATTGTCGTCGCACCTTGTGTAGACTGCCCATCTCATTTAGCTAGTATAGCTGAGCTGAGAGCTAAGAGTGATGAGCAGTTGAGCGAGTTAGCTGGAGTGAGAGGTGAGTTGGAGCAGACTAAGCTAGAGCTTGAGACCTTGTCAGTTCCATCCACTGTTTGTGAGAACTGCTTATCCATTAGAATGGAATTGATCAAGCTAAAAGCTGAGAAGTCTGTCGAAGTTGATAAAGAGTGTGAGATCTGTTTGTCTCAGGTGGAGGTGTTAGCTACTTTGAGAGAGGAGCTAGCTGATGTTCAGAACGAGAACTTTTACCTCCGTCAGATTCTGAGTTGGATTAGTGCTAGAGAGCCACAGCTCAGCATGATGATTCAGCAGTTCAAGAGACCGGATGGGTTTGGGGTAGGTTACACCTATACCAAGGCTGATTTTGAGAGTGCTATTAGCCGAGCAGTGGAGTGGAGTAAGATGACTCCCGAACAGAGATATCCCAAGACTCACTCTACCGAGTCCTTTAAGGATAGTCAGCCCAAGGATGGAGTGATCCAAGAACAACCGAAAGCTCCACCTAAGAAGCAGATCTGGGTCCCAAAGCCTAAAACTCTCCACACTTCTCTTGATTCCTTACCTGGACCTTCTCATACCAAGGATGCTACACCCAACATCACCAAGCCTAAGAACCCTAAGCCACAACAATATCCCAAGAAGCCTACCTATCACTGTGAGTTTTGTCAAAGAGACGGGCATCTTGAGGAGTTTTGCTTCAGGAGGAAGCGGGTTGAGCGAGCAGAGAGAGCTCGAGGTGGGCAGGAGCAGTTCTACCAGCAGGGTGGTAGACAGAGAGTCCCTCGACGTGGAGAGAGGCTAGAGGCCAGGCCACGTCGTGTAGGTGGTGGTAGAGGAGACGGTTTTCACTACCGTGCTTCGGATGGTGGTTTCCGTTCCGGCAGAGTTCCAGATCGTCATGGATACGTTGTTGGATCTCGCGACCGTGATTTTAGGAAAAACAGAGGACCGCGCTTTGATTCGCGCTTCAGTCCAAACTCATATGATTCCGTTTGCTTTCCTACATACGCGCAGATGGCTCGACACTGGTTCAACACTTTTACTAAACCTGGCATTGGACCGTTTGGTCCCACTCATGATTATTGATCGTGTTTTGGGAGTTGTGTATCTTTTTAGGATATTTTGAGTCAGCTTTTCATTGGTATCAGTTTTTTTTCTTTCTTCTGTATTTTTATTGAGTCTTTTTGTGTGTGCGTTCATATCATGCATAATCATCTATCACATTTTGAGCTTGCTTCTGTTATATGATTAATCTGCTTTACTTTCTCTAGCTAGTATATGTTGTTGATTACTTGTCGATGATCATGTTCTGGTTCAGTTCACATGATATATCTGATATTTGTCATATGCATGGCCTTTATGCTTTAAAATTAAAAAAAATAATCACCATTGCTTCTGGTAACTAGCATGTGTAGGCTGAATGCTTTCGCTATCTTTTACATGCCTGATAGCTAGATCCTTACTTAGATGCAGATATGCAACTTGGACATTTATATGCTTTAAATATGAAAATGTGCTATAAAAATGATAAAAATTCAGAAAAATAAAAATTTATGCATTTTTATGATTATCAGAAAAGATCCAGGTGGGTTTGCTTTTGTCGCATTGCATTGTTCTAGACTGCTTACCATAGCACTTTGGTATGAACTAGGACGGTGTAATGTATGCCAAGACCAGTGTCTTAAGCTTCTGATGGTCCAGTTCTGGCCTAGGCTTGACTTGGTCGGTTAGCATAAGGTTTGACATGCAAATAACCCCTGGCAGAAAAAGTCTGAAAAATTTAAAAAGATGACAAGTTTGCTGAAGCACTTTGTTTTGGACAATGCTTATCTTGGTAGATATCAGTTAGCTTTTGCATCTCATGCTTTACTTTGCTTGTCAACTAGAAAATATGGTGATGCTTTTGTTTTGCAAAAATCGAAAAATGCGTGCTAATGACTTTCTTAAGATATCATCTATTGCACTGATCATATCATGTATTTTAGACAGTATATCTTTTGCTATACCTGTTAGACGTTGTAATAGCAGTCAATCATATCTAAGAAGCATGTTTTTCACACTCCACCTGCACTCCATCTACATTCATGGCATATTTTGAGGGGGGGCTGCATTTCAGGGGGAGTTTGTGTTTATGTCTCTTTAAGTGCATTTAGTCTCACTTGATGAGTCCAATTGTCAACAAGGGGGAGAAATTTTGGAGTTTACTTTTTAGTTTCCTTGTTGGTAATTCTGAGATTTGCACTTATTTTTAAGTCTTTATTTTTGGTTAACTATAATGACCGTTTTCATGTTTTTATTTGGCTTTTGGTCATTAGGGTTAAATTTTTATTTTCTTTCTTCTATTTTCTTTTGTCTTTGTTTTTCTGTTTCCACATGTTTTGCAGGTTCTGGAGATGAGCTGAAAAGGATGTTGACAATGCACTCATCAAGGGGGAGATTGAGAAACCATGTTGAAGAATATAGTTTTGATATTCCAGATGTGATGAGTGATTGTCAATGGAAATAAAAGAAAGGGAGAGATGGAGACCTGCCGAGTCTGAGGCGCATGTGACTCAGGTACACGGGCAGTGAGCGACGGCCGGGCAGAGGAGCTGCGGAGTCGGGCTGGCCCAATCCGGGTACATGGCTAGGAGCGGCAGATGATCCACTGGTCTGTTGACTGGGTTTGACTCAGGTATACGGGCGACGAGCGATTGCCGGGCTGAGGGAGCTGCGGGGTCGGGTCGGCCCAATCCGGGTACCCGGTGCGAAGACGGTGGACGCTTTGTCAATTTCGGCGTAAAACTGACAATCTATCATTAATTCAGTTTTAGGATATTAATATTTAGTTTTAAGTTTAGAATATTTTTATTCAAGTCAGTTAATTTTTCTAAGAATATTTTAGTAATTTTCGGAATTTATTTTAGAGTCAGTTTATTTTACCCGAGGGTAAAGTAGTCTTTTCATGTATTAGGTTTGGCCTATAAATAGGCCCCTATCCCCTTGGGGATAGTTGACTGTTTTTGAGTTTTTAGATCAATCTACAATATTCAGTCCATCCATTGTTTTCTCTCTGCGATCCTTCTCTCCCGTCAGTGGAAATCCTCTCGGGTCGCCGCAAATATTTTTCCGCATCAACCGACGCCGCCGGCCAGTTGATCTTAACGCCGCCACGGCAAAAGCAGCGGCAGCTGTTTCTTCTGCAAATGGCGGGCAGCAATTTTGTCCAGCCATTTTCGTTGTGCATGGCAGCACGTGGGCCCCACGGCAAAACATCTCTCCACGGCAGGAGTATTTCGGCCACAGCTATCCAGGCGCTCCGGCCGGCGAGCCGTGAAACAGCGTGTGAATTTTTTCACAGCGGCGCGGCGAACGGCGTTGCATCTACGAGCGGTCCCACTTGCACGGCAACCGAGGCACACATATGACGTAGGTATTATCTCCTATTTTTTAGTAGATTAGTTTTAGAGATAATCACCTATTTATTAATTAGTTCAAAATTTGTTTAGAAATTTCGTGGGTAATTAATCTGTCAAAATATTTTAGTACTCGATTATTTTAATCTGCTCATATAAAAAGAAGATTTTATTATTTGTCGTAGTATTATTTTCATTCTAGATTCACATGAAATGTTTTAGGTTTATTTCTATATTAATCTCTGGATGATCCATGTTTTTACCCAATTGATTAGTAATTTATTTTTAGACTGCAATATAAATATTTTGTGATTTATCTAGGTGTTTTTATTTACTGCAGTATCTTTATTTAAATTATTTTTAATATCATTTTAATTAAGACACCGGTCAATTTTTTTGTCTAGACAACTTTAATTCATGAAATTTGCTTCGCAAATATTATTTGTCCGGTTAAGTTCATTTGGGTGTTGGGATTAAAATATAGTTTAGCAAGAAATTTTTAGGCGCCCATTCACCCCCCCTCTGGTCGCTACTTTCGGTCCTACAACCGCCCGATTACTTGAATCAAAACTCCAACTTCTATCATATCCGTGAGTGTTTGCTTGTCATCTTGTTCTTGCTTGTTCTTCGATTGCTTGCAGGTTCAAGGCTGTTCTTGGCACGGCAAGAGCAGCAACAACTGGAGTCGGTGTAACTATCGCTAAGGCGCAGCATCCTTGTGGTTGTTGTAGTCGGGTAGCACAACGTCGATCTCCACCCCCAAATCATAGTTATCAGGAGACGGTGTACCTGTCGCTCAAGGCGCCACACCATCTTGGTTGTGGTAGTCGGGCAGCCAACGTTGGCTTCTACCAAATTCACCACATCCTCCATCTCTCATCGAAAGATCGGGCTCCCCCGTACCCGTCGGGTCCATTAAGTGGTATCAGATTTCAGGTTGATCGGTGAGAGATCTCCTTCTCCTTTGTTCTTTGTTCTTTGTTTTTCCTACAGTCCACTTTTGCCCAAAGATAAGTTTCGATCTGAAAATCCCAAAAACATTTTGTGCCTTTGCTTTGCTACTTAGCTCTCGGCTTGTTGAATTCACGGTTACTTCTTTGTGTCAAGTTGCTGGTCCTAAGTTTTTACCGCTAGAGTTTTGAGTTCGTGCACCTTGTTTTATCTCCATTTTCATTCTCTAGCTGAAGTTACAAAGAGAGAAAAAGGCAAGTGCAAAACAAAAGCCGCACAGATCAGCAAGAAACAAGGCACAGGCAAAAAAAAACAAAAAAGGCGCACTAATTCAATTTTCTATATAAAAATTCCAAGTACAAAAAAAAGAAAGACATTTTGTGTGACCTTTGCTTCAAAGTTTCGAAATTCAGCTTGCTGTTTTGAGCATTTTGGTCATTACGTTTGGGTGACGGCTCACGTCTCTATCACGGTTTGGACTAGGACCAGCACAGTACCATCGCGGAACGTTTATTCAACTTGCTGTGACTAACGTGGTACTAGCTGTTCCTTTGTGCAATTGTTTTAGCAGCCACCTACAGCTCCACAAAATTATCTACAACACCACTGGGTTGTGCTGGCAGTCACCGTTTGTTGTTGTTCTTGCTGTTTGCCGACGCCTCCTGCATTGTGTGGTAAGAACTTGTAAGAGCTTGATACATGATTGAGCGAGTGTGACGTTGTGCCTTCACAATCTTGTAGTTGATAAGAGCGTACATATTATTTGTATGTTTCTTGTCTACTACTAATCATGGCAGGGATACACATGGAGGTAGGATATAGTGAAGCTCAATATCGACATCTTCATCGACACATGAGAGATCAACACGATAAATATGAGGTATGTGATGAAATTCTAGCTAGGTTCAAATGTACAATACCTTATTTTGAAGGAAATTATGATCCTCATGCATATATTCAATGGGAGCTAGCTGTAGATAATGAATTTAAAAAGTATAACTTGTCTGAAAGAGAAAAGGTTATGGCTGCCTCTAAAGTGTTAGTTAAAGATGCTGCATATCATTGGAAACATCTTTGTAGACATGATAAAATACCTCAATCTTGGAAAGACTTAAAGAAATATTTGAGAGATGCTTTTGTTCCTCCATATTATGCCGATATTCTATTGAAGAAACTACAATGTTTAAAACAAGATAGCACAAGTGTTGCCTCATATTATCATGATATGCATGTTTGTTTATTACGTTGTGCTATAGATGAATGTGAAGAATCTATAGAACAAAGGTTTTTACGTGGGCTTAACAAGGAAATTCAGAAAATGCTTCTTCATGAAACATATAATTCTCTCTCTCAATTGTTTGAACTTGCATGTCGAGCTGAAATTCAGATTGCTATTGATTTAGAGGAGACGCCAATCAGTTTGCCTTTTAGTTCTACTAACTTTGAACAGGAAAAAGAGAATAAAAATGCACTTACATCATCGGAAAAGGTTTTGCAAGGTAATATATGTGCTGAAATTAATCAAGGTGAGTGTACTCCTGATAAAACACAATCATCAGATATTCATGCTATTATAGAGCAACCATTAGTGGAATCTTTTTCTGAAATTTCTTTGTTAACAGATGATTTGCTTGAAATTCCTCATGACAAAGAAGAGTTGTGTGTTAATGCTTCACTTATATACCTACCACAACTAGTGGAAGAACGTGTTGTTTCTATTGTTAATTCCTCAAGCGTTGATTTTAAACATGTTTTCCACATTACTAATGAGAATGAAGAAATTAAATTGTTATCATCTCTAAATACATGGGGATATATTGAAATTATGGATCTTTGTGAGCTCACTTGTTTAAAAGAAAAATTATTTGCAAGGTTTAATTTGCCATGTCCTGCCAATGTTATTTTTCATATATTTGGCACATACCATAAGCAAGACATATACTTTTTGCATAGAGTTTACATATGTTCAGATTTGAAATTGCATGTAAACCCTGAAAATAATTACCTCGAGCAAGTCATGTTAATTAATCCTACTGCCTCGAGAGTCTCTTGTTTTGATTTAAATACACAGGTTTGTTTTCAAGAAGGAGAGCTTTGTGGGCTGCTTAGCAATGCCACAATTCCTACTCCAATATCTAAAAGTACAGATTCGATGTCATTTGTTCAAGCAAAGGATTTGGTGAGTTGGGTTTCTTCAATTCACCACATGTTTAAAGAACAAGAGATACTGCACAATAATGGTTCTTTTGCTAGGAGTTGCATTGATGATGAACACAAGAACAAACCGAGGACGGTTTGCTGCCAAGAAGGAGAGAATGATAAGGACATCACCGGCTGGGATATAAATATAATAAAAACAAAGGTGCATGCTTTCTATATTAGATTTACATTTTATATATTTGAGAAAAGGTTGTTGCACCATAAGTTGTTGTTTTCAATTACAGAAATTATTACATGAATTAAGGGACGCGTTGTGAGAAAATCAAGGGCATGGAACATCGTGGAAGTTGATTGGGGACCAAGATTTGAAACCATACTTGCGTGAGGAAGACACGTTCGAGTCGAGGACGACTCTATTGCAAGAAGGGGAGGATGATGAGAACATCGCTGCCATTGATACAACCACAACAGCAGCCAACACTTCACCGCTTACACCTAAGCAAGGACCAATGACTCGCGCCCGTGCACGTCAACTTAATTATCTGGTGAACTCGTTCCTAGCTGTCCAAGTTAATTATTTTTCCAATGGGGTACTATTAAAGTCTTGTGATGACTTTATTATCCTCAAGTGCTTAGGAACTGAACCAGCTAGGAGTGGAGAAGGCAACAATGCAATAAATATTCGTGCACCCGAAGGGACTCTTGTAACTGCAGAAATCCAAGATTAAATGGAGCATATCTTTCAACTCCCAAGGTTGTTTAATGCAAATAAGTACTTGTTGGAAAGGTCTCTTCGTCTGCTTTCCAACGGATCAAGAATCAATGGCAGAGGACAGACAAAACGTCCAGAAACTGCCGAAGAACGCTCGTGACTCCATCCTGAGTTTCTAGTTTTCCCTTTAAAAGCAAGTGGTAGCCACAAAAGAACTCGGGTTTTGTTTTGATGTAAGTTAGCTGCTGCTACTTCCTTGTAACGCGCGTGTCGGCTAGACCGCCCGATTACTTGAATCAAAACTCCAACTTCTATCATATCCGTGAGTGTTTGCTTGTCATCTTGTTCTTGCTTGTTCTTCGATTGCTTGCAGGTTCAAGGCTGTTCTTGGCACGGCAAGAGCAGCAACAACCGGAGTCGGTGTAACTATCGCTAAGGCGCAGCATCCTTGTGGTTGTTGTAGTCGGGTAGCACAACGTCGATCTCCACCCCCAAATCGTAGTTATCAGGATACGGTGTACCTGTCGCTCAAGGCGCCACACCATTTTGGTTGTGGTAGTCGGGCAGCCAACATCGGCTTCTACCAAATTCACCACATCCTCCATCTCTCATCGAAAGATCGGGCTCCCCCGTACCCGTCGGGTCCATTACCGCCTGGGCTGGCTTAAGCCCAATCAATCATGGCCGTCGGATCTGATTCGACGGCCAGGCATCAGTTTCGGCCAAATAAAACGTGTCGCGCCCGTGGAACCCTAAACCTAACTTCATTCCCCCCTTCGGCCCGAGAGCGAGAGCGGCGCTGAGCGGAGCGCGCGGCGCGCGGCGACGGCGACCGGTGGTCGGCCGCCACCGGCTAGCTCGCCGGAGCACCGCGCTCACACGAGGGTGAGCGGGGCTCCGTCGAGCTAGCCCGCGGTGGCCAAAACCCGAGGGTCCCGAGGGTCCCGAGGTGTCCGCCGTCCTCTTCCCGGCCTCCGGCGAGCGGCGGCACGGCGGCGCGGCGGCGGAGCGGTCTCGGCCACCGGCGAGCGGCGGTGCGACGACCCGAGGGGCCAAGGCTAGACCGCGACAGAGCGGGCGAGCGGCGGCGAGCGACGATGAGCATCGTTAGGGTTAGGGTTTAGAGGGACTTGGTCCAGGCGGACTTGGTCCGGGCAGTTGCGCTGCGCGCGGACTGTTGGCGCGCTGCACGCGGACGGGAGGGAGCACGGCGGCCGAGCGAGGCGACGTGCAGGCTTATTGGGCCGGTATGGCTGCTGTGCTGGGCCGAGAATGCGCTGCGCGGGGAGGGAGGCGCGTTGCGCGCGGTGCGGACGGACGACCACTGTCCGCTTTATATTAGTAGAGATTAGATAATTAGCAAGTTGAAAAAGTAGACATATCACTCATCTGGTAAATTCTACCCTTTCAATCATTATGCTCACTCATGTGATAAATACTAGTCCTTTGTTCGTGTCAAACATAGTACGTCTGTTCATATGGCAAGTACTCATTATAGTGTACGGCAAATGTTTTGGTGACCACGCCTTGTATGACAAGTTCTTTATGTCACTTTTCTGTATATGCACTGTTTTCTTCGTAATTACTGATTAAGATTTTGTTTATATTGATCACCCATACAAATTATTTTGTTTCTTACTTAAATATATACACGGACACTTGTCATGCAAATTTACATGACACCTATAATAATTAATTCCAAACCATACCTATAACTACCAAATAAATGTGAGTGATATACCATATAATTTTTGGTTCCTTTGTTTTCTTTCTTAATTTATTTCTTACTTAAATTTGTCATCAATTTTCCTTACTATATTTCTTATATAAATGCACGGTTACAATTAAACCGTATGAAAATTTATGTTTCTTAAAAAAATTCAAATATGCCATTTGTAAGATTAAATTCACTTTGCTTGTTTGCTTTTTTACTAAATACACACTTAAATTCAAAAGTTACTTGGAAACTATAATTTGTACTGAATTAAAATTAAAAATAAGCATCCATAAAATTAAATTAAGATTACATCGGGAGCGTTATTGTACACCACATGTTTAGAATAACTATTCTACACCGACTACTTTCAGTAATAGATTTTCTCAATAGAATAGCAATTAAGTATAATTTTCTCAGTAGTAGATTTCTCAGTAAAATAGTTATTCTACATCCGTGGTGTAGGATATCATTTGTACATATTACATATAATAATAATAATTCATAATGTTCTTACAAAGTTAGCTATAAATATTGTGTATTACTATCTATTTACTATGCCTGAATTATTTATTAGCTCACATATATTTTATGATATTATTTGTTTAATTTTTATTGTGGCGGCGATAACACAATTACACTGTCAGTATATACAAGAGTGGATTTATTATTGGCTTGGCCGAAGGGAGTAAAAATCTACATCCACGAGACACGGGATAATTGTTGGTAGTTAGAAAAACATGTAAAAACATACAGATCAGATCCGATCATAGACCCCTATAAAAAGATATCAGATCAGCGACCTGGCCTGCCGAGAAACGCAAAAGGTCGGACGTTCAGAACAAGCGTGCGACAGAGCCGCCGAAATGTCCGCCGCCGCCGCCGCCGCGTCGGGAGCCGGCGATGCCTACCCGATGGCGCTCGTGAAGGGGTACACCGCCGACGAGATCGCCATCGCTGGCAAGTTCCTCACCAGTTGGCTTCCTTTCCTCTCCGCCGGCCTCTGCCCCTCCTGCGTCGACTCTATCCGCAACCGCGTCTCCTCCCTGATGGCCTCAGGTAACCGCGGGAACTCGGGTTTTGCATATGCCGTGATTAGGGTTTTTCGGTTCTCGCGTTTTACATTGATCCACCTCGACTCTGGCAGCTGAGGAATTCCCGCTGCGGTCGCTGCGGATCGATCAGATTGAGCCCTCTGGATGGGACTCGGATTCGCCGCCGCCGCCGCAGCCGGCGGAGAAGCCGCGGATGTCGTGGGCAGACATGGCTCAAGAGGACGAACTCGCCACAGGAGCAGAGGAGGGCACGACAACAGTTGCGGCTGACGACGGTGAGGAGGGGAGCGAGGCTGGAAGGCCGGGTGTGCAGCTCACGAGGGAGCAGCGGGAGCTGATGCGGTTCCGGAACGTGGTACGGAAGAAGGACTTCGTGTGCTTTGAGAGAGTCAATGGTCGACTCGTCAACATCCTTGCAGGCTTGGAACTTCACACCGGTGTGTTTAGCGCGGCCGAGCAGCAGCGCATTGTCGAGTACGTATACACACTACAGGAGAAGGGCAAACTTGGCGAGCTTGGAGGTGAGATTTGAAGGTTCAGTTTTTTTTTTCTGTGGCGCAATAGAATTTTAATGTTGAATTGGTCAAATTTTCATGTAATGTCTTCACTTTGGAGAAATGTTTGAGTAATTGAGTCAAGGGTTTTATGTCAGGAGTATGCAAAGTTCAGGGCAATGGTTTTAGTTATAATTGAGGTCATAGCTGTCTAAGGGCTTGTTTGGCAGAGCTCTTCCCACCTAGAATCAGGACGAGCTCTGCTAAACAACAGCTTTCAACCTTTAATTCCCTGAGTGGATTAGTGGAATACTGGGAGTGATTCTCTGAAATGAACTAGAAGCTAGGAAGCTGAAAAAATTAGCTTCCCGCAGAGAATCACTTTCCGCTGCTCCGAGACCTCTGAAATTTTCAAAAACAAAGAAAAAACTTTATCGGATTTGAACCGCTGACTCATGTCTTTAACAGGCCCTAAGGTTGTGATAGTAGTGAGAATATATAATTATGGATCATGGGAGCAAGCATTTGGTTTGAGCTGATTTGTTAAGTATATGACTGTTAATTAGGTTTTCGGGTAAATGAAGCCTATATTTTCCACAATAGTTGTACCTTGTAGAACTTGTATACTGTAATCATGTGAAGGAAGAAGGCCAAAGAATGACTAGAACATCTGTATTTTCACTTCTGTTTTGTTCTATGTCGTATTCTCTGAAAGCCGCAATCTTTTTGGGTAATTACTTACCAAATCATTTTGTAATCCACCTATTGAATGTGGCAGAATAGCTTTTGTGGTTTCAATCAGGAAGATATATATGGTATCTGATAAGTTTTAGGCATTGTCATCAATCATCATGGCGTAAGCAGTCTTCTTACAAAAACAACACAGTTTCACCATAGAGGCATAGACAATCGGAATCATCTGCCAAAATCTCGGCTATCCAGTTAAAACATAGTGGATAACAAAAAAATTTCCTTGTTTTCTGTACACAACACATGCTTCTTTGATGATGGTATTTCCCATCTGTGTAACTGTAACCTTGAAATGTTAATATCAGTGTATTGATTGCAGAGTTGCAGTAATGAGTAATCTCAACACATTTTTGGTTTCCTTGATTCTATGCTTCATAAACATTTTCAGCAAGAATTACAAAATAAATATGCATGATTTGCTTTGTTTCTTACCGTTCTGCATCCCACAATAACCACGATTGAAGTAAACTTGATATGTGGAATGGTATATCATTACCTTCTTTCAAGTCTTCCAATCTGCTTTCTCCTTTGCAATTTAATTTAATTATTCAATCCATGTATTGTTTCTTTGCTGACGGGAGTGGCACATTTTAGAGTAGCTTCTTGCCTAAAGAACTTAAGACTTTTTTGAATAGAATTCCCCATCCTTCTTTGGGTGAACTGTAGCAGTGTAGCCTATTATCTGTTGGGAAGCATACTCCACATAGGCTATCCTAGGCTAGTCGGCTCTTCCGTAACAGAGTTGATGTCTTTTCACGCTCAGATGCATTTGCCATTGGCCATATGTTCCTTTATTCTTTGCTTTTCAAATGCTGTATGCATGTGAATTTTCTTGGTCTCATATGACATATCTGCATTTGTTTATTTACCCTGCCAGATCGTACATATACAGAACCCCAAAAGTGGATGCGTGGTAAAGGGCGGGTAACAATCCAGTTTGGATGCTGTTATAATTATGCGACGGTACATACTCTTGTTTTATTTTCTAACTCCACCATGAAAACTACATTTAAGGTATTGATGAAGCTTGTATGTGATCCATCTAAAATTTGAATCTGTCATGTCAGGATAAGAAGGGAAACCCGCCAGGCATTATTCGAACTATCACTTCTGATCCGATGCCTGGCCTATTTAAGGTCATGATTAAGAGATTGGTACGGTGGCATGTTCTTCCGACGACTTGCATACCAGACAGTTGCATTGTCAATATATATGACCCTGGAGATTGCATCCCACCACATATTGATAGTCATGATTTTCTTCGGCCTTTCTGTACCGTTTCATTCCTCAGTGAATGCAGCATTCTTTTTGGATCTAGTCTGAAAGTTGCTGGCCCTGGAGAATTCACTGGTTCAAGTTCGATTCCTCTGCCTGTTGGGTATGTTCTCATGCCTTTCCTTGTGTTATTACTTATTAGATTACGTGTGGTAGTCAGTTGGACATTGCAATGTGGCATGTGCTATATGTGAAGTTCATAAATTAATTCTATTTTCTATTGTTTCAAACTCAATTACACATAGATTCAAAGGCTGTGTAGTGTCTCATTTCTTTTTCTTTGAATGATGTTGCTGCATGTTGTGACTATTTGCCAAACTTTTATCCTTTACACCTTTTGCTCAGTAGAGATTTCTAATTGTTCGTGTTTCCTTCACGTTAGATTGTCATGAACTCCATGTAATTTGTGCACTGACTGCTTTAATAATATTCAATTATCATGCCTCAATGTCTTTCAGTTTTGTACGACAGTTCTTTCATTCTGTTATATACTAAATATAAGCATTCACAGGTCTGTGCTTATCCTAAACGACAATGGTGCTGATGTAGCAAAACATTGTGTTCCTGCAGTACCATCCAAAAGGTTGTGATATCCTGTTGTACTATTTGACTTTCAGAACCCATTTCATTTGTCTGTATAACATTTGAACTCTGATGCTCTACTTATTAAAACTCAGGATATCCATTACCTTCAGAAAAATGGATCCAGGAAAGCACCCATTCAGTTTTAGAGATGATCCGGAATTGCTTGACATCACTCCTCTGGAGACAGCTATACAAGAAACTAGCAGATCATCAGATGAAGGTAAGGGAAAGCGGTCTGACATACAAATCAGAAATCTTAGCAAATCATTGAGCAAGAAATCTAAAAGAAGAACATATGCACAAGCACTTGTCTCTGACATTTCGTCACAGCAAACCTTGCATGGACAGCCTACCATCTCTAGCACAAGCGCTAAGAGAGAAAGATACTCTGTAGGTCAGTCGAGAGAGTCAAGATACTCTGTTGGTCCGTCGAGAGAGTCAAGATCTCAGCGGGGATACCGCAGGGATGCAATCTCAGATGGATGTTACCATAGATCGAGCTGGTTGGGCAGCTCAAGAGAGGAAGCATGGTAATATCATGAATTTAATTGAAGATGGCATAGAATCTCAAGGAAGGAGGCAGCGAATGGAGCATAGACAGATGTTGATGATCAACCACACTATTAAGCCTACGAACGATATACAACAAGCCAAGGAGGACCAGGGTGAGCCTGGATGAGTAAGCGAGCAAGCAGTACTCAAGCCCCTACTCAAATCTGTGAACAGTTGGAGATGCTAGATACCTGAAAGGATACTTCTGCTGTATATTTTAGTTGGTGTTATCAGAACACCGGCAGATATAACTTATCTTAGAAGACATGCATTGGATTTGACATGAAATTTGTTAGCAGATATTCATGCCCCTACCCTGTAGATAAGAGTTTTTTTTGGGAATGCTGTAATTGTGACTCAATGTGGATGCATTGTTCGTTGATGAACGGTAACTTCTCAATAATTTGATTTGATTGTGGCCAAAATATTTTGTCTTTGACGTAATTTTCCTTGAATATTATGATGTTTTGAATATAATTTTGATGAATGCTACGATGTGGAGATCACGTGGAGATGCAGGGGTATCAATCAAGCAT
Organism: Zizania palustris; assembly: GCA_019279435.1. Taxonomy (NCBI): domain Eukaryota; kingdom Viridiplantae; phylum Streptophyta; class Magnoliopsida; order Poales; family Poaceae; genus Zizania; species Zizania palustris. Next base: position 35,135,409 of record JAAALK010000081.1, on the reverse strand, counting down.
TTAACCGAAATGGTTAGTATGTATCAATAAAGCTTATCAATTATGTTATGGTATTAGCCGGAATGGTTGATATGTATCACTTCGTCACTCAAATCGGTATATATTAAATAACATATCATTCTGCTTCCAATATTGATTAATACTAGCCATTTTGGTCAATACAAATCCCATACTAGCCAATATCGATACATATTGGTCATTTCGATCAATACTGTCTATATCCGATAAAATTGTATTTTGAATTTTTTTAAGATATGTGTTACATATTATTTATACTAAACTGTATATTATATTGTATCAAAGCTATACACTATATTCGAGATATCAATATATTGAAATGTATCATTATTAATCATATTAATATATATTTTAAATATATTTTAAATATTTTATTAGACCCCCAACGGTATACTAGTATTGACCGACACCAAAACGTTTCATTCCAAAAACCAAACCAAAATGTAATTAACAAGCTTGGTATCAACCCCCATTGCCTCTCGCATGCTAAGCCTCTAGCTACATCCCCTGAGTTCATATGAACATGAAGATTTAAGAATTTATCACTAAAAAATTTGTGCTATTCGATTATTTGCCACTTATGTGAATGGTGGGTGGATCAGTCTATAACCATGTCACAGTAGTAAATAATCAAAGTCACCACCTTTTTAAGGGTGACAAATTGTCACGCCCCGATTTAATAAATCAGGACTTTTATTGAAATTCCAAAGAAAATCAATAAACCAAGACGTTCATCAAGCGACCACGTACAATACGGGCAATCATTCATGGTTCGTAGACCGCATTAATACAAAAGTGAATGAAAGTGAAGAAAAACTAATAAAATCAAGGGTCCTAGATGAACGCCTCCTTACAGTCTCGCCTTGACTGGGTCGCTACTCTAGACCTTCATCCTCCTCGTAGTAGACGGGCTCTGATGGTGTAAGTCAACAGGGTGAGTACAGATGTACTCAGCAAGCCACCGAATGCAAATATAATGCAAGATAATAACAAGGGAGATAGTGGCTAATTTTTGCGGAAGCGCGTAATTTGTAAAGGAATTAAATGTGAACAATTTATTAGTACTAAAACGTAAACATGTGTATGCATCATCATCTTCTAACTCGAGGAGTACGTTTCACCTCCTCGCACAACAGTCCTTACATGCCATGAATAACTCAATCATTCAAACATTTGTAAACTAACTGCGAGTAGTCACACAACCCGCCCTTGACCGTGGGCTCGGCTTTTAAAAAAGATTTAATTACTCTTATCAGAGATGTACCACTGTACCCACAAGGCACACACTCATCACTTACACTAAAGTGTAATGAGATGACCCATTTCACAGGAACTCGTGCCAAAACCTTTCATATGGTTCGCCTCGACTCAACAGCACCCTCTTATAGGTTTCATATGGTGCCCCGATGCGTCGGTGCCTCACCATACCCCCCCTTGAGCCTCGTCGGTACAAGGCGCCCTGAGGGATAGCCCCTTGCCCCCTCCACTATGGTGCAGAGAGTCAGATAGTTCCATATTTCCAGTTAGGACTTACCCATTAGACTTGTGGTTGGTACGGAAGTGCTTTGCAACAGATCCCGCAGACCGGTCCTTATAGTGCCCCCGGTGCGACCAACCAGTTCCCGAGCTTGCACCCGAAACCCACCATACTTATAACATAGCCAACTCCAACAGAGTCCAGAGACAAGAATAATGGGGGAAATTCATATAGTAGAATCCATCTATCTACGACTCATTCTTGTTATCTTATAGCAGTTGTGCCGGTACATTGGGCACTAGCTAATATAATATTGGTAGAGTGACAAGGAGTTAAGGCTCAATAAGCATGGCTTGGGTTTGCACACAAGGACGGGGATCTAATAAATATAAGTGTAAGACTTGATATTTGACTAATGCAATAATATCCTATGAGTTATAGCGATAGTTTATTAAAATATGGGCTCAATGATGATCAACTATTTCCACACGGGTGATCGATGACTTTCCTTGCTCCGCGAATAGTGAAGGTGGAACCTCAAGGTAAGACTCCGGAACGTCGACGACGTAGTAGTCTTCTCGACACGGAAAATAAACACGACATTCAATAAACAATCCAAAAGAAATCATTCATACAAGCATACACGTTGGAGATAGAGTCTTAAATTTTAGGGAATTGTTACTTAAATATTTAAGATTGATTTCTAATAAGATTTCTGAATCTTAAAACTTGATGTAATTATTTTTCCTAGGGGTTTTTATCTTCCCTTTTTAGAGATGAAGCAAAAGGTATAAAATAACATTATTATTTTAATTGTAGTAAAAATAGTGAACTCAAGTTGTTAGGTTTTCTGAGGTTATTATATAAGTTGTCATGACATTTTTATAAAGTGTTTAACTTTTATTATATGAATTACTTAATTATTCTACAAGGGCTTTTGCAATATTAATTAGTAGATTAAAGTGGGCAAAGTGAACATGCTGTTTTTATTGTATTAAAACAGTGTAATAAAGTCATTAAGTCCTCCGAATTTAATATATAAATTATCAAAGGTTTTTCTGAATTATTTAAATGAGATATTAATTAAATCCTAAAGGGGTCTTTTCTTTATTATTTAATAAGATCATTTTGTGCCAAATAAATATATTGTTTTTATTGCATAAAAGTGTAGAGAATAAAAAGACAAATTTTCCAGAATTGAAATGGTAAAATTTGGAGTTAAATTGAGCAAGATATGAATTTTGGAAGTTTAAACTATTTTCCTGAATTTTATTTAAACAGAAAACCTGCGTGGGTCCACGGTGAGCCAGGTCCACCATGGACCCGCGCACTGTGCGCGTGGGCCGATCAGATCTGGACCGTCCGATCCAGATCAGGTGGCCGACAGCGAGGCGGAGCGCTTAAGTGAGATCCGACGGCTGAGGATGCACGATACCGGTCAACCGCGGTCAAAAGTATCTGGGCGCTTGATCTAGGGTTATAATTGCAGCCGTTCATTGCAGATCGAGCGGCTGTGCTCACGTCCGGCACGGCACGCGGTGAAGGGGTAAGTACCCCTTCTTCTCCGGCGACGGGGGCGCACGGGTGCGGGCGCGGCGACGACGGCGAGGGCCCTAAGCCTTAGTTCTCGGCAAAAATGGACAGAGGAGGGGAAGGGGGTCACGACCGTACCAGAGTTGGCGGAGGGGGGCGACCGGCGGTGACCCGGCGACGAGCGAGAGCGGAGGGGGTCCTCGGGTCCGACGATGGTGCGTCGATCTGGTGGCGGAGAACCCGAACAGAGGTGAGGCCGAGGGAGCGGTGGCGACGGCGGTCCCGGGGGTGTTGACGGTGAGGGAGGAGGTGGCCCGAGGCGTCGTTGATCGTCGGCCGGAGTTCGAGCAGAGGGGAGGGAGAGAAAATGGGTGGCGGTGCTTGGTAACGCAAGTGTTAGTGCTCTGGAGGTGTGGGCGAAGTGCGGTGAGGCCGAGGGCTTTTATAGGGGTCGCCGGTGGCGCATAAGGCAGGCGAATCGAGGGAAATTGGGGGGGTTTCCAATCAACGCTGGCGAGGTTTCTATAGCGCTCGGGTTAGCTTCCTTGTGGGCGAAATCGTGTTGATTTTAGGGGGAAACGGATCACCGGAGAATGGCAAGTTACGGGGTGAGCTTGATTCGACGGATCCGAGCGGCCGGCGGCGATTCGGGCAAGGGGCCGACGGGAATGGGAGGGGGAGATCCCCTTCCATTGTTGAAGACGAATCTGACAGGTGGGTCCCACCTGTCAGCGAGCGCGCGCGAAGGAGTGAGGGGATGACAAGCGGGCCCGGTGTGGCAGCGGTAGCGGAGGGGGCGTCGGTGGCTGCCAGGTGGGGCCGGCCGAGGGCGCGGGAGAGGAGAGAGGGGGGGTCGGCACCGACAGGCGGGTCCCACCTGTTGGTGGGCGCGGCCGGACTGGGCTGGGTCGAAAGGCTCTTGGAGGGAAATTCAGGGTTTCGGCCCAATAAGATTAAAAATTATTTTCTGATTAAAAATAATTCCAGAAAATTAATTATTTGATTAAGGCTTGAAGAACTGTTGCTAAAATTTTGTAAAAATTCTCAAAAATATTTCTTGGCTCCTGGATTCCACCATAAATGTTTCAACTTCAAACTTGAATTATTTCTCCCTGTTTTGCTTTAATAGGTTTCTTTTAGCCTTTTCTTTAATTACAAAATTCAGAAATTTCTTTAATAATATTTTTCTTTTATTTTATTTCATTTTAATTCTTGGGGTGTTACAATCCTATCCCCCTTACAAATAATCTCGTCCTCGAGATTCGAAGCGAACCTCGGGAAAACTAAGGGACGGGGTTCTACTGGTGCTCCGGATTAGGAGAAGGTGTTACATCAGAAATAGGCAAAGTGACCTCTGGTTCTGGGTTGGTTGAGACCAAAATGGGAGTGTCTTTGGTCGTACCTTGGTCTTCTTGGGCGGAGATGTGATGGACTTGGGCACGTTCCGTCGGGTTTGAAACGGATGATGAGGCCTGCTTGGGGTAGGGGCACATGCTGGAGAAGTGGCCTTCTTGGCGGCAGTTGAAGCATATGATTGGGTTGTCGTGCCTGTCCCTCTTGTATCCGGCAGCCTGCACGGGAGCTCTTTCGGCTGGCGGTGCTTGGGATAGAATGCCAGGGGTTGGCCCTCCAAGGGTGGTTCGTGGCTCGGCAGGTGTCGGGGCTTGAGGCAGTTTCATTGGGCGGGGCTTCGACACCATTACTTGTTGTTGGCGGTAGGCGATCATCCTTCGTTTCTTCAGGTCCACCTTGTTTTGTTGGGTTTCCTGAATAATAGTTTTATTCACTAATTTCTGAAAATTAGCGAAATCCCCGAAGACCAACTAAAGGGAGAGCTCGTCCTTCAGTCCCCGAAGAAACTTATCTTGGCGGGCGGCATCCGTGCGCACTTCCTCCGGTGCATAACGGGCTAACCGGTTGAATTCGTGCAGATACTCCGTAACGGTCCTGCTTCCTTGATGCAGGTCCTGGAATTCCTGTTGCTTTTGATCCACCACGCCATCCGGAATGTGGGCAGCCCGGAAAAGCAGTGGTGAACTCAGCCCATGAAATTTCATGGCCCTCGGGTTGAGTCTCTCAGAAATTGTCCCACCATTCTGCAGCGGGTCCTTGGAGCTGGTGAGCGGCGAATGCCACTCGCTCTTGCTCGGAACATGGCAGAAGGTATAGCTTCTCGCCGAGGGTCCTAAGCCAGTCTCCTGCCTCTATTAGATTGGTGGTGCTGGAGAATGTTGGGGGCCGGACACACAGAAACTCTGAGAGTTGAGAGACTGGTGCCGGAGCATGGATGGCGGGGCGGAGAGGAGGCTCGGGATGGTGTTGATGAAGACGAAACAGCTGTGCCTGCTGCTCTTGCATCTGGTTTTGCTGTTGTTGCATTTGAGCAAGCAGAGAGGTAATCAGCTGGTTTTGGTTTGCCATCACCTGTGCTAGTGTGGGGTGATTGGCTATGGGGGCCTGCCGTTGGCCAGTTTCTCCCCACTGAGGCAAATTGCCCGAGGTGTTTCCATCGCGCGGGGCTTCAGATCCTTGGTCGTTGGCCATCCTGAAGTTGAAGGGTTCGGAAAGAAGGTGCCAATATTTAAGGGGATCTGGTATTGAATTTTATTGCTCAAAATGAATATTAGACCTAGATGCTTACATCTTTTATTTTAATCTCTTATTTAAAGTTTACACTCATGTCTTATATTCTGACATGAGCGGCACTACAAATAAAACAAACAAAAGAAACAAACAACCGTAATCTACGTCTAAGGAAGCTCAGGGGACGACTCGATAACGGGCTCGATGGAGGTGGTCGGTGCAAGGCTGGTGGAGCTGGAGGGTCCGGCGGAAGGTGCACTGCGGGAAATCCTCTTGGGCTTCACTGTGGGAAACCGAAGCGATTTCCGCTTGCGAGGCGGAAGAGGGGCGATCACCTCGAGATCCTTCTTTAGTTCCTTGAGCTGCTGGCGGAGCTGGGTGTTGACTATGGCGCCTTGGTGTAGAAGCTCGTTCTGACATCTCAACTCCTCTACCTCGAGAGTCAGCTGGGGGTTCTGCTGGACTTGTCGACGGAGCTCAGCATTCTCGCGGGTCAGGTTCTCCGACGAGTGGCGGTAGAAGTCAATGGTGTCGTGTTGGCTATCTGCGTCGAGGACGGACTCCGTGTGAAGATTGTCCATAGCCTTCAAGAGTCTCATCGTGCGGGCGATGGCGAAGTTGTTCTGAGTGAGGGAGCTGATGTAGATGCTGCGGTGACTCCCTGGTGTGCGCATGGGCATGAAGCGGTATACGGTGTCATGGAGGTGGCAGTCGTAGACCAATCGAAGCTCGCCGAGGGCCTAAAGTGTAGCGCGCTGGCTGGCCACCACGAACGAGGGTCCTCCAACTCCGTGGGTGTAGAAAGGTGGCTGCGTGGACGAGGAGCGGATAACAACCGTGACCTCGCAGTAGCTCTCGCTCGCATCGGGAAAGATCCCGTGGAACGCAGGCTCATGGGAAAATCCCAAGAAATCGATGAGCATGCGAAGCTCGCGGATGAATCCAGCCTCATCACGAAGAGTCCCGCTCATAGTATGGACCGGCATCTACAAAAGAGAGAAAATTTTTGTGAAAATCTTGGAAGATGAGAGGTTAAGTGATTTTGTAAGAAATTACGGTTTAATATAAGTCCTAAGGTCAGGTCTGTTTGGCTTCCTACAGTCAAGTCGGCTCTGATAGCATCTTGTCGCGCCCCGATTTAATAAATCAGGACTTTTATTGAAATTCCAAAGAAAATCAATAAACCAAGACATTCATCAAGCGACCACGTACAATACGGGCAATCATTCACAGTTCGTAGACCGCATTAATACAAAAGTGAATGAAAGTGAAGAGAAACTAATAAAATCAAGGGTCCTAGATGAACGTCTCCTTCTAGTCTCGCCTTGACTGGGTCGCTACTCTAGACCTTCATCCTCCTCGTAGTAGACGGGCTCTGATGGTGTAAGTCAACAGGCTGAGTACAGATGTACTCAGCAAGCCACCGAATGCAAATATAATGCAAGATAATAACAAGGGAGATAGTGGCTAATTTTTGCGGAAGCGCGTAATTTGTAAAGCAATTAAATGTGAACAATTTATTAGTACTGAAACGTAAACATGTGTATGCATCATCATCTTCTAACTCGAGGAGTACATTTCACCTCCTCGCACAACAGTCCTTACATGCCATGAATAACTCAATCATTCAAACATTTGAAAACTAACTGTGAGTAGTCACACAACCAGCCCTTGACCGTGGGCTCGGCTTTTCGAAAAGATTTAATTATTCTGATCAGAGATGTACCACTGTACCCACAAGGCACGCACTCATCACTTACACCAAAGTGTAACGAGATGACCCATTTCACGGGAACTCGTGCCAAAACCTTCCATATGGTTCGCCTCGACTCAACAGCACTCTCTTATAGGTTTCATATGGTGCCCGACGTGTCGGTGCCTCACCATACCCCCCCTTGAGCCTCGTCGGTACAAGGCGCCCTGAGGGCTAGCCCCTTGCCCCCTCCACTATGGTGCAGAGAGTCGGAGAGTTCCATATTTCTAGTTAGGACTTACCCATTAGACTTGTGGTTGGTACGGAAGTGCTTTGCAACAGATCCCACAGACCGGTCCTTATAGTGCCCCGGGTGCGACCAACCAGTTCCCAAGCTTGCACCCGAAACCCACCATACTTATAACATAGCCAACTCCAACAGAGTCCAGAGACAAGAATAACGGGGGAAATTCATATAGTAGAATCCATCTATCTACGACTCATTCTTGTTATCTTATAGCAGTTTTGCCGGTACATTGGGCACTAGCTAATATAATATTGGTAGAGTGACAAGGAGTTAAGGCTCAATAAGCATGGCTTGGGTTTGCACACAAGGACGGGGATCTAATAAATATAAGTGTAAGACTTGATATTTGACTAATGCAATAATATCCTATGAGTTATAGCGATAGTTTATTAAAACATGGGCTCAATGATGATCAACTATTTCCACAGGGGTGGTCGATGACTTGCCTTGCTCCGCGAATGGTGAAGGTGGAACCTCAAGGTAAGACTCCGGAGCGTCGACGGCGTAGTAGTCTTCTCGATACGGAAAATAAACACGACATTCAATAAACAATCCAAAAGAAATCATTCATACAAGCATATAAGTTGTAGATAGAGTCTTAAATTTTAGGGAATTGTTACTTAAATATTTAAGATTGATTTCTAATAAGATTTATGAATCTTAAAACTTGATGTAATTATTTTTCCTAGGGGTTTTTATCTTCCCTTTTTAGAGATGAAGCAAAAGGTATAAAATAACATTATTATTTTAATTGTAGTAAAAATAGTGAACTCAAGTTGTTAGGTTTTCTGAGGTTATTATATAAGTTGTCATGACATTTTTATAAAGTGTTTAACTTTTATTATATGAATTACTTAATTATTCTACAAGGGCTTTTGCAATATTAATTAGTAGATTAAAGTGGGCAAAGTGAACATGCCATTTTTATTGTATTAAAACAGTGGAATAAAGTCATTAAGTCCTCTAAATTTAATATATAAATTATCAAAGGTTTTTCTGAATTATTTAAATGAGATATTAATTAAATCCTAAAGGGGTCTTTTCTTTATTATTTAATTAGATCATTTTTTGCCAAATAAATATATTGTTTTTATTGCATAAAAGTGTAGAGAATAAAAAGACAAATTTTCCAGAATTGAAATGGTAAAATTTGGAGTTAAATTGAGCAAGATATGAATTTTGGAAGTTTAAACTATTTTCCTGAATTTTATTTAAACAGAAAACCTGCGTGGGTCCACGGTGAGCCAGGTCCACCATGGACCCGCGCACTGTGCGCGTGGGCCGATTAGATCTGGACCATCCGATCCAGATCGGGTGGCCGACAGCGAGGCGGAGCGTTTAAGTGAGATCCGACGGCTGAGGATGCACGATACCGGTCAACCGCGGTCAAAAGTATCTGGGCGCTTGATCTAGGGTTATAATCGCAGCAGTTCGTTGCAGATCGAGTGGCTGTGCTCACGTCCGGCACGACACGCGGCGAAGGGGTAAGTACCCCTTCTTCTCCGGCGACGGGGGCGCACGGGTGCGGGCGCGGCGACGACGGCGAGGGCCCTAAGCCTTAGTTCTCGGCAAAAATGGACAGAGGAGGGGAAGGGTGTCACGACCGTACCGGAGTTGGCGGAGGGGGGCGACCGGCGGCGACCCGGCGACGAGCGAGAGCAGAGGGGGTCCTCGGGTCCGACGATGGTGCGTCGATCTAGTGGCGGAGAACCCGAACAGAGGTGAGGCCGAGGGAGCGGTGGCGACGGCGGTCCCGTGGGTGTTGACGGCGAGGGAGGAGGTGGCCCGAGGCGTCGGTGATCATCGGCCGGAGTTCGAGCAGAGGGGAGGGAGAGAAAATGGGTGGCGGTGCTTGGTAACGCAAGTGTTAGTGCTCTGGAGGTGTGGGCGAAGTGCGGTGAGGCCGAGGGCTTTTATAGGGGTCGCCGGTGGCGCATAAGGCAGGCGAATCGAGGGAAATCGGGGGGGGGGGGGTTTCCAATCAACGCCGGCGAGGTTTCTATAGCGCTCGGGTTAGCTTCCTTGTGGGCGAAATCGTGTTGATTTTAGGGGGAAACGGATCACCGGAGAATGGCAAGTTACGGGGTGAGCTTGATTCGACGGATCCGGGTGGCCGGCGGCGATTAGGGCAAGGGGCCGACGGGAATGGGAGGGGGAGATCCCCTTCCATTGTTGAAGACGAATCTGACAGGTGGGTCCCACCTGTCAGCGAGCGCGCGCGATGGAATGAGGGGATGACAAGCGGGCCCGGTGTGGCAGCGGCAGAGGAGGGGGCGTCGGTGGGGCCGGCCGAGGGCACGGGAGAGGAGAGAGGGGGGGTCGGCGCCGACAGGCGGGTCCCGCCTGTCGGTGGGCGCGGACGGACTGGGCTGGGCCGAAAGGCTCTTGGAGGGAAATTTAGGGTTTCGGCCCAATAAGATTAAAAATTGTTTTCTGATTAAAAATAATTCCAAAAAATTAATTATTTGATTAAGGCTTGAAGAACTGTTGCTAAAATTTTGTAAAAATTCTCAAAAATATTTCTTGGCTCCTGGATTCCACCATAAATGTTTCAGCTTCAAACTTGAATTATTTCTCCCTGTTTTGCTTTAATAGGGTTCTTTTAGCCTTTTCTTTAATTACAAAATTCAGAAATTTCTTTAATAATATTTTCCTTTTATTTTATTTCATTTTAATTCTTGGGGTGTTACACAAATCATCAAATATTCCTCTAATCTAACAAATTTCTATGCTCTATTCTGTCTAATCATAGGACACATTCCCATTCATCCAATCGACTAGTATATCATCACATAGTAAGATTAAGCGAGGAAGTAATATACAGTTGAGTAAACATAAAAGAGTTATTTATCTATCTTGATAGAACTGGTGCATAAATTTTAACGTTAAGATCGATTCGTGATTCGTGAGATACTGCAACAACACATTTAGGGCTAGTTTGGCATGCCTAAATAATTGAAGAATCAATTATAGGTTTATACCTCTGGGATTGGGCTCAACTATATACATGGCCATAAGACTCCAATTAGACGGTGAGACGACATCGTGATAGATTCTAGATGTCCACTTGTTTTGACTCTTCCTATTGATCCAAACACAATTTTGAATGAAATTGGTGCCATTGGAAAACTTATGAAGTTAGCTTTTCGTCAGTAGCAGAGCGAGAAGTTTTACGAAGCCTGAGTGAGCTTCTGTCCTGCCTCTTTTGTTTCACTAGTACATGTGAGCAGTCTTGTGACCTCTTATGAAGGAAATCATGTGTGAGTGTTTTATCCCTCGCAACTATATCCGCTCTCAATATGACAAATTTCAGAATGTGAAGCAAGGTATTATGACTGTGGATTCTTATTATCAAGAGATGAAGTTGATCATGCAGCGAGCTAGAGTACGTGAACAGCCCAAGCAGACCATGCAATATTTTCTTTCTAGGTTAACATACAACATCAAGCACATTGTTCGGCATCACAAATATGATGACATGCTGTTGGACCGAAAACGGCGACCAGAGGGGGGGTGAATGTGAGCTTTTAAAATTTCGGGCTAAAAATTAGCCTTCTGTTATAAAACAGTCTACTGCGGAACAGGCTTCGAACATGACCTTCGAAGTTCTAGTTCGGAGGTGTTTGACAGCTCCGAACACAGGCTTCGCAAGGAGCAAAAGTTCAAAGCCAAGAAGACTTCGCTCCAACTCACAACCCTCGAAAATCTACTCTGCTAAGTCAGTGCAGGCTCCGCACACATGGTGCTTTGAGCAGGCTTCGCACTTCACCCTTCGCAAGAGTGATCAACCCTCTGAGGACTTCGACCAAAATACTTAGCGACAGCAACTGGTGCTGGGCTTCGTACACGAAGGTCTAAATGCACACTAACAGACTTCGCTACGGACTTAGACACGATAAAAACACGGGCTTTGAACAGGGCTTCGCTAGTAAGCAGCGAGGTCTCGCCTCCTGTTACACAGAGCGACAACACGCTGAAAAACACACTTCGCACAAAACACCCTTCGCCTAGACAGGCTTCGGTGCACTATAGCTAGCGAGGTATGCGAACAAGCTCATGCAGAAAGACAACACAGAAGCAGGGCTACGCCGCTTGAACAAGGAACACAGTAAAAATTGAACTATGGATGAATACAGAGAAGTGGTGGCTGGTACAGGAGCTCAACAGTAAATGCTCTGAGTGTTAAATGTTACCTACCAGGCCCCCATATTTATAGCCACTATTCACCCAAAGGAATTGACTACTTTACCCCTAGGGTTTACATTGGTTTTGTCTCTACAGAACTGAGGGGTACAAAAGGTAGTCAACTTTATTGGAGGCTTCTCTGTCAGCCTTTGCAAAGGGGACAGCGCCAGCTTTTTGCAGAGCAGACACTGTCAGACTTGCAGCCTTTGACCTTTCTGAAGCCCCCTTCGCACGTGAGGGGTACGATAGCTTCGGTGAGAAGCCTTGAGCCAGATGGCCTTCTCTTCACCGAAGTCAGCCTTCGATACAGTGACGGTTTTGAGCCGAAGCCGTCAAAGCCCTTGGGCCTTCGCACCAACACCTCCGGAGTGGACCACCACGGCTTCACAGCTTCCGCCCAGCTCGAACTCCGTCAGTCCGTGTACCGAAGCCATGCAGGCCGAAGTACCACAAGACAACCACTCTCCGAAGCCCCACCTTCGGAGTACCACCCTTCAAAGTCCCTCCATCGTCCAAGGCCTCCACAGGAAGCATTCCATGAGCCCTTCGTCGCAGTGTCTCTCCCCGAGCACACTCCTCGACGAGCCTCACCCGGACCATGCCTTCGATGCACCTCGACTTCTGAGACCTTCGTCGGGTACCTTCGAATGTCTCCCTCCGGAGCACACTTCGAACTCCTTGCCTCTGCAGAGGACTTGATCCATCCAACTCCGAAGTTACTCCATTCGGAGTACCTTCGAAGTGCCTCACCTCCGAGGACTTTGTCTCGGAGTACCTTCACCCGGAGCCACGCTCCGCACTCTCTGCCTTCACCTGGTGCACCTCGACCCGAGGACCGACCGAGACCCCTTCGCAGCCACGGTGACGGAGCTCCCCGCTCCCCTGGCATCAAGCCTCCCGCTTGACCCAGGTTCACCTGCTATGAATCTGTCCGTCGCCTCCGAAGTCCCTGCACACCACAGACAAGCAGACATATGTATCCGGTACTCCCACACTCCGGTGTACCGCCCAAAGTACCGAACCCTTCGGTACGAACCCAGTCATTGTGTACTGTCGGACCCCTCCGACAAGCACACTCCGCTGCACAGCTGCGGCAACCAGCCACCGAACACACTTCGGTGAAATCACCTCCGAACACCCTTCGGAGGTACCCTCCTCCGAACACCTTCGGAGGTACCCTTCGAACAGAGGGTAAAAAGCCTGTCAATCACTCATCACAAACACTGAAATCAACCCTTGGTTTCTCAATCTCCCCCTTGATGAGTGCATTGACAACCAAATCCAAGTTCAAGAAAATTTTAAAAATTTTCAGCACACAAGTGACCATAAAAACTCAGAAAAGAGCCAAATCATGTCACTTGACAGAAGAATATTCCTCCCCCGTATTCAAAAGAGTAAAAAGCCCCTTCGGCAATAAAGAACCTTCTCCCCCTTTATGTCAAATGTTCTCCCCCTTTGGAAATTATACCCCTTGCGGCAGAGAACGAAGCAAGTCTCTCCCTTTTGAGGAATTTCTCCCCCTTTGGCAATGCAAGCATCAAGGAGCATGTAGAAGATGCAAAGCTTCGAAATGAGCGGAATTGCACAGACATATGAAGCAAAAATATGCCAACAATAACACCAATGATCATGGGCTCAGCTCAATTTAACATTCTCTAAAAACATGATGAAGCATGTGATTTGATCATTTTTGAAATAAAAGCATCACCACTTAGTCAAGGAAACTAGACGAGTAAAAGCAGGGACTGCAAACAGCTAGTCAATTTCTACTCTAGACAGACAAATCCAGTTCAAATGGAGCAATGAAAGCAAACTTGATGATCAAAGAATTTTGTTGGTCTTTTCTTAGTGCCAGGGGTTATTTGTTTGTCCACCTTATACTTTCCAATCCGGCCAAGCCTAGGCATGAAAGCCATAAGAAGCTTAAGGCAAAGATTTTGGCATACACTACACTATTCCCGTTCAGACCAATGTGCAATGGCGGTCAAGTAGAGGAGGGAGCCGATCATGCTTCGGAACTCCTTCTGATCTACGGCTTCTCCATCTTCATCAGGATCCAAAGCTACAGATGTAGCCATTGGAGTGGCGAGGGGCTTCGCATCGGACATGTCGAACTTCTTGAGCAGGTCCTTGGTGTACTTCGTCTGGTGGACAAAAGTACTTTGTTTGCTTTGCTTGATTTGCAATCCAAGGAAAAATGTAAGCTCGCCCATCATTGACATTTCAAATTCCCTGCTCATGGTATCTGCAAACTCGGCAACCAAAGCATGAGAAGAGCCACCAAAGATGATATCATCCACATAAATCTGAACTAGGAGGAAATCTTTGCCATGCTTGAGAGTAAATAAGGTTTTATCAACAGAGCCCATCAAATACCCTCGCTCAAGCAGAAAAGACTTAAGTCTATCATACCAAGCCCGAGGGGCTTGCTTGAGTCCATAAAGAGCCTTATGAAGTTTAAGGACTTTATGTGGGTACTTGAGGTTTTCAAAACCAGCGGGTTGTTTTACATAAACATCTTCACCTATGAAGCCATTAAGAAAAGCACTTTTGACATCCATTTGATAGAGTTTGAATCCCCGGGATGTCGCAAAGGCAAGCAAAATCCTAATGGCCTCAAGGCGAGCAATAAGTGCAAAAGTTTCAGTAAAATCAATCCCTTCTAGTTGATAAAAGCCCTGAGCGACAAGTCTAGCCTTGTTTCTAACTATAGTCCCATCCTCCCCTCGTTTATTTTTGAAAATCCATTTTGTTCCAATGAAATGAACATTTGGTGGAGGATCAACTAAAGTCCAGACTTGGTTTCTCTCAAAATTTTCAAGTTCTTCATGCATGGCATTGATCCAACTAGAATCAGAAAGTGCATGACTCACATCTAAGGGCTCGAAAGAAGCAACAAAAGCGGAATCAATGAAATGAGCATGAGAACGTGTTACCCTTTGATCAAGCTCACCAATGATCTGCTCGGGAGGGTGCATCCTTTGAACATGATGTGGAGCCTCGCGGCGGGATGCAGTCTCCCCCTCAATTTGTGCGTTGGAGTGGTCCAAGATGACCGATGTTGAGGTAGTCGCTTCGGGACCTCGTGCCGAAGTAGTTGAAGCGGGGTCAGCTTCGGGGGTTGATGTCGAGGGTAGTAGGGGTTCATTCTCAAATTCTCCGGGATCTTCTTCTTCGAATAAGGTCTGTTCCATGTCGTGTTCATTTGCCTGTTCAAAAGCAGAACTAACAGAGGGGGTTGATTCATCAAAAGTCACATCACATGACTCGATGACAGTGTTAGTTTCCAAGTTATAAACACGATAAGAATGACCATGAGTAGTGTAACCCAAAAAGATCCCGTCAGAAGATCGCGACTCAAATTTATCCAAATTACCACGTTTTAGGATAAAGCAGCGACAGCCAAAAACTCGAAGATGAGTAACCTTGGGCTGTCTCCCAAAACGCACCTCATAAGATGTCAAATTTAAAATTGAGCGCAAGAAGATTCGGTTTGAGATGTAACAAGCAGTGTTCATGGCCTCAGCCCAGAATTTTCTAGGAGTCCTATGCTCATCAAGCATCGTCCTAGCCATCTCAACCAAAGTGCGGTTTTTCCTCTCAACAACACCGTTTTGTTGAGGAACCCGCAGAGCAGAGAATTGATGTTCTATGCCATACTCCATGCAAAAGTCAACAAAGAGACTATTTTTGAACTCAGTGCCATTATCACTTCGAATGAATTTCAATGCACCAGGGAGTTCAGTAAAAAGTCTCAAAGCCAAGCTCCGAAAGTGTGAAAACACTTCATCCTTGCTGGCAAGAAAGAAGACCCAAGAGTAGCGAGAGAAATCGTCGACAATAAATAATACATACCACTTGCCGCCTAAAGAACTAACCCGAGAAGGACCTACAGTGTCCATGTGGAGAAGTTCTCCGGGTTGTTCAGTCATCACTGTGGTGACTGGCAAATGCGAAGCAGCAATCATTTTTCCATGTCGACAAGGAGCGCAAACTAAATTCTTCTCAAACTTGAGCTTGGGCAATCCTCGGATCAGACCTAGGGCACTCAACCGAGCAAGCAACTCAAAGCTCATATGCCCTAGTCTCCTATGCCACTTCCAAAGCTCAGAAGTTGAATGTGCAACAAGACAGTGAGAAGAACCAGATGACTCTGAAAAATCAGCTCCAAAAACTCTCCCAACTCTAAAGATCTTACACACCACAACGCCATCAGAATTGAGCACTTGCGAAGTATCGCGATGAAATCGCACTTCGAAGCCCTCATCAAGCAACTGAGATACAGACAACAAATTGTATCCCAGGTTCTCAACCAAAGCAACATCTTTGAGAGTGAAATTCGAATTAATTCTTACCACACCTTTACCTTTCACTCTACTCCTTCGATTGTTTCCGAAGGTGATATGTTCCCTTTGCTTGGTTGTGGTGAGGCTGGAGAACCATTCTGTATCTCCGGTCATGTGGCGCGAACAACCGGAGTCCATGATCCACGTGCCCTCCAAGCCTCGATCTGTCGCCTACACATGATAAGAATGTATCGATCGCTCAGTGCTGGGGTGAGTGAAATAATGACGAGGCATCCAGCACTGAGTGACACGAGTAGTAGGCGCAGCAAAAGTAGACGGTTTACGCACATAAAAATCAGAATAATGCAAAGTGCGAGGTCTACCTACATGCTGTGATCGAACAACATGTCGAGGTCTCCTATTCTGACGAGGTACAAAGCTACTCGCCCGAGGTCTACCACCATATGGAACATGGTGAACACCTCGAGGAGCAAAACCTCTCCGAGAAGCGCGAGGAGCCTCAAAAGCAGGACGATAGTAAAACTCAGACTCATGCATACCTAAAGATGGGTAATGCATGTCCTGGTAACTCATCGCCTGAGAGCGTCGCTCATCCTTGATGCGACGAAAACAGAACCCAACCAAATGACCCGCCCGCTGACAGTAGGAACAATGGAAAACTCTCCTGGGGGCACTCTCATGGGTCATAGGAGCAACTCTCACAAGCTCCTTGGGTTTTCTCTGAGTGGTTTTCTTGGGAGGATTTTTCTTGGCAGGAGGTGTGGTTTTCTTTGGTGGTTGGGTAGGCTTTTTGGCTGATGGGGTGTCTAACAGAGCTCTTTCTTTCTCTAGGGTGGTGGGAGAGGTAAAAACAGTTTTGGACTTACTGTCTGAAGGAATCCTCTCAAAACCCAAACCTAGAGCTACCCCTGCTCTGTCAGCACACAACTTGGTCTTGGCCAAGAGCAAATCCATCCTACCCTTTCCCTCAGTGCATTTATTAACCACGGAAAGGAGGTATTCATTTTCAGACATGAGGTTTTCAGCTCGCTCTCTAACAGTGCCTAGCTGGTCCTTAAGGGTGATGCAAGTGTCACAAACAGGTTGCACATCCTTAGAACTACCGGCCCTCTCCAATCTAGCCTCCAAATCATGAACATGCTTATCACGTAAATTAATGCTTTCGCGTAATAAAGAGCAGTTCATGCAATCAATAACATCATGAGGTCTAGAATCCACTTCCAAAAGCTGCTTCTGTGCAGTCTCAAGCTCAGAAAGAGTTTGAGCATGAACAGAACGCAACTGAGCAAGCTCACTCATGACAACAGAACAAGACTCACATTCAGCATCATCAAATTTAGACTTAAGCATGGCATATTCAGTAGAAATAGTTTATAGCCTAAGTCTAAGGTCTTTTCTTTCTCTAGCGGCTTGCACAAGTAATCTATCCTGACCAAGAACTACTTCATTCAGCTCATCTAATTTAATTAGTAGCTGGTCAGATGATAGTGTTACTTCAGATGAGTCAAGCTCATCGCCGCTGTGATCGCTGTCGGCCATGAAGCAAAGGCCAGTGAAGTCTCGTCCCTTCTTGTTCTTTTTGTCCTCCTTCCTTGGGGACTCCTCCTCCTCCTCAGAGCTCGACTCCTCAGTTGAGGAAGTGTCGATGTCGCTGAGAGCAGCAACAAAAGCTCTGGAAGCGGCCTTGGCTACTTTCTTAGCCATCTTGCCGCGCTTGCCCTTCACAAAAGGCTTCCTCTCCTTTTTGTGGTATTTGGGGCGCTCACTCTCATCTCTCTTCTTGAGCTTAGGGCAATTTGCCTTAATGTGAGAGGTGTCGCCACATTCATAGCAACCACTAAAACCACTTCTCCTCTGATCCCGTCTCTCATGATGAAAGCGGGTGAACCTCCGGGCAATGAGAGCAAGCTCATCATCATCTAGAGTATCCACCTGCTCCTTTGTGACGGAGACCAGGGAGGACAAAGCAAAACCATCTGCAAGAACACAAGTGCCAGATGTGCTTGGTTCTGCAGTGGTGCCACGGCTAGTGCTAGAAACCAATGCCAATGGCTGTGGCAAAGAGCTTCTGTGCACTGCAAGAGATGCCTTGGCAATCTCTGTGGACTTCAGCTTGCTAAAGAGCTCATCACAGGTCAATGTGTCATAACCTGCAGACTCCTAAATGCTGGATATCTTCACTTCCCATATGCTACGGTCAAGAGCATAGAGAAGCTTGATAGCCCTATCATGATCATTGTAAGCAAGCGTCCCGTTGGATCGCAAGTTACTCACTATCGCATCAAAGCGAGAAAACATGGCATCTATAGATTCACTAGGTGCCTGCACAAACAGCTGATACTATTGATTATATGTGCTTTGGCGCCTGACCTTAATCTGTGTAGAGCCCTCATGAAAAATAGTGAGTGTTGTCCAAATCTCCCTAGCAGTCCTAAGGTGCTGCACCCTATCAAACTCACTCCGGCTCAAACCAATGAACAGTATATTCCTAGCCTTGGAGTTGGCATTATACTGATCTTTTTCTGTTTGAGTAGTGCGAGTATCAGGGATGGAGTATTGTGAGTCCACAATCTCCCAAATTGCATTTCCTTGGCTTAACAAGTAAGCCTCCATGCGCACCTTCCAGTATGCAAAATCAGTCCCATCGAACAGAGGAATTTTACTGCCTCTATCCATGTCGCCAACAGATCAAAAAACCGGTTAAGGTCAACTGGTGATCTTAACCCGCTCTGATACCAATTGTTGGACCGGAAACGGCGACCAGAGGGGGGTGAATGGGAGCTTTTAAAATTTCGGGCTAAAAACTAGCCTTCGGTTCAGTTTTGTCTTCTGCGGAACAGGCTTCGAACACTACCTTCGGAGGTCTGGTTCGGAGGTACTTCGACAGCTCCGAACACAGGCTTCGCAGGAGCAAAAGTTCGAAGCCAAGAAGACTTCGCTCCACTAACAACCCTCGAAAGTCTACTCTGCTAAGTCAGTGCAGGCTCCGCACACAGGGTGCTTCGAGCAAGCTTCGCACTTCACCCTTCGCAAGAGTGGACAGCCCTCTGAGGACTTCGACCAAGTACTTGACAGCAGCAACTGGTGCTGTGCTTCGTACACGAAGGTCTACACGCACACAAACAGACTAAGCTAAGGGCTTCGGCACAAGAAGAAAAACGGGCCTCGATCAGGGCTTCGCTAGTAAGCAGCGAGGTCTTGCCTCCTGTTACACAGAGCGACAGCACACTGAAAAACACACTTCGCACAGAAACAACCTTCGCCTAGCCAGGCTTCGGTGCACTATAACTAGCGAGGTATGTAATGCGAGCTCAAGCAAAAAGCACAAAGAAGCAGGGCTTCGCCGCTTGAACAAGGAACACAAAAATATTGAACTCTGGATGAATACAGCGAGGTATGTGGCTACAGGAGCTCAACAGTAAATGCTCAAAGTGTTAAATGTTACCTACCGAGCCCCCATATTTATAGCCCACAGTTCACCCAAAGGAAGTGACTACTTTACCCCTAGGGTTTACAAAGGATTTGTCTCTACAGAACTAAGGGGTACAAAAGGTAGTCCACCTTTATTCTGGAGGCTTCTCTGTCAGCTTTGCAGAGGGGACAGCGTCAGCTTTTTGCAGAGCAGACAGTGTCATCCTTTGCAGTCTTTGACCTTTCCGAAGCCCCCCTTCGCACGCGAGGGGTGCGGTAGCTTCGGTGAGAAGCCTTGAGCCAGATGGCCTTCGCTTCACCGAAGTCAGCCTTCGATACAGTGACGGTTTTGAGCCGAAGCCGTCAAAGCCCTTGGGCCTTCGCACCAACACCTCCGGAGTGGACCACCACGGCTTCGCAGCTACTCCCAGCTCGAACTCCGTCAGTCCGTGTACCAAAGCCATGCAGGCCGAAGCACCTCAAGTCAACCTTGCTCCGGAGCCAGCCTTGCTCCGAAGCCTTCCACACTCCGAAGCCCCACCTTTGGAGCACCACCCTTCGAAGTCCCTCCTTCGTCCAAGGCCTCCGCATGAAGCATTCCATGAGCCCTTCGTCGCAGTGCCTCACCCCGAGCACACTCCTCGACGAGCCTCACCCGGACCATGCCTTCGATGCGCCTCAACTTCTGAGACCTTCGTCGGGTACCTTCGAATGTCTCCCTCCGGAGCACACTTCGAACTCCTTGCCTCCGCAGAGGAATTGATCCGCCAACTCCGAAGTCACTCCATCCGGAGTACCTTCGAAGTGCCTCACCTCCGAGGACTTTGTCTCGGAGTACCTTCAGCCGGAGCCACGCTCCGCACTCTCTGCCTTCACCTGGCACGCCTCGACCCGAGGACCGACCCGGACCCCCTTCGCAGCCACCGTGACGGAGCTCCCCGCTCCCCTGGCATCAAGCCTCCCGCTTGACCCAGGTTCACCCGCTGCGAACCTCTTTGTCGCCTCCGAAGTCCCTGCGCACCACAGACAAACAGACAAGTGTATCCAGTACTCCGGAGACCTCTCCGGGTTAGCAACCTCCGACACACACTCCGGTGTACCGCCCAAAGTACCGAACCCTTCGGTACGAACCCAGTCATTGTGTACTGTCGGACCCCTCCGACAAGCACACTCCGCTGCACAGCTGCAGCAACCAGCCACCGAACACACTTCGGTGAAATCACCTCCGAACACCCTTCGGAGGTACCCTCCTCCGAACACCTTCGGAGGTACCCTTCGAACAGAGGGTAAAAAGCCTGTCAATCACTCATCACAAACACTGAAACCAACCCTTGGTTTCTAAGATATTTTTTTGCTAGGAGCTACAATGACTACAAATACAAGAACAAACCGATGACGGTTTGTAGCCAGGAAGAAGAGAATGACGAGGACATCACAAGCTGGGATATGAGCATGCTTATGCTTTATAATAAAAAATATAAGGTGCATGCATTCTATATTATATTTACATTTTATTTATTTGAACTATATACACTACATCAGGAAATGTGTTGCTATTCAATTATAGAAATACTTACATGGATAAAGCGACATGTTGAGAGCACATCAAGGCAATGGAATATCATGAAAATTGATTGGGGACCGAGTCAAAGCTATCCAAAGGTAATATATAAGTTTGGGACGTTATTTTGTACCAAGAGAAGGTGGACCAAGTCAAAGCTATCCAAAGGTAATATATAAGTTTGGGACGTTATTTTTGTACCAAGAGAAGGTGGACATAAAGTTTTATGTCTTGGACTTGGACTCAGACTACAGAGACAACACCAGATTAAAACGTGTATAACTTTTACATGGAAGGCCCAATTTTGATGATCTTGAACTCTTTGGAAAGCACGAGAAGTATTCTTTCTAACGGATCAAGCTACACCTCCATATTCAGTCCGAGGAGATCGCAATCAGCAAAACAATGCGTATTACTTATTCAGTCTGAAGCTCATGGGCTTGTAACCGAGTTGTATTCATTTAGAATTCTATTTGGACGACCCCCACACATCCCTAGCCTCTTAAATACCCCTATATATATAGAAGCAGCCGGCCCTAGCAAACTTGGCTGTTTATTTTCGAAATTAGATTGATTCAAATTGAAGTGCTATTCTGCCTTCTACTGTTATCACAAATTTCTCTTTGTTTTGATCATGAATTTTACCTCCACCACTTTGTTTCGATCTGGTGTGATTGCTACTGGGAAAGTCAAGTGTTATCTGTTGTTTCATTGGGAATTAGGAGATAGCAACACCGCTTCGTGGCTGGCGGCTACGTGCGCAAGTGTGTGGTGTTGCGAATATCTATAGGGTTGAGATCTGTTGCATTGGCAGTAGGGGAACAACCGGATAATCGTCAGCGTCGCCCAAGTTATCCTCTATCTACATCGAGCTCAGCGAGAAGATCGGGCCGCCCCATATCTTCAAATGTTTCATTACATACCTGATCAATATTTATGGTATTCATCTAGTAAATCATTACTTTTCATTCATCATGCTCACTTATCTATGAAATTCTTGTCATTTATTTATGTTAAAGACAATATGTCTATTCGTATGACAAATGCTCATTATATGGCAAATGGTTCATTTGATGATCTCGCCTTTCATACCAAGTTCTTTGTCACCTTCCGTATTAACATTGTTTTCCTTGTAATCATTGATTGAGATATATTGATCACCAGTACAAATTATTTTGTTTCTTATTAAAATGTGTACACGGGCACTTGCCAAGTAAATTTACATGTCACCTATAATAATTAATTCCAAATGATACCTATAACTACTAAATAAATGTGGGTGATATAGCGTATAAAATTCACTTTCTTTATTTCCTTTCTTAATTTATTTCTTACTTAAATTTTCCATTAGCTTTCCTTTTTGTATTTTTTACATAAATGCACGGTTACAAATAAACCACATGAAAATTTTCGTTTCTTCAAAAATTCAAATATACTGTTTATAAGATTAAATTCACTTTTTTGCTTGCTTTCTTGCTAAATACACACCTAAATTCAAGTTATTTGGAAACTATAATATGTACTAAATTAAAATTAAAAAGAAGCATCCATAAAATTAAATTTAAGTTACATATAATAATAATAATTCTTAATATTTTTGCAAAGTTAGGTACAAATTTTGTGTATTCTACACCGACTACTTTCAGTAATAGATTGTCTCAATAGAATAGCAATTAAGTATAATTTTTTCTTAGTAGTAGATTTCTTAGTAAAATAGTTATTCTACATCCGTGGTGTATGATATCATTTGTTTGATTTTTATTGTGGCGGTGATAACACAATTACACTGTCAGTATATACAAGGGTGGATTTATTATTGGCTTGGCCGAAGGGAGTAAAAATCTACATCCGCCCCGCCGTCCGCCGCCCAGCCATCCCGCCGTCGTCCCCGCGTGAGCGCGCGTCGCCGGCTCCCCTCCCGCCCGAGCGCGCGCCGTCGTCGCCATCCTCCAGCCGTCGTCGCCGGAGCCATGCTCTCCCAATACGCCGGCTCTGGCCTTCTTCAGTAGTGGGGAAAGGGAGAAGAAATAGGTTTGAGAGAGGGGTCCCGAGAGAGTGATGGAGGGAATGAGGGATGACGTGTTGTGAAAAAGAAAACGTATACGCGGCATTTGTGCCTGTGATTAGGGCATTGTGGTGAGTCGATAGAATTAGACAGGTGTCAAATGCCTAGTGACCATTCTCCTGTAGATTCCAAGTGACCATTCCCCTAGAAATATTAAATATGAACACTATAATATATTATTTAAATATTTAGTCAACTGATTAATTCATTTAATCCCTGATTAACCGATTAATCCCTACTCAGTGGTTGGCCGATCAGTTACCGATCACCGATTTTTCTAACATTGCCTTGTAGAGCTTGTATACTGTTATCATGTGAAGGAAGAAGGCCAAAGAATGACTAGAACATCTGTTTTTACACTTCTGTTTTGTTCTATGTTGTATTCTCTGAAAGCCACAATCTTTTTGGGTAATTACTTACCAAATCATTTTGTAATCCACCTATTGAATGTGCCAGAATAGCTTTTGTGGTTTCAACCGGGAAGATATATATGGTATCTGATAAGTTTTAGGCATTGTCATCAATCATCATGGCGTAAGCAGTATTCTTACAAAAACAACACAGTTTCACCATAGAGGCATAGACAATCGGAATCATCTGCCAAAATCTCGGCTATCCTGTTGAAACATAGTGGATAACAAAAAAATTTCCTTGTTTTCTGTACACAACACATGCTTCTTTGATGATGGTATTTCCCATATGTGTAACTGTAACCTTAAAATGTTAATATCAGTGTATTGATTGCAGAGTTGCAGTAATGAGTAATCTCAACACATTTTTGGTTTCCTTGATTCTATGCTTCATAAACATTTTCAGCAAGAATTACAAAATAAATATGCATGATTTGCTTTGTTTCTTACCGTTCTGCATCCCACAATAACCACAATTGAAGTAATCTTACTATGTGGAATGGTATATCATCACCTTTGCAATTTAATTTAATTATTCAATCCATTTATTGTTGCTCTGCTGACGGGCGTGGCACATTGTAAAACATGGGCCACATTTTAGAGTAGCTTCTTGCCTAAAGAACTTAAGCCTTTTTTGAATAGAATTCCCCATCCTTCTTTGGGTGAAATGTAGCAGTGTAGCCTCTGTTGGGAAGCCTACTCCACATAGGCTATCCTAGGCTAGTAGGCTCTTCTGTAACAGAGTTGATGTCTTTTCCAGCTCAGATGCATTCACCATTGGCCATATGTTCCTTTATTCTTTGCTTTTCAAATGCTGTATGTATGTGAATTTTCTTGGTCTCATATGACATCTTCATTTGTTTATTTACCCTGCCAGATCGTACATATACAGAACCCCAAAAGTGGATGCGTGGTAAAGGGCGGGTAACAATCCAGTTTGGATGCTGTTATAATTATGCTACGGTACATACTCTTGTTTTATTTTCTAACTCCACCATGAAAACTACAAATCTACAATTAAGGTATTGATGAAGCTTGTATGTGATCCATCTAAAATTTGAATCTGTCATGTCAGGATAAGAAGGGAAACCCGCCAGGCATTATTCGAACTATCACTTCTGATCCGATGCCTGGCCTATTTAAGGTCATGATTAAGAGATTGGTACGGTGGCATGTTCTTCCGACGACTTGCATACCAGACAGTTGCATTGTCAATATATATGACCCTGGAGATTGCATCCCACCACATATTGATAGTCATGATTTTCTTCGGCCTTTCTGTACCGTTTCATTCCTCAGTGAATGCAGCATTCTTTTTGGATCTAGTCTGAAAGTTGCTGGCCCTGGAGAATTCACTGGTTCAAGTTCGATTCCTCTGCCTGTTGGGTATGTTCTCATGCCTTTCCTTGTGTTATTACTTATTAGATTACGTGTGGTAGTCAGTTGGACATTGCAATGTGGCATGTGCTATATGTGAAGTTCACAAATTAATTCTATTTTCTATTGTTTCAAACTCAATTACACATAGATTCAAAGGCTGTGTAGTGTCTCATTTCTTTTTCTTTGAATGATGTTGCTGCATGTTGTGACTATTTGCCAAACTTTTATCCTTTACACCTTTTGCTCAGTAGAGATTTCTAATTGTTCGTGTTTCCTTCACGTTAGATTGTCATGAACTCCATGTAATTTGTGCACTGACTGCTTTAATAATATTCAATTATCATGCCTCAATGTCTTTCAGTTTTGTACGACAGTTCTTTCATTCTGTTATATACTAAATATAAGCATTCACAGGTCTGTGCTTATCCTAAACGACAATGGTGCTGATGTAGCAAAACATTGTGTTCCTGCAGTACCATCCAAAAGGTTGTGATATCCTGTTGTACTATTTGACTTTCAGAACCCATTTCATTTGTCTGTATAACATTTGAACTCTGATGCTCTACTTATTAAAACTCAGGATATCCATTACCTTCAGAAAAATGGATCCAGGAAAGCACCCATTCAGTTTTAGAGATGATCCGGAATTGCTTGACATCACTCCTCTGGAGACAGCTATACAAGAAACTAGCAGATCATCAGATGAAGGTAAGGGAAAGCGGTCTGACATACAAATCAGAAATCTTAGCAAATCATTGAGCAAGAAATCTAAAAGAAGAACATATGCACAAGCACTTGTCTCTGACATTTCGTCACAGCAAACCTTGCATGGACAGCCTACCATCTCTAGCACAAGCGCTAAGAGAGAAAGATACTCTGTAGGTCAGTCGAGAGAGTCAAGATACTCTGTTGGTCCGTCGAGAGAGTCAAGATCTCAGCGGGGATACCGCAGGGATGCAATCTCAGATGGATGTTACCATAGATCGAGCTGGTTGGGCAGCTCAAGAGAGGAAGCATGGTAATATCATGAATTTAATTGAAGATGGCATAGAATCTCAAGGAAGGAGGCAGCGAATGGAGCATAGACAGATGTTGATGATCAACCACACTATTAAGCCTACGAACGATATACAACAAGCCAAGGAGGACCAGGGTGAGCCTGGATGAGTAAGCGAGCAAGCAGTACTCAAGCCCCTACTCAAATCTGTGAACAGTTGGAGATGCTAGATACCTGAAAGGATACTTCTGCTGTATATTTTAGTTGGTGTTATCAGAACACCGGCAGATATAACTTATCTTAGAAGACATGCATTGGATTTGACATGAAATTTGTTAGCAGATATTCATGCCCCTACCCTGTAGATAAGAGTTTTTTTTGGGAATGCTGTAATTGTGACTCAATGTGGATGCATTGTTCGTTGATGAACGGTAACTTCTCAATAATTTGATTTGATTGTGGCCAAAATATTTTGTCTTTGACGTAATTTTCCTTGAATATTATGATGTTTTGAATATAATTTTGATGAATGCTACGATGTGGAGATCACGTGGAGATGCAGGGGTATCAATCAAGCATTTAACCGAAATGGTTAGTATGTATCAATAAAGCTTATCAATTATGTTATGGTATTAGCCGGAATGGTTGATATGTATCACTTCGTCACTCAAATCGGTATATATTAAATAACATATCATTCTGCTTCCAATATTGATTAATACTAGCCATTTTGGTCAATACAAATCCCATACTAGCCAATATCGATACATATTGGTCATTTCGATCAATACTGTCTATATCCGATAAAATTGTATTTTGAATTTTTTTAAGATATGTGTTACATATTATTTATACTAAACTGTATATTATATTGTATCAAAGCTATACACTATATTCGAGATATCAATATATTGAAATGTATCATTATTAATCATATTAATATATATTTTAAATATATTTTAAATATTTTATTAGACCCCCAACGGTATACTAGTATTGACCGACACCAAAACGTTTCATTCCAAAAACCAAACCAAAATGTAATTAACAAGCTTGGTATCAACCCCCATTGCCTCTCGCATGCTAAGCCTCTAGCTACATCCCCTGAGTTCATATGAACATGAAGATTTAAGAATTTATCACTAAAAAATTTGTGCTATTCGATTATTTGCCACTTATGTGAATGGTGGGTGGATCAGTCTATAACCATGTCACAGTAGTAAATAATCAAAGTCACCACCTTTTTAAGGGTGACAAATTGTCACGCCCCGATTTAATAAATCAGGACTTTTATTGAAATTCCAAAGAAAATCAATAAACCAAGACGTTCATCAAGCGACCACGTACAATACGGGCAATCATTCATGGTTCGTAGACCGCATTAATACAAAGTGAATGAAAGTGAAGAAAAACTAATAAAATCAAGGGTCCTAGATGAACGCCTCCTTACAGTCTCGCCTTGACTGGGTCGCTACTCTAGACCTTCATCCTCCTCGTAGTAGACGGGCTCTGATGGTGTAAGTCAACAGGGTGAGTACAGATGTACTCAGCAAGCCACCGAATGCAAATATAATGCAAGATAATAACAAGGGAGATAGTGGCTAATTTTTGCGGAAGCGCGTAATTTGTAAAGGAATTAAATGTGAACAATTTATTAGTACTAAAACGTAAACATGTGTATGCATCATCATCTTCTAACTCGAGGAGTACGTTTCACCTCCTCGCACAACAGTCCTTACATGCCATGAATAACTCAATCATTCAAACATTTGTAAACTAACTGCGAGTAGTCACACAACCCGCCCTTGACCATGGGCTCGGCTTTTCGAAAAGATTTAATTACTCTGATCAGAGATGTACCACTGTACCCACAAGGCACGCACTCATCACTTACACCAAAGTGTAACGAGATGACCCATTTCACGGGAACTTGTGCCAAAACCTTCCATATGGTTCGCCTCGACTCAACATCACCCTCTTATAGGTTTCATATGGTGCCCCGATGTGTCGGTGCCTCACCATACCCCCCCTTGAGCCTCGTCGGTACAAGGCACCCTGAGGGCTAGCCCCTTGCCCCCTCCACTATGGTGCAGAGAGTCGGAGAGTTCCATATTTTCAGTTAGGACTTACCCATTAGACTTGTGGTTGGTACAGAAGTGCTTTGCAACAGATCCCGCAGACCGGTCCTTATAGTGCCCCGGGTGCGACCAACCAGTTCCCGAGCTTGCACCCGGAACCCACCATACTTATAACATAGCCAACTCCAACAGAGTCCAGAGACAAGAATAACGGGGAAAATTCATATAGTAGAATCCATCTATCTACGACTCATTCTTGTTATCTTATAGCAGTTGTGCCGGTACATTGGGCACTAGCTAATATAATATTGGTAGAGTGACAAGGAGTTAAGGCTCAATAAGCATGGCTTGGGTTTGCACACAAGGACGGGGATCTAATAAATATAAGTGTAAGGCTTGATATTTGACTAATGCAATAATATCCTATGAGTTATAGCGATAGTTTATTAAAACATGGGCTCAATGATGATCAACTATTTCCACAGGGGTGGTCGATGACTTGCCTTGCTCCGCGAATGGTGAAGGTGGAACCTCAAGGTAAGACTCCGGAGCGTCGACGGCGTAGTAGTCTTCTCGATACGGAAAATAAACATGGCATTCAATAAACAATCCAAAAGAAATCATTCATACAAGCATATAAGTTGCAGACAGAGTCTTAAATTTTAGGGAATTGTTACTTAAATATTTAAGATTGATTTCTAATAAGATTTCTGAATCTTAAAACTTGATGTAATTATTTTTCCTAGGGGTTTTTATCTTCCCTTTTTAGAGATGAAGCAAAAGGTATAAAATAACATTATTATTTTAATTGTAGTAAAAATAGTGAACTCAAGTTGTTAGGTTTTCTGAGATTATTATATAAGTTGTCATGACATTTTTATAAAGTGTTTAACTTTTATTATATGAATTACTTAATTATTCTACAAGGGCTTTTGCAATATTAATTAGTAGATTAAAGTGGGCAAAGTGAACATGCTATTTTTATTGTATTAAAATAGTGGAATAAAGTCATTAAGTCCTCTGAATTTAATATATAAATTATCAAAGGTTTTTCTGAATTATTTAAATGAGATATTAATTAAATCCTAAAGGGGTCTTTTCTTTATTATTTAATAAAATCATTTTGTGCCAAATAAATATATTGTTTTTATTGCATAAAAGTGTAGAGAATAAAAAGACAAATTTTCCAGAATTGAAATGGTAAAATTTGGAGTTAAATTGAGCAAGATATGAATTTTGGAAGTTTAAACTATTTTCCTAAATTTTATTTAAACAGAAAACCTGCGTGGGTCCACGGTGAGCCAGGTCCACCATGGACCCGCGCACTGTGCGCGTGGGCCGATCAGATCTGAACCGTCCAATCTAGATCGGGTGGCCGACAGCGAGGCGGAGCGCTTAAGTGAGATCCGACGGCTGAGGATGCACGATACCGGTCAACCGCGGTCAAAAGCATCTGGGCGCTTGATCTAGGGTTATAATCGCAGCCGTTCGTTGCAGATCGAGCGGCTGTGCTCACGTCAGGCACGGCACGTGGCAAAGGGGTAAGTACCCCTTCTTCTCCTGTGACGGGGGCGCACGGGTGCGGGCGCGGCGACGGCGGCGAGGGCCCTAAGCCTTAGTTCTCAGCAAAAATGGACAGAGGAGGGGAAGGGGGTCACGACCATACCGGAGTTGGTGGAGGGGGGCGACCAGCGGCGACCCGGCGACGAGCGAGAGCGGAGGGGGTCCTCGGGTCCGACGATGGTGCGTCGATCTAGTGGCGGAGAACCCGAACAGAGCCGAGGCTGAGGGAGCGGTGGCGACGGCGGTCCCATGGGTGTTGACGGCGAGGGAGGAGGTGGCCCGAGGCGTCGGTGATCATCGGCTGGAGTTCGAGCAGAGGGGAGGGAGAGAAAACGGGTGGCGGTGCTTGGTAAAGCAAATGTTAGTGCTCTGGAGGTGTGGGCGAAGTGCGGTGAGGCCGAGGGCTTTTATAGGGGTCGCCGGTGGCGCATAAGGCATGCGAATCGAGGGAAATCGGGGGGTTTCCAATCAACGCCGGCGAGGTTTCTATAGCGCTCGGGTTAGCTTCCTTGTGGGCGAAATCGTGTTGATTTTAGGGGGAAACGGATCACCGGAGAATGGCAAGTTACGGGGTGAGCTTGATTCGACGGATCCGGGCGGTCGGCGGCGATTAGGGCAAGGGGCCGACGGGAATGGGAGGGTGAGATCCCCTTTCATTGTTGAAGACGAATCTGACAGGTGGGTCCCACCTGTCAGCGAGCGCGCGCGAAGGAATGAGGGGATGACAAGCGGGCCCGGTGTGGCAGCGGCAGAGGAGGGGGCGTCGGTGGCTACCAGGTGCGGCCGACCGAGGGCGCGGGAGAGGAGAGAGGGGGGGTCTGCGCCGACAGGAGGGTCCCGCCTGTCGGTGGGCGCGGCCAGACTGGGCTGAGCCGAAAGGCTCTTGGAGGGAAATTCAGGGTTTCAGCCCAATACGATTAAAAATTGTTTTCTGATTAAAAATAATTCCAGAAAATTAATTATTTGATTAAGGCTTGAAAAACTATTGCTAAAATTTTGTAAAAATTCTCAAAACTATTTCTTGGCTCTTGGATTCCACCATAAATGTTTCAGCTTCAAACTTGAATTATTTCTCCCTATTTTGCTTTAATAGGGTTCTTTTAGCCTTTTCTTTAATTACAAAATTCAGAAATTTCTTTAATAATATTTTCCTTTTATTTTATTTCATTTTAATTCTTGGGGTGTTACACAAATCATCAAATATTCCTCTAAGCTAACAAATTTCTATGCTCTATTCTGTCTAATCATAGGACACATTCCCATTCATCCAATCGACTAGTATATCATCACATAGTAAGATTAAGCGAGGAAGTAATATACAGTTGAGTAAACATAAAAGAGTTATTTATCTATCTTGATAGAAATGGTGCATAAATTTTAACGTTAAGATCGATTCGTGATTCGTGAGATACTGCAACAACACATTTAGGGCTAGTTTGGCATGCCGAAATAATTGAAGAATCAATTATAGGTTTATACCTCTGGGATTGGGCTCAACTATATACATGGCCATAAGACTCCAATTAGACGGTGACATGACATCGTGATAGATTCTAGATGTCCACTTGTTTTGACTCTTCCTATTGATCCAAACACAATTTTGAATGAAATTGGCGCCATTGGAAAACTTATGAAGTTAGCTTTTCGTCAGTAGCAGAGCGAGAAGTTTTACGAAGCCTGGGTGAGCTTCTGTCCTGCCTCTTTTGTTTCACTAGTAGATGTGAGCAGTCTTGTGACCTCTTATGAAGGAAATCATGTGTGAGTGTTTTATCCCTCGCAACTATATCCGCTCTCAATATGACAAATTTCAGAATGTGAAGCAAGGTATTATGACTGTGGATTCTTATTATCAAGAGATGAAGTTGATCATGCAGCGAGCTAGAGTACGTGAACAACCCAAGCAGACCATGCAATGTTTTCTTTCTAGGTTAACATACAACATCAAGCACATTGTTCGGCATCACAAATATGATGACATGCCAGATTTGTTACACCAAGCACGTGAGGTTGAACTTCAAATTGCCGAAGACATCAAGGTTGCTTGTCGTTCCATTGTATTTAGAGGTCAGTTTTCTTGTAGACCGACTAGTGGAGCACATTGTCCAAATAAAAGGTAATGTTTGTCAATGAGGATTTAGATTACTAGTAGTGTGCCCGTGCTACGCAACGGAAGAAATGAAAAAACAAATATTTGTTAGACAATTAAATTAGGGGTTGGCGTCGGAAAGGAATGTAAACTGAAGATCAAATTTTCTGAGTGCAGAACCATATAGGAATAATATTTTCATCTCATCTGTTTCCATGTAAAACAAGAAAAAGAATTATATTATCATTATTCACTTAAAGACGAAACAAATACGTAAATCCCTTTAAAACACTCAAGTGCTATACAAATTGAAATATTTCAACAAGCTTTAAAATTTCTTGAATTACTCCAGGAATGTTCTCTTTGCATTCATTCTCGGTGTAGACACGAGCACAAAACTATATATGCCAGTAGGTTTCCCGGTTGTTGGTTTTTAGCAGGTGTGCTTGGCGGAACCAGATCTAACGTCGCCCCGACCAACATCACTCTACAGTCGAAGCTATCAACATCACTCGTTGCAAATCTGGAGGCTACCACATTATTTTTTAAAAATAAAAATTATTTTTAAAATTAAAATGTGGTAGCATCCAGATTTGTAACGAGC
This sequence comes from Zizania palustris, assembly GCA_019279435.1. Classification (NCBI taxonomy): domain Eukaryota; kingdom Viridiplantae; phylum Streptophyta; class Magnoliopsida; order Poales; family Poaceae; genus Zizania; species Zizania palustris. The sequence continues at coordinate 35,103,151 of JAAALK010000081.1, read as the reverse complement.
GGTGTTGATCATTCGACTGTACGTTGGTCAGGGCAACATCAAAGGATCTGGTTCCGTACCGGCAGGGGTTTAATCCACAAGTACCAATTTTGTACCTGGCATTCACCAAAAATATAATCTCTAATCGGTTGCTGGTATTGACCAAAATTCCATGATTTTCTCATACATATCATATAAGTGCATTGCTGATGTCTGATGATCATAGTGTAGTACTGGACGATCGAGTTGGTGACGAACCATCTCTTTCTTTCCTGAACGCCGGTGTTAGTTTGTCATCACTCTCATCAGGAGAGGCCAAATCATCCACCCATTTCCGTCACAGGATTTCCTTCTACATATATCAACCACAGATCTTAACCGGTCTAATTCTTTATGATGAGAAAAAAAAGACAACCCTGAAATTGGAGTTGCATTATCCATAAAAGAAAGCTAAACTTACAAGTAATGCTAAGTTTGTGAGGGTGATGAATAATAGCTAATGAAGAAAAATACCTTTCCACCTTTCATATTGAACCATATTTGGAGGGAGACCGATCTCCTTTTTAATCACATCCCCAAGCTTACAAAGTTTAGTGTATTTTAGTTCTTGTATCACCATGTATAAAGAAATTCCACTGCCCAATAATATGTGTGGTTGTTTTGAGTGTTGGATGATTCACCAGAATGTTGCTCAAACTCACATGCATTCATTATCTGCATTTTGTCAAACATCACAAAGGTCAGGCTAAAATTTTCAAATAATATGCAGGAACAGACATGGGACATGTATTTTCAGTAACACTGATAATAGAAAGCTGACATTTCTATAACCACATCTCGAGCAGCCACAAGAATACCCTTGACCAATTATCCGGCCAATCCTCTCCACCTAAGGATCATCAAAATAAACAAAAAATCCTTCTTCAGGAAAATCAAAAGTAGGTTTCCAGTCAGCATTCAACAGTGAATATAGTATTCTTCTACCTGAAGGAGATACACACCTCATTCTTCTTGTAGGTCACCCTAAAACCTTCAAGAAGCCCAATGGGCAGCAATCATCTGACATCTTTAAGTATACTGCTTGGCTGATACTTGGTTTCTGTCACCCACACTTTAACAGGAATAGCTATTGTTGGACCGGAAACGGCGACCAGAGGGGGGGTGAATGGGAGCTTTTAAAATTTCAGGCTAAAAATAGCCTTCTGTTTTAATACAGTCTACTGCGGAACAGGCTTCGAACACAACCTTTGAAGTTCTGGTTCGGAGGTGTTTGACGGCTCCGAATACAGGCTTCGCAAGGAGCAAAAGTTCGAAGCCAAGAAGACTTCGCTCCACTCACAACCCTGGAAAATCTACTCTGCTAAGTCAGTGCAGGCTCCGCACACAAGGTGCTTCGAGCAGGCTTCACACTTCACCCTTCGCACGAGTGAACTACCCTCTGAGGACTTCGACCTAATACTTAGCGACAGCAACTGGTGCTGGGCTTCGTACTGCGAAGGTCTAAACGCACACTATGTGGACATCTCTAAGGGCTTCGTCACGAGAAGCAAAACGAGCTTCGATCAGTGAGCATCTCTAGATACAAGATTGAGCAGTGAGCATGATTTGAGTTTGGAAAGAAAACATCATGCACATGAATATTTCATATATATTAAATAGAGCTGAGCTGACACGATTTCATGAATTATAAACAGGCATATAAGTGCAAGAGATGTAATTGCAATTTCTCACATGATGAGCACATGCAAGACAATTAAAGTCTGCTCCCCCTCACAAAATGCCGTAAGGGTGACAAATACCAAGTTCCCCACGCAAGTAGACAAATCGTAGCAGTCAAGTAGAGGAGGGAGCCGATCATGCTTCGGAACTCCTTCTGATCTACGGCTTCTCCATCTTCGTCAGGATCCAATGCTACAGATGTAGCCATTGGAGTGGCGAGAGGCTTCGTATCAGCCATGTCAAACTTCTTAAGCAGGTCCTTGGTGTACTTCGTCTGGTGGACGAAGGTACCTTGTTTGCTTTGCTTGATTTGCAACCCAAGGAAGAATGTAAGTTCGCCCATCATGGACATCTCGAACTCCCTGCTCATGGTATCTGCAAACTCGGCAACCAAAGCATGAGAAGAGCCACCAAAGATGATATCATCCACATAAATCTGAACCAGGAGGAAATCTTTGCCATGCTTGAGAGTAAACAGGGTTTTATCAACAGAGCCCATCAAATACCCCCGCTCAAGTAGAAAAAACTTAAGTCTATCATACCAAGCCCGAGGGGCCTGCTTGAGTCCATAAAGAGCCTTATGAAGTTTAAGGACTTTATGTGGGTACTTGGGGTTTTCAAAACCAGGGGGTTGTTTTACATAAACATCTTCACCTATGAAGCCATTAAGAAAAGCACTTTTGACATCCATTTGATAGAGTTTGAATCCCCGGGATGTCGCAAAGGCAAGCAGAATCCTAATGGCCTCAAGGCGAGCAACAGGTGCAAAAGTTTCAGTAAAATCAATCCCTTCTAATTGAGAATAACCCTGAGCTACAAGTCTAGCCTTGTTTCTAACTATAGTCCCATCCTCCCCTTTTTTATTTTTGAAAATCCATTTTGTTCCAATGAAATGAACATTTGGTGGAGGATCAACTAATGACCAGACTTGGTTTCTCTCAAAATTTTCAAGTTCCTCATGCATGGCATTGATCCAACTGGAATCAGAAAGTGCATGACTAACATCTAAGGGCTCGAAAGAAGCAACAAAAGCGGAATCAATGAAATGAGCATGGGAACGTGTTACCCTTTGATCAAGCTCACCAATGATCTGCTCGGGAGGATGCATCCTTTGAACATGGTGTGGAGCCTCGCGGCAGGATGCAGTCTCCCCCTCAACTTGTGCGTGGGAGTGGTTGTCGCGCCCCGATTTAATAAATCAGGACTTTATTGAAATTCCATAGAAAATCAATAAAACAAGACGTTCATCATGCGACCACGTACAATACGGGCAATCATTCACGGTTCGTAGACCGCATTAATACAAAAGTGAATAAAGATGAAGAGAAACTAATAAAACAAGGGTCCTAGATGAACGCCTCCTTCCAGTCTCGCCTTGACTGGGTCGCTACTCCAGACCTTCATCCTCCTCGTAGTAGACTGGCTCTGATGTTGTAAGTCAACGGGGTGAGTACAGATGTACTCAGCAAGCCACCGAATGCAAATATAATGCAAGATAATAACAAGGGGGATAGTGGCTAATTTTGCGGAAGCAGCATAATTGTAAAGCTTTTAAATGTGAGCAATTTATTAGTAGTACGGAAAAGTAAACATGTGCATGTGTATCATCATCTTCTAACTCGAGGGGTACAGTCAGCCCCACCTCGCTCAACAGTCCTTACGTGCCATGAATAACTTGAACATGCAAACAGTTGTAAACTAACTGCGAGTAGTCACACAACCCGCCCTTGACCGTGGGCTCGGCTTTTCGAAAAGATTAAATTACTCTGATCAGAGATGTACCACTGTACCCACAAGGCACGCACTCATCACCTACACCGAAGTGTAACGAGATGACCCATCACACGGGAACTCGTGCCAAAACCTTCCATATAGTCCTCCCCGACTCAATAGCACCCTCTTATGGGTTTCATATGGTGTCCCGACGCATCGGAGTCCCACCATACCCCCCCTTGAGCCTCGTCGGTACAAGTCGCCCGCAGGCTAGCCCCTTGCCCCCTCCTCTATGGTGCATCAAGCCGAGGTATTCCATACTTCCAGTTAGGACTTACCCATTAGACTTGTGGTTGGTACGGAAGTGCTTTGCAACAGATCCCGCAGACCGGTCCTTATAGTGCCCCGGGTGCGACAAACCAGTGCCCGAGCTTGCACCCGGAACCCACCATACTTATAACTTAGCCAACTCCAACAGAGTCCAGAGACGAGAATAACGGGGGAAATTCATATACAGAATCCAGCTATCTACGACTCATTCTTTTTATCCTATAGCAGTTGTGCCGGTACATTGGGCACTAGCTAATATTTTAATAGTAGAGTGACAAGGAGTTAAGGCTCAATAAGCATGGCTTGGGTTTGCACACAAGGACGGGAATCTAATAAATATAAGTGTACGGCTTGATCATTGGACTAATGCAATATTAACCTATGGGTTATAGCGATAATTTATTAAAACATGGGCTCAATTATGATCAACTGTTTCCACAGAGACGGTCGATGACTTGCCTTGCTCAGCAAATGGGGATGGAGGAACCTCGGGGTAGAACTCCTGCTCCTCGACGAACTCGTAGTCTTCTCGATACGGAAAATAAACAATACATTCAATAAACAGATAAAAATTCACCAAATATTAACATACACATTTGTAGGTTTTATTATGTGAAGTAATATTTTTAATATTTCAAGGTTTTGTTCAAAACAGTAAAGTTTAATATTTTAGAATTTTCCCAATTTATTTTCTGTATTTTTAATTTTAACCCTAAGGGATTTTTATTCATTTATTTATTAATAATATTTTGAGTAACATAAGCATACTGTTTTTATGGCATTAATGTGTAGAGAATAATATTCTGGTTCCAACAAAATTTGAATGGTGAAATTTGGAGTTAAAATGAGCAAGATATGAATTTTTGAAGTTTAAACAATTTTCTGGAATTTTATTTAAACTGAAAACCGTCTCGGGTCCACGGTGAACCGGGTTCACCGTGAACCCGCGACTATGCGCGTGGACCGATCAGATCTGGACCGTTGGATCTGGATCAGCGGCCAGATGCGAGGCGGGGGTTTTAAATGAATTTCAACGGCCCAGATTAAAACGTGGCGAAGGGGTATACGTGGACGCACGGGATCGTTTCAGTGTTTTAAGTCAAGATCTACGGCCGAGATTAAACAATACCGGTTTGACCGGATCCGAGGGCCTGGATTAGATCCCGAAGGGATTTAATCCTAGCCCTCCGATCTGGATCGGACGGCCAGGGATCCGTCCGGCACGGCACGAGCAAAAGGGATGGTTACCCCCTTCGTTCTCGGCTCCGGCGGTCCAACGGCGAAGGATTCCGGCGACGGCGAGGGGCGCGGTGGCCTGGATCGCCGGCGAGCGGTGGCTGGAGGCGGAGCAGAGCAAAAGGGCAAAACCTTGCGCCAGAGCTCTTGGAAAGCGAGGGCTTGCGCTCAAGGTGGTGTGGGCAGTGAGCGGTGGCCGAGGGGGTCTTTATAGGGTCATCGGCGATGGCTATGGTAGGCTATAGGAGGGAAACCCGTGAAGGGTTCCTATTTTACTCCGGCGAGGCTTTCCTTTGGCTCGGTTAGCTTCCTTAAGCGTGAAAACGCGTCGGTTAACGATGGAATGGGAGCGGTGGCGATCGGGGGAGATGATCCGGGGCAAATCCAGGTGAAAACGGGCAGCCGTCGGTGAAGCAGGAAGGAGATCGCCGGAGAAAGGAAGAGGAGCGATCCCCTTCCATCGGAGACGATGGATCTGACAGGTGGGCTCCACCTGTCAGTGAGTGACGGAAAAAGAAAGGGCAGACAGGCGGGGCCGGGCGGTCAGAGGGCGCAAGGGGCTGACGAGTGGGGCCAGACAGGGCGCGGGTGGGAGGAGAGAGGGGAGGGCGGCGCCGACAGGCGGGCCCCTCCTGTCAGTGAGTGGGTGGCCACGGGCTGGGCCAAAAAGGCCGTCGGGGGAGGTTTCGGGGTTGAGGCCCATTAAGCTTTTTCAATTCTTTTCTGATTTAAAATAATTCCAGTAATTCATTTATTTGATTAAGGGTTGAATCACTGTTGATAAAAATTTGTAAAAATTCCTAAAATTATATCTTGGCCTCTAGTTCATCTCATAAAATTTTCAAGTCCAGATTTTGAGTATTTCTCCCTGTTTGGCTTTATTTGGGTTCTTTTGTGATTTTCCTTTAATAATAAATCCAGAAATAATTATAAATAATGTTTTCTTTTTAATTTATTCCTTTTAATTTTTGGGGTGTTACAATCCTATCCCCCTTACAGAGAATCTCGTCCTCGAGATTCGGATCAATCCTCGAATAGCTCAGGATGCTGTGCTTTGAGTTCATCTTCTTTTTCCCATGTGGCTTCTTCTACTGGATGATTGCTCCACTGCACCTTGCAGAAGCGGATGACTCGACTCCTGGTGGTTCTTTCTTTGTCTTCCAATATCTTGACCGGCTTTTCTACATAGGTCAGATCCTCTTGGACATCCAACTGCTGAAGATCCACTTGCTCCGTGGGGACGCGGAGACACTTCTTGAGTTGAGACACATGAAACACGTCATGCACTCCGGCCAATGAAGGCGGTAATTCCAACTGATATGCGACTTCGCCTTGGCGTCGAATAACGGGAAATGGTCCAACATATCGAGGGGCCAACTTTCCTCTCATGTTAAACCGTTGAGTCCCACGAAGAGGTGTTACCCGAAGGTATACATGGTCTCCTTCTTCAAAGGCTAGATCTCGACGACGATTGTCGGCGTAGCTCTTCTGTCGCGATTGGGCCGTCTTGAGTCTGTCTCTGATGATCCGTACTTTCTCTTCAGCTTCACGGAGAATGTCGGTTCCGAATACTTGGGATTCACCAGTTTGGTCCCAAAGGAGAGGCGTTCTGCACTTACGTCCATATAGGGCCTCAAAAGGAGACATCTGAAGACTGGCTTGGTAGCTATTGTTGTATGAAAATTCTGCATATGGCAAGCTCTTGTCCCAAGTGGCTCCAAAATCCAAAACACATGCTCGAAGCATATCCTCTAGTATCTGATTTACCCTTTCTGTTTGTCCATCTGTCTGAGGATGGTAGGCGGTACTGAAATTTAATCTCGTGCCCATCTCCTCTTGGAGGTTCTTCCAAAAGCGAGAGGTGAACTGACTCCCTCGGTCAGACACTATCTTCTTGGGCACTCCATGAAGACATACTATCCGGGCCATATATAGTTCTGCTAGCTTAGGGCCACTGAAGGTCGTCTTGACGGCTATGAAATGAGCCACTTTCGTAAGCCGATCGATGATCACCCAAATAGAATCATATCCAAGTTGGGTCTTTGGTAATCCGGTGATAAAATCCATACCGATCTCTTCCCACTTCCACTCCGGCACTTTAAGTGGCTGCAACAATCCTGCAGGTCTCTGATGTTCAGCTTTTACTCTTCTGCAGGTGTCACATTCGGCGACGAACTGGGCAATCTCTCTTTTCATGCTAACCCACCAATAGCGTTCCTTCAGATCCTGGTACATCTTGGTACTGCCGGGGTGAATGGAGTACAATGTCTCATGGGCTTCTCTTAGGATAAGAGTCTTTATTTCAGGTTTATTCGGCACACATATCCGAGTTCCAAACCATATGGTGCCATTCTCGTCCTCTGAAAATCCGGGGGCTTTTCCTTGTCTCATGTTCTTCTTAATGGCAGCTATATCCGGGTCCTCTGACTGAGCTTCACGAATCTGCTCAAACAATACAGGTTGGGTCTCCAAGGTGGCTAGATATGCTCTGGTGGTCAATCCAAGATTTAAGTTTTCCATCTCCTTACATAACAAGGGTGCGTGTTCTTGAATCATCATGGCCGTGCAATATCCCTTGCGACTTAAGGCATCAGCTACCACATTTGCTTTTCCTGGGTGGTAGTGAATACCCAAGTCATAGTCCTTGATTAGTTCCAACCATCGTCTTTGCCTCAGATTAAGGTCAGGTTGTGTGAAGATATACTTCAAACTCTTGTGATCCGTAAAGATCTCACAGCGATTTCCAACCAAATAGTGCCTCCAAATTTTGAGGGCGTGCACTACGGCGGCTAATTCCAGATCATGGGTTGGATAATTCAACTCATGGGGTCTCAATTGTCTGGAGGCATAAGAGATGACCTTTCCATCTTGCATAAGAACACATCCTAATCCTTGGCGAGATGCGTCGCAATAGACATGGAAGTCTTTGCGGATATCTGGTAGGGTTAGTATAGGTGCAGACACCAAACGAGTCTTGAGGGTGCGGAAACTTTCCTCACAATCAGGAGTCCATTCAAACTTCTCTCCTTTCTGTAACAACTTGGTCATTGGCTTGGCTATCTTAGAAAAATTCTCGATAAATCTTCGGTAATATCCGGCCAATCCTAGAAAACTTCGTATCTCAGATACGTTCGTGGGTGGCAGCCAATCCGTAACTGCTTCTACGGTGGCAGGGTCTACTGCGATTCCTTGTGTAGAGATGATGTGTCCAAGGAACTTTACTTCTGCCGTCCAAAACTTGCACTTACTGTACTTGGCATACAATTGGTGTTCCCTTAACTTTCCTAAGGTTAACCGGAGGTGAGTCTCATGCTCTTCCTGATCCTTGGAATAAATGAGGATGTCGTCTATGAAGACCACGATGAACTTGTCCAGATATTCCATGAATACCTTATTCATCATATTCATGAAGAATGCAGGGGCGTTGGTCAATCCAAAGGACATAACCGTACACTCATATAAACCATAACGGGTAGTGAAGGCCGTCTTGGGTATATCTTCTTCTCGAATCCTCAACTGATGGTAACCAGACCGTAGGTCGATCTTCGAGAATACCGTGGCTCCTTTGAGCTGGTCGAAGAGGTCATCGATCCGAGGCAACGGGTACTTATTCTTGATTGTTACCTCATTCAAGGCGCGATAATCCACACACATACGCTTTGCCTTGTCTTCTTTCTTCTCGACAAAGATGACGGGAGCACCCCACGGTGATGTGCTTGGTCTGATATAACCTTTCCTTTCAAGATCCTCCAACTGTTGCTTCATCTCAGCTAACTCATTGGCGGCCATCCGGTATGGTCGCTTATAAATAGGAGTTGTTCCGGGCATCAAGTCAATCCTGAACTCGATGTCCCTCTTAGGTGGCATCCCTGGTAGATCCTCTGGGAATACATCTGGGTACTCACTGACTACTGGTATCTCCTCCAAGGTAATCTGATGTAGTCTTGTCCTTCCGGCCTTCATGCTGGGCATCTGGAATGTGACCATAATCCCTTCTTCATTAGTCACCGTTACTTTTCTCTGGGCACATTCTATCACACCCTGGTGTTTATTTAGCCAGTCCATCCCTAGAATGAGGTCCAAACCTTGACATTCTATTAGAATGGGGTCGGCCCAAAATATCGTGCCTTGGATATCTACCCATATCCTTGGACTAAAGGAACAAGCGAGGGTTTGCTTTCCCGGGGTAGCTATTAGTACTGGCCTGGGTAGTTCACTTATGTCCAGTGCATTATTTTCCACAAAAGCAGTTGATATAAAGGAGTGGGTAGCTCCGGTGTCAAATAATACCACTGCATGCGATGAATGAACCATAAACTTACCCATGACAATCTCTGGTGCAGCCTGGGCTTCCTCGGCGGAGACGTGGTTCACTTTGGCGCGGACGGCGGGGTTGGAGGTGACTCCTTGAGCTCTCTTGGGATGGGGGCACTGGTGGGAGTAGTGTCCCTCTTGGCGGCAGTTGAAGCATACCACAGGCTTGCCATGCCTGTCTCTCAAGACCTCCGGCTTCTTGGCCGGGGCGACTGGGGCGGTAGGTGCGACTGGAGCGGTGCGAGGTTGGCTGGCTCCGGCGTTGGCAGCTGGTGGCGCCGGGCGATACACTGGCCGGGGGTGGTACTGTGGCGCTGGTGGAGGTGGAGCAAAGCGGGGTCTTTGGGCTATGCCCTGATTCTGCCTGAAGGCAATCATGCGCTTCTTCTTCAGGTTGACCTTATTTTGTTGGGTCTCCTGCATGATAGCCTTGTTTACCAACTTCTGGAAGTTGGCGAAGTCTCCGGAGATAAGCTGTAGAGACAGCTCATCCTTTAGTCCCCGGAGGAACTTAGCCTGCCTGGCCGCATCCGTACGAACCTCTTCAGGTGCGTACCTGGCCAATCTGTTGAACTCATGCAGATATTCTGTTACGGACCTGCTCCCCTGCTGCAGGTCCCTAAACTCCTGTTGCTTCTGAGCTACAATGCCGTCGGGGATGTGAGCGGCACGGAAAGCAGCTGAGAACTCTGCCCAAGTGTGGTCGTGGCCCTCGGGCAGAGTCTCGCGGTGGTTGTCCCACCACTCAGCGGCGGGACCATGTAGCTGGTGGGTGGCGAAGGCCACCCTCTCCTGCTCAGTGCAGGTCAGGAGATCGAGTTTCTTCTCGATCGCCCGCAACCAATCCCCAGCCTCCATGGGGTTGGTGGTGCTTGAGAAGGTCGGTGGGCGGACTCGGAGGAACTCCGAGAGCTGAGTTGCGGGAGCGGGAGCTGGTGTGGCGGGTCGGGGCAGCTCGGGCTGTTGGTGGAGGCGGAAGAAGTGAGCCTGCTGCTCTTGCATTTGCTGCTGCTGCTGCTGCATCTGGTGCAGGAGGGCTGAGACCAACTGGTTTTGAGTGGCCATCATTTCAGCCACGGTGGGGTGGTTGGCGACCGGGGCCTGCCTCTGCCCGGTGGCTCCCCATTGTGGCAGGTTGCCACTCTCCCCTCCGTACTGAGGAGCGTCTGATCCCTGGGTGTTGGTCATCCTGGAATTTCCAATGTACACATATTTATTTTGGGTGAACTTCTTTATATTTATTTCAAAAGAATACCGTTCTTGCGGTTACACTTATTTATTTCCTCATTCATGCCTTATATTTTGACATGAATGTTGAATACAAGCAATCAAATTAAAAAGAAAAACAATCAATCGTAATACTACGTCTAAGGCAGCTCGGGGGATGGCTCGATCTCGGGCTCGTGGGAGACGGGCGGGGTCGAGGAACTGGACGGTCCGGCGGGTGGTGCACTGCGGGAGATCCTCTTGGGCCTCACTGTGGGAGTCTGAATGGGTTTCTTCCGGCGAGGCGGAAGAGGTGCGATCTCCTCTATGTCCTTCTTCAACTCTCTGAGCTGCTGACGAAGCTGGGTATGGACCATGGCGCCCTGGCGCAGAAGCTCATTCTGACGTCTCAACTCCTCTACCTCAAGGGTCAACAGCGGGCTCTGCTCAAGCTGACGACGGAGCTCGGCGTTCTCCCTGGTCAGGTTCTCCGAAGTGTGGCGGTAGAAGTCGATGGTGTCGTGCTGGCTGTCTGCGTCGAGGACGGCCTCTGTGTGGAGGTTGTCCATGGCCTCCAAAAGTCTCATCGTGCGGGTGATGGCGGAGCTGCTCTGGGTGAGGGGGCTGATGTAGATGCTGCGGTGACTCCCGGGTGTGCGCATGGGCATGAAGCGGTAGACGGTGTCGCGGAGGTGGCAGTCGTAGACCAGTCGAAGCTCGGCGAGGGACTGGAGAGCGGCTCGCTGGCTGGCCACCACGAAGGAAGGTCCTCCAACTCCATGGGTGTAGAAGGGTGGCTGCGTGGAAGAGGGGCGGATCACAACCGTGACCTCGCAGTAGCTCTCGTTCGCATCGGGAAAAATCCCGTGGAACGCAGGCTCATGGGGAAACCCCAAAAAGTCGACGAGCACGCGAAGCTCGCGGATGAATCCAGCCTCGTCACGAAGAGTCCCGCTCATGGTATGAACCGGCATCTACAAAAGAGAGAAAATTTTTGTGAAAATCTTTGAAGATGAGAGGATAAGTAATCTTTTGTAAAATATAGTGAATATATATAAGTCCTAAGGTCAGGTCTGTTTGGCTTCCTACAGTCAAGTCGGCTCTGATACCATCTTGTCGCGCCCCGATTTAATAAATCAGGACTTTATTGAAATTCCATAGAAAATCAATAAAACAAGACGTTCATCATGCGACCACGTACAATACGGGCAATCATTCACGGTTCGTAGACCGCATTAATACAAAAGTGAATAAAGATGAAGAGAAACTAATAAAACAAGGGTCCTAGATGAACGCCTCCTTCCAGTCTCGCCTTGACTGGGTCGCTACTCCAGACCTTCATCCTCCTCGTAGTAGACTGGCTCTGATGTTGTAAGTCAACGGGGTGAGTACAAATGTACTCAGCAAGCCACCGAATGCAAATATAATGCAAGATAATAACAAGGGGGATAGTGGCTAATTTTGCGGAAGCAGCATAATTGTAAAGCTTTTAAATGTGAGCAATTTATTAGTAGTACGGAAAAGTAAACATGTGCATGTGTATCATCATCTTCTAACTCGAGGGGTACAGTCAGCCCCACCTCGCTCAACAGTCCTTACGTGCCATGAATAACTTGAACATGCAAACAGTTGTAAACTAACTGCGAGTAGTCACACAACCCGCCCTTGACCGTGGGCTCGGCTTTTCGAAAAGATTAAATTACTCTGATCAGAGATGTACCACTGTACCCACAAGGCACGCACTCATCACCTACACCGAAGTGTAACGAGATGACCCATCACACGGGAACTCGTGCCAAAACCTTCCATATAGTCCTCCCCGACTCAATAGCACCCTCTTATGGGTTTCATATGGTGTCCCGACGCATCGGAGTCCCACCATACCCCCCCCCCTTGAGCCTCGTCGGTACAAGTCGCCCGCAGGCTAGCCCCTTGCCCCCTCCTCTATGGTGCATCAAGCCGAGGTATTCCATACTTCCAGTTAGGACTTACCCATTAGACTTGTGGTTGGTACGGAAGTGCTTTGCAACAGATCCCGCAGACCGGTCCTTATAGTGCCCCGGGTGCGACAAACCAGTGCCCGAGCTTGCACCCGGAACCCACCATACTTATAACTTAGCCAACTCCAACAGAGTCCAGAGACGAGAATAACGGGGGAAATTCATATACAGAATCCAGCTATCTACGACTCATTCTTTTTATCCTATAGCAGTTGTGCCGGTACATTGGGCACTAGCTAATATTTTAATAGTAGAGTGACAAGGAGTTAAGGCTCAATAAGCATGGCTTGGGTTTGCACACAAGGACGGGAATCTAATAAATATAAGTGTACGGCTTGATCATTGGACTAATGCAATATTAACCTATGGGTTATAGCGATAATTTATTAAAACATGGGCTCAATTATGATCAACTGTTTCCACAGAGACGGTCGATGACTTGCCTTGCTCAGCAAATGGGGATGGAGGAACCTCGGGGTAGAACTCCTGCTCCTCGACGAACTCGTAGTCTTCTCGATACGGAAAATAAACAATACATTCAATAAACAGATAAAAATTCACCAAATATTAACATACACATTTGTAGGTTTTATTATGTGAAGTAATATTTTTAATATTTCAAGGTTTTGTTCAAAACAGTAAAGTTTAATATTTTAGAATTTTCCCAATTTATTTTCTGTATTTTTAATTTTAACCCTAAGGGATTTTTATTCATTTATTTATTAATAATATTTTGAGTAACATAAGCATACTGTTTTTATGGCATTAATGTGTAGAGAATAATATTCTGGTTCCAACAAAATTTGAATGGTGAAATTTGGAGTTAAAATGAGCAAGATATGAATTTTTGAAGTTTAAACAATTTTCTGGAATTTTATTTAAACTGAAAACCGTCTCGGGTCCACGGTGAACCGGGTTCACCGTGAACCCGCGACTATGCGCGTGGACCGATCAGATCTGGACCGTTGGATCTGGATCAACGGCCAGATGCGAGGCGGGGGTTTTAAATGAATTTCAACGGCCCAGATTAAAACGTGGCGAAGGGGTATACGTGGACGCACGGGATCGTTTCAGTGTTTTAAGTCAAGATCTACGGCCGAGATTAAACAATACCGGTTTGACCGGATCCGAGGGCCTGGATTAGATCCCGAAGGGATTTAATCCTAGCCCTCCGATCTGGATCGGACGGCCAGGGATCCGTCCGGCACGGCACGAGCAAAAGGGATGGTTACCCCCTTCGTTCTCGGCTCCGGCGGTCCAACGGCGAAGGATTCCGGCGACGGCGAGGGGCGCGGTGGCCTGGATCGCCGGCGAGCGGTGGCTGGAGGCGGAGCAGAGCAAAAGGGCAAAACCTTGCGCCAGAGCTCTTGGAAAGCGAGGGCTTGCGCTCAAGGTGGTGTGGGCAGTGAGCGGTGGCCGAGGGGGTCTTTATAGGGTCATCGGCGATGGCTATGGTAGGCTATAGGAGGGAAACCCGTGAAGGGTTCCTATTTTACTCCGGCGAGGCTTTCCTTTGGCTCGGTTAGCTTCCTTAAGCGTGAAAACGCGTCGGTTAACGATGGAATGGGAGCGGTGGCGATCGGGGGAGATGATCCGGGGCAAATCCAGGTGAAAACGGGCAGCCGTCGGTGAAGCAGGAAGGAGATCGCCGAAGAAAGGAAGAGGAGCGATCCCCTTCCATCGGAGACGATGGATCTGACAGGTGGGCTCCACCTGTCAGTGAGTGACGGAAAAAGAAAGGGCAGACAGGCGGGGCCGGGCGGTCAGAGGGCGCAAGGGGCTGACGAGTGGGGCCAGACAGGGCGCGGGTGGGAGGAGAGAGGGGAGGGCGGCGCCGACAGGCGGGCCCCTCCTGTCAGTGAGTGGGTGGCCACGGGCTGGGCCAAAAAGGCCGTCGGGGGAGGTTTCGGGGTTGAGGCCCATTAAGCTTTTTCAATTCTTTTCTGATTTAAAATAATTCCAGTAATTCATTTATTTGATTAAGGGTTGAATCACTGTTGATAAAAATTTGTAAAAATTCCTAAAATTATATCTTGGCCTCTAGTTCATCTCATAAAATTTTCAAGTCCAGATTTTGAGTATTTCTCCCTGTTTGGCTTTATTTGGGTTCTTTTGTGATTTTCCTTTAATAATAAATCCAGAAATAATTATAAATAATGTTTTCTTTTTATTTTATTCCTTTTAATTTTTGGGGTGTTACAGTGGTCCAAGATGACCGATGTCGAGCTAGTTGCTTCGGGACCTCGTGCCTAAGTGGTTGAAGCGGGGTCAGCTTCGGGGGTTGATGTCGAGGGTAGTAGGGGTTCATCCTCGAAATCTCCGGGATCTTTGTCTTCGAAGATGGTCTGTTCCATGTCGTGTTCATTTGCCTGTTCAAGAGCAGAACTAACAGAGGGGGTTGATTCATCAAAAGTCACATCACATGACTCGATGACAGTGTTAGTTTCCAAGTTATAAACACGATAAGAATGACCATGTGTAGTGTAACCCAAAAAGATTCCGTCAGAAGAACGCGACTCAAATTTATCCAAATTACCACGTTTTAGGATAAAGCAACGACAGCCAAAAACTCGAAGATGAGTAACCTTGGGCTATCTCCCAAAACGCAGCTCATAAGATGTCAAGTTTAAAATTGAGCACAAGAATATTCGGTTTGAGATGTAGCAAGCAGTGTTCATGGCCTCAGCCCAGAATTTTCTAGGAGTCCTATGCTCATCAAGCATCGTCCTAGCCATCTCAACCAAAGTGCGGTTCTTCCTCTCAACAACACCGTTTTGTTGAGGAACCCGCGGAGCAGAGAATTGATGTTCTATGCCATGCTCCATGCAAAAGTCAACAAAGAGACTGTTTTTGAACTCAGTGCCATTATCACTTCGAATGAATTTCAATGCACCTGGGAATTCAGTGAAAAGTCTCAAAGCCAAGCTCCAAAAGTGTGAAAACACTTCATCCTTGCTGGCAAGAAAGAAGACCCAAAAGTAGCGAGAGAAATCGTCGACAATGACTAAAACATACCACTTGCCGCCTAAAGAACTAACCCGAGAAGGACCTACAGTGTCCATGTGAAGAAGTTCTCCGGGTTGTTCAGTCATCACTGTGGTGACTGGCGAATGCGAAGCGGCAATCATTTTTCCATGTCGACAAGGAGCGCAAACTAAATTCTTCTCAAACTTGAGCTTGGGCAATCCTCGGATCAGACCTAGGGCACTCAGTCGAGCGAGCAACTCAAAGCTCATATGCCCTAGTCTCCTATGCCACTTCCAAAGCTCAGAAGTAGAATGTGCAACAAGACAATGAGAAGAACCAGATGACTCTGAAAAATCAGCTCCAAAAACTCTCCCAACTCTAAAGATCTTACAGACCACAACGCCATCAGAATTGAGCACTTGCGAAGTATCGCGATGAAATCGCACTTTGAAGCCCTCATCAAGCAACTGAGATACCGAAAGCAAATTGTATCCCAGGTTTTCAACCAAAGCAACATCTTTGAGAGTGAAATTCGAATTAATTCTTACCACACCTTTACCTTTCACTCTACTCCTTCTATTGTTGCCGAAGGTGATATGTTCCCTTTGCTTGGTTGTGGTGAGGCTGGAGAACCATGCTGCATCTCCGGTCATGTGGCGCGAACAACCGGAGTGCATGATCCACGTGCCCTCCAAGCCTCGATCTGTCGCCTACACATGATAAGAATATCTCGATCGCTCAGTGCTGGGGTGAGTGAAAAAATGACGAGGCATCCAGCACTGAGTGATACGAGTAGTAGGCACAATAAAAGTAGATGGTCTACGCACATGATAATCTGAATGATGCAAAGTGCGAGGTCTACCTACATGCTGTGATCGAACAACATGTCGAGGTCTCCTACTCTGATGAGGTACAAAGCTACTCGCCCGGGGTCTACCACCACATGGAACATGGTGAACACCTCGAGGAGCAAAACCTCTCCGAGAAGTACGAGGAGCCTCAAAAGCAGGACGATAGTAAAACTCAGACTCATGCATACCTAAAGATGGGTAATGCATGTCCTGGTAACTCATCGTCTGAGAGCGTCGCTCATCCTTGATGCGACGAAAATAGAACCCAACCAAATGACCCGCCCGCTGACAGTATGAACAATGAAAAATTCTCCTAGGGGCACTCTCATGGGTCTTAGGAGCAACTCTCACATGCTCCTTGGGCTTCTGCTGAGTGGTTTTCTTGGGAGGATTTTTCTTGGCAAGAGGAGTGGTTTTCTTTGGTGGTCGGGTAGGCTTTTTAGCTGATGGGGTGTCTAACAGAGCTCTCTCTTTCTCTAGGGTAGTGGGAGAGGTAAAAACAGTTTTGTTTTCAGTTTCTGAAGGAATCCTCTCAAAACCCAAACCTAGAGCTAACCCTGCTCTGTCAGCACACATCTTGGTCTTGGCCAAGAGCAAATCCATCCTACCCTTTCCCTCAGTGCATTTGTTAACCACGGAAAGAAGGTATTCATTTTCTGACATGAGGTTCTCAGCTTGCTCCCTAACAGTGCCTAGCTGGTCCTTAAGGGTTATGCAAGTGTCACAAACATGTTGCACATCCTTAGAACTACCGGCCCTCTCCAATCTAGCCTCTAAATGATGAACATGTTTATCACGTAAATTAATGCTCTCGCGCAATAAAGAACAGTTCATGCATTCAATATTATCATGAGGTCTAGAATCCACCACCAAAAGCTGCTTCTGTGCAGTCTCAAGCTTAGATAGAGTTTGAGCATGTACAGAACGCAACTGAGCAAGCTCACCCATGACTACAGTACAAGATTCACATTCAGCATCATTAACTTTAGACTTAAGCATGGCATACTCAGTAGAAACAGATTCTAGACTAAGTCTAAGGTCTTTTCTTTCTCTAGCGGCTCGCACAAGTAATCTATCCTGACCAAGAACTACTTCATTCAGTTCATCTAATTTAATTAAAAGCTGGTCAGAAGATAGTGATACCAATTGTTGGACCGGAAACGGCGACCAGAGGGGGGTGAATGGGAGCTTTTAAAATTTCAGGCTAAAAATAGCCTTCTGTTTTAATACAGTCTACTGCGGAACAGGCTTCGAACACAACCTTCGAAGTTCTGGTTCGGAGGTGTTTGACGGCTCCGAATACAGGCTTCGCAAGGAGCAAAAGTTCGAAGCCAAGAAGACTTCGCTCCACTCACAACCCTGGAAAATCTACTCTGCTAAGTCAGTGCAGGCTCCGCACACAAGGTGCTTCGAGCAGGCTTCACACTTCACCCTTCGCACGAGTGAACTACCCTCTGAAGACTTCGACCTAATACTTAGCGACAACAACTGGTGTTGGGCTTCGTACTGCGAAGGTCTAAACGCACACTATGTGGACATCGCTAAGGGCTTCGTCACGAGAAGCAAAACGAGCTTCGATCAGGGCTTCGCTAGTGTAGGACCGAAAGTAGCGACCAGAGGGGGGGTGAATGGGCGCCTAAAAAAAATCTTGCGAATCAATGGCCTGCTCCCAACACCCAACGCACCTCAACCGACAATCAGCGAAAAACAAACAGATCAACAGAGCCTCAAAAAATCTAGCCTAAAAACTACCAGTGTTCTAATCGAAAAGACACCAACACAGTGTTAATAGGCAAATTAAAAGATCATTCAAACCATGAGCATCTCAGGCATTTTCGGAGTTAAACATCACAGGCATTAAAAGGAACAGACTATCAGTAGATGAAAAATATTTATATAAAACACTTCACAGCAGTATGCCATCACATGCAATCTGATAAATGAAACTAACTAAAAATGCCTACAGATGGTTTAAAGAGTGCCCTTGAAATTGATAGACATCAATAATTAAATCAAGCCGGATTAATAAACTGATTCCATTCTGTTAATATATTTAACTCTGATCGTTCACAGACTAGAAACTTTAAACAGAACACTAGCGCATCAGAAAATTAACCAGATGATTAAAACAACAAAGTGACTGTGAATGCACGCAAAATGAGGCAAACCGGAAATTACCGTGAGTTGCTTCTGTTCTTGCCGAAACACTGCTCGGACCCCCACGCCAAAAAAAAAATTCCGGTGGGACCCACGGCTGGATGCTGCCCGAGATGTCTAGGCCTTCAGCTTCCTGCCGCAAGTTAATGCTGCCTCTGCTTGGTGTTGTTGCATGCAGTGTGCCGTGCAGCTCTTTGCCTCCACGCCGTCAAAACCAAGCTGCCTGATGCGGCTGCAGCGCAGAAGCTAGCTGTGCTGCCGCGCTAAGAACCTAGCCTCCACGCGTAGGTGCTAGTGTTAGGCACTGCTGTGCAGACAAACTAGCGCTAAGCGCTGCTGCACATATAAGACGGGCGGAAGGAAAACGCTCAGAGAGAGAATAAATAATCCCGACGACGGTGGAAAAAACTATGGCGGCGGCGATTTCCAAGCCCAAAGAAACATCGGCGGCGGAAAACGAAGAACACAGAAATAGTGACCCACAAACACAGAAAATTGGGAAAGTGTATTTCTGAAAAAAAGGTAACCCTAACCCTAGGATATTGGGGCCTATTTATAGGCAGCCCATTAAATGGGAAAATGCAGAAATACCCCTAGGGTTTTTTACAGACTCTGAATAAAAATGGAAAAGACCGAAATGCCCTTAGGATTTTTTACAGACTCGACTGACAGACTGTGGGCCTAAAGGCAAAATAGTAAAAAACCTAAATAAAGGTAACTTGTCCTGATGCGGAGCTTTCGTAGCAGCTACGGCTTCGCCTCAGGACGGTCAGATCCGAAATCAACGGTCGTCAGTTTTGCGCCGAAACTGACAAAGCGTCCACCGTCTTCGCACCGGGTACCCGGATTGGGCCGGCCCGATTCCGCGGCTCCCTCAGCTCGGCAATCACTCGTCGCCCGTGTACAGTCAATCCCGGTCAACAGTCCAGTGGATCCTCTGCTGCTCCTAGCCCATGTACCCGGATTGGGCCAGCCCGACTTCGCGGCCCCTCTGCCCGACAGTCGCTCGCTGCCCGTATACCTGAGTCACACACGGCCCAGACGCAATAGGTCTTCTCTCTCTTTTCAGTCCTCTTTGACTATCGTTGACAATGACTCATCACATCTGGAGCCATGAGGCCCACGCTATTCAGCATGGCTCCTCAATCTCCCCCTTGATGAGTGCATTGTCAACACTTCTCTTCATCTGCTCTTCAGTACCTGCGAACAACTGTGGAAACACGAAAACAAAACACAAGAAAATAGAGAAGAAGAAGATAAAGTAAAAGTTTAACCCTAATGACCAAAAGCCGAATAAAAGCAAGAAACGGTCATTATGGTTAACCAAAAGTAAAATATCAAAAATGAGTGCAGTCTCAGAAACATCAACAAGGATATCAAAAGAGTAAGGACAAACGGGACAAAAACTCCCCCTGAAACAAATCCCAGAGAAAGCCAAAACTCCCCCTTAAACTCTTATACCAAAATTTCTCCCCCTTGTTGACAAGTGAACTCATCAAGCACTCTAAAACGACACTAATTTCCCCTGAAAAGAAACTCCCCCTCAAAATATGCAATGAATGCAACTGGGGTGCAGGTGGAGTGTAGAAAGCATGCTTCTCAGATATGATTAACTGCAATTACAACATCTAGCAAGTATAGCAAAAGACATACTGTCTAAGACACATGGCATGATCAGTACAACAGATGATATCTAAAGAAAGTCATTAGCACACATTTTTCAGTTTTTGCAAACAAAGGCATCACCACATTTTCCAGTTAACAAACAAGGTAAAGCAGGAGATGCAGAAGCTAACTGATATCTACCAAGATAAGCATCGTCCAAAACAAAGTGCTTCAGCAAAACTTGTTATCTTTTAAATGTTCAGGCTTTTTCATTTTCCTTTTTCATTTTTGCCAAGGGTTATTTGCATGTCAAACCTTATGCTAACCGACCAAGTCAAGCCTAGGCCAAAACTGGACCATCGGAAGCTTAAGACATTGGTCTTGGCGTACACTACACTATCCTAGTTCATACCAAAGTGCTATGGTAAGCAGTCCAGAACAATGCAATGCGACAAAGCAAACCCACTTGGATCTTTTCAACTCAAGCATAAAAAGGCATGGAATTTTCATTCATTTTTGATTTTTTTTATCATTTTTATAGCACAATTTCCATGTTAAAGCAAAAATATGTCCAAGTTGCATATCTGCATCTATGTGATGAACTAGCTACAAGGCATGTAACAGATAGCAAAAGCACTCAGCCTACACATGCTAGTTACCAGAAGCAATGGTGATCATTTTTCAAGTTAAAGTGTAAAAGCCATGCATATGACAGATATCAGACATATCAAGTGAACTGAAACAAGGCATGATCATTGACAAGTAATCAAAAGCATGTACTAGCTAGAATAAGTAAAGCAGTTCAATCATATAACAGAAGCAGGCTCAAAAGTGTGATATGTGAATATGTATGATATGAACACACACAAAAAGACTCAAGAAAAGAGTAAAGAAGAAAGAAAAGACTGACACAAAAAAAATATCCTAGAAAAGATACACAACACCCAAATCCCCTCGTAAATGCTCAAATGTAGACTGATCTAGGGGTTTGGTGAAAATGTCAGCCAACTGATGATGGGTATCAACATGAACAAGGTCAATGACACCTTTCTCATATTGATCCCGCAAAAAGTGAAAGCGCACATCAATGTGTTTGGTTTTTGAATGGAGACATGGGTTTTTCCCTACACTAATTGCACTGGTGCTGTCGCAAAACAAAGGAACTCTGGTAGGAAAGAACAACCCAAAATCTCGCAGAGTGGAAATCATCCAAACCAACTGTGAGCAGCAGCTAGCAGCAGCTACATACTCAACCTCTGTGGTCGAAAGAGCAACTCCAGATTGCTTTCGGGAAGACCAAGAGACAAGAGAAGAACCAAGAAACTGGCAAGTACCAGAAGTCGACTTGCGATCCAACCGGCACCCACCAAAGTCAGCGTCCGAAAAGCCAGATAAATCAAGAGATGATGATGCTGAATAGTAAAGACCAAGATCAGGCGCATAGGTAAGATACCTGAAGATACGCTTGACAGCTTGCCGATGAGACACGCGTGGTGAAGACTGGAAGCGCGCGCACAGTCCCACGGCGAACTGTATGTCTGGCCTCGTCGCCGTCAAGTACAGCAGCGAACCGATCATCCCTCGATACTCTCTCTCATTGACCTTGACGCCACTCTCATCCTTGTCCAGGCCCCCAGATGTACCCATTGGGGTCATCTGAGGCTTCAGCTCTCCACCAAAGTCGAATTTCTTCAACATGTCCTGAGTGTACTTACCCTGGTGGATGAAGGTGCCGTCCTTGGTCTGCTTGATCTGGAGCCCTAGAAAGTACTTGAGCTCACCCATGAGGCTCATCTCAAACTCGCTGTGCAACTGCTCAGAAAACTTGGACACAAGATCATTAGTAGTACCGCCAAAGATAATATCGTCCACGTATATCTGAGCAACTAAAAAATCAGAAGCATCTCTAAGCAAGAAGAGAGTCTTATCCACAGAACCCATCACAAAGCCCTTCCCCAACAAAAACTGTTTCAACCGGTCATACCAAGTCCTGGGGGCTTGCTTCAACCCGTATAAAGCTTTTTGCAACTTAAAAACATGTTGAGGAAACTTGGGGTTCTCAAAACCGGGGGTCTGCCTAACATAAACCTCCTCCTCTATGTACCCGTTCAGAAAAGCACTCTTGACGTCCATTTGAAAGAGCTTAAAACCCTTCGAAGCGGCAAAAGCTAAGAGAATGCGAATGGACTCAAGACGGGCAACAGGGGCGAAGGTTTCTTCAAAATCAATACCCTCCTTCTGGCAAAAACCCTGGGCAACTAGTCGAGCTTTGTTGCGCACCACAACCCCATCTTCACCTTGCTTGTTCTTGAACACCCACTTGGTGCCTATGGGGTTGCATCCTGGTGGCAGCTCTACTAGTGTCCAAACCCGATTGCGGACAAAATTCTCAAGCTCTTCTTGCATGACATTAATCCAGTTCGAGTCAGAAAGAGCATGAGAAATGTCTCTGGGCTCAAAAGATGCAACAAAAGCAGATTCAGCAAACACAGCAAGAGAGTCAACCGACGAACGCAAAGTTCTTGTAGACACATCACCGATGATGAGCTCTGAGGGGTGATCACGCTGAACTGCTCGGGATCCCTGGTGATCTGAAGTCACCTCACCGGAGTCAGTAGCTGGCACCTCTGGACTCGACTGGGGGGGCTCGATCGAAGTGGAAGAAGTGATCAGAGGTCCGCCCTCGTCCTCAGTCGAAGTCTCAGAAGGTGTGGGTTCTGCAGGAGGTGCAGAAGGCCCACCCTCATCAGCAGCTGGAGTATCCTCATCTTCCTCGAAGATGGACTCTCCGAGCTCACCATCACCAGATAGCTCAAATGAAGGAGTTAAAGAAGGCAAGGACTCATCAAAAGAAACCTCGCAAGTCTCGACAAGCTGCTGGGATTCGAGGTTCCAAACACGGAAACCTCGAGAATGCAATGCATAACCAAGAAAAACTTCGTCCCAGCGACGAGACTCAAACTTGTCCAAATGCCCTCCCTTCTTGAGCACAAAGCACTTACAGCCAAACGCTCGCAAGTGGCTCACCTTGGGCTGTCTGCCAAACCGCAACTCATATGAGGTCTTACCAAGGTAAGCTCTAAGAAAAATGCGGTTGGCCAGATAGCAAGCCGTGTTCATGGCTTCAGCCCAAAAGCGCCTAGGAGTCCTATGCTCATCGAGCATCGTCCTGGCCATCTCGACTAGCGTGCGGTTCTTTCGTTCCACAACGCCGTTCTGTGGGGGAGTGTAAGGAGCAGAAAACTGATGGTCAAGACCCTAATCACTACAGAAACTGACGAACTGAGAGTTCTTGAACTCAGAGCCATTGTCGGAGCGAATTGCTCGCATCCGACCATTGTTCTCATTCTTCAGCTTCAAAATCAGGTCATGAACAAAATGAAAAGTTTCATCCTTAGACTCCAAAAAGAAAACCCACGAGAATCGAGAAAAGTCGTCAACAATCACAAGTGCGTACCACTTCCCGCTGACTGAGCGTACCCGAGGTGGACCGACAGTGTCCATGTGTAACAGCTCGCTTGGATACGAAGTCATCACCTGAGTCACAAGTGAGTGAGAAGCGGCAACCATTTTCCCGTGACGACAGGGATGGCAAACTAGATCTTTCTCCATTTTAAGCTTGGGCAATCCTCAGATGAGGTCCATAGAGCTCAACCTGACTAGTAGATCAAAACTCAAATGACCTAACCTCCTATGCCACTTCCAGAGCTCAGAAGAAGATCCAGCAATCAAACAGCGAGAAGGGCCAAAAGAACTAGAGAAGTCAATTCGAAAAACTTTACCGAAAGGTAAGATCTGGCAAATCAAAGACCCTCTAGAATCAAACACAGAAGAATTGCCCTTCTTAAAACGCACCTCCAAACCATCCTCAAGAAATTGCGAAACAGAGATCAAATTGAAGTTCAAGTTTCCAACCAAAGCAACGTTCTTCAAAGAAAAATGGTCTGAAATGCGAATTGAGCCAATGCCACTTACTTTCCCTTGACCACTGTTCCCGAAGGTGATGTACTCTTTGGAGCTCGGGGGAGTGAGACTGGAAAACCATCTGCGATGTCCCGTCATGTGGCGAGAACACCCTGAGTCCATGATCCAAATGTCCTCCAGTCCCCGATCCTGCACAATCAGTGGCTGTAAGTGGGAGCATATGGTCCGGCACCAGGTTTAGCAAAAGAGCTAAACCAGTGTCGAGCCATCTGCTCAAAAGACGGAAAGCAGAAATCATCAGAAAAGTTTGGACCAAAACGCGGCTCAAAGCGCGGTCCTCGGTTCTGCCTAAAGCCTCGGCCACGAGGTCCAGGACCGTAGCCAAAACGGCCTGGAGCTCTGCCGGAACGAACACCACCAACTGGAGCATGGGCATGAAAGCCGTCTCCTCTACCACCACCTACACGACGCGGCCTGGCCTCCAGCCTCTCCCCGCGTCGAGGAACTCTCAGTCTACCACCCTGCTGGTAGAACTGCTCCTGACCACCACGAGCTCTCTTTGCTCTCTCAACCCGCTTCCTCCTGAAGCAAAACTCCGCAAGATGCCCGTCTCTCTGACAGTACTCACAATGATAGGTAGGCTTCTTGGGATGTGGTTGAGGCTTGGGGTTCTTGGGCTTAGTGGTGGTTGGTGTTGTCTTCTCGGGTTGAGAGGGTCCAGGAAGAGAGTCTAGAGAAGTGTGGAGATGTTTGGGCTTTGGAACCCAAATGGGCTTCTTGGGTGGAGCTTTGGATGGTTCATGGATCACTCCATCCTTGGGCTGACAAGCCTGGGAAGACTCAGTGGAATGGGTCTTGGGATATCTCTGCTCAGGAGTCATTTTACTCCACTCCACTGCCCGGCTAATGGCACTCTCAAAGTCAGCCTTGGTGTAGGTATAACCTACCCCAAACCCATCCTGCCTCTTGAACTGCTGGATCATCATGCCGAGCTGTGGCTCCCTGGCACTGATCCAACTCAGGATAGACCGGAGGTAAAAGTTCTCATTCTGAGAATCAGCTAGCTCCTCTATCAAGGATGCTAGTACCTCCACTTGAGACAAGCATGTCTCACACTCACTATCTACCTGGACAGACTTCTCGGCTTTTAGCTTAATTAACTCAAGTCTAAGAGACAGACAGTTCTCACAGACAGTGGGTGAAACTGACAATGTCTCAAGCTCTAGCCTAGTCTGCGCAAGCTCAGCTCTCATTCTCTCCAAATCACCCAGATGCTT
Source organism: Zizania palustris (assembly GCA_019279435.1). NCBI lineage: Eukaryota > Viridiplantae > Streptophyta > Magnoliopsida > Poales > Poaceae > Zizania > Zizania palustris. Next base: position 35,077,873 of record JAAALK010000081.1, on the reverse strand, counting down.
ATCGCCCTTGGCTTTCAGCTCAGCTAAACTAGCAAGATGAGATGGGCAATCAGCACAGGGTACGACGACAGTGGCTTGAGCATCTTTCAGCTCCAGCTGAGCACTTTCAAGCTCAGTGGCCAAAGCGTCCCTCTCATCAACCCTTTCTGTGTACCTGGACTTCAGAGTCGACAGGTCACACAGAAGCACCTCACATTTTGGGCACTCACTGCTATCACCCAAGCAAGGGGAAGAAGATAGACTCTCAATTCTGCCGTTGGCCACGGCAAGCTCACTCTCTAACTCATCTATCCTCTTCTTAGCCCCTCTAAGCAGTTTTTCCCGATATTTTAACTCCTGACGATTGCTCTCAAGTAAATCAACAATTTCGCGTTCATAGGATGATACCTTGTTGTCGTCGTCATCGGAGTCATCGGAGGAGCTCTTTTCTTCCTTATCCCCAAGAGCCATTGAGCAGAAACTCTTGCGGGATCTTCGGCGCTGATGTGAGCGGCTCTTCGGTCTGTCCCCGAAGGCCATGAAGCAAAGGCCCGCTGGATCGTCCTTGTCCTTCCCCTTCCTGATGATGATCTCCTCATCGCTTGAGCTCGATTAAGAGGAAGAAGACATGGACCGCTCGGAGTAGCTCTTCTCCATCTCAGCGAAGAAGGCCTTGTCGCGCTTCTTGTTCTCTCGCCGGTAGTCCTTCAGGGCCTTTTTGAAGAATCTGGTCTTTGGCTTGCCCTTGTTGAAGGAGGAGCTGTCGTGCTTGCCGGAGTCGTGGAAGCCACCACCGGTGCCCTTCTTGTGGCCATTGTGCTTGGGGCAGTCGGCGATGAAATGTCCTGGGTCACCACACTCAAAGCATCCGGTCTTTGTGCCGTGTCTTTTGAACATCCTTTTGTCATAAACACGACGCACCCGGTTGTTAAACAGACACAAATCATCATCTCCCAAAGATTCAAGCTGGTCCTCAGTGATAGACATCAAAGAGAACCCAGCACAACTCACAGAAGAGGGATCAACAGAAGGTGTAGCAAGGGCCAGAGACTTTGATCCAGAGCCAGTGAAATTTGATCTCAACTGGGTATCAACCTCGGTGGCCTTCAGCTTGCTAAACAACTCAGAAATGGTCAAGGTATCATAAGATGTGCTCTCAATGATAGAGGATACCTTGATCTCTCAGATCTTTGGGTCCAAGGTATGGAGAACCTTGAGGGCCTGCTCGTGATCTGAGACTAACTGAACACCCTCACCCTTGTTGTCCCGAAGCTTGTTGATGATCGACTGAAAGCGACCAAACAAGGCTTCAACAGATTCACCCGGCTTCTGTGTGAAATTCTCATATTCACACCGGTAGGTCTGATAGAGTCGAGCTTTGACCTGGGCTGTCCCCTCATGGTGTGCCTGGAGGGTAGCCCATATCTCTCTCGCAGTGGAGAGATGGCTCACACGCTCAAATTCAGTGGGACCTAAACTAGAAAACAGAATATTCACCGCTTTGTTGTTGTTCTGATGTTGGGCAATGATATCCGGAGAATCACGCTCATCAACAGGCAACACTGTGAAAGTAGCATGAATACAGATGTCCCAGATGTCCGAGCTTTGGCTCATCAGATAGGCTCGCATGCGAGTCTTCCAATAATTATAGCCATAGGCTTCCAAGGACGGGACCTTGCCAGGAGACGTCATGATCACTACTAGGGTTTAGAATCGGTTAAGGTATGGAAAAACCCTAACCAGGCTCTGATACCACTTGTAGGACCAAAAGTAGCGACCAGAGGGGGGGTGAATGGGCGTCTAAAAAAAATCTTGCGAATCAATGGCCTGCTCCCAACACCCAACGCACCTCAACCGACAATCAGCGAAAAACAAACAGATCAACAGAGCCTAAAAAAATCTAGCCTAAAAACCACCAGTGTCCTAATCGAAAAGACACCAACACAGTGTTAATAGGCAAATTAAAAGATCATTCAAACCATGAGCATCTCAGGCATTTTCGGAGTTAAACATCACAGGCATTAAAAGGAACAGACTATCAGTAGATGAAAAATATTTATATAAAACACTTCATAGCAGTATGCCATCACATGCAATCTGATAAATGAAACTAACTAAAAATGCCTACAGATGGTTTAAAGAGTGCCCTTGAAATTGATAGACATCAATAATTAAAACAAGCCGGATTAATAAACTGATTCCATTCTGTTAATATATTTAACTCTGATCGTTCACAGACTAGAAACTTTAAACAGAACACTAGCGCATCAGAAAATTAACCAGATGATTAAAACAACAAAGTGACTGTGAATGCACGCAAAATGAAGCAAACAGGAAATTACCGTGAGTTGCTTCTGTTCTTGCCGAAACACTGCTCGGACCCCCACGCCAAAAAAAAAATCTGGCGGGACCCACGGCTAGATGCTGCCCGAGATGTCCAGGCCTTCAGCTTCCTGCCGCAAGTTAATGCTGCCGCTGCTTGGTGTTGTTGCATGCAGTGTGCCGTGCAACTCTTTGCCTCCACGCCGTCAAAACCAAGCTGCCTGATGCGGCTGCAGCGCAGAAGCTAGCTGTGCTGCAGCGCGTAGAACCTAGCCTCCACGCGTAGGTGCTAGTGTTAGGCACTGCTGTGCAGACAAACTAGCGCTAAGCGCTGCTGCACAGATAAGACGGGCGGAAGGAAAACGCTCAGAGAGAGAAGAAATAATCCCGGCGATGGTGGAAAAAACTATGGCGGCGGCGATTTCCAAGCCCAAAGAAACATCGGCGGTGGAAAACGAAGAACACAGAAACAGTGACCCACAAACACAGAAAATTGGGAAAGTGTATTTCTGAAAAAAAAGGTAACCCTAACCCTAGGATATTGGGGCCTATTTATAGGCAGCCCATTAAATGGAAAAATGCAGAAATACCCCTAGGGTTTTTTATAGACTCTGAATAAAAATGGAAAAGACCGAAATGCCCTTAGGATTTTTTACAGACTCGACTGACAGACTGTGGGCCTAAAGGCAAAATAGTAAAAAACCTAAATAAAGGTAACTTGTCCTGATGCGGAGCTTTCGTAGCAGCTACGGCTTCGCCTCAGGACGGTTAGATCCGAAATCAACGGTCGTCAGTTTTGCGCCGAAACTGACAAAGCGTCCACCGTCTTCGCACCGGGTACCCGGATTGGGCCGGCCCGATTCCGCGGCTCCCTCAGCTTGGCAATCACTCGCCGCCCGTGTACCTGAGTCAATCCCGGTCAATAGTCCAGTGGATCCTCTGCTGCTCCTAGCCCATGTACCCGGATTGGGCCAGCCCGACTTCGCGGCCCCTCTACCCGACAGTCGCTCGCTGCCCGTATACCTGAGTCACACGCGGCCCAGACGCAACGGGTCTTCTCTCTCTTTTCAGTCCTCTTTGACTATCGTTGACAATGACTCATCACATCTGGAGCCATGAGGCCCACGCTATTCAGCATGGCTCCTCAGCTAGTAAGCAGTGAGGTCTGGCCTCCTGTTACAAAGAGCAAATGCACACTGAAGAGCACACTTCGCACAAAACACACTTCGCCTAGACAGGCTTTGGTGCACTACAATTAGCGAGGTATGCAAACAAGTTCAAGCAGAAAGACAACGCAAAAGCAGGGCTTCACCGCTTGAACAAGGAACACAGTAAAAGAACTCACTGGATGAATACAACGTATGTGGGGCTAGTACAGGAGCTCAACAGTAAATGCTCAAAGTGTTAAATGTTACCTACCCAGCCCCATATTTATAGCCACTATTCACCCTAAGTGAAATGACTACTTTACCCCTAGGGTTTACACCAGTTTTGTCTCTACAGAACAGAGGGGTACAAAAGGTAGTCAACTTTATTCTAGAGGCTTCTCTGTCAGCTTTGCAGAGGGGACAGCGTCAGCTTTTTGCAGAGCAGACAATGTCAGCCTTTGCAGTCTTTGATCTTTCTGGAGCCCCCCTCCGCACGCGAGGGGTGCGGTAGCTTCGGTGAGAAGCCTTGAGCCTGATGGCCTTCGCTTCACCGAAGTTAGTCTCTGATACAGTGACGGTTTTGAGCCGAAGCCGTCAAAGCCCTTGGGTCTTCGCACCAACACCCTCGGAGTGGACCACCACGGCTTCGCAGCTACTCCCAGCTCGAACTCCGTCAGTCCGTGTACCGAAGCCATGCATGGCCGAAGTACCACAAGTCATCCTTGCTCCGGAGCTAGCCTCGCTCCGAAGCCTTCTTCACTCCGAAGCCCCACCTTCGGAGTACCACCCTTCGAAGTCTCTCCTTCGTCCAAGGCCTCCGCACGAAGCATTCCATGAGCACTTCGTCGCAGTGTCTCTCCCCGAGCACACTCCTTGACGAGCCTCACCCGGACCATGCCTTCGACGCGCCTCGACTTCTGAGACCTTCGTCGGGTACCTTCGAATGTCTCCCTCCGGAGCACACTTCGAACTCCTTGCCTCCGCAGAGGACTTGTTCCACCATACTCCGAAGTCACTCCATCTGGAGTACCCTTCGAAGTGCCTCGCCTCCGAGGACTTTGTCTCGGAGTACCTTCACCCGGAGCCACGCTCCGTACTTACTGCCTTCACCTGGTGCACCTCGACCCGAGGACCGACCTCGACCCCTTCGCAGCCTCCGTGACGGAGCTCCCCGCTCCACTGGCATCAAGCCTCCCGCTTGACCCAGGTCCACCTGCTACGAACCGTCCGTCGCCTCCGTGGTCCCCTGCGCACCACAGACAAACAGACAAGTGTATCCAGTACTCTGGAGACTTCTCCGAGTTAGCAACCTTCAGCACACACTCCGGTGTACCGCCCAAAGTATCGAGACCTTCGGTACAACTCAGTCATCGTGTACTATCGGACCCCTCCGACAGACACACTCCGCTGCAACAGCTGCAGCAACCAAACCTCCGAACACCTTCGGAGTTCCAACCTCCGAACCCCCTTCGGAGGTACCCTTCGAACCAGAGGTTAAACTCTGTCAATCACTCATCACACTCCAAAACCAACCCTTGGTTTCTCAGCTATTGACAGACTGTTGTCCCAAGGTTGCTCAAGAAGTGGCTTCCTCGTCTCTTGCGCATCAGTCATTGCATGATCATTGTTTGCTATAGCCTGCACTTTAACAGAAGGCATTATTGACCGACTACTATCCCTAGGTTTCTCAGCATCTGCATTGCTCATCTCTTTCGCACCACACACTGCATGGTCATTGCCTGTTGTAACCTGCACTTTACCAGAAGGGATTGTCAACATACCACTATACCTAGATTGATCAACAGATGCTTTCCCCATCTCTTATGTATTAGGCATCGCATGGTCACTACGTGCTGCATTCTCAATCGCTGCCGAAGCAAGCCCTCCAATTCCGTCCATTGGATTTATTTCGGTCCTTGAACCACTTCCCCTGCTCAAGAAAATGAATTAGATACGACATAATCCTTCAATTGAGTACTAATTTTAGTCATCAACCGTCACAGTTCCTCACTTTGGCCAGATACTCGTACAATTTCACCAGCTCACTGTAGCATTCGTCCCCATGGAAAGATCCAACACATCTTTGTATGAAATCACACTGCCACAACAGTATACGATGATTTTCAGATGAAAATCAGGCAGCGAAGTCGCTCACCTCAAGCCGACCTTCTCCTTCTCGGTTAGCGTCTCCATAGTCTACAGTCAGAGCGTTGCCGTGGACGGGGGCTGCTCCATTGCCAATGACCCCCTCTCCCACGATGCCCGGAGCACCCGCCGCTCGAAGCCCTGCCGCCTGAAGCCCCCCTCCCCCGTCCGAAGCCCCACCACCCGGAGCAAACCTCTGCCCGAAGCCCCTCGTCGAACGGCAGGTGGCTAGTGAGGAGGACAAAGAGGATGACACCATAGAACCACATGTTGGCCTTGGCGCCGTAGTAGGCCTTGCGGCAGAGGACCTCGAGCGTGACGAAGGCGGGGGTCTTGCAAGCAGTGTGTAGGAGTCACTCGTCGTGGAGCGAGTCCGGTAGTGCGGCGAGGCCGAAGTCATAGACCTTGAGGTTGTCGTCGGCGTCGAGGAGCATGTTCTGCGGTGTGACGTCACGGTGCGACACACCGCGCATGTGGTAGTAGATGAGCGCGGAGATGAGCTGCAGGAAGACACGCCACGCGGCGTGCTTCGGCAGGCGGCGCGACGGGAGGGACGCGAGCTTCGAGAAGAGGTCCCCGCCGTGGGCGAGCTCCATGATGAGGTACTTCTTGGAGCGTGTGGCGAGCATATCATGGAGGTGCAACACGTTGGGGTGGTGGAGGCGGCACATGGCTGTTAAGCTCCAACCGCAGAAAACGTGGGCTCGCATTGAATCATCGTTGAGCGCTCACCGTGAGAGGGTAGAACTCCGGCAGGGGCTCTGCCAGCCACAGACCCCTCTCTTCTCCGCCAACGGCGCCATCGTCTTCCTCGTCCATCGCCGCAGCCTCAACCTACTCCTTCACGCGCCACCGACACCACCACAGAAATCAGCGCATCGGAGACGAATCACGAAACAAACAAAACAAAAAGCGACTGCGTAGAGAGATGGAAATATCCGAGGAGATCTCAGGTACCATGAATCTCGCGTCGATTTCCATTATATCACAAATTTCGTTTGGAAGTTGACTAAGAGCGGAGATTGCGGCATGCGGAGGGCACGGACGAAGATTGCGGGAGGGGGAGGGGCGTGACGGGGATCGGGCGAAGGATGGAAGGTGAATTTTCGGGTGATTAGTTTGGAAGGTGATCGATGGTGGAGATTGTTTCAATGAGTATGAGTAAGCAATCAATGGTTCAAATTGTCTAGATGAGTAAACGAACTCGTCAATTATATATTAGTATAGATGAGACAAGTGATGATGTTGTTCTTGCCTCTGATATTACTTTGGGGCCAATGCCAACGCAACAAATAGTGAATGATTATCAGCAAAAATTTGAGTTAAATTCTGATATGACAGAGTTTCGCAAGGATCCCACTTCTGTTCCACAGCAGCTCATGTGCAGTGGTGATATTTTGATTACTAATGACATTACCCCTCCCTCTCTTGGTGTTTCTACCATTTTGTAGGAATTTTGTGACGTGATTCCGGAGGAGGTACATGTTGGTTTGCCACCATTACGAGGTATGGAGCAAATAGTGGAACCTATTTCTGAAGGGGAATTTGATCATATACCCACCATTTAGATGGAAATTGAGGATTTACCCACCATATCTCAATGAAATGCGGGATCCACATAGGTCAATGACATGTGGGTCAGGAGGGTAAATCCTAAATTTTCATCTAAATTGTAGCGCCCCGATTTATCAAATCGAGACATTATTGAATTTCAGAAGAAAAACAATAATACAAGAGGTTCATCATGCGACAACGTACATACGACAACATCCATGGTACGCAGACCATATTTATTACATCAAAGTTTTAGTAAAAACAGTAATAAAAATAATTAGAAAGTGGCATGACGAACATCTCCTTTAGGATCTTTCTTCTCGACTGGGTCGCTACTCCAGACCGTCTTCGTAGTAAGCATCCTCTGTGGGGTCTAACGGGTATGAGTACAAAAAGTACTCAACAAGCCACCGCAAATGCAAGTAGTAATGCAGGATAATAAACAAGGAAGGGTAATGGCTAACATTGCGGAAAAGTACAGTTTCAGTTATTGCATTTAGTGTAATCACATTTTTATCATGCGGAAAAGTAAACATGAATCTCAACAACATCAACTAACTCGAGGAGTACGTTTTTCCTCCTCGCACAACAGTCCTTACATGTCAATCCATCTTGCACATGCATATCCAAAGTAAACTAACTGGGGGATGTCACGCAACTCGCCCTTGACCGTGGGCTCGGCTTTTCGAAAAGATTTAAGACTCTGATCAGAGATGTACTACTGTACCCACAAGGCACGCACTCATTCCAAACGAGATGACTCATACCACGGGAACTCGTGCCAAAACCTCAGCATGAAATGTTCCAAGCGATAACCACCCGCTCTAGGTTTCACCGGTGCGCCGGGCCGCATCCCGGCTAACGTCGCACCCCCTTTTGCGCCACATTGGTACAAGTCACCCGCAGGTGCAACTCGACCCATCTCCAAATGGTGGCCTCGGTTTGGAACAACCCATACCTTAGTTAGGACTTACCCACTAGACTTGTGGTTAGTACGTAAGTGTATTGCAACGGATCCCTCAGACCGGTCCTTATAGTGCCCCGGGTGCTACCGACCAATGCCCTAGCTTGCACCCGGAACCCACCATGCATTCACTCACAACCACAACTCCAACAACGACAGAATTCCATAGATAAGAAACAATGGGGATCATATAGTAGAACCATGTACTACGACTCATTTTTATCCTATAGCGATCGTGTCGATACATTGGACACTAGCTAATAACATTTATCATATGGTGACAAGGAGTTTAGGCTAGAGAGCATGGCTTGGGTTGCACATCAAGGTCGGGGGATCCTAAATAAATATATTGTAAGGGTTCATTTGACTAATGCATATATAACATATGTGTTTTAGCGATAGTTTAATCAAACATGGGTTCAATATGCTCAAAAGATTGGTTTGGTGACTTGCCTTGTTCAGCAAAGGGAGAGGGAGGGACTTCGGAGAAGTACTCCGGCTCCTCGACGGCGTCGTAGTCTTTTTGATATAGTAAAGTAAAATAAAAAGAACACAACATTCAATCAAACAATATAACATTACATTATAAGCACATAAGTTAAAGTTGGTTTGATTAAAAATAAAATAAATTCAATTGTTAAGGTTCTGTGGTTTATTTCACAAATAAATTTTAAAGGAATTAAAAGTTGTCCTTTTTTAGAAAGGGGTGTTTAAATGTGAATAGCCTCCTATTAAATTTCCTGATAAATTTTAAAATGAAGGGTCCATGTCAATTTAGTGGTTTTCAGTACATGAACAGAAAAGGAATAAATATGAATTTTTCTGAAGTTTAAATATTTGAATTCATGTTTTAATTCTAGGGGCATTTGAATATTTATTTAAATAAACATGAAAAAGTCAAAGTAAACCTACTGTTTTTATTGTATAAACATGTAGAGAATAATATTATGAATTTTCTGAAATTGGAATGGTGATTTTTAGAGTTCAAATGCGCCAGATATGAATTTTACAAGTTTTAAACCTTTTCTGGAATTTATTTTCAAATTTAAACCCTCTCGGGTCCACGGTGAGCTAGGCCCACGGTGAACCCGCGCACTGTGCGCGTGCGCCGGGTCGATCTGGACCGTCGGATCCAGATCCGACGCGCGAGGGCGAGGCGGGGGAGTTAAAGTGACGTGGACGGCCAGGATTAAAACGTTCGAACCGGTACGCGATGGACGGCTTAGATGCGATGCGGGGTTTTAAAACTAACGGACGCACGAGATTAAAATGTACCCCTTCGCACAGATCCAACGGCGCTGATTAAACCGCACGAGGGATTAAATCAGTACCGTTAGATCCAGATCGCACGGCGCGGATCGAATCCGACACGGCACGGGTACTCGACCCGTGCCGGTCGTCTTCTCCAGCGACGGCGAGCGGGCCAGGGGCCAAGGCGAGCGATGGCAGTCGAAGCTAAGGCCTAAAATGGAAAGAGGGTGCCACGGGGATCACGAGGGTACCTCGGCGGTGAGAAAAGGTCGACGGGGTGAGGCCGGCGACGAGCGGAGGCGGCGACGGTGCTCGGGTCCTTGGTGGCGACGGCGATCCGGCGAGGTTCGTCGTCGACGGAGTGGCGGCCGAGGTCGGTGAGGTCCCGACGGTCACGATGGTGGCAGAGGCACGGACAGGGACGGTCCGAGGCGACGGCGAGTGGTGGCCGGAGGCGAAATAGGGGGATTGCGCTAAAAGGCGAAGGGTGGGCGCTCGGCTTGGTCTGAGTGCAATTGGGTGCGTGAACCGAACGCGGTGGAGGGCCGTGGTTTATATAGGGGTACCGGCGGGGGCAGGGAGGGCGCAATCGACGGTGGCCGGGGATAAATGCGCTTTGACGCCGGCGAGCTCGGGTTGAACGCGGTTCAACGCACCTAGTCGTGAATCGGGCGAGATTAATAGGGGAAACGGTCGGCGCGTTGAGGGGAATTCATTGCAGGCGTCGGATTAAAGGGAGGGGGCCGGCGAGGGCGGATCCTAGGCGGAGTTAGGGCTTCGGCCGGCGAGGGGGGGGATCCGGGGGCGGATCTCGTGGGGACGATGGATCTGACAGGCGGGGGCCACACGCCAGTGAGCGCGAACGAGCGAGGGAGGCAGCTGACGGGTGGGGCCGTGGCGTCGGGCGCGCGCGCGAGGGGAGGCAGTCGGCGCCGATAGGTGGGGTCAGGCTGTCAGCCTAAGGTGAGCGCGGGTGATGGGCTGGGCCGGCCGAGAGAGAGAGAAAGGAGGGAGAGGGCCCAATACTGTTTGAAACTGTTTTCTGATTAAAAATAATTGCAGAAATTGATTTAAAATAATAGGGCTACTTCCATGCTTGGTAAAAATTTATAAAAATTCTCAAAAATATATCTTGGTCTTGGGATCATATACAAAAAGTTTCACCTCCTAATTTGGCCATCTACTCTATGCTGTAGTTCAATTGGGTATAAAAGGGTATTTAAAGTATTTTCAGAAATATATATTCCAGGAAATTGAATTTAATAATATTTTTATTGTATTGAAAATTTGGGGTGTTACATAAATGGAGGATATATAATCAATTTTTCCATTTCTAAAATTCCTTTATCACTAGATGATTTTCATGCTATTCCTTATGATAAAGAAGAGTTGTGAAATGCTTCACTTATATCTGTTCCACAACTAGTGAATGAATATGTTGATTTTGCCGTTGAACATTTAAATGATTTGATACATGTTGTTCACATTGCTAGTTAAAAGTAAGAACAAAAATTGTTATCTTTTTTATACACTTGGGGTTATATTGAATTTGATAATCTTTATGAACTTAGTACTTTAAATGAGAAATTATTCACTAGAATTGACTTGTCATGTCCTGCTCATATCACTTTTTATGTAATTGACAAATATAATGATAAAATAGTATACTTTGTGCATAGAGTTTATATATGTTCTAATTTGAAACTACACGTAAAGGCTAAAAATAATGATTTCGAGCAAGGTGTTTTAACTAATCCTATTATCTTTAGACTTTCTTGTTTTGATTTAAATACACAAGTTGATTTTCAAGAAGGAGAGTGTGATGAGATGTTAAACAACACCACAATCTCCTCTCTTTTCATCAAGGGTGATTCTTCGCTTACACTTGAACAACGAAATACTAAGGTGAGTTGGTTTCCTCCTACTCTCAAAGTAACAAAAGAACAAGTGATATTTTTTTGCTAGGAGCTACAATGACTACAAATACAAGAACAAACCGATGACGATTTGTAGCCAGGAAGGAGAGAATGGCGAGGACATCACAAGCTGGGATATGACCATGCTTATGCTTTATAATAAACAATCTAAGGTGCATGTATTCTATATTATATTTACATTTTATTTATTTGAACTATATACACTACATCAGGAAATGTGTTGCTATTCAATTATAGAAATACTTACATGGATAAAGCGACATGTTGAGAGAACATCATGGCAATGGAATATCATGAAAATTGATTGGGGACCAAGTCAAAGCTATCCAAAGATAATATATAAGTTTGGGACGTTATTTTTGTACCAAGAGAAGGTGGACATAAAGTTTTATACGTCTTGGACTTGGACTCAGACTACAGAGACAACACCAGATTAAAACATGTATAACTTTTACATGGAAGGCCCAATTTGGATGATCTTGAACTCTTTGGAAAGCACGAAAAGTATTCTTTCTAACGGATCAAGCTACACCTCCATATTCGGTCCGAGTAGATCGCAATCAACAAAACAATGCGTATTACTTATTCAGTCTGAAGCCCATGGGCTTGTAACCGAGTTGTATTCATTTAGAATTCTATTTGGACGACCCCCACACATCCCTAGCCTCTTAAATACCCCTATATATATAGAAGTAGTCGGCCCTAGCAAACTTGGCTGTTTATTTTCGAAATTAGATTGATTCAAATTGAAGTGCTATTCTGCCTTCTACTGTTATAACAAATTTCTCTTTGTTTTGATCATGAATTTTACCTCCACCACTTTGTTTCAATCTGGTGTGATTGGACTCAGACTACAGAGACAACACTAGATTAAAACGTGTATAACTTTTACATGGAAGGCCCAATTTGGATGATCTTGAACTCTTTGGAAAGCACGAGAAGTATTCTTTCTAACGGATCAAGCTACACCTCCATATTCGATCCGAGTAGATCGCAATCAGCAAAACAATGCGTATTACTTATTCAGTCTGAAGCCCATGGGCTTGCAACCGAGTTGTATTCATTTAGAATTCTATTTGGACGACCCCCACACATCCCTAGCCTCTTGAATACCCCTATATATATAGATGTAGCCGGCCCTAGCAAATTTGGCTGTTTATTTTCGAAATTAGATTGATTCAAATTGAAGTGCTATTCTGCCTTCTACTGTTATCACAAATTTCTCTTTGTTTTGATCATGAATTTTACCTCCACCACTTTGTTTCGATCTGGTGTGATTGCTACTGGGAAAGTCAAGTGTTATCTGTTGTTTCATTGGGAATTAGGAGATAGCAACACCGCTTCGTGGCTGGCGGCTACGTGCGCAAGTGTGTGGTGTTGCGAATATCTATAGGGTTGAGATCTGTTGCATTGGCAGTAGGGGAACAACCGGATAATTGTCAGCGTCACCCAAGTTATCCTCTATCTACATCGAGCTCAGCGAGAAGATCGGGCCGCCCCATATCTTCAAATGTTTCATTACATACCCTGATCAATATTTATGGTATTCATCTAGTAAATCATTACTTTTCATTCATCATGCTCACTTATCTATGAAATTCTTGTCATTTATTCATGTTAAAGACAATATGTCTATTCGTATGACAAATGCTCATTATACGGCAAATGGTTCATTTGATGATCTCACCTTTCATACCAAGTTCGTTGTCACCTTCCGTATTAACATTGTTTTCCTTGTGATCATTGATTGAGATATATTGATCACCCGTACAAATTATTTTATTTCTTATTAAAATATGTACACGGGCACTTGCCAAGTAAATTTACATGTCACCTATAATAATTAATTCCAAATCATACCTATACCTACTAAATAAATGTGGGTGATATAGCGTATAAAATTCGCTTTCTTTATTTCCTTTCTTAATCTATTTCTTACTTAAATTTGCCATTAGCTTTCCTTTTTGTATTTTTTACATAAATGCACGGTTACAATTAAACCGCATGAAAATTTTCGTTTCTTCAAAAATTCAAATATACTGTTTGTAAGATTAAATTCACTTTATTTGGAAACTATAATCTGTACTAAATTAAAATTAAAAAGAAGCATCCATAAAATTAAATTTAAGTTACATATAATAATAATAATTCTTAATATTTTTGCAAAGTTAGGTACAAATATTGTGTATTACTAACTGTTTGCTATACATGAATTATTTGTTAGTGCGTGGATATTTTATTATAGTATTTGTTCGATTTTTATCCCAGCGATAATATGAATACGCTGTTAGTAGGCTGCCCCACTGGATAGTTGTTGGTAGTTAGAAAAAACATAGATAAATAAAGAAATAAATAAATAACAGTATCACCTCCACGACCGTAGACCCCGTCACCCCTATAAAAAGATATCAGATCAGCGACCTGGCCTGCCGAGAAACGCAAAAGGTCGGACGTTCAGAACACGCCAGCGACAGAGCCGCCGAAATGTCCGCCGCCGCCGCCGCCGCCGCCGCGTCGGGAGCCGGCGATGCCGACCCGATGGCGCTCGTGAAGGGGTACACCGCCGACGAGATCGCCATCGCTGGCAAGTTCCTCACCAGTTGGCTTCCTTTCCTCTCCGCCGGCCTCTGCCCCTCCTGCGTCGACTCTATCCGCAACCGCGTCTCCTCCCTGATGGCCTCAGGTAACCGCGGGAACTCGGGTGTTGCATATGCCGTCATTAGGTTTTTTTGATAGCCTAGGTTGATCTCTAGCCTAGGTCTAGAAAGGGTTCTCTTAGGTCTAAAACATGGCATGTGGTCTTAGTAGGTAAAACAGAGAGGGATTAGGGTTGTGTACCTTCACCGGAGGGGGCCGGAGTCGACGAGGATGACGCCATGGCGTCGGTGCGGCGAGGGAGTCTTCCCGCCGCTTAGCGCAAGAGTAGATCGGGTCTGTAGGAGTGTGGGGAAGGTGTTTGGGCGTGCAAGGTATCCGTCACCTTGACGTCTGAGCCCTTCCCCCTTAATATAGCGCTAGCGGCAGGGGCCCCTCAACCATGGTTCGGTTGGGGCGCCCCCGATCAGGGCGCAGGGAGATTAGGGGAGTTTGTTCAGGGAACGGCTGAGTGCGCATGTGGGGAGAGAGATCCGAATCTCTCTCCCCGAGATCTTATCCTAACATTCTCCCCCTAGATCTCGACTTAGTTCTCAACTTACTCAACGTTACCTCTATCTCATTATAGATCAATGCATAGAGCATGATGCATCACAATAGTCAGTTACGTACTACGTGACTCAACAGCTACAACACATTTCACCACTTTGAAATAGTTTCTGAACTTATTTTGGGCCCTTACAAATCCAATGATCATAGGCTTTCCTTTAAACCCATACCGGTTAAGTGTTCTCTGAACACATTGGGTGGTAAGCCTTTTGTGAGCGGATCCGCAAGCATACGCTTGGTACTTATATGCTCTAGACTTATAGTGTGATCTTGGATTTTCTCCTTAACAACATAGTACTTAATATTGATGTGTTTGGCAGCACCACTCTTCTTGTTGTTATGGGAGTATAATACTGCTGGCTCATTGTCGCAGTATAGCTTAAGTGGCTTTTCAATACTGTCGACCACTCTTAAACCGGGAATAAACTTTTTAAACCATAGTGCCTGTCCGGTGGCCTCATAACATGCTACAAACTCGGCATACATCGTGGAGGATGCCGTCACAGTTTGTTTGGAGCTTTTCCACGACACAGCTCCTTTTGCGAGTGTGAATATATAACCTGATGTGGACTTCTCAGTATCCACACATCCCGCAAAATCTGAGTCTGAATAACCTACTATTTCAAGGTTATTTGTTCTCTCATATGTTAACATGAGGCCTTTTGTGCCTTGCACATATCGCAAAGCTTTCTTAACTCCTTTCCAGTGATCTATGCCTGGATTTTTCTGATATCTGCCAAGCATCCCGGTGGCAAAAGCTAAGTCAGGGCGTGTACATACTTGAGCATACATTAGGCTTCCGACAGCAGAAGCATATGGAACCGACTTCATTTGATCGATCTCATATTGGTTCCTGGGACACTGAAAGTTCCCAAACTTATCACCCTTGACTATCGGAGCAGGCGAAGGCTTACAGTAGTGCATACTATATTTTCTTAGTATTTTCTCTAAGTATGCTTTCTGTGATAAACCTAATACCCCCTTAGTTCTATCTCGAAGAATCTCTATGCCTAATACATATGAAGCTTCTCCAAGATCCTTCATATCAAAATGAGACGACAAAAACTTCTTAGTCTCTAATAGTAGATTAACATCGCTACTTGCTAGTAGGATGTCATCCACATACAAGACTAGGAAAATAAATTTCCCATTCTTAAACTTAGCGTAAATGCAATTGTCCTCTTCATTCTCTTTAAACCCAAGCTTTCTAATTGTCTCATCAAATTTGAGATACCACTGCCTAGAGGCCTGTTTAAGACCATAGATGGACTTAGTTAAATGGCATCCCAAGTTTTCTTTCCCTTTTATGACAAAACCCTTGGGTTGTGCCATATAGACATTCTCATTTAGATCCCCGTTGAGAAATGCCGTCTTTACATCCATCTGATGTAACTCTAAGTCATAATGTGCCACTAAAGCCATAATGATTCTAAATGAATCCTTAGATGAGACAGGAGAAAATGTCTCATTATAATCTATTCCTTCTCTTTGAGTGAAGCCTTTAGCAACAAGTCTGGCCTTAAATCTTTCAATATTCCCTTGGGAGTCACGTTTGACCTTGTAGACCCATTTGCAGCCTACTGTTTTGGCTCCTTTAGGAATTTCTTCTAATTTCCAGACATTGTTGGTACTCATAGACCTCATCTCATCCTCCATGGCCTCAAGCCACTTAGAAGAGTGAGGGCTTCTCATAGCTTCTTCAAAAGAGGCGGGATCGCCCTCCATTTGAATTTCTTCACTCATATAAACCTCATAGTCATCAGGAATAGCTGATTTTCTTACTCTTTGTGATCTCCTAATGTTCTCTTGAACTGGGATATCATCATTTCTAATGTCTTCTTGAATTGGTACATCATTTTCTATGATGTCCTCCTCAACAGGCACATTATTTTCTAACACAGGGGGTTGTTCTTCTTGTTCTTCATTAGCAACAACTGGAACTACAGGCTCCTGAATAACAGGTTCCTCATGAACAACAGGTGTCGCTAATGAAGGTCCAACTTCTGGAGCTGGACTAATAGGTGCTATCACAGGTATATGGAGAATTGGCTCTTGAATCATAGGAGTAGGTGCACAGACCCGCTTCTCTTCAAGGCTAATTTCTCTTAATACCGTGCTCCCCCTGATCATAGCGTCTTCTAAAAAGACTGCGTGTCTCGTTTCTACAAACTTGGTATGTCTACCAGGACAATAGAAACGGAAACCCTTAGACTTATCTGGGTAGCCAATAAAATGACAACTCACTGTCTTAGGATCTAACTTACCAATATTTGGGTTAAATACTTTAGCTTCAGCTGGACATCCCCATACTCTAAAATAATTTAGAGAGGGTTCTCGTCCAGTCCATAATTCATACGGTGTCTTGGGCACCGACTTACTCGGAACCCGATTAAGAATATGAATGGCGGTTTTTAATGCCTCCATCCATAAACCAACCGGTAGAGTGGAATAACTCAACATACTTCTTACCATGTCCATTAAGGTGCGATTGCGCCTTTCTGCCACTCCATTTTGCTGTGGTTCGCCCGGTGTAGAATACTGGGCGACTATACCATTTTCCTGTAGAAACCTCGCAAAAGGTCCAGGAACTTGGCCATACGGGGTATGACGACCGTAGTACTCCCCTCCACGGTCAGATCTTACTATCTTAATCTTTAGATCATGCTGATTTTCTACTTCAGCCTTAAATATCTTAAATTTATCCAATGCTTCTGATCGTTCTTTAATTGGATAAATATAACCATAGCGCGAATAATCATCTGTAAATGTTATGAATGAATCATAACCATCTACAGATGCAACGGGAAATGGACCACAAATGTCCGTATGAATAATTTCTAAAACTCCTGTGCTTCGCTTCGCGCCTTTCTTAATTTGTTTGACGTATTTGCCTTTAATGCAATCAATGCATTGATCTAAGTCTGTGAACTCTAAGGGCGGAAGAATTGACTCCTTAACTAGACGTTCAATCCTCCCCCTCGAAATATGGCCTAAGCGACAGTGCCATAATTTCGAAGAAACGTCGCTAATTCTCTTACGCTTATTTGTTTTGCTAGACGAGACTGTCTCACTAATAGTATTTACTGAATCACTTAAGGACAAAAGATAAAGTTTGTCATGCTCGAAGGCAAGACCCACAACTTTATTATCATAAATAATAGAACATTGTCTGTCGCCAAAATGACAATCGTACCCATTATTAACTAAACATGAAACAGAAATCAAGTTTCTGCGCATCGAAGGAACATAAAGAACATCGCGCAAAAGAATTACAAAGCCATTCTTAAATTCTAATGGGAGATCTCCAATGGCTTCAACTTCTGCTTCGATGCCATTTGCAACTCTAATTGTTCTTTCGTTTCTTTCCAAAATTCTCGTCGTAGCGAATCCCTGTAAAGAATTGGCAACATGAACAGTTGCACCTGAGTCAATCCACCAAGTGTTGGTAGAATAATCTAAATACAAGGATTCATCTATACAAGTAATTTCATTGTTACCGTGTTTGTGCATCCACTTGAGGAATTCCACACAGTCCTTCATGTGGTGTCCTTCTTTCTTACAATGCCTGCAGACGCCTTGAGGGACATCACTGTCCTTAGGCGCCTTTCCTTTCTTCTTAAAGGTCTTAGTATTTTTCTTAGGCGTAAATTGCTTTTTCCCCTTATCTTGAATTTGGTGAACTGAATCACTACCTCTAGCCTCCTTAATGCGATCTTCCTCCTGAACGCAGTTGGACACTAACTTTTCAAATGTCCACACTTCTGGCAGAGAATTGTAGTTTATGACAAAATGCTCAAAATCCTTACTAAGTGAGCTCATTATGACATGAACTATAAAAGTTTCTGTCAGTGCGCACTCCATAGTCTTTAGGCTAGCAGCCCAGTTACTCATTCTTAAAATGTGGTCTCTTACGCCTCCACCGCGGTATTTCTCATTAATGAACCTCTTAATTGTTGAGGCGCAAGCTGCCTTTGATGATCCAGCAAACTGAGCATCGATCTTCTTGAGATACTGAGTTGCTGTCTCACAATCAGGGATGGAGCTCCTGATTGGCTCTAAGAGAGAATTCTTAATAATCATCAAGCACTTTCTGTTTGAGTGCTTCCATTTTTCGTACGCAATGTCATATTTCATTCTTATGGGGGCAAAGTCCAGCTGACGTGCAGAAAATGCGTCAGCTGTCTCACCAGTGCGTATCACTGGCTCAGTAGGCTGGACTGGACATGATTCTTGCAGAGAATAGTCCACGTCTAGGATGGCGAGAGCGATCAGCAGACCCTCTCGCCAAGATGCATAATTGTCCCCTCTAAGTTTCTCAATATGATTCATTTGAGCGAGTAAGCTTCCTGATAAATAATAGTCAAAATGGATTAATTACAGGCATAAATGTGACATACTAATTTAACGTTGGTCAAATCAGCATGTGAAAACTCAATAAATAAATAGGAATTAATTCTACATCACCGTTGGGCAGAAATAGAATCAATTCATCTCAAACATAGTTATTTTATCACCAACGTTGGTCAGGAGATAAAATCACTATGCAAATAACTAAAATAAACTTTTATTTCGTCAATTAAATTATCACGTTGGTTCAAATTTAATCGACAAAAAATATAAACTTAATGTAGTGGATGAACATAAATTTGTTTAAACATGTGGTAGCACAGCGGAAGACTTAAAAACATATAGCACATGTCTAATCAGCTTAAAGAAAACAGTAGAAAATTTTTTTTGAATTTTTTAACAACTTATAAAATTTATTCTCCAATTTAAATAAGACGTTGGTCTTATAAAAATTAGAAAACATCAAAGAAATGCTCTAAAAATACTCAAAAAATTCAGAATAATTCTACTGAATGTGATGAAATTTAAAAAATTATTCTTACAGCAAACTTATTTTTTTTTTTATCTTATTTCTGGGCATTTTTCTTATTTTCCAGAGAGTAAATAAAAACAGAAATGTATTATTTAAATTCTGGAAGAAATCTGAATGAAAATCGGCCCAAACAGCAAAAGAAAACAGCCCAGCAGCAACTTTTGGCAGGCCGAAGGCAACCTGGGCCTGGGCCAGGTTTCTTTTTCGCGCGCGCTCGGCCAACCTGGGCCTGGGCCAAAAATTGGCGATCCCGCCTGGGCTCAATTTGGTCCAGCAAAACCTGGCCGTCGGATCTGATCCGACGGCCAGCCATCAAATTCGGCCATATAAAAACAGCCCCAACTCTCAGCCAAAACCCTAAACCTAAATTTCTCCTTTCCCTCCCCTCCACCCGGCCCGAGGGCAAGGCGGCGCGGCGGCGCGTGCGGACCGGCGGCGGCCCGCGGCGCGGCGGGAGCGGACCGGCGGGAGGGCGGCGGCCCGCGGCCAGCCACGGCATGGCGCGCGGCGTAGCTCGGCGGACGCCCGAGGCGCAGCTCGCGGCGGCGTCCCGAGGCTCGCCACGGCATGGCGCGCGGCGGCGGGCCAGCCTGCGGCGCACGGCGGCCAGAGGCACTGCTCGCGGCGGCGCCCGAGCCCGCGGGCGCGGCGGCCGCCCGGCAGCCCGAGGCGCTGCGGAGCAGCGGCGGGCCATGGCGCGGCGCACGGCGACGCAAAGCGCAACGCGTGGCGGCCCAAGGCACGGCGCGGTGGGTGGCCGGCCGCCTCTCCTCTTAGCTAGGGTTAGGGTTAGGGTTTAAACCCTAACCCTAACTCTCAGATCTGAATGGTTTTTTTTTTTGTTGTTGTTTTTTTTTTGTTTCTTAATCTCTGAATGTCCTTACTGTTCTTACTTGAAGGGTGCTTAGGGTTTCATATAGTGCTAACAGTGGTTGGCCGAAACTAACAGAGGGCCAACAGTGGGGTTTCTTGTAGGCTTTCTTAGAGTCTTATGCAATACTTAGGAACGCATCAATGGCGTCGGATCTAGGGGTCCGACGCCTAAAAAACCCTAGCTAGCCATAGACTAGGGGCTCTGATACCATTGATAGCCTAGGTTGATCTCTAGCCTAGGTCTAGAAAGGGTTCTCTTAGGTCTAAAACATGGCATGTGGTCTTAGTAGGTAAAACAGAGAGGGATTAGGGTTGTGTACCTTCACCGGAGGGGGCCGGAGTCGACGAGGATGACGCCATGGCGTCGGTGCGGCGAGGGAGTCTTCCCGCCGCTTAGCGCAAGAGTAGATCGGGTCTGTAGGAGTGTGGGGAAGGTGTTTGGGCGTGCAAGGTATCCGTCACCTTGACGTCTGAGCCCTTCCCCCTTAATATAGCGCTAGCGGCAGGGGCCCCTCAACCATGGTTCGGTTGGGGCGCCCCCGATCAGGGCGCAGGGAGATTAGGGGAGTTTGTTCAGGGAACGGCTGAGTGCGCATGTGGGGAGAGAGATCCGAATCTCTCTCCCCGAGATCTTATCCTAACATTTTTCGGTTCTCGCGTTTTACATTGATCCACCTCGACTCTGGCAGCTGAGGAATTCCCGCTGCGGTCGCTGCGGATCGATCAGATTGAGCCCTCTGGATGGGACTCGGATTCGCCGCCGCCGCCGCAGCCGGCGGAGAAGCCGCCGATGTCGTGGGAAGACATGGCTCAAGAGGACGAACTCGCCACAGGAGCAGAGGAGGGCACGACAACAGTTGCGGCTGACGACGGTGAGGAGGGGAGCGAGGCTGGAAGGCCGGGTGTGCAGCTCACGAGGGAGCAGCGGGAGCTGATGCGGTTCCGGAACGTGGTACGGAAGAAGGACTTCGTGTGCTTTGAGAGAGTCAATGGTCGACTCGTCAACATCCTTGCAGGCTTGGAACTTCACACCGGTGTGTTTAGCGCGGCCGAGCAGCAGCGCATTGTCGAGTACGTGTACACACTACAGGAGAAGGGCAAACTTGGCGAGCTTGGAGGTGAGATTTGAAGGTTCAGTTTTTTTTTTCTGTGGCGCAATAGAATTTTAATGTTGAATTGGTCAAATTTTCATGTAGGTTCAGTTTTTTTTTTCTGTGGCGCAATAGAATTTTAATGTTGAATTGGTCAAATTTTCATGTAATGTCTTGACTTCGGAGAAATGTTTGAGTAATTGAGTCAAGGGTTTTATGTCAGGAGTATGCAAAGTTCGGGGCAATGGTTTTAGTTGTAATTGGGGTCATAGCTGTCTAAGGGCTTGAATCGGGGGAGCTCTGCTAAACAACAAACAACAGATTTTAGCTTTGAACTCCCTGAGTGGAATACTGGGAGTGATTCTCTGAAATGAACTAGAAGCTAGGAAGCTGAAACAATTAGCTTCCCGCAGAGAATCACTTTCCGCTGCTCCGAGACCTCTGAAATTTTCAAAAACAAAGAAAAAACTTTATCGGATTTGAACCGCTGACTCATGTCTTTAACAGGCCCTAAGGTTGTGATAGTAGTGAGAATATATAATTATGGATCATGGGAGCAAGCATTTGGTTTGAGCTGATTTGTTAAGTATATGACTGTTAATTAGGTTTTCGGGTAAATGAAGCCTATATTTTCCACAATAGTTGTACCTTGTAGAACTTGTATACTGTAATCATGTGAAGGAAGAAGGCCAAAGAATGACTAGAACATCTGTATTTTCACTTCTGTTTTGTTCTATGTCGTATTCTCTGAAAGCCGCAATCTTTTTGGGTAAATACTTACCAAATCATTTTGTAATCCACCTATTGAATGTGGCAGAATAGCTTTTGTGGTTTCAATCAGGAAGATATATATGGTATCTGATAAGTTTTAGGCATTGTCATCAATCATCATGGCGTAAGCAGTCTTCTTACAAAAACAACACAGTTTCACCATAGAGGCATAGACAATCGGAATCATCTGCCAAAATCTCGGCTATCCAGTTAAAACATAGTGGATAACAAAAAAATTTCCTTGTTTTCTGTACACAACACATGCTTCTTTGATGATGGTATTTCCCATATGTGTAACTGTAACCTTAAAATGTTAATATCAGTGTATTGATTGCAGAGTTGCAGTAATGAGTAATCTCAACACATTTTTGGTTTCCTTGATTCTATGCTTCATAAACATTTTCAGCAAGAATTACAAAATAAATATGCATGATTTGCTTTGTTTCTTACCGTTCTGCATCCCACAACAACCACAATTGAAGTAATCTTAATATGTGGAATGGTATATCATCACCTTTGCAATTTAATTTAATTATTCAATCCATTTATTGTTGCTCTGCTGACGGGCGTGGCACATTGTAAAACATGGGCCACATTTTAGAGTAGCTTCTTGCCTAAAGAACTTAAGCCTTTTTTGAATAGAATTCCCCATCCTTCTTTGGGTGAAATGTAGCAGTGTAGCATCTGTTGGGAAGCCTACTCCACATAGGCTATCCTAGGCTAGTAGGCTCTTCTGTAACAGAGTTGATGTCTTTTCCAGCTCAGATGCATTCACCATTGGCCATATGTTCCTTTATTCTTTGCTTTTCAAATGCTGTATGTATGTGAATTTTCTTGGTCTCATATGACATATCTTCATTTGTTTATTTACCCTGCCAGATCGTACATATACAGAACCCCAAAAGTGGATGCGTGGTAAAGGGCGGGTAACAATCCAGTTTGGATGCTGTTATAATTATGCTACGGTACATACTCTTGTTTTATTTTCTAACTCCACCATGAAAACTACAATTAAGGTATTGATGAAGCTTGTATGTGATCCATCTAAAATTTGAATCTGTCATGTCAGGATAAGAAGGGAAACCCACCAGGCATTATTCGAACTATCACTTCTGATCCGATGCCTGGCCTATTTAAGGTCATGATTAAGAGATTGGTACGGTGGAATGTTCTTCCGACGACTTGCATACCGGACAGTTGCATTGTCAATATATATGACCCTGGAGATTGCATCCCACCACATATTGATAGTCATGATTTTCTTCGGCCTTTCTGTACCGTTTCATTCCTCAGTGAATGCAGCATTCTTTTTGGATCTAGTCTGAAAGTTGCTGGCCCTGGAGAATTTACTGGTTCAAGTTCGATTCCTCTGCCTGTTGGGTATGTTCTCATGCCTTTCCTTGTGTTATTACTCATTAGATTACGTGTGGTAGTCAGTTGGACATTGCAATGTGGCATGTGCTATATGTGAAGTTCACAAATTAATTCTATTTTCTATTGTTTCAAACTCAATTACACATAGATTCAAAGGCTGTGTAGTGTCTCATTTCTTTTTCTTTGAATGATGTTGCTGCATGTTGTGACTATTTGCCAAACTTTTATCCTTTACACCTTTTTCTCAGTAGAGATTTCTAATTGTTTGTGTTTCCTTCTTGTTAGATTGTCATGAACTCCATGTAATTTGTGCATGGACAGCTTTAATAATATTCAATTATCATGACTCAATGTCTTTCAGTTTTGTACGACAGTTCTTTCATTATGTTATATACTAAATATAAGCATTCACAGGTCTGTGCTTATCCTAAATGGTAATGGTGCTGATGTAGCAAAACATTGTGTTCCTGCAGTACCATCCAAAAGGTTGTGATATCCTGTTGTACTGTTTGGCTTTCAGAACTCATTTCATTTCTCTTTATAACATTTGAACTCTGATGCTCTACTTATTAAAACTCAGGATATCCATTACCTTCAGAAAAATGGATCCAGGAAAGCACCCATTCAGTTTTAGAGATGATCCGGAATTGCTTGACATCACTCCTCTGGAGACTGCTATACAAGAAACTAGCAGATCATCATCTGAAAGGAAGAACATACAAATCAGAAATCTTAGCAAATCATTGAGCAAGAAATCTAAAGGAAGAACATATGCACAAGCCCTTGTCTCTGACATTTCGTCACAGCAAACCTTGCATGGACAGCCTACCATCTCTTGCACAAGCGCTGAGAGAGAAAGATACTCTGTAGGTCAGTCGAGAGAGTCAAGATACTCTGTTGGTCCGTCGAGAGAGTCAAGATCTCAGCGGGGATACCGCAGGGATGCAATCTCAGATGGATGTTACCATAGATCGAGCTGGTTGGGCAGCTCAAGAGAGGAAGCATGGTAATATCATGAATTTAATTGAAGATGGCATAGAATCTCAAGGAAGGAGGCAGCGAATGGAGCATAGACAGATGATGATCAACCACACTATTAAGCGTACGAACGATATACAACAAGCCAAGGAGGACCAGGGTGAGCCTGGATGAGTAAGCGAGCAAGCAGTACTCAAGCCCCTACTCAAATCTGTGAACAGTTGGAGATGCTAGATACCTGAAAGGATACTTCTGCTGTATATTTTAGTTGGTGTTATCAGAACACCGGCAGATATAACTTATCTTAGAAGACATTCATTGGATTTGACATGAAATTTCTTAGCAGATATTCATGCCCCTACCCTGTAGATAAGAGTTTTTTTGGGAATGCTGTAATTGTGACTCAATGTGGATGCATTGTTCGTTGATGAACGGTAACTTCTCAATAATTTGATTTGATTGTGGCCAAAATATTTTGTCTTTGACGTAATTTTCCTTGAATATAATTTTGATGAATGCTACGATGTGGAGATCACGTGGAGATGCAGGGGTATCAATCAAGCTTTTAACCGAAATGGTTAGTTTGTATCAATAAAGCTTATCAATTATGTTCTGGTATTAGCCGGAATGGTTGATATGTATCACTTCGTCACTCAAATCGGTATATATTAAATGACATATCATTCTGCTTCCAATATTGATTAATACTAGCCATTCTGGTCAATACAAATCCCATTCTAGCCAATATCGATACATATTGGTCATTTTGATCAATACTGTCTATATCCGATAAAATTGTATTTTGAATTTTTTTAAGATATGTGTTACATATTATTTATACTAAATTGTATATTATATTGTCTCAAAGCTATACACTATATCCGAGATATCAATATATTGAAATGTATCATTATTAATCATATTAATATATATTTTAAATATATTTATACGGTAGCGCTATTCTACACTACGTGTGTAGAATAGCTATTCTACACCGACTACTTTCAGTAGTGGATTTTTTCAGTAGAATAGCAATTAAGTACTATTTTTTTCTTAATAATAGATTTTTCGGTATAATAGTTATACTACACCCGTAGTGTAGGATAGCATTTATATATATTTATAATATTTTATTAGACCCCCGAACGGTACACTAGTATTGACCGACACCAAAACGTTTTATTCCAAAAACCAAACCAAAATGTAATTAACAAGCTTGGTATCAACCCCCATTGCCTCTCGCATGCTAAGCCTCTAGCTACATCCCCTGAGTTCATATGAACATGAAGATTTAAGAATTTATCACTAAAAAATTTGTGCTATTCGATTATTTGCCACTTATGTGAATGGTGGGTGGATTAGTCTATAACCATGTCACAGTAGTAAATAATCAAAGTCACCACCTTTTTTAAGGGTGACAAATTGTCGCGCCCCGATTTAATAAATCAAGACTTTTATTGAAATTCCAAAGAAAATCAAAAAACCAAGACGTTCATCAAGCGACCACGTACAATACGGGCAATCATTCACGATTCGTAGACCGCATTAATTCAAAAGTGAATGAAAGTGAAGAGAAACTAATAAAATCAAGGGTCCTAGATGAACGCCTCCTTCCAGTCTCGCCTTGACTGGGTCGCTACTCCAGACCTTCATCCTCCTCATAGTAGACGAGCTCTGATGGTGTAAGTCAACGGGGTGAGTACAGATGTACTCAGCAAGCCACCGAATGCAAATATAATGCAAGATAATAACAAGGGAGATAGTGGCTAATTTTTGCGGAAGCGCGTAATTTGTAAAGCAATTAAATGTGAACAATTTATTAGTACTGAAACGTAAACATGTGTATGCATCATCATCTTCTAACTCGAGGAGTACGTTTCACCTCCTCGCACAACAGTCCTTACATGCCATGAATAACTCAATCATTCAAACATTTGTAAACTAAATGCGAGTAGTCACACAACCCGCCCTTGACCGTGGGCTCGGCTTTTCGAAAAGATTTAATTACTCTGATCAGAGATGTACCACTGTACCCACAAGGCACGCACTCATCACTTACACCAAAGTGTAATGAGATGACCCATTTCACAGGAACTCGTGCCAAAACCTTTCATATGGTTCGCCTCGACTCAACAGCACCCTCTTATAGGTTTCATATGGTGCCCCGACGCGTCGGTGCCTCACCATACCCCCCCTTGAGCCTCGTCGGTACAAGGCGCCCTGAGGGATAGCCCCTTGCCCCCTCCACTATGGTGCAGAGAGTCAGAGAGTTCCATATTTCCAGTTAGGACTTACCCATTAGACTTGTGGTTGGTACGGAAGTGCTTTGCAACAGATCCCGCAGACCGGTCCTTATAGTGCCCCGGGTGCAACCAACCAGTTCCCGAGCTTGCACCCGGAACCCACCATACTTATAACATAGCCAACTCCAACAGAGTCCAGAGACAAGAATAATGGGGGAAATTCATATAGTAGAATCCATCTATCTACGACTCATTCTTGTTATCTTATAGCAGTTGTGCCGGTACATTGGGCACTAGCTAATATAATATTGGTAGAGTGACAAGGAGTTAAGGCTCAATAAGCATGGCTTGGGTTTGCACACAAGGACGGGGATCTAATAAATATAAGTGTAAGACTTGATATTTGACTAATGCAATAATATCCTATGAGTTATAGCGATAGTTTATTAAAATATGGGCTCAATGATGATCAACTATTTCCACAGGGGTGGTCGATGACTTGCCTTGCTCCGCGAATGGTGAAGGTGGAACCTCAAGGTAAGACTCCGGAGCGTCGACGGCGTAGTAGTCTTCTCGATACGGAAAATAAACACGACATTCAATAAACAATCCAAAAGAAATCATTCATACAAGCATACAAGTTGGAGATAGAGTCTTAAATTTTAGGGAATTGTTACTTAAATATTTAAGATTGATTTCTAATAAGATTTCTGAATCTTAAAACTTGATGTAATTATTTTTCCTACGGGTTTTTATCTTCCCTTTTTAGAGATGAAGCAAAAGGTATAAAATAACATTATTATTTTAATTGTAGTAAAAATAGTGAACTCAAGTTGTTAGGTTTTCTGAGGTTATTATATAAGTTGTCATGACATTTTTATAAAGTGTTTAACTTTTATTATATGAATTACTTAATTATTCTACAAGGGCTTTTGCAATATTAATTAGTAGATTAAAGTGGGCAAAGTGAACATGTTATTTTTATTGTATTAAAACAGTGGAATAAAGTCATTAAGTCCTCTGAATTTAATATATAAATTATCAAATGTTTTTTTGAATTATTTAAATGAGATATTAATTAAATCCTAAAGGGTTCTTTTCTTTATTATTTAATAAGATCATTTTGTGCCAAATAAATATATTGTTTTTATTGCATAAAAGTGTAGAGAATAAAAAGACAAATTTTCCAGAATTGAAATGGTAAAATTTGGAGTTAAATTGAGCAAGATATGAATTTTGGAAGTTTAAACTATTTTCTTGAATTTTATTTAAACAGAAAACCTGCGTGGGTCCACGGTGAGCCAGGTCCACCATGGACCCGCGCACTGTGCGCATGGGCCGATCAGATCTGGACCGTCCGATCCAGATCGGGTGGTCGATAGCGAGGCGGAGCGCTTAAGTGAGATCCGACGGCTGAGGATGCACGATACCGGTCAACCGCGGTCAAAAGTATCTGGGCGCTTGATCTAGGGTTATAATCGCAGCTGTTCGTTGCAGATCGAGCGGCTGTGCTCATGTCCGGCACGGCACGCAGTGAAGGGGTATGTACCCCTTCTTCTCAGGCGACGAGGGCGCATGGGTGCGGGCGCGGCGATGGCGGCGAGGGCCCTAAGCCTTAGTTCTCGGCAAAAATGGACAGAGGAGGGGAAGGGGGTCACGACCGTACCAGAGTTGGCGGAGGGGGGCGACCGGCGGCGACCCGGCGACGAGCGAGAGCGGAGGGGGTCCTCGGGTCCGACGATGGTGCGTCGATCTGGTGGCGGAGAACCCGAACAGAGGTGAGGCCGAGGGAGCGGTGGCGACTGCGGTCCCGAGGGTGTTGACGGCGAGAGAGGAGGTGGCCCGAGGCGTCGGTGATCGTCGGCCGGAGTTCGAGTAGAGGGGAGGGAGAGAAAATGGGTGGCGGTGCTTGGTAACGCAAGTGATGAGGACATCACTAGCTCGGATATGACTATGATTGTGAGCAAACAAACTAAGGTGCATGCTTTCTACGTTAGATTTAAATTTTATTTATTTGAACCATGGATGCTACACCATGAGGTACTTTTAATTTCAATTACAGAAATTCTCACATGGATCAAGCAACATGTTGAGAGCGCAAAAAGGGCATGGAACATCATGGAAGTTGATTGGGGACCAAGTCAAGGGCATGAAAACATAATATACAATTTTGGGACGTTATTTATGTGCCAAGAGAAAGTGGAGATTAACTTCTACACATTTTCGACACGGATTCGGACTGCATGGACAGCAACAAATTCAAACGTGCACAACTTTTACATGGCAGCTCCGATTTGGATGATCGTGGACTTTTTGGAAAGATTGAGATGTCCTCTTTTCAACGGATGCAGCTACACTTCCAAATTCGATCCGAGGAGATTGCAATAACCAAAAAAATGCGTGTTACTCAGACTCGGACTTCAAGGAGAGCACGAGATTCACACATGCATATCTTTCACATGGAAGCTCCGATTTAGATGATCTTGGACTTTTTAGAAAGCTGAGGATGTCTAAATGGAAGATAATATATTTATTCCACCGAAAGAATCACGGCCAAGGCTTAAGGATCTAAGTTTCTCTTTTGTAGTAATTCTGTTTTGGAAATAATTAGTAGTTTCTATATGTAATAAGTTTCCAAACTTTGGGGACGTCCCTAGGGCTATAAATACCCCTAGAGACTTCAGTTGTAATTTGGGTTTTGATTAGATAAAAGTTTAGCCAATGCTACTTGTCCGTGTAAACCCGTGATCGGTTAGATTGTCGGTTTCACGTTTCAGAACCCCAACTACCCTTTGTGTGTCTTTCATATCCAGCAATACTAGTTGCTCCTTTATCTTGTTCTTGCTCGTTCTTCGATTGCTTGCAGGAACAAGGTTGATCACCGATAAGATCAACAACCCTTGGAGGTGGTGTATCAATCGCTAAGGCGCAACACAAACGTCTCGTACGGTTGTAGTCGGGTCGTCAACGTCGTCTCCTTCCAATCGAAGTTATCTTATCTTATCAACTCACCGAAAGATCGGGCCACCCGAGTTCCCATCAGCAAGTGTTAGTGCTCTGGAGGTGTGGGCGAAGTGCGGTGAGGCTGAGGGCTTTTATAGGGGTCGCCGGTGGTGCATAAGGCAGGCGAATCGAGGGAAATCGGGGGGGTTTCCAATCAACGCCGGCGAGGTTTCTATAGCGCTCGGGTTAGCTTCCTTGTGGGCAAAATCGTGTTGATTTTAGGGGGAAACGGATCATCGGAGAATGGCAAGTTACGGGGTGAGCTCGATTCGATGGATCCGGGCGGCCGGCGGCGATTAGGGCAAGGGGCCGACGGGAATGGGAGGTGGAGATCCCCTTCCATTGTTGAAGACGAATCTGACAGGTGGGTCCCATCTGTTAGTGAGCGCGCGCGAAGGAGTGAGGGGATGACAAGCGGGCCCGGTGTGGCAGCGGTAGCGGAGGGGGGCGTCGGTGGCTGCCAGGTGGGGCCGGCCGAGGGCGCGAGAGAGGAGAGAGGGGGGGTCGGCACCGATAGGCGATTCCCACCTGTCAGTGGGCGTGGCCGGACTGGGCTGGGCCGAAAGGCTCTTGGAGGGAAATTCAGGGTTTCGGCCCAATAAGATTAAAAATTGTTTTCTGATTAAAAATAATTCCAGAAAATTAATTATTTGATTAAGGCTTGAAGAACTATTGCTAAAATTTTGTAAAAATTCTCAAAAATATTTCTTGGCTCTTGGATTCCACCATAAATCTTTCAGCTTAAAACTTGAATTATTTCTCCCTGTTTTGCTTTAATAGGGTTCTTTTAGCCTTTTCTTTAATTACAAAATTCAGAAATTTCTTTAATAATATTTTCCTTTTATTTTATTTCATTTTAATTCTTGTGGTGTTACAATCCTATCCCCCTTACAGAGAATCTCGTCCTCGAGATTCGAAGCGAACCTCGGGAAAACTAAGGGACGTGGTTCTACTGGTGCTCCAGATTAGGAGAAGGTGTTACATCAGAAATAGGCAAAGTGACCTCCGGTTCTTGGTTGGTTGAGACCAAAATGGGAGTGTCTTTGGTCGTACCTTGGTCTTCTTGGGCGGAGATGTGATGGACTTGGGCACGTTCCGTCGGGTTTGGAACGGATGATGAGGCCTGCTTGGGGTAGGGGCACATGCTGGAGAAGTGGCCTTCTTGGCGGCAGTTGAAGCATATGATTGGGTTGTCGTGCCTGTCCCTCTTGTATCCGGCAGCCTGCACGGGAGCTCTTTCGACTGGCGGTGCTTGGGGTAGAATGCCAGGGGTTGGCCCTCCAAGGGTGGTTCGTGGCTCGGCAGGTGTCGGGGCTTGAGGCAGTTTCACTGGGCGGGGCTTCGACACCATTACTTGTTGTTGGCGGTAGGCGATCATCCTTCGTTTCTTCAGGTCCACCTTGTTTTGTTGGGTTTCCTGAATAATAGTTTTATTCACTAATTTCTGAAAATTAGCGAAATCCCCGAAGACCAACTCAAGGGAGAGCTCGTCCTTCAGTCCCCGAAGAAACTTATCTTGGTGGGCGGCATCCGTGCGCACTTCCTCTGGTGCATAACGGGCCAACCGGTTGAATTCGTGGAGATACTCCGTAACGGTCCTGCTTCCTTGATGCAGGTCCCGGAATTCCTGCTGCTTTTGATCCACCACGCCATCCGGAATGTCGGCAGCCCAGAAAGCAGTGGTGAACTCAGCCCATGAAATTTCATGGCCCTCGGGCTGAGTCTCTCGAAAATTGTCCCACCATTCTGCAGCGGGTCCTTGGAGCTGGTGAGCGGCGAATGCCACTCGCTCCTGCTCGGAACATGGCAGAAGGTATAGCTTCTTGCCGAGGGTCCTAAGCTAGTCTCCTGCCTCCATTGGATTGGTGGTGCTAGAGAATGTTGGGGGCCGGACATGCAGAAACTCTGAGAGTTGAGAGACTGGTGCTGGAGCATGGACGGTGGGGCGGAGAGTAGGCTCGGGATGGTGTTGATGAAGACGAAACAGCTCTGCTTGCTGCTCTTGCATCTGGTTTTGCTGTTGTTGCATTTGAGCAAGCAGAGAGGTAATCAGGTGGTTTTGGTTTGCCATCACCTCTGCTAGTGTGGGGTGATTGGCTATGGGGGCCTGCCGTTGGCCAGTTGCTCCCCACTGAGGCAAATTGCCCGAGGTGTTTCCATCGCGCGGGGCTTTAGATCCTTGGTCGTTGGCCATCCTGAAGTTGAAGGGTTCGGAAAGAAGGTGCCAATATTTAAGGGCATCTGGTATTGAATTTTATTGCTTAAAATGAATATTAGACCTAGATGCTTACGTCTTTTATTTTAATCTCTTATTTAATGTTTACACTCATGTCTTATATTCCGACATGAGCGGCACTACAAATAAAACAAACAAAAGAAACAAACAACCGTAATCTATGTCTAAGGAAGCTCAGGGGACGACTCGATAACGGGCTCGATGGAGGTGGTCGGTGCAGGCCTGGTGGAGCTGGAGGGTCCGGCGGAAGGTGCACTGCGGGAAATCCTCTTGGGCTTCACTGTGGGAAACCGAAGCGATTTCTGCTTGCGAGGTGGAAGAGGGGAGATCACCTCGAGATCCTTCTTTAGTTCCTTGAGCTGCTGGCGGAGCTGGGTGTTGACTATGGCGCCTTGGTGTAGAAGCTCGTTCTGACGTCTCAACTCCTCTACCTCGAGAGTCAGCTGGGGGTTCTGTTGGACTTGTCGACGGAGCTTAGCATTCTCGCGGGTCAGGTTCTCCGACGAGTGGCGGTAGAAGTCAATGGTGTCGTGTTGGCTATCTGCGTCGAGGACGGCCTCCGTGTGAAGATTGTCCATAGCCTTCAAGAGTCTCATCGTGCGGGCGATGGCGGAGTTGTTCAGAGTGAGGGAGCTGATGTAGATGCTGCAGTGACTCCCTGGTGTGCGCATGGGCATGAAGCGGTATACGGTGTCGCAGAGGTGGCAGTCGTCGACCAGTCGAAGCTCGGCGAGGGCCTGAAGTGCAGCGTGCTGGCTGGCCACCACGAACGAGGGTCCTCCAACTCCGTGGGTGTAGAAAGGTGGCTGCGTGGACGAGGAGCGGATAACAACCGTGACATCGCAGTAGCTCTTGCTCGCATCGGGAAAGATCCCGTGGAACGCGGGCTCATGGGAAAATCCCAAGAAATCGACGAGCATGCGAAGCTCGCGGATGAATCCAGCCTCATCACGAAGAGTCCCGCTCATAGTATGGACCGACATCTACAAAAGAGAGAAAATTTTTGTGAAAATCTTGGAAGATGAGAGGTTAAGTGATTTTGTAAGAAATTACGGTTTAATATAAGTCCTAAGGTCAGGTCTGTTTGGCTTCCTACAGTCAAGTCGGCTCTGATACCATCTTGTCGCGCCCCGATTTAATAAATCAGGACTTTTATTGAAATTCCAAAGAAAATCAATAAACCAAGACGTTCATCAAGCGACCACGTACAATACGGGCAATCATTCACGGTTCGTAGACCGCATTAATACAAAAGTGAATGAAAGTGAAGAGAAACTAATAAAATCAAGGGTCCTAGATGAACGCCTCCTTCCAGTCTCGCCTTGACTGGGTCGCTACTCTAGACCTTCATCCTCCTCGTAGTAGACGGGCTCTGATGGTTTAAGTCAACAGGGTGAGTACAGATGTACTCAGCAAGCCACCGAATGCAAATATAATGCAAGATAATAACAAGGGAGATAGTGGCTAATTTTTGCGGAAGCGCGTAATTTGTAAAGCAATTAAATGTGAACAATTTATTAGTACTGAAATGTAAACATGTGTATGCATCATCATCTTCTAACTCGAGGAGTACGTTTCACCTCCTCGCACAACAGTCCTTACATGCCATGAATAACTCAATCATTCAAACATTTGTAAACTAACTGCGAGTAGTCACACAACCCGCCCTTGACCGTGGGCTCGGCTTTTCGAAAAGATTTAATTACTCTGATCAGAGATATACCACTGTACCCACAAGGCACACACTCATCACTTACACCAAAGTGTAACGAGATGACCCATTTCACGGGAACTCGTGCCAAAACCTTTCATATGGTTCGCCTCGACTCAACAACACCCTCTTATAGGTTTCATATGGTGCCCCGACGTGTCGGTGCCTCACCATACCCCCCCTTGAGCCTCGTCGGTACAAGGCGCCCTGAGGGCTAGCCCCTTGCCCCCTCCACTATGGTGCATAGAGTCGGAGAGTTCCATATTTCCAGTTAGGACTTACCCATTAGACTTGTGGTTGGTATGGAAGTGCTTTGCAACAGATCCCGCAGACCGGTCCTTATAGTGCCCCGGGTGCGACCAACCAGTTCCTGAGCTTGCACCCGGAACCCACCATACTTATAACATAGCCAACTCCAACAGAGTCCAGAGACAAGAATAACGGGGGAAATTCATATAGTAGAATCCATATATCTACGACTCATTCTTGTTATCTAATAACAGTTTTGCCGGTACATTGGGCACTAGCTAATATAATATTGGTAGAGTGACAAAGAGTTAAGGCTCAATAAGCATGGCTTGGCTTTGCACACAAGGACGGGGATCTAATAAATATAAGTGTAAGACTTGATATTTGACTAATGCAATAATATCCTATGAGTTATAGCGATAGTTTATTAAAACATGGGCTCAATGATGATCAACTATTTCCATAGGGGTGGTCGATGACTTGCCTTGCTCCGCGAATGGTGAAGGTGGAACCTCAAGGTAAGACTCCGGAGCGTCGACGGCGTAGTAGTCTTCTAGATACGGAAAATAAACACGACATTCAATAAACAATCCAAAAGAAATCATTCATACAAGCATATAAGTTGGAGATAGAGTCTTAAATTTTAGGGAATTGTTACTTTAATATGTAAGATTGATTTCTAATAAGATTTATGAATCTTAAAATTTGATGTAATTATTTTTCCTAGGGGTTTTTATCTTCCCTTTTTAGAGATGAAGCAAAATGTATAATATAACATTATTATTTTAATTGTAGTAAAAATAGTGAACTCAAGTTGTTAGGTTTTCTGAGGTTATTATATAAGTTGTCATGACATTTTTATAAAGTGTTTAACTTTTATTATATGAATTACTTAATTATTCTACAAGGGCTTTTGCAATATTA
Organism: Zizania palustris; assembly: GCA_019279435.1. Classification (NCBI taxonomy): domain Eukaryota; kingdom Viridiplantae; phylum Streptophyta; class Magnoliopsida; order Poales; family Poaceae; genus Zizania; species Zizania palustris. Next base: position 35,043,037 of record JAAALK010000081.1, on the reverse strand, counting down.
ATTAGTAGATTAAAGTGGGCAAAGTGAACATGCTATTTTTATTGTATTAAAACAGTGGAATAAAGTCATTAAGTCCTTTGAATTTAATATATAAATTATCAAAGGTTTTTCTGAATTATTTAAATGAGATATTAATTAAATCCTAAAGGGGTCTTTTCTTTATTATTTAATAAGATCATTTTGTGCCAAATAAATATATTGTTTTTATTGCATAAAAGTGTAGATAATAAAAAGACAAATTTTCCAGAATTGAAATGGTAAAATTTGGAGTTAAATTGAGCAAGATATGAATTTTGGAAGTTTAAACTATTTTCCTGAATTTTATTTAAACAGAAAACCTGCGTGGGTCCACGGTGAGCCAGGTCCACCATGGACCCGCGCACTGTGCGCGTGGGCCGATCAGATCTGGACCGTCCGTACCGGCCCTAAGCCTTAGTTCTCGGCAAAAATGGGCAGAGGAGGGGAAGGGGGTCACGACCTTACCGGAGTTGGCGGAGGGGGGTGACCGGCGGCGACTTGGCGACGAGCGAGAGCAGAGGGGGTCCTCGGGTCCGACGATGGTGCATCGATCTAGTGGCGGAGAACCCGAATAGAGGCGAGGCTGAGGGAGCGGTGGCGACGGTGGTCCCGTGGGTGTTGACGGCGAGGGAGGAGGTGGCCCGAGGCATCGGTGATCGTCGGCTGGAGTTCGAGCAGAGGGGAGGGAGAGAAAACGGGTGGCGGTGCTTGGTAACGCAAGTGTTAGTGCTCTGGAGGTGTGGGCGAAGTGCGGTGAGGCCGAGGGCTTTTATAGGGGTCGCCGGTGGCGCATAAGGCAGGCGAATCGAGGGAAATCGGGGGGTTTCCAATCAACGCCGGCGAGGTTTCTATAGCGCTCAGTTTAGCTTCCTTGTGGGCGAAATCGTGTTGATTTTAGGGGGAAACGGATCACCGGAGAATGGCAAGTTACAGGGTGAGCTTGATTCGACGGATCTGGGCGGCCGGCGGCGATTAGGGCAAGGGGACGACGGGAATGGGAGGGGGAGATCCCCTTCCATTGTTGAAGACGAATCTGACAGGTGGGTCCCACCTGTCAGCGAGCGCTGCGCGAAGGAATGAGAGGATGACAAGCGGGCCCGGTGTGGCAGCGGCAGAGGAGGGGGCGTCGGTGGCTGCCAGGTGGGGCCGGCCGAGGGCGCGGGAGAGGAGAGAGGGGGGGTCGGCGCCGACAGGTGGGTCCCGACTATCGGTGGGCGCGGCCGGACTGGGCTGGGCCGAAAGGCTCTTGGAGGGAAATTTAGGGTTTCGGCCCAATAAGATTAAAAATTGTTTTCTGATTAAAAATAATTCTAGAAAATTAATTATTTGATTAAGGCTTGGAGAACTGTTGCTAAAATTTTGTAAAAATTCTCAAAAATATTTCTTGGCTCCTGGATTCCACCATAAATGTTTCAGCTTCAAACTTGAATTATTTCTCTCTGTTTTGCTTTAATAGGGTTCTTTTAGCCTTTTCTTTAATTACTGAGAAACCAAGGGTTGGTTTCAGTATTTGTGATGAGTGATTGACAGGCTTTTTACCCTCTTGTTCGAAGGGTACCTCCGAAGGGTGTTCGAAGGTTGTACCTCCGAAGGGTGTTCGGAGGTGGTTTGGTTGTTGCAGCTGTTGCAGCGGAGTGTGCCTGTCGGAGGGGTCCGACAGTACACGATGACTGGGTGTGTACCGATGGCTTCGGTACTTTGGGCGGTACACCGGAGTGTGTACCGGAGGTTGCTAACCCAGAGAGGTCTCCGGAAGTACTGGATACACTTGTCTGCTTGTCAGTGGTGCGTAGGGACTTCGGAGGCGACGGACGAACGTAGCAGGTGAACCTGGGTCAAGCGGGAGGCTTGATGCCAGGGGAGCGGGGAGCTCCGTCACGGTGGCTGCGAAGAGGGTCTGGGTCGGTCCTCGGGTCGAGGCGTGCCAGGTGAAGGCAGAGAGTGCGGAGCGTGGCTCCGGGTGAAGGTACTCTGAGACAACGTCCTCGGAGGCGAGGCACTTCGAAGGTACTCCGGAAGGAGTGACTTCGGAGTTGGATGGATCAAGTCCTCTGCGGAGGCAAGGAGTTCGAAGTGTGCTCTGGAGGGAGACATTCGAAGGTACCCGACGAAGGTCTCAGAAGTCGAGGCGCATCGAAGGCATGGTCTGGGTGAGGCTCGTCGAGGAGTGTGCTCGGGGTGAGGCACTGCGACGAAGGGCTCATGAAATGCTTCATGCGGAGACCTTGGACGAAGGAGGGACTTCGAAGGGTGGTGCTCCGAAGGTGGGGCTTCGGAGTGTGGAAGGCTTCGGAGCGAGGCTAGCTCCGGAGTATAGTTGTCTTGTGGTGCTTCGGCCTGCATGGCTTCGGTACACGGACTGACGGAGTTCGAGCTGGGAGTAGCTGCGAAGCCGTGGTGGTCCACTCCAGAGGTGTTGGTGCGAAGGCCCAAGGGCTTTGACGGCTTCGGCTCAAAACCATCACTGTATCGAAGGCTGACTTCGGTGAAGCGAAGGCCATCTGGCTCAAGGCTTCTCACCGAAGCTACTGCACCCCTCGCGTGCGAAGGGGGGCTTCGGAAAGGTCAAAGACTGCAAAGGCTGACACTGTCTGCTCTGCAAAAAGCTGACGCTGTCCCCTCTGCAAAGCTGACAGAGAAGCCTCCAGAATAAAGGTGGACTACCTTTTGTACCCCTTAGTTCTGTAGAGACAAATCCTTTGTAAACCCTAGGAGTAAAGTAGTCACTTCCTTTGGGTGAACTGTGGGCTATAAATATGGGGGCTCGGTAGGTAACATTTAACACTTTGAGCATTTACTGTTGAGCTCTTGTAGCCACATACCTCGCTGTATTCATCCAGGGTTCATTTTATTGTGTTCCTTGTTCAAGCGGCGAAGCCCTGCTTCTTTGTACTTTTGCTTGAGCTCGTTTTTCATACCTCGCTAGTTGTAATGCACCGAAGCCTGTCTAGGCGAAGGTTGTTGCTGTGCGAAGTGTGTTTTTCAGCGTGCGTTCGCTCTGTGTAACTTGAGGCCAGACCTCACAGCTTACTAGCGAAGCCCTGCTCGAAGCCCATTTTGCTTCTTGTGTCGAAGCCCTTAGCGAAGTCTGTTTGTGTGCGTTTAGACCTTCGTGTACGAAGCCCAGCACCAGTTGCTGTTGCCAAGTACTTGGTCGAAGTCCTCAGAGGGCTGTCCACTCTTGCGAAGGGTGAAGTGCGAAGTCTGCTCGAAGCACTCCATGTGCGGAGCCTGCACTGACTTAGCAGAGTAGATTTTTGAGGGTTGTTAGTGGAGCGAAGTCTTCTTGGCTTCGAACTTTTGCTCCTGCGAAGCCTGTGTTCGGAGCTGTCAAAGTACCTCCGAACCAGACCTTCGAAGGTTGTGTTCGAAGCCTGTTCCGCAGAAGACAGAACCAAACCGAAGGCTAAGTTTTTAGCCCGAAATTTTAAAAGCTCCCATTCACCCCCCTCTAGTCGCCGTTTCTGGTCCAACAATTGGTATCAGAGCAGGTTAAGATCACCAGTTGACCTTAACTGGTTTTGTGATCTGTTGGCGACATGGATAGAGGCAGTAAAATTCCTCTGTTCGATGGGACTGATTTTGCATACTGGAAGGTGCGCATGGAGGCTTACTTGTTAAGCCAAGGAAATGCAATTTGGGAGATTGTGGACTCACAATACTCCATTTCTGAGACTCGCACCTCTCAGACCGAGAAGGATCAGTATAATGCCAATTCCAAGGCAAGAAATATATTGTTCATTGGTTTGAGTAGAAGTGAGTTTGATAGGGTGCAGCACCTTAGGACTGCTAGGGAGATTTGGACAACACTCACTGTTTTTCATGAGGGCTCTAGTCAGATTAAGGCCAGGCGCCAAAGCACGTACAATCAACAGTATCAGCTGTTTGTGCAGGCACCTGGTGAATCTATAGATGCCATGTTTTCTCGCTTTGATGCAATAGTGAGTAACTTGCGATCCAACGGGACGCTTGCTTACAGTGATCATGATAGGGCTATCAAGCTTCTCTATGCTCTTGACCGTAGCATATGGGAAGTGAAGATATCCAGCATTGAGGAGTCCACAGGCTATGACACCTTGACCTGTGATGAACTCTTTAGCAAGCTGAAGTCCACAGAGATTGTCAAGGCATCTCTTGCGGTGCACAGAAGCTCTTTGCCACAGCCATTGGCATTGGTTTCTAGCACTAGCCGTTGCACCACTGCAGAACCAAGCACATCTGGCACTTGTGTTCTTGCAGATGGTTTTGCTTTGTCCTCCCTGGTCTTCGTCACAAAGGAGCAGGTGGATACTCTAGATGATGATGAGCTTGCTCTCATTGCCCGGAGGTTCACCCGCTTTCATCATGAGAGACGGGATCAGAGGAGAAGTGGTTTTAGTGGTTGCTATGAATGTGGCGACACCTCTCACATTAAGGCAAATTGCCCTAAGCTCAAGAAGAGAGATGAGAGTGAGCGCCCCAAATACCACAAAAAGGAGAGGAAGCCTTTTGTGAAGGGCAAGCGCGACAAGATGGCTAAGAAAGTAGCCAAGGCCGCTTCCAGAGCTTTTGTTGCTGCTCTCAGCGACATCGACACTTCCTCAACTGAGGAGTCGAGCTCTGAGGAGGAGGAGGAGTCCCCAAGGAAGGAGGATAAAAAGGACAAGAAGGGACGAGACTTCACCGGCCTTTGCTTCATGGCCGACAGCGATCACAGCGGCGATGAGCTTGACTCATCTGAGGTAACACTATCATCTGACCAGCTATTAATTAAATTAGATGAGCTGAATGAAGTAGTGCTTGGTCAGGATAGATTACTTGTGCAAGACGCTAGAGAAAGAAAAGACCTTAGACTTAGGCTAGAATCTGTTTCTACTGAATATGCCGTGCTTAAGTCTAAGTTTAACGATGCTGAATGTGAGTCCTGTTCTGTTGTCATGAGTGAGCTTGCTCAGTTGCTTTCTGTTCATGCTCAAACTCTTTATGAGCTTGAGACTGCACAGAAGCAGCTTTTGGAGGTGGATTCTAAACCTCATGATGTTATTGATTGCATGAACTGCTCTTTATTACGCGAAAGCATTAATTTACGTGATAAGCATGTTCATGATTTGGAGGCTAGATTGGAGAGGGCCGGTAGTTCTAAGGATGTGCAACCTGTTTGTGACACTTGCATCACCCTTAAGGATCAGCTAGGCACTGTTAGAGAGCGAGCTGAAAACCTCATGTCTGAAAATGAATACCTCCTTTCCGTGGTTAATAAATGCACTGAGGGAAAGGGTATGATGGATTTGCTCTTGGCCAAGACTAAGTTGTGTGCTGACAGAGCAGGGGTAGCTCTAGGTTTGGGTTTTGAGAGGTTACCTTCAGACAGTAAGACCAAAACTGTTTTTACCTCTCCCACTACCCTAGAGAAAGAGAGAGCCCTGTTAGACACACCTTCAGCCAAAAAGCCTACCCGACCACCAAAGAAAACCACTCCTCCTGCCAAGAAAATCCCTCCCAAGAAAACCACTCAGAGAAAACCCAAGGAGCCTGTGAGAGTTGCTCCTGTGACCCATGAGAGTGCCCCCAGGAGAGTGTTTCATTGTTCCTATTGTCAGCGGGCGGGTCATTTGGTTGGTTTCTGTTTTTGTCGCATCAAGGATGAGCGACGCGCTCAAGCGATGAGTTACCAGGACATGCATTACCCATCTTTAGGTATGCATGAGTCTGAGTTTTACTATCGTCCTGCTTTTGAGGCACCTCGCGCTTCTCGGAGAGGTTTTGCTCCTCGAGGTGTTCACCATGTTCCATATGGTGGTAGACCTCGGGCGAGTAGCTTTATACCTCGTCAGAGTAGGAGACCTCGACATGTTGTTCATTCACAGCATGTAGGTAGACCTCACACTTTGCATTATTCTGATTATCATGTGCGTAGACCGTCTACTTTTGCTGCGCCTACTACTCGTGTCACTCAGTGCTGGATGCCTCGTCATTATTTCACTCACCCCAGCACTGAGCGATCGAGATTTTCTTATCATGTGTAGGCGACAGATCGAGGCTTGGAGGGCACGTGGATCATGGACTCCGGTTGTTCGCGCCACATGACCGGAGATGCAGCATGGTTCTCCAGCCTCACCACAACCAAGCAAAGGGAACATATCACCTTCGGAAACAATCGAAGGAGTAGAGTGAAAGGTAAAGGTGTGGTAAGAATTAACTCGAACTTCACTCTCAAAGATGTTGCTTTGGTTGAGAACCTGGGATACAATTTGCTATCTGTATCTCAGTTGCTTGATGAGGGCTTCGAAGTGCGATTCCATCGCGATACTTCGCAAGTGCTCAATTCTGATGGCATTGTGGTGTGTAAGATCTTTAGAGTTGGGAGAGTTTTTGGAGCTGATTTTTCAAAATCATCTGGTTCTTCTCACTGTCTTGTTGCACATTCAACTTCTGAGCTTTGGAAGTGGCATAGGAGACTAGGGCATATGAGCTTTGAGTTGCTCGCCCGGTTGAGTGCCCTAGGTCTGATCCGAGGATTGCCCAAGCTCAAGTTTGAGAAGAATTTAGTTTGCTCTCCTTGTCGACATGGAAAAATGATTGCTGCTTCGCATTCGCCAGTCACCACAGTGATGACTGAACAACCTTGAGAACTTCTCCATATGGACACTGTAGGTCCTTCTCGGGTTAGTTCTTTAGGCGGCAAGTGGTATGTATTAGTTATTGTCGACGATTTCTCTCGCTACTCTTGGGTCTTCTTTCTTGCCAGCAAGGATGAAGTGTTTTCACACTTTCGGAGCTTGGCTTTGAGACTTTTTACTGAACTCCCTGGTGCATTGAAATTCATTCAAAGTGATAATGGCACTGAGTTCAAAAATAGTCTCTTTGTTGACTTTTGCTTGGAGCATGGCATAGAACATCAATTCTCTGCTCCGCGGGTTCCTCAACAAAACGGTGTTGTTGAGAGGAAGAACCGCACTTTGGTTGAGATGGCTAGGACAATGCTTGATGAGCATAGGACTCCTAGAAAATTATGGGCTGAGGCCATGAACACTGCATGTTACATCTCAAACCGAATCTTCTTGCGCTCAATTTTAAATTTGACATCTTATGACCTGCGTTTTGGGAGACAGCCCAAGGTTACTCATCTTCGAGTTTTTGGCTGTCGCTGCTTTATCCTAAAACGTGGTAATTTGGATAAATTTGAGTCGCGATCTTCTGACGGGATCTTTTTGGGTTACACTACTCATGGTCATTCTTATCGTGTTTATAACTTGGAGACTAACACTGTCATCGAGTCATGTGATGTGACTTTTGATGAATCAACCCCCTCTGTTAGTTCTGCTTTTGAACAGGCAAATGAACACGACATGGAACAGACCTTATTCGAAGAAGAAGATCCCGGAGAATTCGAGGATGAACCCCTACTACCCTCGACGTCAACCCCCGAAGCTGACCCCGCTTCAACTACTTCGGCACGAGGTCCCGAAGCGACTACCTCGACATCGGTCATCTTGGACCACTCCAACGCACAAGTTGAGGGGGAGACTGCATCCCGCCGCGAGGCTCCACACCATGTTCAAAGGATGCACCCTCCCAAGCAGATCATTGGTGAGCTTGATCAAAGGGTAACACGTTCTCATGCCCATTTCACTAATGTTGCTTTTGTTGCTTCTTTCGAGCCCTTAGATGTTAGTCATGCACTTTCTGATTCTAGTTGGATCAATGCCATGCATGAGGAACTTGAAAATTTTGAGAGAAACCAAGTCTGGACTTTAGTTGATCCTCCACCAAATGTTCATTTCATTGGAACAAAATGGATTTTCAAAAATAAACAAGGGGAGGATGGGACTATAGTTAGAAACAAGGCTAGACTTGTAGCTCAGGGTTATTCACAACTAGAAGGGATTGATTTTACTGAAACTTTTGCACCTGTTGCTCGCCTTGAGGCCATTAGGATTTTGCTTGCCTTTGCGACATCCCGGGGATTCAAACTCTATCAAATAGATGTCAAAAGTGCTTTTCTTAATGGCTTCATAGGTGAAGATGTTTATGTAAAACAACCTCCTGGTTTTGAAAACCCCAAGTACCCACATAAAGTCCTTAAACTTCATAAGGCTCTTTATGGACTCAAGCAGGCCCCTCGGGCGTGGTATGACAGACTTAAGTCTTTTCTGCTTGAGCGAGGGTATTTGATGGGCTTTGTTGATAAAACTTTGTTTACTCTCAAGCATGGCAGAGATTTCCTCCTAGTTCAGATTTATGTGGATGATATCATCTTTGGTGGCTCTTCTCATGCTTTGGTTGCCGAGTTTGCAGATACCATGAGCAGGGAATTTGAAATGTCAATGATGGGCGAGCTTACATTTTTCCTTGGTTTGCAAATCAAGCAAAGCAAACAAGGTACTTTTGTCCACCAGACAAAGTACACCAAGGACCTGCTCAAGAAGTTCGACATGTCCGATGCGAAACCCCTCGCCACTCCAATGGCTACGTCTGTAGCATTGGATCCTGACGAAGATGGAGAAGCCGTAGATCAGAAGGAGTTCCGAAGCATGATCGGCTCCCTCCTCTACTTGACTGCCACGAGGCCGGACATACACTTCGTAGTGTGTCTGTGCGCTCGTTTTCAGGCTTCACCACGAGCTTCGCACCGCCAAGCGGTCAAGCGCATCCTAAGGTATCTCAAACACACCCTTGAATTTGGCATATGGTATTCAGCATCTTCATCTTTATGTCTTCGAGGTTATTCCGATGCGGATTTTGCTGGGTGTAGAATTGATAGGAAGAGTACCTCTGGTACTTGTCATTTTCTGGGTACTTCACTGGTTTGCTGGTCTTCCCGCAAACAGTCTAGTGTTGCACAATCAACGGCTGAGGCCGAATATGTTGCTGCAGCTAGCTGTTGCTCTCAGATTTTGTGGATGACTTCCACTTTGCGGGATTTCGGGTTGGATTATAAGAGTGTTCCACTTTTCTGTGATAACACTAGTGCTATTTGTATTGCAAACAACCCGGTTCAGCACTCCAGAACCAAACACATTGATGTGCGATATCATTTTCTCAGAGATCACAATGAGAAGGGTGATATTGAACTTCAATATGTTGATACCCAACACCAGCTTGCCGACATTTTTACAAAACCCCTCGATGCTTCTCGATTTGCTTACTTGCGTGGGGAACTTGGCATTTGTCACCCTTACGGCATTTTGTGAGGGGGAGCAGTTTTAGATGGATGTGCATTTGCTAATTGTGTTGAAATTGCATTTACATCTTTTGCACTTATATGCCTGATTATAATCCATCACATCATGACAGCTCAGCTCCTTTTAATTTATCTGAAACAATCATGTGCATGATGTTTTCTTTTCAAAATCAAATCGTGCTCACTGCTTAATCTTGAATCTAGCATGTTTAGGCAGGACTGCTTTAGCTATCTTTTATCCGCTTGATAGCAAGACACTGTTCATTGGATGCTAAAAATTGCAACTTGAAAAAATGTTCTCCATTTTCATGGATATTCATAAAGTGCCAAACAAATGGTTCACTTAGTTAAAATTAAAAAACTCCATGATTTGCCTGCTTTAAGTGAAAAGATCCAGGTGGGTTTGTTTGTCGCACTACTCTATTCTAGACTGCTTTCCATTGCACATTGGACTGAACTGGAATAGTGTAGTGTATGCCAAAATCATTGCCTTAAGCTTCTTATGGTTTTCATGCCTAGGCTTGGCCTGATTGGAAAGTATAAGGTGGACAAACAAATAACCCCTGGCACTAAGAAAAGAACAATAAAATTCTTTGATCATCAAGTTTGCTTTCATTTGCTCCATTTGAACTGGACTTGTCTGTCTAGAGTAGCAATTGACTAGCTTTGCGCAGTTCTTGCTTTTTCTTGTCTAGTTTCCTTGACTAAGTGGTGATGCTTTTATTTCAAAAATGATCAAATCACATGCTTCATCATGTTTTTCGAGAATATTAATTTGAGTTGAGCCCATGATTCCTTGGTGTTATTGTTGGCATATTTTTGCTTCATATGTCTTTGCAATTCTGCTCATTTCGAAGCTTTGCATATTTTACATGCTCCTTGATGCTTGCATTGCCAAAGGGGGAGAAATTCCTCAAACGGGAGAGACTTGCTTTGTTCTCGTTAAATTCCTCAAACGGGAGAGACTTGCTTTGTTCTCTGTCGCAAGGGGTATAATTTCCGAAGGGGGAGAAAATTTGACATAAAGGCTCTTTGTTGCCAAAGGGGGGAAAACTTAACTCAGGGGGAGTTTTTATTGCCGAAGGGGCTTTTACTCTTTTGAAAACAGGGGAGGAAAATTCTTTTATCAAGTGACATGATTTGGCTCCTTTTCTGAGTTTTTATGGTCACTTGTGTGCTGATAGTTTTTAAATTTTCTTGGTATTTAAAGTTTGGTTGTCAATGCACTCATCAAGGGGGAGATTGAGAAACCAAGGGTTGGTTTCAGTATTTGTGATGAGTGATTGACAGGCTTTTTACCCTCTGGTTCGAAGGGTACCTCCGAAGGGTGTTCGGAGGTTGTACCTCCGAAGGGTGTTCGGAGGTGGTTTGGTTGCTGCAGCTGTTGCAGCGGAGTGTGCCTGTCGGAGGGGTCCGACGGTACACGATGACTGGGTGTGTACCGACGGCTTCGATACTTTGGGCGGTACACCGGAGTGTGTACCGGAGGTTGCTAACCCGGAGAGGTCTCCGGAAGTACTGGATACACTTGTCTGCTTGTCAGTGGTGCGCAGGGACTTCGGAGGCGACGGACGAACGTAGCAGGTGAACCTGGGTCAAGCGGGAGGCTTGATGCCAGGGGAGCGGGGAGCTCCGTCACGGTGGCTGCGAAGAGGGTCCGGGTCGGTCCTCGGGTCGAGGCGTGCCAGGTGAAGGCAGAGAGTGTGGAGCGTGGCTCCGGGTGAAGGTACTCCAAGACAAAGTCCTCGGAGGCGAGGCACTTCGAAGGTACTCCGGAAGGAGTGACTTCGGAGTTGGATGGATCAAGTCCTCTGCGGAGGCAAGGAGTTCGAAGTGTGCTCCGGAGGGAGACATTCGAAGGTACCCGACGAAGGTCTCAGAAGTCGAGGCGCATCGAAGGTATGGTCCGGGTGAGGCTCGTCGAGGAGTGTGCTCGGGGTGAGGCACTGCGATGAAGGGCTCATGGAATGCTTCATGCGGAGGCCTTGGATGAAGGAGGGACTTCGAAGGGTGGTGCTCCGAAGGTGGGGCTTCAGAGTGTGGAAGGCTTCGGAGCGAGGCTAGCTCCGGAGTGTGGTTGTCTTGTGGTGCTTCGGCCTGCATGGCTTCGGTACACGGACTGACGGAGTTCGAGCTGGGAGTAGCTGCGAAGCCGTGGTGGTCCACTCCGGAGGTGTTGGTGCGAAGGCCCAAGGGCTTTGACGGCTTCGGCTCAAAACCGTCACTGTATCGAAGGCTGACTTCGGTGAAGCGAAGGCCATCTGGCTCAAGGCTTCTCACCGAAGCTACCGCACCCCTCGCGTGCGAAGGGGGGCTTCGGAAAGGTCAAAGACTGCAAAGGCTGACACTGTCTGCTCTGCAAAAAGCTGACGCTGTCCCCTCTGCAAAGCTGACAGAGAAGCCTCCAGAATAAAGGTGGACTACCTTTTGTACCCCTTAGTTCTGTAGAGACAAATCCTTTGTAAACCCTAGGGGTAAAGTAGTCACTTCCTTTGGGTGAACTGTGGGCTATAAATATGGGGGCTCGGTAGGTAACATTTAACACTTTGAGCATTTACTGTTGAGCTCCTGTAGCCACATACCTCGTTGTATTCATCCAGAGTTCATTTTATTGTGTTCCTTGTTCAAGCGGCGAAGCCCTTCTTCTTTGTACTTTTGCTTGAGCTCGTTTTTCATACCTCGCTAGTTGTAATGCACCGAAGCCTGTCTAGGCGAAGGTTGTTTCTGTGCGAAGTGTGTTTTTCAGCGTGCGTTCGCTCTGTGTAACTTGAGGCCAGACCTCACAGCTTACTAGTGAAGCCCTGCTCGAAGCCCGTTTTGCTTCTTGTGTCGAAGCCCTTAGCGAAGTCTGTTTGTGTACGTTTAGACCTTCGTGTACGAAGCCCAGCACAAGTTGCTGTTGCCAAGTACTTGGTCGAAGTCCTCAGAGGGCTGTCCACTCTTGCGAAGGGTGAAGTGCGAAGTCTGCTCGAAGCACTCCATGTGCGGAGCCTGCACTGACTTAGCAGAGTAGATTTTCGAGGGTTGTTAGTGGAGCAAAGTCTTCTTGGCTTCGAACTTTTGGTCCTGCGAAGCCTGTGTTCGGAGCTGTCGAAGTACCTCCGAACCAGACCTTCGAAGGTTGTGTTCGAAGCCTGTTCCGCAGAAGACAGGATTAAAACCGAAGGCTATTTTTAGCCCGAAATTTTAAAAGCTCCCATTCACCCCCCCTCTGGTCGCCGTTTCCGGTCCAACAATTACAAAATTCAGAAATTTCTTTAATAATATTTTCCTTTTATTTTATTTCATTTTAATTCTTGGGGTGTTACACAAATCATCAAATATTCCTCTAATCTAACAAATTTCTATGCTCTATTCTATCTAATCATAGGACACATTCCCATTCATCCAATCGACTAGTATATCATCACATAGTAAGATTAAGCGAGGAAGTAATATACAGTTGAGTAAACATAAAAGACTTATTTATCTATCTTGATAGAAATGGTGCATAAATTTTAACGTTAAGATCGATTCGTGATTCGTGAGATACTGCAACAACACATTTAGGGCTAGTTTGGCATGCCGAAATAATTGAAGAATCAATTATAGGTTTATACCTCTGGGATTGGGCTCAACTATATACATGGCCATAAGACTCCAATTAGACGGTGACACGACATCGTGATAGATTCTAGATGTCCACTTGTTTTGATTCTTCCTATTGATCCAAACACAATTTTAAATGAAATTGGTGCCATTGGAAAACTTATGAAGTTAGCATTTCGTCAGTAGAAGAGCCAGAAGTTTTACGAAGCCTGGGTGAGCTTCTGTCCTGCCTCTTTTGTTTCATTAGTAGATGTGAGCAGTCTTGTGACCTCTTATGAAGGAAATCATGTGTGAGTGTTTTATCCCTCGCAACTATATCCGCTCTCAATATGACAAATTTCAGAATGTGAAGCAAGGTATTATGACTGTGGATTCTTATTATCAAGAGATGAAGTTGATCATGCAGCGAGCTAGAGTACGTGAATAGCCCAAGCAGACTATGCAATGTTTTCTTTCTAGGTTAACATACAACATCAAGCACATTGTTCGGCGTCACAAATATGATGACATGCCAGATTTGTTACACAAAGCACGTGAGGTTGAACTTCAAATTGCCGAAGACATCAAGGTTGCTTGTCGTTCCATTGTATTTAGAGGTCAGTTTTCTTGTAGACCGACTAGTGGAGCACATTGTGCAAATAAAAGGTAATGTTGGTCAATGAGGATTTAGATTATGAGACAAGTGATGATGTTGTTCTTGCCTCTGATATTACTTTGGGGCCAATGCCAACGCAACAAATAGTGAATGATTATCGGCAAAAATTTGAGTTGAATTCTGATATGACAGAGTTTCGCAAGGATCCCACTTCTGTTCCACAGCAGCTCATGTGCAGTGGTGATATTTTGATTACTAATGACATTACCCCTCCCTCTCTTGGTGTTTCTACCATTTTGTAGGAATTTTGTGACGTGATTCCGGAGGAGGTACATGTTGGTTTGCCACCATTACGAGGTATGGAGCAAATAGTGGAACCTATTTCTGAAGGGGAATTTGATCATATACCCACCATTTAGATGGAAATTGAGGATTTACCCACCATATCTCAATGAAATGCGGGATCCACATAGGTCAATGACATGTGGGTCAGGAGGGTAAATCCTCAATTTTCATCTAAATGGAGGATATATCATCAATTTTTCCATTTCTGAAATTCCTTTATCACTAGATGATTTTCATGCTATTCCTTATGATAAAGAAGAGTTGTGAAATGCTTCACTTATATATGTTCCACAACTAGTGAATGAATATGTTGATTTTGCCGTTGAACATTTAAATGATTTAATACATGTTGTTCACATTGCTAGTGAAAAGTAAGAACAAAAATTGTTATCTTTTTTATACACTTGGGGTTATATTGAATTTGATAATCTTTATGAACTTTGTACTTTAAATGAGAAATTATTCACTAGAATTGACTTGTCATGTCCTGCTCATATCACTTTTTATGTAATTGACAAATATAATGATAAAATAGTATACTTTGTGCATAGAGTTTATATATGTTCTAATTTGAAACTATACGTAAAGGCTAAAAATAATGATTTCGAGCAAGGTGTTTTAACTAATCCTATTATCTTTAGACTTTCTTGTTTTGATTTAAATACACAAGTTGATTTTCAAGAAGGAGAGTGTGATGAGATGTTAAACAACACCACAATCTCCTCTCGTTTCATCAAGGGTGATTCTTCGCTTACACTTGAACAACGAAATACTAAGGTGAGTTGGTTTCCTCCTACTCTCAAAGTAACAAAAGAACAAGTGATATTTGTTGGACCGGAAACGGCGACCAGAGGGAGGTGAATGGGAGCTTTTAAAATTTCGGGCTAAAAATAGCCTTTGGTTTTAATCTTGTCTTCTGCGGAACAGGCTTCGAACACAACCTTCGAAGGTCTGGTTCGGAGGTACTTCGACAGCTCCGAACACAGGCTTCGCAGGAGCAAAAGTTCGAAGCCAAGAAGACTTCGCTCCACTAACAACCCTCGAAAATCTACTCTGCTAAGTCAGTTCAGGCTCCGCACATGGGGTGCTTCGAGCAGACTTCGCACTTCACCCTTCGCAAGAGTGGACAGCCCTCTTAGGACTTCGACCAAGTACTTGGCAACAGCAACTGGTGCTGGGCTTCGTACACGAAGGTCTAAACGCACACAAACAGACTTCGCTAAGGGCTTCGACACAAGAAGCAAAACGGGCTTCGAGCAGGGCTTCGCTAGTAAGCTGTGAGGTCTGGCCTCAAGTTACACAGAGTGAACGCACGCTGAAAAACACACTTCGCACAGAAACAACCTTCGCCTAGATAGGCTTCGGTGCATTACAACTAGCGAGGTATGAAAAGCGAGCTCAAGCAAAAGCACAAAGAAGCAGGGCTTCGCCGCTTGAACAAGGAACACAATAAAATGAACTCTGGATGAATACAGCGAGGTATGTGGCTACAGGAGCTCAACAGTAAATGCTCAAAGTGTTAAATGTTACCTACCGAGCCCCCATATTTATAGCCCACAGTTCACCCAAAGGAAGTGACTACTTTACCCCTAGGGTTTACAAAGGATTTGTCTCTACAGAACTAAGGGGTACAAAAGGTAGTCCACCTTTATTCTGGAGGCTTCTCTGTCAGCTTTGCAGAGGGGACAGCGTCAGCTTTTTGCAGAGCAGACAGTGTCAGCCTTTGCAGTCTTTGACCTTTCCGAAGCCCCCCTTCGCACGCGAGGGGTGCGGTAGCTTCGGTGAGAAGCCTTGAGCCAGATGGCCTTCGCTTCACCGAAGTCAGCCTTCGATACAGTGACGGTTTTGAGCCGAAGCCGTCAAAGCCCTTGGGCCTTCGCACCAACACCTCCGGAGTGGACCACCACGGCTTCGCAGCTACTCCCAGCTCGAACTCCGTCAGTCCGTGTACCGAAGCCATGCAGGCCGAAGCACCACAAGACAACCACACTCCGGAGCTAGCTTCGCTCCGAAGCCTTCCACACTCCAAAGCCCCACCTTCGGAGCACCACCCTTCGAAGTCCCTCCTTCGTCCAAGGCCTCCGCATGAAGCATTCCATGAGCACTTCGTCGCAGTGTCTCTCCCCGAGCACACTCCTCGACGAGCCTCACCCGGACCATGCCTTCGATGCGCCTCGACTTCTAAGACCTTCGTCGGGCACCTTCGAATGTCTCCCTCCGGAGCACACTTCGAACTCCTTGCCTCCGCAGAGGACTTGATCCATCCAACTCCGAAGTCACTCCTTCCGGAGTACCTTCGAAGTGCCTCGCCTCCGAGGACTTTGTCTCGGAGTACCTTCACCCGGAGCCACGCTCCGCACTCTCTGCCTTCACCTGGCGCACCTCGACCCGAGGACCGACCCGGACCACCTTCGCAGCCACCGTGACGGAGCTCCCCGCTCCCCTGGCATCAAGCCTCCCGCTTGACCCAGGTTCACCTTTTGCGAACCTGTCCGTCGCCTCCGAAGTCCCTGCGCACCACCGACAAGTAGACAAGTGTATCAAGTACTTCCGGAGACCTCTCTGGGTTAGCAACCTCCGGTACACACTCCGGTGTACCGCCCAAAGTACTGAAGCCATCGGTACACACCCAGTCATCGTGTACTGTCCGACCCCTCCGACAGGCACACTCCGCTGCAACAGCTGCAGCAACCAAACCACCTCCGAACACCCTTCGGAGGTACAACCTCCGAAACCCCTCCGGAGGTACCCTCCTCCGAACACCTTCGGAGGTACCCTTCGAACAGAGGGTAAAAATCTTGTCAATCACTCATCACAAAACACCGAAACCAACCCTTGGTTTCTCAATCTCCCCCTTGATGAGTGCATTGACAACCAAATCCAAGTTCAAGAAAATTTAAAAATATTCAGCACACAAGTGACCATAAAAACTCAGAAAAGAGCCAAATCATGTCACTTGACAGAAGAATTTTCCTCCCCCTTTCTCACAAGAGTAAAAAGCCCCTTCGGCAATAAAAACTCCCCCTGAGTTAAATTTTCCCCCTTTTTGGCAACAAAGAATCTTCTCCCCCTTTATGTCAAATTTTCTCCCCCTTTGGAAATTATACCCCTTGCAGCAGAGAACGAAGCAAGTCTCTCCCTTTTGAGGAATTTCTCCCCCTTTGGAAATGCAGGCATCAAGGAGCATGTAAAAGATGCAAAGCTTTGAAATGAGCAGAATTGCAAAGACATATGAAGCAAAAATATGCCAACAATAACACCAATGATCATGGGCTCAGCTCAAATTAATATTCTCTAAAAACATGATGAAGCATGTGATTTGATCATTTTTGAAATAAAAGCATCACCACTTAGTCAAGGAAACTAGATAGGTAAAAGCAAGAACTGCGCAAAGCTAGTCAATTTCTACTCTAGACAGACAAGTCTAGTTCAAATGGAGCAAATGAAAGCAAACTTGATGATCAAAGACTTTTATTGTTCTTTTCTTAGTTCCAGGGGTTATTTGTTTGTCCACCTTATACTTTCCAATCAGGCCAAGCCTAGGCATGAAAACCATAAGAAGCTTAAGGCAATGATTTTGGCATACACTACACTATTCCAGTTCAGTCCAATGTGCAATGGAAAGCAGTCTAGAATAGAGTAGTGCGACAAACAAACCCACCTGGATCTTTTCACTTAAAGCAGGCAAATCATGGAGTTTTTGATTTTAACTAAGTGAACCAATTGTTTGGCACTTTATGAATATCCATGAAAATGGAGAACAATTTTTCAAGTTGCAATTTTTAGCATCCAATGAACAGTGTCTTGCTATCAAGCGGATAAAAGATAGCTAAAGCAGTCCTGCCTAAACATGCTAGATTCAAGATTAAGCAGTGAGCACGATTTGATTTTGAAAAGAGAACATCATGCACATGATTGTTTCAGATAAATTAAAAAGAGCTGAGCTGTCGTGATGTTATGGATTATAATCAGGCATATAAGTGCAAAAGATGTAAATGCAATTTCAACACAATTAGCAAATGCACATCCATCTAAAACTGCTCCCCCTCACAAAATGTCGTAAGGGTGACAAATGCCAAGTTCCACACGCAAGTAAGCAAATCTAGAAGCATCGAGGGGTTTTGTAAAAATGTCGGCAAGCTGGTGTTGGGTATCAACATATTGAAGTTCAATATCACCCTTCTCATTGTGATCTCTGAGAAAATGATATCGTACATCAATGTGTTTGGTTCTGGAGTGCTGAACCGGGTTGTTTGCAATACAAATAGCACTAGTGTTATCACAGAAAAGTGGAACACTCTTATAATCCAACCCAAAATCCCGCAAAGTGGAAGTCATCCACAAAATCTGAGAGCAACAGCTAGCTGCAGCAACATATTCGGCCTCAGCCGTCGATTGTGCAACACTAGACTGTTTGCGGGAAGACCAGCAAACCAGTGAAGTACCCAGAAAATGACAAGTACCAGAGGTACTCTTCCTATCAATTCTACACCAGCAAAATCCACATCGGAATAACCTCGAAGACATAAAGATGAAGATGTTGAATACCATATGCCAAATTCAAGGGTGTGTTTGAGATACCTTAGGATACGCTTGACCGCTTGGCGGTGCGAAGCTCGTGGTGAAGCCTGAAAACGAGCGCACAGACACACTGCGAAGTGTATGTCCGGCCTCGTGGCAGTCAAGTAGAGGAGGGAGCCGATCATGCTTCGAAACTCCTTCTGATCTACGACTTCTCCATCTTCGTCAGGATCCAATGCTACAGACGTAGCCATTGGAGTGGCGAGGGGCTTCGCATCGGACATGTCGAATTTCTTGAGCAGGTCCTTGGTGTACTTTGTCTGGTGGACAAAAGTACCTTGTTTGCTTTGCTTGATTTGCAAACCAAGGAAAAATGTAAGCTCGCCCATCATTGACATTTCAAATTCCCTGCTCACGGTATCTGCAAACTCGGCAACCAAAGCATGAGAAGAGCCACCAAAGATAATATCATCCACATAAATCTGAACTAGGAGGAAATCTTTGCCATGCTTGAGAGTAAACAAAGTTTTATCAACAGAGCCCATCAAATACCCTCGCTCAAGCAGAAAAGACTTAAGTCTGTCATACCACGCCCGAGGGGCCTGCTTGAGTCCATAAAGAGCCTTATGAAGTTTAAGGACTTTATGTGGGTACTTGGGGTTTTCAAAACCAGGGGGTTGTTTTACATAAACATCTTCACCTATGAAGCCATTAAGAAAAGCACTTTTGACATCCATTTGATAGAGTTTGAATCCCCGGGATGTCGCAAAGGCAAGCAAAATCCTAATGGCCTCAAGGCAAGCAACAGGTGCAAAAGTTTCAGTAAAATCAATCCCTTCTAGTTGTGAATAACTCTGAGCTACAAGTCTAGCCTTGTTTCTAACTATAGTCCCATCCTCCCCTTGTTTATTTTTGAAAATCCATTTTGTTCCAATGAAATGAACATTTGGTGGAGGATCAACTAAAGTCAAGACTTGGTTTCTCTCAAAATTTTCAAGTTTCTCATGCATGGCATTGATCCAACTAGAATCAGAAAGTGCATGACTAACATCTAAGGGCTCGAAAGAAGCAACAAAAACAGCATTAGTGAAATGGGCATGAGAACGTGTTACCCTTTGATCAAGCTCACCAATGATCTGCTCGGGAGGGTGCATCCTTTGAACATGGTGTGGAGCCTCGCGACGGGATGCAGTCTCCCCCTCAACTTGTGCGTTGGAGTGGTCCAAGATGACCAATGTCGAGGTAGTCGCTTCGGGACCTCGTGCCGAAGTAGTTGAAGTGGGGTCAGCTTCGGGGGTTGACGTCGAGGGTAGTAGGGGTTCATCCTCGAATTCTTCGGGATCTTCTTCTTCGAATAAGGTTTGTTCCATGTCGTGATCATTTGCCTGTTCAAAAGCAGAACTAACAGAGGGGGTTGATTCATCAAAAGTCACGTCACATGACTCGATGACAGTGTTAGTCTCCAAGTTATAAACACGACAAGAATGACCATGAGTAGTGTAACCCAAAAAGATCCCGTCAGAAGATCGCGACTCAAATTTATCCAAATTACCACGTTTTAGGATAAAGCAGCGACAGCCAAAAACTCGAAGATGAGTAACCTTGGGCTGTCTCCCAAAATGCAGCTCATAAGATGTCAAATTTAAAATTGAGCGCAAGAAGATTCGGTTTGAGATGTAACATGCAGTGTTCATGGCCTCAGCCCAGAATTTTCTAGGAGTCCTATGCTCATCAAGCATCGTCCTAGCCATCTCAACCAAAGTGTGGTTCTTCCTCTCAACAACACCGTTCTGTTGAGGAACCCGTGGAGCAGAGAATTGATGTTCTATGTCATGCTCCAAGCAAAAGTCAACAAAGAGACTATTTTTGAACTCAGTGCCATTATCACTTCGAATGAATTTCAATGCATCAGGGAGTTCAGTAAAAAGTCTCAAAGCCAAGCTCCGAAAGTGTGAAAACACTTCATCCTTGCTGGCAAGAAAGAAGACCCAAGAGTAGCGAGAGAAATCGTCGACAATAACTAATACATACCACTTGCCACCTAAAGAACTAACCCGAGAAGGACCTACAGTGTCCATATGGAGAAGTTCTCCGGGTTGTTCAGTCATCACTGTGGTGACTGGCGAATGCGAAGCAGCAATCATTTTTCCATGTCGACAAGGAGCGCAAACTAAATTCTTCTCAAACTTGAGCTTGGGCAATCCTCGGATCAGACCTAGGGCGCTCAGACGAGCGAGCAACTCAAAGCTCATATGCCCTAGTCTCCTATGCCACTTCCAAAGCTCAGAAGTTGAATGGGCAACAAGACAGTGAGAAGAACCAGATGACTCTGAAAAATCAGCTCAAAAAACTCTCCCAACTCTAAAGATCTTACACACCACAACGCCATCAGAATTGAGCACTTGCGAAGTATCGCGATGGAATCGCACATCGAAGCCCTCATCAAGCAACTGAGATACAGACAGCAAATTGTATCCCAGGTTCTCAACCAAAGCAACATCTTTGAGAGTGAAGTTCGAGTTAATTCTTACCACACCTTTACCTTTCACTCTACTCCTTCGATTGTTTCCGAAGGTGATATGTTCCCTTTGCTTGGTTGTGATGAGGCTGGAGAACCATGCTGCATCTCCGGTCATGTGGCGCGAACAACCGGAGTCCATGATCCACGTGCCCTCCAAGCCTCGATCTGTCGCCTACACATGATAAGAAAATCTCGATCGCTCAGTGCTGGGGTGAGTGAAAAAATGACGAGGCATCCAGCACTGAGTGACACGAGTAGTAGGCACAGTAAAAGTAGACGGTCTACGCACAGGAAAATCAAAATGATGCAAAGTGCGAGGTCTACCTACATGCTGTGAACGAACAACATGTCGAGGTCTCCTACTCTGACGAGGTACAAAGCTACTCGCCCGAGGTCTAACACCATATGGAACATGGTGAACACCTCGAGGAGCAAAACCTCTCTGAGAAGTACGAGGAGCCTCGAAAACAGGACGAGAGTAGTACACAGACTCATGCATACCTAAAGATGGGTAATGCATGTCCTGGTATCTCATCGCCTGAGAGCGTCGCTCATCCTTGATGCGACAAAAACAGAAACCAACCAAATGACCCGCCCGCTGACAATAGGAACAATGAAAAACTCTCCTGGGGGCATTCTCATGGGTCACAGGAGCAACTCTCACAGGCTCCTTGGGTTTTCTCTGAGTGATTTTCTTGAGAGGATTTTTCTTGGCAGGAGGAGTGGTTTTCTTTGGTGGTCGGGTAGGCTTTTTGGCTGAAGGTGTGTCTAACAGGGCTCTCTCTTTCTCTAGGGTAGTGGGAGAGGTAAAAACAGTTTTGGTCTTACTGTCTGAAGGTAACCTCTCAAAACCCAAACCTAGAGCTACCCCTGCTCTGTCAGCACACAACTTGGTCTTGGCCAAGAGCAAATCCATCCTACCCTTTCCCTCAGTGCATTTATTAACCACGGAAAGGAGGTATTCATTTTCAGACATGAGGTTTTCAGCTTGCTCTCTAACAGTGCCTAGCTGGTCCTTAAGGGTGATGCAAGTGTCACAAACAGGTTGCACATCCTTAGAACTACCGGCCCTCTCCAATCTAGCCTCCAAATCATGAACATGCTTATCACGTAAATTAATGCTTTCGCGTAATAAAGAGCGGTTCATGCAATCAATAACATCATGAGGTCTAGAATCCACCTCCAAAAGCTGCTTCTGTGCAGTCTCAAGCTCAGAGAGAGTTTGAGCATGAACAGAACGCAACTGAGCAAGCTCACTCATGACAACAGAACAGGACTCACATTCAGCATCATCAAATTTAGACTTAAGCATGGCATATTCAGTAGAAATAGTTTCTAGCCTAAGTCTAAGGTCTTTTCTTTCTCTAGCGGCTTGCACAAGTAATCTATCCTGACCAAGTACTACTTCATTCAACTCATCTAATTTAATTAGTAGCTGGTCAGATGATAGTGATACCTCAGATGAGTCAAGCTCATCGCCGCTGTGATCGCTGTCGGCCATGAAGCAAAGGCCGGTGAAGTCTTGTCCCTTCTTGTCCTTTTTGTCCTCCTTCCTTGGGGACTCCTCCTCCTCCTCAGAGCTCGACTCCTCAGTTGAGGAAGTGTCGATGTCGTTGAGAGCAGCAACAAAAGCTCTGGAAGCGGCCTTGGCTACTTTCTTAGCCATCTTGCCGCGCTTGCCCTTCACAAAAGGCTTCCTCTCCTTTTTGTGGTATTTGGGGCGCTCACTCTCATCTCTCTTCTTGAGCTTAGGGCAATTTGCCTTAATGTGAGAGGTGTCGCCACATTCATAGCAACCACTAAAACCACTTCTTCTCTGATCCCGTCTCTCATGATGAAAGCGGGTGAACCTCCGGGCAATGAGAGCAAGCTCATCATCATCTAGAGTATCCACCTGCTCCTTTGTGACGGAGACCAGGGAGGACAAAGCAAAACCATCTGCAAGAACACAAGTGCCAGATGTGCTTGGTTCTGCAGTGGTGCAACGGCTAGTGCTAGAAACCAATGCCAATGGCTGTGGCAAAGAGCTTCTGTGCACCGCAAGAGATGCCTTGGCAATCTCTGTGGACTTCAGCTTGCTAAAGAGTTCATCACAGGTCAAGGTGTCATAGCCTGTGGATTCCTCAATGCTGGATATCTTCACTTCCCATATGCTACGGTCAAGAGCATAGAGAAGCTTGATAGCCCTATCATGATCACTGTAAGCAAGCGTCCCGTTGGATCGCAAGTTACTCACTATTGCATCAAAGCGAGAAAACATGGCATCTATAGATTCACCAGGTGCCTGCACAAACAGCTGATACTGTTGATTGTACGTGCTTTGGCGCCTGGCCTTAATCTGACTAGAGCCCTCATGAAAAACAGTGAGTGTTGTCCAAATCTCCCTAGCAGTCCTAAGGTGCTGCACCCTATCAAACTCACTTCTACTCAAACCAATGAACATTATATTTCTTGCCTTGGAATTGGCATTATACTGATCCTTCTCGGTCTGAGAGGTGCGAGTCTCAGAAATGGAGTATTGTGAGTCCACAATCTCCCAAATTGCATTTCCTTGGCTTAACAAGTAAGCCTCCATGCGCACCTTCCAGTATGCAAAATCAGTCCCATCGAACAGAGGAATTTTACTACCTCTATCCATGTCGCCAACAGATCACAAAACCAGTTAAGGTCAACTGGTGATCTTAACCTGCTCTGATACCAATTGTTGGACCAGAAACGGCGACTAGAGGGGGGTGAATGGGAGCTTTTAAAATTTCGGGCTAAAAATAGCCTTCGGTTTTAATCCTGTCTTCTGCGGAACAGGCTTCGAACACAACCTTCGAAGGTCTGGTTCGGAGGTACTTCGACAGCTCCGAACACAGGCTTCGCAGGAGCAAAAGTTCGAAGCCAAGAAGACTTCACTCCACTAACAACCCTCGAAAATCTACTCTGCTAAGTCAGTGCAGGCTCCGCACATGGGGTGCTTCGAGCAGACTTCGCACTTCACCCTTCGCAAGAGTGGACAGCCCTCTGAGGACTTCGACCAAGTACTTGGCAACAGCAACTGGTACTGGGCTTCGTACACGAAGGTCTAAATGCACACAAACAGACTTCGCTAAGGGCTTCGACACAAGAAGCAAAACAGGCTTCGAGCAGGGCTTCGCTAGTAAGCTGTGAGGTCTGGCCTCAAGTTACACAGAGCGAACGCACGCTGAAAAACACACTTCGCACAGAAACAACCTTCGCCTAGATAGGCTTCGGTGCATTACAACTAGCGAGGTATGAAAAGCGAGCTCAAGCAAAAGCACAAAGAAGCAGGGCTTCGCCGCTTGAACAAGGAACACAATGAAATGAACTCTGGATGAATACAGCGAGGTATGTGGCTACAGGAGCTCAACAGTAAATGCTCAAAGTGTTAAATGTTACCTACCGAGCCCCCATATTTATAGCCCACAGTTCACCCAAAGGAAGTGACTACTTTACCCCTAGGGTTTACAAAGGATTTGTCTCTACAGAACTAAGGGGTACAAAAGATAGTCCACCTTTATTCTGGAGGCTTCTCTGTCAGCTTTGCAGAGGGGACAGCGTCAGCTTTTTGCAGAGCAGACAGTGTCAGCCTTTGCAGTCTTTGACCTTTCCGAAGCCCCCCTTCGCACGCGAGGGGTGCGGTAGCTTCGGTGAGAAGCCTTGAGCCAGATGGCCTTCGCTTCACCGAAGTCAGCCTTCGATACAGTGACGGTTTTGAGCCGAAGCCGTCAAAGCCCTTGGGCCTTCGCACCAACACCTCCGGAGTGGACCACCACGGCTTCGCAGCTACTCCCAGCTCGAACTCCGTCAGTCCGTGTACCGAAGCCATGCAGGCCGAAGCACCACAAGAAAACCACACTCCGGAGCTAGCCTCGCTCCGAAGCCTTCCACACTCCGAAGCCCCACCTTCGGAGCACCACCCATCGAAGTCCCTCCTTCGTCCAAGGCCTCCGCATGAAGCATTCCATGAGCACTTCGTCGCAGTGTCTCTCCCCGAGCACACTCCTCGACGAGCCTCACCCGGACCATGCCTTCGATGCGCCTCGACTTCTAAGACCTTCGTCGGGCACCTTCGAATGTCTCCCTCCGGAGCACACTTCGAACTCCTTGCCTCCGCAGAGGACTTGATCCATCCAACTCCGAAGTCACTCCTTCCGGAGTACCTTCGAAGTGCCTCGCCTCCGAGGACTTTGTCTCGGAGTACCTTCACCCGGAGCCACGCTCCGCACTCTCTGCCTTCACCTGGCGCACCTCGACCCGAGGACCGACCCGGACCACCTTCGCAGCCACCGTGACGGAGCTCCCCGCTCCCCTGGCATCAAGCCTCCCGCTTGACCCAGGTTCACCTTTTGCGAACCTGTCCGTCGCCTCCGAAGTCCCTGCGCACCACCGACAAGTAGACAAGTGTATCAAGTACTTCCGGAGACCTCTCTGGGTTAGCAACCTCCGGTACACACTCCGGTGTACCGCCCAAAGTACTGAAGCCATCGGTACACACCCAGTCATCGTGTACTGTCCGACCCCTCCGACAGGCACACTCCGCTGCAACAGCTGCAGCAACCAAACCACCTCCGAACACCCTTCGGAGGTACAACCTCCGAAACCCCTCCGGAGGTACCCTCCTCCGAACACCTTCGGAGGTACCCTTCGAACAGAGGGTAAAAATCCTGTCAATCACTCATCACAAAACACCGAAACCAACCCTTGGTTTCTCAATATTTTTTTGCTAGGAGCTACAATGACTACAAATACAAGAACAAACCGATGACGGTTTGTAGCCAGGAAGGAGAGAATGGCGAGGACATCACAAGCTGGGATATGACCATGCTTATGCTTTATAATAAACAATCTAAGGTGCATGCATTCTATATTATATTTACATTTTATTTATTTGAACTATATACACTACATCAGGAAATGTGTTGCTATTCAATTATAGAAATACTTACATGGATAAAGCGACATGTTGAGAGAACATCATGGCAATGGAATATCATGAAAATTGATTGGGGACTAAGTCAAAGCTATCCAAAGATAATATATAAGTTTGGGACGTTATTTTTGTACCAAGGGAAGGTGGACATAAAGTTTTATACGTCTTGGACTTGGACTCAGACTACAGAGACAACACCAGATTAAAACGTGTATAACTTTTACATGGAAGGCCCAATTTGGATGATCTTGAACTCTTTGGAAAGCACGAGAAGTATTCTTTCTAACGGATCAAGCTACACCTCCATATTCGGTCCGAGTAGATCGCAATCAACAAAAAAATGCGTATTACTTATTCAGTCCGAAGCCCATGGGCTTGTAACCGAGTTGTATTCATTTAGAATTCTATTTGGACGACCCCCACACATCCCTAGCCTCTTAAATACCCCTATATATATAGAAGTAGTCGGCCCTAGCAAACTTGGCTGTTTATTTTCGAAATTAGATTGATTCAAATTGAAGTGCTATTCTGCCTTCTACTGTTATCACAAATTTCTCTTTGTTTTGATCATGAATTTTACCTCCACCACTTTGTTTCGATCTGGTGTGATTGGACTCAGACAACAGAGACAACACCAGATTAAAACGTGTATAACTTTTACATGGAAGACCCAATTTGGATGATCTTGAACTCTTTGGAAAGCACGAGAAGTATTCTTTCTAACGGATCAAGCTACACCTCCATATTCGGTCCGAGTAGATCGCAATCAGCAAAACAATGCGTATTACTTATTCAGTCCAAAGCTCATGGGCTTGTAACCGAGTTGTATTCATTTAGATTTCTATTTGGACGACCCCCACACATCCCTAGCCTCTTAAATACCCCTATATATATAGAAGTAGCCGGCCCTAGCAAACTTGGCTGTTTATTTTCGAAATTAGATTGATTCAAATTGAAGTGCTATTCTGCCTTCTACTGTTATCACAAATTTCTCTTTGTTTTGATCATGAATTTTACCTCCACCACTTTGTTTCGATCTGGTGTGATTGCTACTTGGAAAGTCAAGTGTTATCTGTTGTTCATTGGGAATTAGGATATAGCAACACCGCTTCGTGGCTGGCGTCTACGTGCGCAAGTGTGTGGTGTTGCGAATATCTATAGGGTTGAGATATGTTGCATTGGCAGTAGGGGAACAATCGGATAATCGTCAGCGTCGCCCAAGTTATCCTCTATCTACATCGAGCTCAGCGAGAAGATCGGGCCGCCCCATATCTTCAAATGTTTCATTACATACCCTGATCAATATTTATGGTATTCATCTAGTAAATCATTACTTTTCATTCATCGTGCTCACTTATCTATGAAATTCTTGTCATTTATTCATGTTAAAGACAACTAGTCAGATGCCTGTGCTTTGCAACAGAACATTATTCTGTAATAGGGCTTTTGCGAAAATTTATGTTTCTGTATGATTTTTCAGAAATCTAAGGGTTTTTACACAAAATTCGTACATCCGCGCAAAATACATAAATTAAAATACCGAAATATAAAAATACATTTTTATTTTATTTTTATTTTCTTCTTTTTCTTTTTCCTCTTTTTTTTCTTTTTTCTTTTTCTTCCTTTTTTCTTTTTCCTCATTTCTTTCTCCCGCACACATGCATCATGCATGCATGGGGCGCGCCTTTTCCAAGCGCTGCGCGCTGCTTTTTCCAGCACTGCGCGCTACTTTCGCCACTGCGCGCGTTACTTTCTTTTCCATGCGGGGCGCGCGCTGGTTTTTTGCGGTTTTTCGAGGAGCTGTGCTTTTTCCATGCGGCATGCGGTTTTTCCAGGCAGCTGCGCTGCGCTGCGCTGCGCTGCGCTGCGCGGGGGAGCGGACGGACGAGTAAGTCCCCGCTTTAATCTAGACAATATGTCTATTCGTATGACAAATGCTCATTATACGGCAAATGGTTCATTTGATGATCTCGCCTTTCATACCAAGTTCTTTGTCACCTTCCGTATTAACATTGTTTTCCTTGTGATCATTGATTGAGATATATTGATCACCCGTGCAAATTATTTTGTTTCTTATTAAAATGTGTACACGGGCACTTGCCAAGTAAATTTACATGTCACCTATAATAATTAATTCCAAATCATACCTATACCTACTAAATAAATGTGGGCGATATAGCGTATAAAATTCGCTTTCTTTATTTCCTTTCTTAATCTATTTCTTACTTAAATTTGCCATTAGCTTTCCTTTTTGTATTTTTTACATAAATGCACGGTTACAATTAAACCGCATAAAATTTTCGTTTCTTCAAAAATTCAAATATACTGTTTGTAAGATTAAATTCACTTTATTTGGAAACTATAATCTGTACTAAATTAAAATTAAAAAGAAGCATCCATAAAATTAAATTTAAGTTACATATAATAATAATAATTCTTAATATTTTTGCAAAGTTAGGTACAAATATTGTGTATTACTAACTGTTTGCTATACATGAATTATTTGTTAGCGCGTGGATATTTTATTATAGTATTTGTTCGATTTTTATCCCAGCGATAATATGAATACGCTGTTAGTAGGCTGCCCCACTGGATAGTTGTTGGTAGTTAGAAAAAACATAGATAAATAAAGAAACAAATAAATAACAGTATCACCTCCACGACCGTAGACCCCTATAAAAAGATATCAGATCAGCGACCTGGCCTGCCGAGAAACGCAAAAGGTCGGACGTTCAGAACACGCCAGCGACAGAGCCGCCGAAATGTCCGCCGCCGCCGCCGCCGCGTCGGGAGCCGGCGATGCCGACCCGATGGCGCTCGTGAAGGGGTACACCGCCGACGAGATCGCCATCGCTGGCAAGTTCCTCACCAGTTGGCTTCCTTTCCTCTCCGCCGGCCTCTGCCCCTCCTGCGTCGACTCTATCCGCAACCGCGTCTCCTCCCTGATGGCCTCAGGTAACCGCGGGAACTCGGGTGTTGCATATGCCGTCATTAGGGTTTTTCGGTTCTCGCGTTTTACATTGATCCACCTCGACTCTGGCAGCTGAGGAATTCCCGCTGCGGTCGCTGCGGATCGATCAGATTGAGCCCTCTGGATGGGACTCGGATTCGCCGCCGCCGCCGCCGCCGGCGGAGAAGCCGCCGATGTCGTGGGAAGACATGGCTCAAGAGGACGAACTCGCCACAGGAGCAGAGGAGGGCACGACAACAGTTGCGGCTGACGACGGTGAGGAGGGGAGCGAGGCTGGAAGGCCGGGTGTGCAGCTCACGAGGGAGCAGCGGGAGCTGATGCGGTTCCGGAACGTGGTACGGAAGAAGGACTTCGTGTGCTTTGAGAGAGTCAATGGTCGACTCGTCAACATCCTTGCAGGCTTGGAACTTCACACCGGTGTGTTTAGCGCGGCCGAGCAGCAGCGCATTGTCGAGTACGTGTACACACTACAGGAGAAGGGCAAACTTGGCGAGCTTGGAGGTGAGATTTGAAGGTTCAGTTTTTTTTTTCTGTGGCGCAATAGAATTTTAATGTTGAATTGGTCAAATTTTCATGTAGGTTCAGTTTTTTTTTTCTGTGGCGCAATAGAATTTTAATGTTGAATTGGTCAAATTTTCATGTAATGTCTTGACTTCGGAGAAATGTTTGAGTAATTGAGTCAAGGGTTTTATGTCAGGAGTATGCAAAGTTCGGGGCAATGGTTTTAGTTGTAATTGGGGTCATAGCTGTCTAAGGGCTTGAATCGGGGGAGCTCTGCTAAACAACAAAACAACAGCTTTTAGCTTTGAACTCCCTGACTCCCTGAGTGGAATACTGGGAGTGATTCTCTGAAATGAACTAGAAGCTAGGAAGCTGAAACAATTAGCTTCCCGCAGAGAATCACTTTCCGCTGCTCCGAGACCTCTGAAATTTTCAAAAACAAAGAAAAAACTTTATCGGATTTGAACCGCTGACTCATGTCTTTAACAGGCCCTAAGGTTGTGATAGTAGTGAGAATATATAATTATGGATCATGGGAGCAAGCATTTGGTTTGAGCTGATTTGTTAAGTATATGACTGTTAATTAGGTTTTCGGGTAAATGAAGCCTATATTTTCCACAATAGTTGTACCTTGTAGAACTTGTATACTGTAATCATGTGAAGGAAGAAGGCCAAAGAATGACTAGAACATCTGTATTTTCACTTCTGTTTGTTCTATGTCGTATTCTCTGAAAGCCACAATCTTTTTGGGTAAATACTTACCAAATCATTTTGTAATCCACCTATTGAATGTGGCAGAATAGCTTTGTGGTTTCAATCAGGAAGATATATATGGTATCTGATAAGTTTTAGGCATTGTCATCAATCATCATGGCGTAAGCAGTCTTCTTACAAAAACAACACAGTTTCACCATAGAGGCATAGACAATCGGAATCATCTGCCAAAATCTCGGCTATCCAGTTAAAACATAGTGGATAACAAAAAAATTTCCTTGTTTTCTGTACACAACACATGCTTCTTTGATGATGGTATTTCCCATATGTGTAACTGTAACCTTAAAATGTTAATATCAGTGTATTGATTGCAGAGTTGCAGTAATGAGTAATCTCAACACATTTTTGGTTTCCTTGATTCTATGCTTCATAAACATTTTCAGCAAGAATTACAAAATAAATATGCATGATTTGCTTTGTTTCTTACCGTTCTGCATCCCACAACAACCACAATTGAAGTAATCTTAATATGTGGAATGGTATATCATCACCTTTGCAATTTAATTTAATTATTCAATCCATTTATTGTTGCTCTGCTGACGGGCGTGGCACATTGTAAAACATGGGCCACATTTTAGAGTAGCTTCTTGCCTAAAGAACTTAAGCCTTTTTTGAATAGAATTCCCCATCCTTCTTTGGGTGAAATGTAGCAGTGTAGCATCTGTTGGGAAGCCTACTCCACATAGGCTATCCTAGGCTAGTAGGCTCTTCTGTAACAGAGTTGATGTCTTTTCCAGCTCAGATGCATTCACCATTGGCCATATGTTCCTTTATTCTTTGCTTTTCAAATGCTGTATGTATGTGAATTTTCTTGGTCTCATATGACATATCTTCATTTGTTTATTTACCCTGCCAGATCGTACATATACAGAACCCCAAAAGTGGATGCGTGGTAAAGGGCGGGTAACAATCCAGTTTGGATGCTGTTATAATTATGCTACGGTACATACTCTTGTTTTATTTTCTAACTCCACCATGAAAACTACAATTAAGGTATTGATGAAGCTTGTATGTGATCCATCTAAAATTTGAATCTGTCATGTCAGGATAAGAAGGGAAACCCACCAGGCATTATTCGAACTATCACTTCTGATCCGATGCCTGGCCTATTTAAGGTCATGATTAAGAGATTGGTACGGTGGAATGTTCTTCCGACGACTTGCATACCGGACAGTTGCATTGTCAATATATATGACCCTGGAGATTGCATCCCACCACATATTGATAGTCATGATTTTCTTCGGCCTTTCTGTACCGTTTCATTCCTCAGTGAATGCAGCATTCTTTTTGGATCTAGTCTGAAAGTTGCTGGCCCTGGAGAATTTACTGGTTCAAGTTCGATTCCTCTGCCTGTTGGGTATGTTCTCATGCCTTTCCTTGTGTTATTACTCATTAGATTACGTGTGGTAGTCAGTTGGACATTGCAATGTGGCATGTGCTATATGTGAAGTTCACAAATTAATTCTATTTTCTATTGTTTCAAACTCAATTACACATAGATTCAAAGGCTGTGTAGTGTCTCATTTCTTTTTCTTTGAATGATGTTGCTGCATGTTGTGACTATTTGCCAAACTTTTATCCTTTACACCTTTTTCTCAGTAGAGATTTCTAATTGTTTGTGTTTCCTTCTTGTTAGATTGTCATGAACTCCATGTAATTTGTGCACGGACAGCTTTAATAATATTCAATTATCATGACTCAATGTCTTTCAGTTTTGTACGACAGTTCTTTCATTATGTTATATACTAAATATAAGCATTCACAGGTCTGTGCTTATCCTAAATGGTAATGGTGCTGATGTAGCAAAACATTGTGTTCCTGCAGTACCATCCAAAAGGTTGTGATATCCTGTTGTACTGTTTGGCTTTCAGAACTCATTTCATTTCTCTTTATAACATTTGAACTCTGATGCTCTACTTATTAAAACTCAGGATATCCATTACCTTCAGAAAAATGGATCCAGGAAAGCACCCATTCAGTTTTAGAGATGATCCGGAATTGCTTGACATCACTCCTCTGGAGACTGCTATACAAGAAACTAGCAGATCATCATCTGAAAGGAAGAACATACAAATCAGAAATCTTAGCAAATCATTGAGCAAGAAATCTAAAGGAAGAACATATGCACAAGCCCTTGTCTCTGACATTTCGTCACAGCAAACCTTGCATGGACAGCCTACCATCTCTTGCACAAGCGCTGAGAGAGAAAGATACTCTGTAGGTCAGTCGAGAGAGTCAAGATACTCTGTTGGTCCGTCGAGAGAGTCAAGATCTCAGCGGGGATACCGCAGGGATGCAATCTCAGATGGATGTTACCATAGATCGAGCTGGTCGGGCAGCTCAAGAGAGGAAGCATGGTAATATCATGAATTTAATTGAAGATGGCATAGAATCTCAAGGAAGGAGGCAGCGAATGGAGCATAGACAGATGATGATCAACCACACTATTAAGCGTACGAACGATATACAACAAGCCAAGGAGGACCAGGGTGAGCCTGGATGAGTAAGCGAGCAAGCAGTACTCAAGCCCCTACTCAAATCTGTGAACAGTTGGAGATGCTAGATACCTGAAAGGATACTTCTGCTGTATATTTTAGTTGGTGTTATCAGAACACCGGCAGATATAACTTATCTTAGAAGACATTCATTGGATTTGACATGAAATTTCTTAGCAGATATTCATGCCCCTACCCTGTAGATAAGAGTTTTTTTGGGAATGCTGTAATTGTGACTCAATGTGGATGCATTGTTCGTTGATGAACGGTAACTTCTCAATAATTTGATTTGATTGTGGCCAAAATATTTTGTCTTTGACGTAATTTTCCTTGAATATAATTTTGATGAATGCTACGATGTGGAGATCACGTGGAGATGCAGGGGTATCAATCAAGCTTTTAACCGAAATGGTTAGTTTGTATCAATAAAGCTTATCAATTATGTTCTGGTATTAGCCGGAATGGTTGATATGTATCACTTCGTCACTCAAATCGGTATATATTAAATGACATATCATTCTGCTTCCAATATTGATTAATACTAGCCATTCTGATCAATACAAATCCCATTCTAGCCAATATCGATATATATTGGTCATTTCGATCAATACTGTCTATATCCGATAAAATTGTATTTTGAATTTTTTTAAGATATGTGTTACATATTATTTATACTAAATTGTATATTATATTGTCTCAAAGCTATACACTATATCCGAGATATCAATATATTGAAATGTATCATTATTAATCATATTAATATATATTTTAAATATATTTATACGGTAGCGCTATTCTACACTACGTGTGTAGAATAGCTATTCTACACCGACTACTTTCAGTAGTGGATTTTTCAGTAGAATAGCAATTAAGTACTATTTTTTTCTTAATAATAGATTTTTCGGTATAATAGTTATACTACACCCGTAGTGTAGGATAGCATTTATATATATTTATAATATTTATTAGACCCCCGAACGGTACACTAGTATTGACCGACACCAAAACGTTTCATTCCAAAAACCAAACCAAAATATAATTAACAAGCTTGGTATCAACCCCCATTGCCTCTCGCATGCTAAGCCTCTAGCTACATCCCCTGAGTTCATATGAACATGAAGATTTAAGAATTTATCACTAAAAAATTTGTGCTATTCGATTATTTGCCACTTATGTGAATGGTGGGTGGATTAGTCTATAACCATGTCACAGTAGTAAATAATCAAAGTCACCACCTTTTTTAAGGGTGACAAATTGTCGCGCCCCGATTTAATAAATCAAGACTTTTATTGAAATTCCAAAGAAAATCAATAAACCAAGACGTTCATCAAGCGACCACGTACAATACGGGCAATCATTCACGGTTCGTAGACCGCATTAATTCAAAAGTGAATGAAAGTGAAGAGAAACTAATAAAATCAAGGGTCCTAGATGAACGCCTCCTTCCAGTCTCGCCTTGACTGGGTCGCTACTCCAGACCTTCATCCTCCTCATAGTAGACAAGCTCTGATGGTGTAAGTCAACGGGGTGAGTACAGATGTACTCAGCAAGCCACCGAATGCAAATATAATGCAAGATAATAACAAGGGAGATAGTGGCTAATTTTTGCGGAAGCGCGTAATTTGTAAAGCAATTAAATGTGAACAATTTATTAGTACTGAAACGTAAACATGTGTATGCATCATCATCTTCTAACTCGAGGAGTACGTTTCACCTCCTCGCACAACAGTCCTTACATGCCATGAATAACTCAATCATTCAAACATTTGTAAACTAAATGCGAGTAGTCACACAACCCGCCCTTGACCGTGGGCTCGGCTTTTCGAAAAGATTTAATTACTCTGATCAGAGATGTACCACTGTACCCACAAGGCACGCACTCATCACTTACACCAAAGTGTAATGAGATGACCCATTTCACAGGAACTCGTGCCAAAACCTTTCATACGGTTCGCCTCGACTCAACAGCACCCTCTTATAGGTTTCATATGGTGCCCCGACGCGTCGGTGCCTCACCATACCCCCCCTTGAGCCTCGTCGGTACAAGGCGCCCTGAGGCATAGCCCCTTGCCCCCTCCACTATGGTGCAGAGAGTCAGAGAGTTCCATATTTCCAGTTAGGACTTACCCATTAGACTTGTGGTTGGTACGGAAGTGCTTTGCAACAGATCCCGCAGACCGGTCCTTATAGTGCCCCGGGTGCAACCAACCAGTTCCCGAGCTTGCACCCTGTAACAGCCCCAAAATTAAAAGGGAATAAAATAAAGGAAAAATAATATTAAATAAATTTCTGAATTTTGTTATTAAAGAAAATCCTAAAAGAGCCCTATTAAAGCCAAACAGAGACAAATATTCAAAATTTGGACTTGAAAATTTTATGGGATAAACTAGAGGCCAAGAAATATTTTTGAGAATTTTTACAAAATTTTTCCAACAGATCTTCAAGCCTTAAGCAAATATTTGAATTTCTGGAATTAAATTTAATAGAAAATACATTTTAAATCTAGTTGGGCCGAAACCCTAAATCTCCCTCCGAAAGCCTTTCGGCCCAGCCCATTCTGGCCGCGTCCACCGACAGGCGGGGCCCACCTGTCGGCACGCCCCGCCTTTGCTTCCCACCCGCACGCGCCAGCCGGTCCCACTCGCCAGCCTCTCCCGCATTCCCTTCGGTCGCTGTCCAGCCTGGCCCGCTCGTCAGCCCCTTTCTTTTTCACTCACAGCCACTGACAGGTGGGGGCCACCTGTCAGGCCCTTCTTCTTCCTTGGAAGGGGATCTCTCCCCTTCCATTTTTAGCCGGCGACCCCCCCTGCCATACTCGCCGCCAGCCGTCGCAATTCACCGAATCGAGCCCTGGATCACCTTCCTTGTTCGCCCGTGATCCCCTTCCGGCACGGTTTCATCGGAAATGGAAGTCTCTCACGAATTTGGCAAGCTCGCCGGAATTGGAAGGAGGAGCTTCGGGTTCTTTCGATTTCTTGCCTATTCTCCACCGATAACCCCCTATAAGAACCCTCAGAACTCACCGCGACCCTCCACACCGAAACCGCCAAGCCCCCCCCCCCCTCTGTCCCGAGCCACCATTTGTGCTTTTCGGCGTTTTTCTCTGTCCGCCCTCCGGCGAGCCTTTGCCGGCGCCTTGGTCCACCGCCGCCCTCGCCAAGGCCATCGCCGGGACCCGCCATTACCACTGCTTCCCCGGCCTAGCCTCCGTTCGCGTTCCCCGCCGCCGGATCACCGTCGCCACCGTCGACCCGAAGGTTTCTCCCGCCTCTGCTCGCCGCCGATCGTCGCCACTTGCCTCGACGTCGTCGCCACCGGTATGCCTGAAGCCACCTTGCTCTTCTGATTCCATTTTTGGCCCTAGCCCTGCCGGAAGCCCTCTCCGCCGCCAGGGATCGCTCGCCGCCGCTCGGCCGGAGTCGGAGACGAAGGTCTTGTTCTCCCCGTGCCGCGAGCGTGCCGGACGAAACCCTAGCCGTGCGATACGGATCGAGTGGCGCAGATTAAAACACCACAGGATCTAATCTGGGCCCTCGGTCCCAATCGAACCGGTACGGGCTCATCTGAGCCGTCGGTTTTGGTTTAAACGCCCCCGCATCGCACCCGCCCGTTGGATCCAGATCCAACGGTCCAGATGCAATCGGCCCACGCGCACAGTACGCTGGTCCATGGTGGACCTGGCTCACCGTGAACCCGCAGCTGTTTCTGATTTAAATAAAATTCAGAAAAATGGTTTAAACTTCCAAAATTCATATCTTGCTCAAATTAACTCCAAATTTCACCATTTTAATTCTGGAAAATTTGTCTTTTCATTCTCTACACATTTATGCAATAAAAACAACATGTTTATTTGGCACATAATAATCTTATTAAATAATAAAGAAAAGTCCCCTTTAGGAATTAATCAATATTGCAATGAAATAATTCAGATAAACCCTTAACAATTTATAAAATAATATCAGAAGGTATAATGGCTCTATTTCACTGTTGTTAATACACTAAAAATGGAATAACCATGTTGTCCATGATCTTTTATTTAAATTCCCAAATACCCCTTGTTGGATTTAATTAATATTCCCTTTAAATAATACAGAAAAACTCTTAAAAGTTTATATAATACTTC
The DNA here is from genome assembly GCA_019279435.1 of Zizania palustris. Taxonomy (NCBI): domain Eukaryota; kingdom Viridiplantae; phylum Streptophyta; class Magnoliopsida; order Poales; family Poaceae; genus Zizania; species Zizania palustris. The sequence continues at coordinate 35,006,483 of JAAALK010000081.1, read as the reverse complement.
TAGAGGATCTATTAACTCCAGTACATTGTTTATAAACCAATAAAGATGTAACAATTCATTTGGCCCATTATAATTCATTAAATAAACATCCCCTAGGCCCATTTAATAATTAACTCATATAATAGAAATATAACACTTTACAAAAATATCATGAAAAACGATATAATAAATTAAGAGGACTTAATAACTTTATTCTACTGTTTTAATGCAACAAAAGAACATGTTCACTTTTGCCCACTTTAATCTATTAATTAATATAGCAAAAGCCCTTGTAGGATAATTGAGTAATTCACATAATAGAAGTTAAACACTTGATAAAAATATCATGACAACTTATATAATAACTTCAGAAAACCTAACAACTTGAGTTCACAATTTTTAATAAAAATAGAATATTCATCTTGTCCACTTTAATCTATTAAATAATATTACAAAGGCCCTTTTAGGACATGTAATTAATGCATTTAAGAAGAAGTCAACCCTTTAGGAAAATATCCAAAAAAATTATATAATAACCTCAGGTAACATAATAACTTAAGTCCAGTATTCTTACTACAATAAGGTTATTCAATACCTTTTTACTACAACTTTAAAAAGGGAGAAATAAAACCCCCTTAGGAAGAATAATTATATCAAGCTATAAAAATTAAGGAATCTCATTAAAAATTAATCTTAAATGTTTAAGTAACAAATCCCTAAAAGTTAAGACTCTATCTCCTTTACTTAATCCAACATAAACATGTATGTTAGTATGGTTGTTTGTTTTGGATTGTTTATTGAATGTTTTATTTACTTTTCCGTATCGAGAAGACTACGACGTCGTCGAAGATCCGGAGATCTATCCCGAGGGTTCACCTTCACCATTCACGGATCAAGGCAAGTCATCGACCCTTCTGTGGAAACAGTTGATCATCATTGAGCCCATGTTTTAATAAACTATCGCTATAACTCATAGGTTAATATTGCATTAGTCAAATATCAAGCCTTACACTTATATTTATTAGATCCCCGTCCTTGTGTGCAAACCCAAGCCATGCTTATTGAGCCTTAACTCCTTGTCACTCTACAAATATTATATTAGCTAGTGCCCAATGTACCGGCACAACTGCTATAGGATATAAAGAATGAGTCGTAGATCAAATGGATTCTGGTATATGAAATACCCTGTTATTCTTGCCTCTGGACTCTGTTGGAGTTAGGTATGTTATAAGTATGGTGGGTTCCGGGTGCAAGCTCGGAAACTGGTTGGTCGCACCCGGGGCACTATAAGGACCGGTCTGCGGGATCTGTTGCAAAGCACTTCCGTACCAACCACAAGTCTAATGGGTAAGTCCTAACTGGAAGTGTGGAACACTCCGGCTCTATGCACCATAGTGGAGGGGTACAAGGGGCTAGCCCTCAGGGCGCTTTGTACCGACGATGGCTCAAGGGGGGGTATTGTGGAAACTCGACATGGCGAGACACGGTACGAAACCTATAAGAGGGTGCTGCTGAGTCGGGGGAGACCATATGGAAGGTTTTGGCACGAGTTCCCGTGAAATGGGTCATTTCGTTACACTTTGGTGTAAGTGATGAGTGCGTGCCTTGTGGGTACAGTGGTACATCTCTGATCAGAGTAATTCAATCTTTTCGAAAAGCCGAGCCCACGGTCAAGGGCGGGTTGTGTGACTACTCGCAGTTAGTTTACAATTGTTTGAATGGATGAGTTATTCATGGCATGTAAGGACTGTTGTGCGGGGAGGTAAAACGTACTCCTCGAGTTAGAAGATGATGATGCATTCACATGTTTACCTTTCCGTACTAATAAATTGTTCACATTAAATGCTTACAAATATGCTGCTTCCGCAAAACTAGCCACTATCTCCCTTGTTATTATCTTGCATTATACTTGCATTCGGTGGCTTGCTGAGTACCTCTGTACTCACCCCGTTGACTTACACCATCAGAGCTCGTCTACTACGATGAGGATGAAGGTCTGGAGTAGCGACCCAGTCAAGGCGAGACTGGAAGGAGGCGTTCATCTAGGACCCTTGATTTTATTAGTTTCTCTTCACTTTCATTCACTTTTGTATTAATGCGGTCTACGAACCGTGAATGATTGCCCGTCTTGTACGTGGTCGTGTGATGAACGTCTTGTTTTATTGATTTTCTATGGAATTTCAATAAAGTCCTGATTTATTAAATCGGGGCGCGACAAGATGGTATCAGAGCCGACTTGACTGTAGGAAGCCAAACAGACCTGACCCTAGGACTTACATTAACCATATTTTCTTACAAACTGCTTATCTTCTCATCTTCTGAAGTTTTCACAAAAATTTCTCTCTTTTGTAGATGCCGGTCCATACCATGAGCGGGACTCTTCGTGACGAGGCCGGATTCATCCGCGAGCTTCGCGTGCTCGTCGACTTCTTGGGGTTTCCCCATGAGCCTGCGTTCCACGGGATCTTTCCCGATGCGAGCGAGAGCTACTGCGAGGTCACGGTTGTTATCCGCCCCTCCTCCACGCAGCCACCCTTCTATACCCATGGAGTTGGAGGACCTTCATTCGTGGTGGCCAGCCAGCGAGCCGCTCTTCAGTCCCTCGCCGAGCTTCGACTGGTCTACGACTGCCACCTTCGTGACACCATCTACCGCTTCATGCCCATGCGCACACCCGGAAGTCACCGCAGCATCTACATCAGCCCCCTCACCCAGAGCAGCTCCGCCATCACCCGCACGATGAGACTTTTGGAGGCCATGGACAACCTTCATACGGAGGCCGTCCTCGACGCAGATAGCCAGCACGACACCATCGACTTCTACCGTCACTCATCGGAGAACCTGGCCCGCGAGAATGCTGAGCTCCGTCGACAAGTCCAGCAGAACCCCCAGCTGACTCTCGAGGTAGAGGAATTGAGGCGTCAGAACGAGCTTCTACGCCAAGGCGCCATGGTCAATACCCAGCTCCGCCAGCAGCTCAAAGACTTGAAGAAGGATCTTGAGGAGATCGCACCTCTTCTGCCTCGCAAGAAGAAACCCCTTCGGATCCCCACAGTGAAGCCCAAGAGGATCTCCCACAGTGCTCCACCCGCCGGACCGTCAAGTTCCTCGACCCCGACCGTCTCCCGCGAGCCCATGATCGAGTCGTCCCCTGAGCTACCATAGACGTAGATTTACGGTTGATTGCTTTTCTTTTTACTTGATTGTATTATCATTCATGTCAAAAATAAGGCATGAATGAATATATAAATATATGTAATCGCAAGAACGATACATTTTGAAATAAAAACTTAATCCCATTTCCTCATATACCTATTAGGTCATAATCCCAACCTAAAGGAGAGAATCTACCTCTAGTTTCAAATCAACGTAATTCATTCGTCGCCATTCTGCAAGATCAACTCCAATCATGAAGACAAGACAAGTTGTCAAGAAAGCCCTAACCTAGCCAAACTCAATCCATGAAAATGCAGACTTGAAGCCTATCTTTAACCTTCCACTTCTAGCCTTTCCGAATCTCGGGGCGAGATTCTTGTTAAGGAAGTTAGGATTGTAACACCTTGATTTTCGCCAGGCATTAAAAATAAAATAAATAAATTCCAAGAAAAGAATTTATCAAGAAAGAGGGAAGCTAAAATATGGGCCTAAAAATTTCATTTAAAATTAGCTAGAGTATTTTTCCTAAAAATTCTCCTAAGCATCAAATTGTGTTCCAAAAATTTTCTTGAATTTTTGGTACCAAGGAATTCAATGAGACATAATCAACATCACTTCATCTTAAACCTCTAACACAAATTAATAAAATATATTACAACACGAGGGATGAGTGAATAAAATACATGATAACTCATTTATATTAAAAATAATATAGGGCATGAGTGTGAAAGTTAATAAGGGACTAACATAAAGCATCTAGGTCAAATTATCCATCTTAGGCAATAAAATAAGTAACAATTTCCCCTTAATGACGACACCTTCTTTTTGAACCCCTCAACTTCAGGATGGCCAATGACCAAGGATCAGAACACCCACGCGACGGAAACACCTCAGGCAACCTGCCTCAGTGGGGTGCACCTGTACCTCAGCAGACCCCTGTTGTCTATCATCCCACACTTACAGAGGTGATGACAAAACAGAACCAACTGATCGCCACACTGCTTACCCAGATGCAACAACTGCAAAAGCAAATGCAAAAGCAGCAGGCACAGTTGTTCCGTCTCCAACAACACCAACACGAGCTCTCCCTTCAGCTAATCTACGGGGACTTCGCCAACTTTCAAAGAATGGTGAACAAAGCAACTATACCAGAAACTAGAGTGATTCCACCTCAAGCCCCAACCCCTGCCAAGCCACGAACCACCCTTGGAGGACCAAGCACAGACATCCCACCCCAAGCACCGCCAGCCGGAAGGACACCAGTACCAACTACCGGATACAAGAGGGACAGGAACGGCAAGCCAATTGTGTGCTACAACTGTCGCCAAGGAGGACACTACGCCAACAACTGCCCCTACCCCAAGCGAGTGCCATCCTCCATCCCAAATCCAGAGAAACATACGCCAGATCACCACAAAGAGAAACCAGATACAACCAAAGACACTCCCAATTTGGTCTCAACCAACCCAGATCCGGAGATCGCCTTGCCTATTTTTGATGTAACTCCTCCTCCTAACCCAGAGCACCAGTAGAACTCAGTCCCTCAGCTTTTCAGAGGTTCGCTTCGAATCTCGAGGACGAGATTCTCTGTAAGGGGGATAGGATTGTAACAGCCCCAAAATTAAAAGGGAATAAAATAAAGGAAAAATAATATTAAATAAATTTCTGAATTTTGTTATTAAAGAAAATCCTAAAAGAGCCCTATTAAAGCCAAACAGAGACAAATATTCAAAATTTGGACTTGAAAATTTTATGGGATAAACTAGAGGCCAAGAAATATTTTTGAGAATTTTTACAAAATTTTTCCAACAGATCTTCAAGCCTTAAGCAAATATTTGAATTTCTGGAATTAAATTTAATAGAAAATACATTTTAAATCTAGTTGGGCCGAAACCCTAAATCTCCCTCCGAAAGCCTTTCGGCCCAGCCCATTCTGGCCGCGTCCACCGACAGGCGGGGCCCACCTGTCGGCACGCCCCGCCTTTGCTTCCCACCCGCACGCGCCAGCCGGTCCCACTCGCCAGCCTCTCCCGCATTCCCTTCGGTCGCTGTCCAGCCTGGCCCGCTCGTCAGCCCCTTTCTTTTTCACTCACAGCCACTGACAGGTGGGGGCCACCTGTCAGGCCCTTCTTCTTCCTTGGAAGGGGATCTCTCCCCTTCCATTTTTAGCCGGCGACCCCCCCTGCCATACTCGCCGCCAGCCGTCGCAATTCACCGAATCGAGCCCTGGATCACCTTCCTTGTTCGCCCGTGATCCCCTTCCGGCACGGTTTCATCGGAAATGGAAGTCTCTCACGAATTTGGCAAGCTCGCCGGAATTGGAAGGAGGAGCTTCGGGTTCTTTCGATTTCTTGCCTATTCTCCACCGATAACCCCCTATAAGAACCCTCAGAACTCACCGCGACCCTCCACACCGAAACCGCCAAGCCCCCCCCCCCCCCCCCCTCTGTCCCGAGCCACCATTTGTGCTTTTCGGCGTTTTTCTCTGTCCGCCCTCCGGCGAGCCTTTGCCGGCGCCTTGGTCCACCGCCGCCCCTCGCCAAGGCCATCGCCGGGACCGCCATTACCACTGCTTCCCCGGCCTAGCCTCCGTTCGCGTTCCCCGCCGCCGGATCACCGTCGCCACCGTCGACCCGAAGGTTTCTCCCGCCTCTGCTCGCCGCCGATCGTCGCCACTGCCTCGACGTCGTCGCCACCGGTATGCCTGAAGCCACCTTGCTCTTCTGATTCCATTTTTGGCCCTAGCCCTGCCGGAAGCCCTCTCCGCCGCCAGGGATCGCTCGCCGCCGCTCGGCCGGAGTCGGAGACGAAGGTCTTGTTCTCCCCGTGCCGCGAGCGTGCCGGACGAAACCCTAGCCGTGCGATACGGATCGAGTGGCGCAGATTAAAACACCACAGGATCTAATCTGGGCCCTCGGTCCCAATCGAACCGGTACGGGCTCATCTGAGCCGTCGGTTTTGGTTTAAACGCCCCCGCATCGCACCCGCCCGTTGGATCCAGATCCAACGGTCCAGATGCAATCGGCCCACGCGCACAGTACGCTGGTCCATGGTGGACCTGGCTCACCGTGAACCCGCAGCTGTTTCTGATTTAAATAAAATTCAGAAAAATGGTTTAAACTTCCAAAATTCATATCTTGCTCAAATTAACTCCAAATTTCACCATTTTAATTCTGGAAAATTTGTCTTTTCATTCTCTACACATTTATGCAATAAAAACAACATGTTTATTTGGCACATAATAATCTTATTAAATAATAAAGAAAAGTCCCCTTTAGGAATTAATCAATATTGCAATGAAATAATTCAGATAAACCCTTAACAATTTATAAAATAATATCAGAAGGTATAATGGCTCTATTTCACTGTTGTTAATACACTAAAAATGGAATAACCATGTTGTCCATGATCTTTTATTTAAATTCCCAAATACCCCTTGTTGGATTTAATTAATATTCCCTTTAAATAATACAGAAAAACTCTTAAAAGTTTATATAATACTTCTAGAGGATCTATTAACTCCAGTACATTGTTTATAAACCAATAAAGATGTAACAATTCATTTGGCCCATTATAATTCATTAAATAAACATCCCCTAGGCCCATTTAATAATTAACTCATATAATAGAAATATAACACTTTACAAAAATATCATGAAAAACGATATAATAAATTAAGAGGACTTAATAACTTTATTCTACTGTTTTAATGCAACAAAAGAACATGTTCACTTTTGCCCACTTTAATCTATTAATTAATATAGCAAAAGCCCTTGTAGGATAATTGAGTAATTCATATAATAGAAGTTAAACACTTGATAAAAATATCATGACAACTTATATAATAACTTCAGAAAACCTAACAACTTGAGTTCACAATTTTTAATAAAAATAGAATATTCATCTTGTCCACTTTAATCTATTAAATAATATTACAAAGGCCCTTTTAGGACATGTAATTAATGCATTTAAGAAGAAGTCAACCCTTTAGGAAAATATCCAAAAAAATTATATAATAACCTCAGGTAACATAATAACTTAAGTCCAGTATTCTTACTACAATAAGGTTATTCAATACCTTTTTACTACAACTTTAAAAAGGGAGAAATAAAACCCCCTTAGGAAGAATAATTATATCAAGCTATAAAAATTAAGGAATCTCATTAAAAATTAATCTTAAATGTTTAAGTAACAAATCCCTAAAAGTTAAGACTCTATCTCCTTTACTTAATCCAACATAAACATGTATGTTAGTATGGTTGTTTGTTTTGGATTGTTTATTGAATGTTTTATTTACTTTTCCGTATCGAGAAGACTACGACGTCGTCGAAGATCCGGAGATCTATCCCGAGGGTTCACCTTCACCATTCACGGATCAAGGCAAGTCATCGACCCTTCTGTGGAAACAGTTGATCATCATTGAGCCCATGTTTTAATAAACTATCGCTATAACTCATAGGTTAATATTGCATTAGTCAAATATCAAGCCTTACACTTATATTTATTAGATCCCCGTCCTTGTGTGCAAACCCAAGCCATGCTTATTGAGCCTTAACTCCTTGTCACTCTACAAATATTATATTAGCTAGTGCCCAATGTACCGGCACAACTGCTATAGGATATAAAGAATGAGTCGTAGATCAAATGGATTCTGGTATATGAAATACCCTGTTATTCTTGCCTCTGGACTCTGTTGGAGTTAGGTATGTTATAAGTATGGTGGGTTCCGGGTGCAAGCTCGGAAACTGGTTGGTCGCACCCGGGGCACTATAAGGACCGGTCTGCGGGATCTGTTGCAAAGCACTTCCGTACCAACCACAAGTCTAATGGGTAAGTCCTAACTGGAAGTGTGGAACACTCCGGCTCTATGCACCATAGTGGAGGGGTACAAGGGGCTAGCCCTCAGGGCGCTTTGTACCGACGATGGCTCAAGGGGGGGTATTGTGGAAACTCGACATGGCGAGACACGGTACGAAACCTATAAGAGGGTGCTGCTGAGTCGGGGGAGACCATATGGAAGGTTTTGGCACGAGTTCCCGTGAAATGGGTCATTTCGTTACACTTTGGTGTAAGTGATGAGTGCGTGCCTTGTGGGTACAGTGGTACATCTCTGATCAGAGTAATTCAATCTTTTCGAAAAGCCGAGCCCACGGTCAAGGGCGGGTTGTGTGACTACTCGCAGTTAGTTTACAATTGTTTGAATGGATGAGTTATTCATGGCATGTAAGGACTGTTGTGCGGGGAGGTAAAACGTACTCCTCGAGTTAGAAGATGATGATGCATTCACATGTTTACCTTTCCGTACTAATAAATTGTTCACATTAAATGCTTACAAATATGCTGCTTCCGCAAAACTAGCCACTATCTCCCTTGTTATTATCTTGCATTATACTTGCATTCGGTGGCTTGCTGAGTACCTCTGTACTCACCCCGTTGACTTACACCATCAGAGCCCGTCTACTACGATGAGGATGAAGGTCTGGAGTAGCGACCCAGTCAAGGCGAGACTGGAAGGAGGCGTTCATCTAGGACCCTTGATTTTATTAGTTTCTCTTCACTTTCATTCACTTTTGTATTAATGCGGTCTACGAACCGTGAATGATTGCCCGTCTTGTACGTGGTCGTGTGATGAACGTCTTGTTTTATTGATTTTCTATGGAATTTCAATAAAGTCCTGATTTATTAAATCGGGGCGCGACACACCCGGAACCCACCATACTTATAACATAGCCAACTCCAACAGAGTCCAGAGACAAGAATAATGGGGGAAATTCATATAGTAGAATCCATCTATCTACGACTCATTCTTGTTATCTTATAGCAGTTGTGCCGGTACATTGGGCACTAGCTAATATAATATTGGTAGAGTGACAAGGAGTTAAGGCTCAATAAGCATGACTTGGGTTTGCACACAAGGACGGGGATCTAATAAATATAAGTGTAAGACTTGATATTTGACTAATGCAATAATATCTTATGAGTTATAGCGATAGTTTATTAAAATATGGGCTCAATGATGATCAACTATTTCCACAGGGGTGGTCGATGACTTGCCTTGCTCCGCGAATGGTGAAGGTGGAACCTCAAGGTAAGACTCCGGAGCGTCGACAGCGTAGTAGTCTTCTCGATACGGAAAATAAACACGACATTCAATAAACAATCCAAAGAAATCATTCATACAAGCATACAAGTTGGAGATAGAGTCTTAAATTTTAGGGAATTGTTACTTAAATATTTAAGATTGATTTCTAATAAGATTTCTGAATCATAAAACTTGATGTAATTATTGTTCCTACGGGTTTTTATCTTCCCTTTTTAGAGATGAAGCAAAAGGTATAAAATAACATTATTATTTTAATTGTAGTAAAAATAGTGAACTCAAGTTGTTAGGTTTTCTGAGGTTATTATATAAGTTGTCATGACATTTTTATAAAGTGTTTAACTTTTATTATATGAATTACTTAATTATTCTACAAGGGCTTTTGCAATATTAATTAGTAGATTAAAGTGGGCAAAGTGAACATGCCATTTTTATTGTATTAAAATAGTGGAATAAAGTCATTAAGTCCTCTAAATTTAATATATAAATTATCAAAGGTTTTTCTGAATTATTTAAATGAGATATTAATTAAATCCTAAAGGGTTCTTTTCTTTATTATTTAATAAGATCATTTTGTGCCAAATAAATATATTGTTTTTATTGCATAAAAGTGTAGAGAATAAAAAGACAAATTTTCCAGAATTGAAATGGTAAAATTTGGAGTTAAATTGAGCAAGATATGAATTTTGGAAGTTTAAACTATTTTCTTGAATTTTATTTAAACAGAAAACCTGCGTGGGTCCACGGTGAGCCAGGTCCACCATGGACCCGCGCACTGTGCGCGTGGGCCGATCAGATCTGGACCGTCCGATCCAGATCGGGTGGTCGATAGCGAGGCGGAGCGCTTAAGTGAGATCCGACGGCTGAGGATGCACGATACCGGTCAACCGCGGTCAAAAGTATCTGGGCGCTTGATCTAGGGTTATAATCGTAGCCGTTCGTTGTAGATCGAGCGGCTGTGCTCACGTCCGGCACGTCACGCGGTGAAGGGGTATGTACCCCTTCTTCTCCGGTGACGAGGGCGCACGGGTGCGGGCGCGGCGATGGCGGCGAGGGCCCTAAGCCTTAGTTCTCGGCAAAAATGGACAGAGGAGGGGAAGGGGGTCACGACCGTACCGGAGTTGGCGGAGGGGGGCGACCGGCGGCGACCCGGCGACGAGCGAGAGCGGAGGGGGTCCTCGGGTCCGACCATGGTGCGTCGATCTGGTGGCGGAGAACCCGAACAGAGGTGAGGCCGAGGGAGCGGTGGCGACGGCGGTACCGGGGGTGTTGACGGCGAGGGAGGAGGTGGCCCGAGGCGTCGGTGATCGTCGGCCGGAGTTCGAGTAGAGGGGAGGGAGAGAAAATGGGTGGCGGTGCTTGGTAACGCAAGTGATGAGGACATCACTAGCTCGGATATGACTATGATTGTGAGCAAACAAACTAAGGTGAATGCTTTCTACGTTAAATTTAAATTTTATTTATTTGAACCATGGATGCTACACCATGAGGTACTTTTAATTTCAATTACAGAAATTCTCACATGGATCAAGCAACATGTTGAGAGCGCAAAAAGGGCATGGAACATCATGGAAGTTGATTGGGGACCAAGTCAAGGGCATGAAAACATAATATAGAATTTTGGGACGTTATTTATGTGCCAAGAGAAAGTGGAGATTAACTTCTACACATTTTCGACACGGATTCGGACTGCATGGACAACAACAAATTCAAACGTGCACAACTTTTACATGGCAGCTCCGATTTGGATGATCGTGGACTTTTTGGAAAGATTGAGACGTCCTCTTTCCAACGGATGCAGCTACACTTCCAGATTCGATCCGAGGAGATTGCAATAACCAAAAAAATGCGTGTTACTCAGACTCAGACTTCAAGGAGAGCACGAGATTCACACATGCATATCTTTCACATGGAAGCTCCGATTTAGATGATCTTGGACTTTTTGGAAAGCTGAGGATGTCTAAATGGAAGATAATATATTTATTCCACTGAAAGAATCACGGCCAAGGCTTAAGGATCTAAGTTTCTATTTTGTAGTAATTCTGTTTTGGAAATAATTAGTAGTTTCTATATGTAATAAGTTTCCAAACTTTGGGGACGTCCCTAGGGCTATAAATACCCCTAGAGACTTCAGTTGTAATTTGGGTTTTGATTAGATAAAAGTTTAGCCAATGCTACTTGTCCGTGTAAACCCGTGATCGGTTAGATCGTCGGTTTCACGTTTCAGAACCCCAACTACCCTTTGTGCGTCTTTCATATCCAGCAATACTAGTTGCTCCTTTATCTTGTTCTTGCTCGTTCTTCGATTGCTTGCAGGAACAAGGTTGATCACCGATAAGATCAACAACCCTTGGAGGTGGTGTATCGATCGCTAAGGCGCAACACAAACGTCTCGTACGGTTGTAGTCGGGTCGTCAACGTTGTCTCCTTCCAATCGAAGTTATCTTATCTTATCAACTCACCGAAAGATCGGGCCACCCGAGTTCCCATCAAGTGGTATCAGAGCTTTCGTTGCTCGGTGAGTTTTTATTTCATTTTTTTCCTACAGTCCAAAAAAAGCCACACAAAAAATTACCCGAGATCCAAGCCTCTTTGAGCCTATTACTAGTTCTGCTTAGTATCAACTTTTTGAGTTTTTGGTTGCATCGTCGTGTGAAGTTGCTGGTCTTAGCGTTTAGTTCGTTTAGAGTTTCGAGTTCTTGTCACGTTTTTACCACCGTGTCTTGGTCTGTTTAGTCGGTTTGTTATTCGAGAATAATTCAGGCACGCTGTGCAGGTGTTACTAAAACTATCATATCTCGCACCTGCCTACTCGGATTGGAGAGTTTTGATATATTTTGGAAAGCTTACAACCAGATCTGTGTTTTCCCTTTTAGAGTCATCTTCATATTCGGTCGTTTGCGTTCTGTTTTGGGATGTACAAGGTTCGGGAGTTCTATACTAAGAGTCACCTTGTCATTTGTTGTTCTTTAAAAAAAGGAGAAAAAAAGAAAAAAGTCAGAAAGGTGCTAAAAAAGAAAAAGAAAATAAGAAGAGCTGCACCAAAAAATAGTGAAAAAAAGTTGAGAAAGAAAACTTGTGACAAAAGAGGAGGAAAGCTAGTTCTACCTTTTGCGGTTTGGTGGTATCGTTTGTGTCTAGGCTCGCGTCTCTAGTACGTTCAAGCCTAGGACCAGCACAATAATGACGTTGAACAACTACTCAATTTGCTTATGCTAATGTGGTTCTAGTTTTCCTTGCTACATATTTTAGCCCACCTAGAGCTCCACAAATTTGACTACAACTTGTACAACCAAGTGTTTTCCAAAGCATCGATACATCTAATCTCCGTGGTGTTTGTGGTTAAGTCGGTGTACAACACCTTCATGCTTGCATTGGTAAGAACTTGTAAGAGCTTTATATAGGATTGAGCGAGTGTGACGTTGTGCCTTCACAATCTTGTAGTTAATACGAGCGTACATATTATTTGTATGTTTCTTGTCTGCTACTAATCATGGCAGGGATACACAAGGAGATAGGATATAGTGAAGCTCAATATCGACATCTTCATCGACACATGAGAGATCAACACAATAAATATGAGGTATGTGATGAAATTCTAGCTAGGTTCAAATGTACAATACCTTATTTTGAAGGAAATTATGATCCTCAGGCATATATTCAATGGGAGCTAGCTGTAGATAATGAATTTAAAAAGTATAACATGTCCGAAAGAGAAAAGGTTATGGCTGTGTAACATCCCAGAGATAAAAAGGAATTAAAATAAAGGAAATATATTATTAAATACATTTCTTGAATTTATAATCAAAGAAAATCCTAAAAGAGCCCTAATAAAGCCAAACAGGAAGGAATATTAAAATTTGGACTTGAAGATTTTATGAGATAAACTAGAGGCCAAAATATAATTTTAGGAATTTTTCCAAATTTTTATCAACAGTGATTCAACCCTTAATCAAATATATGAATTACTAGATTTATTTTAAATCAGAAAACAATTAAAAATCTTAATGGGCCTCAAACCCGAATTCGCCCTCAGCCCAGCCCAGCCCAACCGTGAGTCACTGACCAGTGGGGCCCGCTTGTCGGCGCCGCTTCCCTCCTCTCTCTCCCGCGCCCGTCCCCGCCTGGCCCACCAGTCAGCCTCAGCCGCGCCCCCTTTTTCCCGCTGGCAGGTATGGCCCGCCTGTCAGCGCCATTGGCCTCGCGCTCGCTCACTGACAGGTGGAGCCCACCTGTCAGGATCGTCTTCCTCCCGGGCAGGGGATCCACTTTCCTTTCACCGGCGATCTCCTTCGGATTCCCTGCCGCCGGCCGCCCGATCCCGCCCGATCGACCCCGGATCACCTTCCCTGGTCGCCACCGCTCCCCTTCCATCTATGGCCGACGCGTTTTCACGCCTATGGAAAGCTTCCCGAAGCTTTTGGTAACCCTCGCCGGAGCTCTCGGGAACCTTTCGGTTCCTTGCCTTATGGACGCCGGCGACCCCCTATAAAACCCCCCCACGGCCACCGCCCTAGCCACCGCCACCGTCGGGTCAGCCGTCGATCGCTCGTCCTCGGCCACCCCTCCGTCGGCAGAGAAGACCGCTGGATCGCCGTCACCGTCGAGCACCCGAAACACCCCGCCGTCTACGCTCGCCGCCAGTCACCTCCGGGTCTCCATCGTCGCCACCGAAGGTACTGTCAGGACCCCCCTCACCTCCGCGTTCCATTTTAGGCCCTAGCTAGGCCCCTAGGCCCTCACCGCCGCCGTCGTAGCCGCACCCGAGCCCGCTGTCGCCGGAGATGAAGGGTACGTGGCCCCTTTTCGCGCGTGCCGTGCCGGATTGAATCCTGGCCGCACGATCGCAATCGGAGCGCCTACGTTTAATTCCTTCGGGATTTAATCACAGCCATAGATCTGGTCAAAGGGGTACAGGGCAATCACAGCCGTCGATCGCTACTTAAACCCCCTGGATCGATCTCGTGCGTCCACGCGTACCCCTTCGCCCGTTTTAATCTCAGCCGTTCAATCTCATTAAACCCACCCGCCTCACATCTGGCCGCTGGATCCAGATCCAACGGTCCAGGTCACTCGGGTCCACGTGCACAGTCACAGGTTCACGGTGAACCTGGTTCACCGTGGACCAGAAACTGTTTTCTGGTTTTAAATAAAATTCAGAAAATAGTTTAAACTTCAAAAATTCATAACTTGCTCATTTTAACTCCAAATTTCACCATTCAAATTTTGTTAAATTCAGTATATTCTTCTCTACACTTTAATGCCATAAAAACAGTATGTTATCTTAGCACAAAATAAACTTATGGATTAAATAAATAAAAACCCCTTAGAGATAAATTAATAATTCAGGAAAAGAATTAATAAAAACCCCTAAAACTTAACTTTTAATATTATTAAAAGTAACACCAGAATAATAAAGCTCAAATCACATATTGAGATCATAAAATTTGTATGATTTAGTTTGGTAATGCTTTATTGAATGTGTTGTTTATTTATTTTTCCGTATCAAAAAGACTACGAGTTCGTCGAGGAGCAGGAGTTCTACCCCGAGGTTCCTCCGTCCCCCTTTGTTGATCAAGGCAAGTCATCGACCACCTCTGTGGAAACAATTGATCATATTTGAGCCCATGTTTTAATAAAATATCGCTATAACTCATAGGTTAATATTGCATTAGTCAAATATCAAAGCCTTACACTTATATTTATTAGATCCCCGTACTTGTGTGCAAACCCAAGCCATGCTTATTGAGCCTTAACTCCTTGTCACTCTACTATAACAGTATTAGCTAGTGCCCAATGTACCGGTACAACTGCTATAGGATATAAAGAATGAGTCGTAGATAGATGGATTCTGGTATATGAAATACCCCGTTATTCTTGTCTCTGGACTCTGTTGGAGTTGGCTAGGTTATAAGTATGGTGGGTTCCGAGTGCAAGCTCGGGCATTGGTTTGTCGCACCCGGGGCACTATAAGGACCGGTCTGCGGGATCTGTTGCAAAGCACTTCCGTACCAACCACAAGTCTAATGGGTAAGTCCTAACTGGAAGTATGGAATACTCCGGCTCGATGCACCATAGAGGAGGGGGCAAGGGGAAAGCCTGTGGGTGACTTGTACCGACGAGGCTCAAGGGGGGGTATGGTGGGGCTCCGATGCGTCGGGACACCATATGAAACCCATAAGAGGGTGCTGTTGAGTCGGGGAGGACTATATGGAAGGTTTTGACACGAGTTCCCGTGAAATGGGTCATCTCGTTACACTTCGGTGTAGGTGATGAGTGTGTGCCTTGTGGGTACAGTGGTACATCTCTGATCAGAGTAAACTTAATCTTTTCGAAAAGCCGAGCCCACGGTCAAGGGCGGGTTGTGTGACTACTCGCAGTTAGTTTACAATTGTTTGAATGGTTGAGTTATTCATGGCATGTAAGGACTATTGAGCGAGGTGGGGCTGACTGTACCCCTCGAGTTAGAAGATGATGATGCATTCACATGTTTACTTTTCCGTACTAATAAATTGCTCACATTTAATGCTTTACAAATATGCTGCTTCCGCAAAACTAGCCACTATCTCCCTTGTTATTATCTTGCATTATATTTGCATTCGGTGGCTTGCTGAGTACATCTGTACTCACCCCGTTGACTTACACCATCAGAGCCCGTCTACTACGAGGAGGATGAAGGTCTGGAGTAGCGACCCAGTCAAGGCGAGACTGGAAGGAGGCGTTCATCTAGGACCCTTTGATTTATTAGTTTCTCTTCATCTTTATTCACTTTTGTATTAATACGGTCTACGAACCGTGAATGATTGCTCGTATTTGTACGTGGTCTCATGATGAACGTCTTGTTTTATTGATTTTCCATGGAATTTCAATAAAGTCCTGATTTATTAAATCGGGGCGCGACAAGATGGTATCAGAGCCGACTTGACTGTAGGAAGCCAAACAGACCTGACCTTAGGACTTATAATTACTATATTTTCTTACAAACACTACTTATTCTCTCATCTTCCGAGATTTTCACAAAAACTTTCTCTCTTTTGTAGATGCCGGTCCGTACCATGAGTGGGAACCTTCGTGATGAGACCGGATTCATCCGCGAGCTGCGCATGCTCGTTGGTTTCCTCGGATTTGAGCATGAGCTGATGTACCATAGAGTCTTTCCCGACGAGGAAGAAAGCTTCTGCGAGGTCACCGTCGTCGTCTAGCCCTCCCCTCAGACAGCTCACACCTATCGCGGAGGAGGACCTACCTTCTTGGTTGCCAGTCAGCGCACCGCCCTCCAGGCCCTCACTGAGCTCCGGATGATCTATGACAGTGAGCTCTACGACACGGACTTCCGCTTCGTGCCTCTTCGCACCCCAGGGAGTCCCCACAACGTCTTCGTCAGCACACTTTCTCAGCGTCATTCCGCGATTGGTCATACCATGCGCTTACTGGAGGCCATGGATGATCTCCATTACGAGGCACTACAGGACGCCAACGGACAGCGCGACACGATCAGCTTTTACCGACACTCTTCTGAGGATCTGAACCGCGAGAATGGAGATCTTTGTCGCCGTATCCAGCAGGGACGCCGTTTGGCTGCCGAGGCAGAGGAGTTACGGCGCCAGAATGAGCTCTTACGACAACGCGTCGCCATCAACCCACAGCTCCGCCACCAAATTGAAGAATTAAAGGACATCGAGGAGATCACACCTCTTCCGCCTCGCAAGAAGACACCCCTTCGGATCCCCACCGTGAGGCCCAAGAGGATCTCCCGCAGTGCACCACCCGCTGGACCATCTAGCTCCTCGACCCCGACCATCTCCCACGAGCCCGAGATTGAGCCGTCCCCCGAGCTACCCTAGACGTAGTTTACGATTGATTGCTTTCCATTTTGCTTGCTTGTAATGCCATTCATGTCAAAATATAAGGCATGAATGAAGAAATAAATAAATGTAACCGCAAGAACGGTACTTTTGGAATAAAACATAAAAGAGTTCTCTAAAATAAATGTTGTCTACTTTGAAAACTCCAGGATGACCAACACTCAGGGTTCCGACGCTCCCCAGAACGGAGGAGAGAGTGGCAACTTGCCACAATGGGGAGCAAGGGGACAAAGACAAGCCCCAATCGCTAATCACCCCACAATGGCTGAGATGATGGCCACCCAAAACCAGTTGGTCACTGCTTTATTGAACCAGATGCAGCAACAGCAGCAGCAGATGCAAGAGCAGCAGGCTCAGTTCTTCCGCCTCCACCAACAGCCCGAGCTGCATCATCCCACCACACCAGCTCCCGCTCCCGCCTCTCAGCTCTCGGAGTTCCTCCGAGTTCGCCCACCGACCTTCTCAAGCACCACCAAC
The DNA here is from genome assembly GCA_019279435.1 of Zizania palustris. Lineage (NCBI taxonomy): Eukaryota > Viridiplantae > Streptophyta > Magnoliopsida > Poales > Poaceae > Zizania > Zizania palustris. The sequence goes on along the minus strand of JAAALK010000081.1, from coordinate 34,988,906 downwards.
CCCATGGAGGTTGGGGATTGGTTGAGGACTATCGAGAAGAAGCTCAACCTCCTTACCTGCACTGAGCAGGAGAAAGTGGCCTTCGCCACCCACCAGCTACATGGTCCCGCCGCAGAATGGTGGGACAACCTTCGTGAGACCCTGCCCGAGGGACACGCCCACACCTGGGCAGAGTTCTCGGCCGCTTTTTGTGCCGCTCACATCCCCGACGGCATTATCGCGCAGAAACAACAAGAGTTCAGAGACCTGCAGCAGGGGAGCGGGTCTGTTACAGAATACCTGCACGAGTTCAACCGTCTGGCCAGGTACGCACCTGAGGTGGTCCGTACGGATGCGGCCAGGCAGGCCAAGTTCCTCCGGGGATTGAAGGATGAGCTGTCCCTACAGCTTATCTCCGGAGATTTCGCCAACTTCCAAAAGTTGGTGAACAAAGCTATCATGCAGGAGACCCAGCAGAACAAGGTCGACCTGAAAAAGAAGAGGATGATTGCCTTTCGGCAAAACCAGGGCATGGCCCAGAGACCCTGCTTCACCCCTCCTCCACCAGCACAGCAGTACCACCCCCGCCCAGTGTATCGTCCGGCACCACCTGCCGCCAATGCCGGAGCCGGAAAAACTCGCCCCGCTCCCGCCGCATCAGCCGCCCCAGCTGCCCCGGCCAAGAAGCTGGAGATTCTGAGAGACAGGCACGGTAAGCCTGTGGTATGCTTCAACTGCCGCCAGGAGGGGCACTACTCCCACCAGTGCCCTCATCCCAAGCGTACTCAAGGCGTCGCCTCAAACCCCGCCGTCCGCGCCAAGGTCAACCACGTCACCGCCAAAGAAGCCCAGGCCGCCCCGGAAATTGTCATGGGTAAGTTTATGGTGCATTCATCACTTGCAGTGGTATTATTTGACACCGGAGCTACCCACTCCTTTATATCAACTGCTTTTGTGGAAAGAAATGCCTTGAACATAAGTGAACTACCCAGACCAGTATTGATATCTACCCTGGGCAAGCAAACCCTCGCCTATTCCTTTAGTCCAAGGGTATGGGTAGATATCCAAGGCACGATATTTTGGGACGACCCCATTCTGATAGAATGTCAAGGATTGGATCTCATCCTAGGGATGGACTGGTTAAACAAACATCAAGGAATAATAGAATGTGCCCAGAGAAAAGTGACTATGACGAGTGAAGAAGGGACTGCCGTCACATTCCAGATGCCAAGCCTGAAGACCGGAAGACCAAGACTACATCAGATTACCTTGGAGGAGATACCGGTAGTCAGTGAATACCCGGACGTATTCCCAGAGGATTTACCAGGGATGCCACCCAAGAGGGACATCGAGTTCAGGATTGATTTGGTGCCCGGAACCACCCCCATCTATAAGCGACCATACCGAATGGCCGCTAATGAGCTAGCTGAGATGAAGCAACAATTGGAGGATCTCGAGAAGAAAGGCTACATCAGACCAAGCACATCGCCATGGGGTGCCCCCGTCATCTTTGTCGAGAAGAAAGAAGACAAGGCCAAACGTATGTGTGTGGATTACCGTGCTTTGAATGAAGTGACCATCAAGAATAAGTACCCGTTGCCTCGGATCGACGATCTCTTCGACCAGCTAAAGGGAGCTACGGTATTCTCGAAGATCGACCTACGGTCTAGTTATCATCAGTTAAGGATTCGAGAAGAAGATATACCCAAGACGGCCTTTACCACCCGTTACGGATTGTACGAGTGTACGGTTATGTCCTTTGGATTGACCAACGCCCCTGCATTCTTCATGAACATGATGAATAAGGTGTTCATGGAATATTTGGACAAATTCATCGTGGTCTTCATAGACGACATCCTCATTTATTCCAAGGACCAGAAAGAGCACGAGACTCACCTCCGGATAACCCTAGGCAAGCTAAGGGAACATCAGCTATATGCCAAGTACAGCAAGTGTAAATTCTAGACGGCAGAAGTAAAGTTCCTTGGACACATCATCTCTGCGCAAGGAATTGCAGTAGACCCTGCCACCATAGAAGCAGTTACGGATTGGCTGCCACCCACGAACGTATCTGAGATACGAAGTTTCCTGGGTTTGGCCGGATATTATCGGAGATTCATTGAGAATTTTTCTAAGATAGCCAAGACAATGACCAAGTTGTTGCAGAAAGGAGAGAAGTTTGAATGGACTTCTGAATGCGAGGAAAGTTTCCGCACCCTCAAGACCCGGCTAGTATCTGCACCCATACTGACCCTACCCGATATCCGGAAAGACTTCCATGTCTATTGTGACACATCTCGCCTAAGATTGGGATGTGTTCTTATGCAAGATGGAAAAGTTATCTCTTATGCCTCTCGTTAGTTGAGACCTCATGAGTTGAACTACCCGACCCACGATTTGGAATTAGCCGCTGTGGTGCACGCCCTTAAGATTTGGAGGCATTATTTGGTCGGAAATCGCTGTGAGATCTTTACGGATCACAAGAGTCTGAAGTACATCTTCACACAGCCAGACCTTAACCTGAGGCAAAGACGATGGTTGGAACTAATAAAGGACTATGACTTAGGTATCCACTACCACCCCGGAAAAGCAAATGTGGTAGCTGATGCATTAAGTCGCAAGGGATATTGCACAGCCACGATGATTCAAGAACACGCACCCTTGTTATGTAGAGAGATGGAAAAGTTGAATCTTGGGTTAACCACAGGAGCATATCTAGCCACCTTGGAGACTCAACCTGTCTTGTTCGAACAAATCCGCGAAGCTCAATTGGAAGACCCGGATATAGCTGCCATTAGGAAGAACATGAGACAAGGAAAAGCCCCAGGATTTTCAGAGGACGAGAATGGCACCATATGGTTTGGGACCCGGATATGTGTGCCAGATAAACCAGAGATAAAGACCCTTATCCTAAGGGAAGCCCATGAGACATTATACTCCATTCATCCCGGCAGTACCAAGATGTACCAAGACCTGAAGGAACGTTATTGGTGGGTTAGCATGAAGAGGGAGATTGCTCAGTTCGTCGCCGAATGTGACACCTGCAGAAGAGTAAAAGCTGAACATCAGAGACCTGCAGGATTGTTACAGCCACTTAAAGTGCCTGAATGGAAGTGGGAAGAGATCGGTATGGATTTCATCACCGGACTCCCAAAGACTCAACTTGGGTATGATTCTATTTGGGTGATCATCGACCGACTTACGAAAGTAGCGCATTTCATAGCGGTCAAGACGACCTTTAGTGGCCCTAAGCTTGCAGAATTATACATGGCCCGCATTGTGTGTCTTCATGGAGTGCCCAAGAAGATAGTGTCCGACAGAGGAAGTCAGTTTACCTCTCGTTTTTGGAAGAACCTTCAAGAGGAGATGGGCACGAGATTGAACTTCAGTACTGCCTACCACCCTCAGACGGATGGACAAACAGAAAGGGTGAATCAGATACTGGAGGATATGCTTCGAGCATGTGTCTTGGACTTTGGAGCCACTTGGGACAAGAGCTTACCGTACGCTGAATTTTCGTACAACAACAGCTATCAAGCCAGCCTTCAGATGTCTCCTTTTGAATCCCTATATGGACGAAAGTGTAGAACGCCCCTACTTTGGGACCGGACTGGTGAATCCCAAGTGTTCGGAACGGACATTCTTCGAGAAGCTGAAGAGAAGGTACGGATCATCAGAGACCGACTCAAGACAGCCCAATCACGACAGAAGAGCTACGCGGACAATCGTCGCCGAGACCTAGCCTTTGAAGAAGGAGATCATGTCTACCTTCGAGTTACGCCTCTCCGTGGTACTCAACGGTTTAACATGAGAGGAAAGTTGGCCCCTCGATATGTTGGACCATTTCCCATTGTTCGACGCCAAGGCGAAGTGGCTTATCAGTTGGAATTACCGCCCTCATTGGCTGGAGTACATGACGTATTTCACGTATCCCAACTCAAGAAGTGTCTTCGCGTCCCGACAGATCAGGTGGATCTACATCAGTTAGATGTAAAGAGGATCTGACCTATGTGGAAAAGTCGGTTAAGGTATTAGAAGTCAAAGAAAGAATCACCAGGAGTCGAGTCATCCGCTTCTGCAAAGTGCAGTGGAGCAATCATCCGGTAGAGGAAGCTACATGGGAAAAAGAAGATGAACTCAAGGCACAACATCCTGAGCTATTCGAGGATTGATCTGAATCTCGAGGACGAGATTCTCTGTAAGGGGGATAGGATTGTAACATCACAAAGATAAAAAGGAATTAAAATAAAGGAAATATATTATTAAATACATTTCTTGAATTTATAATCAAAGAAAATCCTAAAAGAGCCCTAATAAAGCCAAACAGGAAGGAATATTCAAAATTTGGACTTGAAGATTTTATGAGATAAACTAGAGGCCAAAATATAATTTTAGGAATTTTTCCAAATTTTTATCAACAGTGATTCAACCCTTAATCAAATATATGAATTACTGGATTTATTTTAAATCAGAAAACAATTAAAAATCTTAATGGGCCTCAAACCCGAATTCGCCCTCAGCCCAGCCCAGCCCAACCGTGAGTCACTGACCAGTGGGGCCCGCTTGTCGGCGCCGATTCCCTCCTCTCTTTCCCGCGCCCGTCCCCGCCTGGCCCACTAGTCAGCCTCAGCCGCGCCCCCTTTTTCCCGCTGGCAGGTATGGCCCGCCTGTCGGCGCCATTGGCCTCGCGCTCGCTCACTGACAGGTGGAGCCCACCTGTCAGGATCGTCTTCCTCCCGAGCAGGGGATCCCCTTTCCTTTCTCTGGTGATCTCCTTCGGATTCCCTGTCGCCGGCCGCCCGATCCCGCCCGATCGACCCCGGATCACCTTCCCTGGTCGCCACTGCTCCCCTTCCATCTATGGCCGACGCGTTTTCACGCCTATGGAAAGCTTCCCGAAGCTTTTGGTAACCCTCGCCGGAGCTCTCGGGAACCTTTCGGTTCCTTGCCTTATGGACGCCGGCGACCCCCTATAAAAACCCCCCCACGGCCACCGCCCTAGCCACCGCCACCGTCGGGTCAGGCGTCGACCGCTCGTCCTCGGCCACCCCTCCGTCGGCCGAGAAGACCGCCGGATCACCGTCGCCGTCGAGCACCCGAAACACCCCGCCATCTACGCTCGCCGCCGGTCACCTCCGGGTCTCCATCGTCGCCACCGAAGGTACTGTCAGGAAACCCTCACCTCCGCGTTCCATTTTAGGCCCTAGCTAGGCCCCTAGGCCCTCGCCGCCGCCGTCGTAGCCGCACCCGAGCCCGCCGTCGCCGGAGACGAAGGGTACGTGGCCCCTTTTCGCGCGTGCCGTGCCGGATTGAATCCTGGCCGCACGATCGCAATCGGAGCGCCTACGTTTAATTCCTTCGAGATTTAATCACAGTCGTAGATCTGGTCAAAGGGGTACAGGGCAATCACAGCCGTCGATCGCTACTTAAACCCCTGGATCGATCTCGTGCGTCCACGCGTACCCCTTCGCCCGTTTTAATCTCAGCCGTTCAATCTCATTAAACCCACCCGCCTCGCATCTGGCCGCTGGATCCAGATCCAACGGTCCAGGTCGCTCGGGTCCACGTGCATAGTCACAGGTTCACGGTGAACCTGGTTCACCGTGGACTAGAGACTGTTTTCTGGTTTTAAATAAAATTCAGAAAGTAGTTTAAACTTCAAAAATTCATAACTTGCTCATTTATCTCCAAATTTCACCATTCAAATTTTGTTAAATTCAGTATATTCTTCTCTACACTTTAATGCCATAAAAACAGTATGTTATCTTAGCACAAAATAAACTTATGGATTGAATAAATAAAAACCCCTTAGGGATAAATTAATAATTCAGGAAAAGAATTAATAAAAACCCCTAAAACTTAACTTTTAATATTATTAAAAGTAACACCAGAATAATAAAGCTCAAATCACATATTGAGATCATAAAATTTGTATGATTTAGTTTGGTAATGCTTTATTGAATGTGTTGTTTATTTATTTTTCCGTATCAAAAAGACTACGAGTTCGTCGAGGAGCAGGAGTTCTACCCCGAGGTTCCTCCGTCCCCCTTTGCTGATCAAGGCAAGTCATCGACCACCTCTGTGGAAACAGTTGATCATATTTGAGCCCATGTTTTAATAAAATATCGCTATAACTCATAGGTTAATATTGCATTAGTCAAATATCAAAGCCTTACACTTATATTTATTAGATCCCCGTCCTTGTGTGCAAACCCAAGCCATGCTTATTGAGCCTTAACTCCTTGTCACTCTACTATAACAGTATTAGCTAGTGCCCAATGTACCGGCACAACTGCTATAGGATATAAAGAATGAGTCGTAGATAGATGGATTCTGGTATATGAAATACCCCGTTATTCTTGTCTCTGGACTCTGTTGGAGTTGGCTAGGTTATAAGTATGGTGGGTTCCGGGTGCAAGCTCAGGCATTGGTTTGTCGCACCCAGGGCACTATAAGGACCGGTCTGCGGGATCTGTTGCAAAGCACTTCCGTACCAACCACAAGTCTAATGGGTAAGTCCTAACTGGAAGTATGGAATACTCCGGCTCGATGCACCATAGAGGAGGGGGCAAGGGGCAAGCCTGCGGGCGACTTGTACCGACGAGGCTCAAGGGGGGGTATGGTGGGGCTCCGATGCGTCGGGACACCATATGAAACCCATAAGAGGGTGCTGTTGAGTCGAGGAGGACTATATGGAAGGTTTTGGCACGAGTTCCCGTGAAATGGGTCATCTCATTACACTTCGGTGTAGGTGATGAGTGCGTGCCTTGTGGGTACAGTGGTACATCTCTGATCAGAGTAAACTTAATCTTTTCGAAAAGTCGAGCCCACGGTCAAGGGCGGGTTGTGTGACTACTCGCAGTTAGTTTACAATTGTTTGAATGGTTGAGTTATTCATGGCATGTAAGGACTATTGAGCGAGGTGGGGCTGACTGTACCCCTCGAGTTAGAAGATGATGATGCATTCACATGTTTACTTTTCCGTACTAATAAATTGCTCACATTTAATGCTTTACAAATATGCTGCTTCCGCAAAACTAGCCACTATCTCCCTTGTTATTATCTTGCATTATATTTGCATTCGGTGGCTTGCTGAGTACATCTGTACTCACCCCGTTGACTTACACCATCAGAGCCCGTCTACTACGAGGAGGATGAAGGTCTGGAGTAGCGACCCAGTCAAGGCGAGACTGGAAGGAGGCGTTCATCTAGGACCCTTTGATTTATTAGTTTCTCTTCATCTTTATTCACTTTTGTATTAATACGGTCTACGAACCGTGAATGATTGCTCGTATTTGTACGTGGTCTCATGATGAACGTCTTGTTTTATTGATTTTCCATGGAATTTCAATAAAGTCCTAATTTATTAAATCAGGGCGCGACAGTCTGCCTCTAAAGTGTTAGTTAAAGATGCTGCATATCATTGGAAACATCTTTGTAGACATGATAAAATACCTCAATCTTGGAAAGACTTAAAGAAATATTTGAGAGATGCTTTTGTTCCTCCATATTATGCCGATATTCTGTTAAAGAAACTACAATGTTTAAAACAAGATAGCAGAAGCGTTGCCTCATACTATCATGATATGCATGCTTGTTTATTACGTTGTGCTATAGATGAATGTGAAGAACCTATGGAACAAAGGTTTTTACGTGGGCTTAACAAGGAAATTCGGGAAATGCTTCTTCATGAAACATATAATTCTCTCTTTCAATTGTTTGAACTTGCATGTCGAGCTGAAATTCAGATTGCTATTGATTTAGAGAAGACGCTAATCAGTTTGCCTTCTAGTTCTACTAACTTTGAACAGGAAAAAGAGAGCAAGTATGCACTTACATCATCAGAGAAGGTTTTGCAAGGTAATATATGTGCTGAAATTAATCAAGGTGAGTGTGCTCCTCATAAACACAATCATCAGATATTCATGCTATTATAGAGAAACCATTAGTGGAATCTTTTTTCTGAAATTTCTTTGTTAACAGATGATTTTCTTGAAATTCCTCATGACAAAGAAGAGTTGTGTGTTAATGCTTCACTTATATACCTGCCAAAACTAGTGAAAGAATGTGTTGTTTCTATTGTTAATTCCTCAAGCGCTGATGTTAAACATGTTTTCCACATTACTAATGAGAATGAAGAAATTAAATTGTTATCATCTTTAAATACATGGGGATATATTGAAATTATGGATCTTTGTGAGCTCACTTATTTAAAAGAAAAATTATTTGCAAGGTTTAATTTGCCATGTCCTGCCAATGTTATTTTTCATATATTTGGCACATACCATAAGCAAGACATATACTTTTTGCATAGAATTTACATATGTTCAGATTTGAAATTGCATGTAAATCCTGAAAATAATTACCTCGAGAAAGTCATGTTAATTAATCCTACTGCCTCGAGAGTCTCTTGTTTTGATTTAAAAACGCATGTTTGTTTTCAAGAAGGAGAGCATGTTAAGCTGTTCAACAACCTCACATTTTCGTCTCCTTTCATCAAGGATGGTTCTTCACGGACACATGTGAAACCGAATGTCAACGTGAGTTGGTTTCCTTCTACTCACAATGTAACAAAAGGACAAGTGATATTGCACAATGATATCTATTTTGCTAGGAGCTACAATGAGTGCCAATACAAGAACAAACCGAGGACGGTTTGTAGCCAAGAAGGAGAGAATGATGAGGACATCACTAGCTCGGATATGACCATGATTGTGAGCAAACAAACTAAGGTGCATGCTTTCTACGTTAGATTTAAATTTTATTTATTTGAACCATGGATGCTACACCATGAGGTACTTTTAATTTCAATTACAGAAATTCTCACATGGATCAAGCAACATGTTGAGAGCGCAAAAAAGGCATGGAACATCATGGAAGTTGATTGGGGACCAAGTCAAGGGCATGAAAACATAATATACAATTTTGGGACGTTATTTATGTGCCAAGAGAAAGTGGAGATTAACTTCTACACATTTTCGACACGGATTCGGACTGCATGGACAGCAACAAATTCAAACGTGCACAACTTTTACATGGCAGCTCCGATTTGGATGATCGTGGACTTTTTGGAAAGATTGAGACGTCCTCTTTCCAACGGATGCAGCTACACTTCCAAATTCGATCCGAGGAGATTGCAATAACCAAAAAAATGCGTGTTACTCAGACTCGGACTTCAAGGAGAGCACGAGATTCACACATGCATATCTTTCACATGGAAGCTCCGATTTAGATGATCTTGGACTTTTTAGAAAGCTGAGGATGTCTAAATGGAAGATAATATATTTATTCCACCGAAAGAATCACGGCCAAGGCTTAAGGATCTAAGTTTCTCTTTTGTAGTAATTCTGTTTTGGAAATAATTAGTAGTTTCTATATGTAATAAGTTTCCAAACTTTGGGGACGTCCCTAGGGCTATAAATACCCCTAGAGACTTCAGTTGTAATTTGGGTTTTGATTAGATAAAAGTTTAGCCAATGCTACTTGTCCGTGTAAACCCGTGATCGGTTAGATCGTCGGTTTCACGTTTCAGAACCCCAACTACCCTTTGTGTGTCTACTAGTTGCTCCTTTATCTTGTTCTTGCTCGTTCTTCGATTGCTTGCAGGAACAAGGTTGATCACCGATAAGATCAACAACCCTTGGAGGTGGTGTATCGATCGCTAAGGCGCAACACAAACGTCTCGTACGGTTGTAGTCGGGTCGTCAACGTCGTCTCCTTCCAATCGAAGTTATCTTATCTTATCAACTCACCGAAAGATCGGGCCACCTGAGTTCCCATCAGCAAGTGTTAGTGCTCTGGAGGTGTGGGCGAAGTGCGGTGAGGCCGAGGGCTTTTATAGGGGTCGCCGGTGGTGCATAAGGCAGGTGAATCGAGGGAAATCGGGGGGGTTTCCAATCAACGCCGGCGAGGTTTCTATAGCGCTCGGGTTAGCTTCCTTGTGGGCAAAATCGTGTTGATTTTAGGGGGAAACGGATCACCGGAGAATGGCAAGTTACGAGGTGAGCTCGATTCGACGGATCCGGGCGGCCGGCGGCGATTAGGGCAAGGGGCCGACGGGAATGGGAGGGGGAGATCCCCTTCCATTGTTGAAGATGAATCTGACAGGTGGGTCCCATCTATTAGCGAGCGCGCGCGAAGGAGTGAGGGGATGACAAGCGGGCCCGGTGTGGCAGCGGTAGCGGAGGGGGCGTCGGTGGCTGCCAGGTGGGGCCGGCCGAGGGCGCGGGAGAGGAGAGAGGGGGGGTCGGCACCGATAGGCGGGTCCCACCTGTCAGTGGGCGTGGCCGGACTAGGCTGGGCCGAAAGGCTCTTGGAGGGAAATTCAGGGTTTCGGCCCAATAAGATTAAAAATTGTTTTCTGATTAAAAATAATTCCAGAAAATTAATTATTTGATTAAGGCTTGAAGAACTATTGCTAAAATTTTGTAAAAATTCTCAAAAATATTTCTTGGCTCTTGGATTCCACCATAAATCTTTCAGCTTAAAACTTGAATTATTTCTCCCTGTTTTGCTTTAATAGGGTTCTTTTAGCCTTTTCTTTAATTACAAAATTCAGAAATTTCTTTAATAATATTTTCCTTTTATTTTATTTCATTTTAATTCTTGTGGTGTTACAATCCTATCCCCCTTACAGACAATCTCGTCCTCGAGATTCGAAGCGAACCTCGGGAAAACTAAGGGACGTGGTTCTACTGGTGCTCCGGATTAGGAGAAGGTGTTACATCAGAAATAGGCAAAGTGACCTCCGGTTCTTGGTTGGTTGAGACCAAAATGGGAGTGTCTTTGGTCGTACCTTGGTCTTCTTGGGCGGAGATGTGATGGACTTGGGCACGTTCCGTCGGGTTTGGAACGGATGATGAGGCCTGCTTGGGGTAGGGGCACATGCTGGAGAAGTGGCCTTCTTGGCGGCAATTGAAGCATATGATTGGGTTGTCGTGCCTGTCCCTCTTGTATCCGGCAGCCTGCACGGGAGCTCTTTCGACTGGCGGTGCTTGGGGTAGAATGCCAGGGGTTGGCCCTCCAAGGGTGGTTCGTGGCTCGGCAGGTGTCGGGGCTTGAGGCAGTTTCACTGGGCGGGGATTCGACACCATTACTTGTTGTTGGCGGTAGGCGATCATCCTTCGTTTCTTCAGGTCCACCTTGTTTTGTTGGGTTTCCTGAATAATAGTTTTATTCACTAATTTCTGAAAATTAGCGAAATCCCCGAAGACCAACTCAAGGGAGAGCTCGTCCTTCAGTCCCCGAAGAAACTTATCTTGGTGGGCGGCATCCGTGCGCACTTCCTCTGGTGCATAACGGGCCAACCAGTTGAATTCGTGGAGATACTCCGTAACGGTCCTGCTTCCTTGATGCAGGTCCCGGAATTCCTGCTGCTTTTGATCCACCACGCCATCCGGAATGTGGGCAGCCCAGAAAGCAGTGGTGAACTTAGCCCATGAAATTTCATGGCCCTCGGGCTGAGTCTCTCGGAAATTGTCCCACCATTCTGCAGCGGGTCCTTGGAGCTGGTGAGCGGCGAATGCCACTCGCTCCTGCTCGGAACATGGCAGAAGGTATAGCTTCTTGCCGAGGGTCCTAAGCCAGTCTCCTGCCTCCATTGGATTGGTGGTGCTAGAGAATGTTGGGGGCCGGACATGCAGAAACTCTGAGAGTTGAGAGACTGGTGCCGAAGCATGGACGGCGGGGCGGAGAGGAGGCTCGGGATGGTGTTGATGAAGACGAAACAGCTGTGCCTGCTGCTCTTGCATCTGGTTTTGCTGTTGTTGCATTTGAGCAAGCAGAGAGGTAATCAGGTGGTTTTGGTTTGCCATCACCTCTGCTAGTGTGGGGTGATTGGCTATGGGGGCCTACCGTTGGCCAGTTGCTCCCCACTGAGGCAAATTGCCCGAGGTGTTTCCATCGCGCGGGGCTTTAGATCCTTGGTCGTTGGCCATCCTGAAGTTGAAGGGTTCGGAAAGAAGGTGCTAATATTTAAGGGGATCTGGTATTGAATTTTATTGCTTAAAATGAATATTAGACCTAGATGCTTACATCTTTTATTTTAATCTCTTATTTAAAGTTTACACTCATGTCTTATATTCCGACATGAGCGGCACTACAAATAAAACAAACAAAAGAAACAAACAACCGTAATCTACGTCTAAGGAAGCTCAGGGGACGACTCGATAACGGGCTCGATGGAGGTGGTCGGTGCAGGGCTGGTGGAGCTGGAGGGTCCGGCGGAAGGTGCACTGCGGGAAATCCTCTTGGGCTTCACTGTGGGAAACCGAAGCGATTTCTGCTTGCGAGGTGGAAGAGGGGAGATCACCTCGAGATCCTTCTTTAGTTCCTTGAGCTGCTGGCGGAGCTGGGTGTTGACTATGGCGCCTTGGTGTAGAAGCTCGTTCTGACATCTCAACTCCTCTACCTCGAGAGTCAGCTGGGGGTTCTGTTGGACTTGTCGACGGAGCTTAGCATTCTCGCGGGTCAGGTTCTCTGACGAGTGGCGGTAGAAGTCAATGGTGTCGTGTTGGCTATCTGCGTCGAGGACGGCCTCCGTGTGAAGATTGTCCATAGCCTACAAGAGTCTCATCGTGCGGGCGATGGCAGAGTTGTTCAGAGTGAGGGAGCTGATGTAGATGCTGCAGTGACTCCCTGGTGTGCGCATGGGCATGAAGCGGTATACGGTGTCGCGGAGGTGGCAGTCGTAGACCAGTCGAAGCTCGGCGAGGGCCTGAAGTGCAGCGCGCTGGCTGGCCACCACGAACGAGGGTCCTCCAACTCCGTGGGTGTAGAAAGGTGGCTGCGTGGACGAGGAGCGGATAACAACCGTGACCTCGCAGTAGCTCTCGCTCGCATCGGGAAAGATCCCGTGGAACGCGGGCTCATGGGAAAATCCCAAGAAATCGACGAGCATGCGAAGCTCGCGGATGAATCCAGCCTCATCACGAAGAGTCCCGCTCATAGTATGGACCGACATCTACAAAAGAGAGAAATTTTTTGTGAAAATCTTGGAAGATGAGAGGTTAAGTGATTTTTTAAGAAATTACGGTTTAATATAAGTCCTAAGGTCAGGTCTGTTTGGCTTCCTACAGTCAAGTCGGCTCTGATACCATCTTGTCGCGCCCCGGTTTAATAAATCAGGACTTTTATTGAAATTCCAAAGAAAATCAATAAACCAAGACGTTCATCAAGTGACCACGTACAATACAGGCAATCATTCACGGTTCGTAGACCGCATTAATACAAAAGTGAATGAAAGTGAAGAGAAACTAATAAAATCAAGGGTCCTAGATGAACGCCTCCTTCCAGTCTCGCCTTGACTGGGTCGCTACTCTAGACCTTCATCCTCCTCGTAGTAGATGGGCTCTGATGGTTTAAGTCAACAGGGTGAGTACAGATGTACTCAGCAAGCCACCGAATGCAAATATAATGCAAGATAATAACAAGGGAGATAGTGGCTAATTTTTGCGGAAGCGCGTAATTTGTAAAGCAATTAAATGTGAACAATTTATTAGTACTGAAATGTAAACATGTGTATGCATCATCATCTTCTAACTCGAGGAGTACGTTTCACCTCCTTGCACAACAGTCCTTACATGCCATGAATAACTCAATCATTCAAACATTTGTAAACTAATTGTGAGTAGTCACACAACCCGCCCTTGACCGTGGGCTCGACTTTTCGAAAAGATTTAATTACTCTGATCAGAGATATACCACTGTACCCACAAGGCACACACTCATCACTTACACCAAAGTGTAACGAGATGACCCATTTCACGGGAACTCGTGCCAAAACCTTTCATATGGTTCGCCTCGACTCAACAACACCCTCTTATAGGTTTCATATGGTGCCCCGACGTGTCGGTGCCTCACCAAACCCCCCTTGAGCCTCGTCGGTACAAGGCGCCCTGAGGGCTAGCCCCTTGCCCCCTCCACTATGGTGCATAGAGTCGGAGAGTTCCATATTTCCAGTTAGGACTTACCCATTAGACTTGTGGTTGGTACGGAAGTGCTTTGCAACAGATCCCGCAGACCGGTCCTTATAGTGCCCCGGGTGCGACCAACCAGTTCCTGAGCTTGCACCCGGAACCCACCATACTTATAACATAGCCAACTCCAATAGAGTCCAGAGACAAGAATAACGGGGGAAATTCATATAGTAGAATCCATCTATCTACGACTCATTCTTGTTATCTAATAACAGTTTTGCCGGTACATTGGGCACTAGCTAATATAATATTGGTAGAGTGACAAGGAGTTAAGGCTCAATAAGCATGGCTTGGCTTTGCACACAAGGATGGGGATCTAATAAATATAAGTGTAAGACTTGATATTTGACTAATGCAATAATATCCTATGAGTTATAGCGATAGTTTATTAAAACATGGGCTCAATGATGATCAACTATTTCCATAGGGGTGGTCGATGACTTGCCTTGCTCCACGAATGGTGAAGGTGGAACCTCAAGGTAAGACTCCGGAGCGTCGACGGCGTAGTAGTCTTCTCGATACGGAAAATAAACACGACATTCAATAAACAATCCAAAAGAAATCATTCGTACAAGCATATAAGTTGGAGATAGAGTCTTAAATTTTAGGGAATTGTTACTTTAATATGTAAGATTGATTTCTAATAAGATTTATGAATCTTAAAACTTGATGTAATTATTTTTCCTACGGGTTTTTATCTTCCCTTTTTACAGATGAAGCAAAATGTATAAAATAACATTATTATTTTAATTGTAGTAAAAATAGTGAACTCAAGTTGTTAGGTTTTCTGAGGTTATTATAGAAGTTGTCATGACATTTTTATAAAGTGTTTAACTTTTATTATATGAATTACTTAATTATTCTACAAGGGCTTTTGCAATATTAATTAGTAGATTAAAGTGGGCAAAGTGAACATGCTATTTTTATTGTATTAAAACAGTGGAATAAAGTCATTAAGTCCTTTGAATTTAATATATAAATTATCAAAGGTTTTTCTGAATTATTTAAATGAGATATTAATTAAATCCTAAAGGGGTCTTTTCTTTATTATTTAATAAGATCATTTTGTGCCAAATAAATATATTGTTTTTATTGCATAAAAGTGTAGATAATAAAAAGACAAATTTTCCAGAATTGAAATGGTAAATTTTGGAGTTAAATTGAGCAAGATATGAATTTTGGAAGTTTAAACTATTTTCCTGAATTTTATTTAAACAGAAAACCTGCGTGGGTCCACAGTGAGCCAGGTCCACCATGGACCCGCGCACTGTGCGCGTGGGCCGATCAGATCTGGACCGTCCGTACCGGCCCTAAGCCTTAGTTCTCGGCAAAAATGGACAGAGGAGGGGAAGGGGGTCACGACCGTACCGGAGTTGGCGGAGGGGGGTGACCGGCGGCGACCCGGCGACGAGCGAGAGCAGAGGGGGTCCTCGGGTCCGACGATGGTGCGTCGATCTAGTGGCGGAGAACCCGAGTAGAGGCGAGGCCGAGGGAGCGGTGGCGACGGCGGTCCCGTGGGTGTTGACGGCGAGGAAGGAGGTGGCCCGAGGCGTCGGTGATCGTCGGCTGGAGTTCGAGCAGAGGGGAGGGAGAGAAAACGGGTGGCGGTGCTTGGTAACGCAAGTGTTAGTGCTCTGGAGGTGTGGGCGAAGTGCGGTGAGGCCGAGGGCTTTTATAGGGGTCGCCGGTGGCGCATAAGGCAGGCGAATCGAGGGAAATCGGGGGGTTTCCAATCAACGCCGGCGAGGTTTCTATAGCGCTCAGGTTAGCTTCCTTGTGGGCGAAATCGTGTTGATTTTAGGGGGAAACGGATCACCGGAGAATGGCAAGTTACGGGGTGAGCTTGATTCGACGGATCTGGGCGGCCGGCGGCGATTAGGGCAAGGGGACGACGGGAATGGGAGGGGGAGATCCCCTTCCATTGTTGAAGACGAATCTGACAGGTGGGTCCCACCTGTCAGCGAGCGAGCGCGAAGGAATGAGAGGATGACAAGCGGGCCCGGTGTGGCAGCGGCAGAGGAGGGGGCGTCGGTGGCTGCAAGGTGGGGCCGGCCGAGGGCGCGGGAGAGGAGGGGGGTCGGCGCCGACAGGTGGGTCCCGACTGTCGGTGGGCGCGACCGGACTGGGCTGGGCCAAAAGGCTCTTGGAGGGAAATTTAGGGTTTCGGCCCAATAAGATTAAAAATTGTTTTCTGATTAAAAATAATTCCAGAAAATTAATTATTTGATTAAGGCTTGAAGAACTGTTGCTAAAATTTTGTAAAAATTCTCAAAAATATTTCTTGGCTCCTGGATTCCACCATAAATTTTTCAGCTTCAAACTTGAATTATTTCTCCCTGTTTTGCTTTAATAGGGTTGTTTTAGCCTTTTCTTTAATTACTGAGAAACCAAGGGTTGGTTTCAGTATTTGTGATGAGTGATTGACAGGCTTTTTACCCTCTGGTTCGAAGGGTACCTCCGAAGGGTGTTCGGAGGTTGTACCTCCGAAGGGTGTTCGGAGGTGGTTTGGTTGTTGCAGCTGTTGCAGCGGAGTGTGCCTGTCGGAGGGGTTCGACAGTACACGATGACTGGGTGTGTACCGATGGCTTCGGTACTTTGGGCGGTACACCGGAGTGTGTACCAGAGGTTGCTAACCCAGAGAGGTCTCCGGAAGTACTGGATACACTTGTCTGCTTGTCAGTGGTGCGTAGGGACTTCGGAGGCGACGGACGAACGTAGCAGGTGAACCTGGGTCAAGCGGGAGGCTTGATGCCAGGGGAGCGGGGAGCTCCGTCACGGTGGCTGCGAAGAGGGTCCGGGTCGGTCCTCGGGTCGAGGCGTGCCAGGTGAAGGCAGAGAGTGCGGAGCGTGGCTCCGGGTGAAGGTACTCCGAGACAAAGTCCTCGGAGGCGAGGCACTTCGAAGGTACTCCGGAAGGAGTGACTTCGGAGTTGGATGGATCAAGTCCTCTGCGGAGGCAAGGAGTTCGAAGTGTGCTCTGGAGGGAGACATTCGAAGGTACCCGACGAAGGTCTCAGAAGTCGAGGCGCATCGAAGGCATGGTCCGGGTGAGGCTCGTCGAGGAGTGTGCTCGGGGTGAGGCACTGCGACGAAGGGCTCATGTAATGCTTCATGCGGAGGCCTTGGACGAAGGAGGGACTTCGAAGGGTGGTGCTCCGAAGGTGGGGCTTCGGAGTGTGGAAGGCTTCGGAGCGAGGCTAGCTCTGGAGTGTGGTGCTTCGGCCTGCATGGCTTCGGTACACGGACTGACGGAGTTCGAGCTGGGAGTAGCTGCGAAGCCGTGGTGGTCCACTCCGGAGGTGTTGGTGCGAAGGCCCAAGGGCTTTGACGGCTTCGGCTCAAAACCGTCACTGTATCGAAGGCTGACTTCGGTGAAGCGAAGGCCATCTGGCTCAAGGCTTCTCACCGAAGCTACCGCACCCCTCGCGTGTGAAGGGGGGCTTCGGAAAGGTCAAAGACTGCAAAGGCTGACACTGTCTGCTCTGCAAAAAGCTGACGCTGTCCCCTCTGCAAAGCTGACAGAGAAGCCTCCAGAATAAAGGTGGACTACCTTTTGTACCCCTTAGTTCTGTAGAGACAAATCCTTTGTAAACCCTAGGGGTAAAGTAGTCACTTACTTTGGGTGAACTGTGGGCTATAAATATGGGGGCTCGGTAGGTAACATTTAACACTTTGAGCATTTACTGTTGAGCTCCTGTAGCCACATACCTCGCTGTATTCATCCAGAGTTCATTTTATTGTGTTTCTTGTTCAAGCGGCGAAGCCCTGCTTCTTTGTACTTTTGCTTGAGCTCGTTTTTCATACCTCGCTAGTTGTAATGCACCGAAGCCTGTCTAGGCGAAGGTTGTTTCTGTGCGAAGTGTGTTTTTCAGCGTGCGTTCGCTCTGTGTAACTTGAGGCCAGACCTCACAGCTTACTAGCGAAGCCCTGCTCGAAGCCCGTTTTGCTTCTTGTGTCGAAGCCCTTAGCGAAGTTTGTTTGTGTGCGTTTAGACCTTCGTGTACGAAGCCCAGCACCAGTTGCTGTTGCCAAGTACTTGGTCGAAGTCCTCAGAGGGCTGTCCACTCTTGCGAAGGGTGAAGTGCGAAGTCTGCTCGAAGCACTCCATGTGCGGAGCCTGCATTGACTTAGCAGAGTAGATTTTTGAGGGTTGTTAGTGGAGCGAAGTCTTCTTGGCTTCGAACTTTTGCTCCTGCGAAGCCTGTGTTCGGAGCTGTCGAAGTACCTCCGAACCAGACCTTCGAAGGTTGTGTTCGAAGCCTGTTCCGCAGAAGACAGAACCAAACCGAAGGCTAAGTTTTTAGCCCGAAATTTTAAAAGCTCCCATTCACCCCCCCTCTGGTCGCCGTTTCCGGTCCAACAATTGGTATTAGAGCAGGTTAAGATCACCAGTTGACCTTAACCGGTTTTGTGATCTGTTGGCGACATGGATAGAGGCAGTAAAATTCCTCTGTTCGATGGGACAGATTTTGCATACTGGAAGGTGCGCATGGAGGCTTACTTGTTAAGCCAAGGAAATGCAATTTGGGAGATTGTGGACTCACAATACTCCATCCCTGAGACTCGCACCTCTCAAACCGAGAAGGATCAGTATAATGCCAATTCCAAGGCAAGAAATATACTGTTCATTGGTTTGAGTAGAAGTGAGTTTGATAGGGTGCAGCACCTTAGGACTGCTAGGGAGATTTGGACAACACTCACTGTTTTTCATGAGGGCTCTACTCAGATTAAGGCCAGGCGCCAAAGCACATACAATCAACAGTATCAGCTATTTGTGCAGGCACCTGGTGAATCTATAGATGCCATGTTTTCTCGCTTTGATGCAATAGTGAGTAACTTGCGATCCAACGGGACGCTTGCTTATAGTGATCATGATAGGGCTATCAAGCTTCTCTATGCTCTTGACCGTAGCATATGGGAAGTGAAGATATCCAGCATTGAGGAGTCCACAGGCTATGACACCTTGACCTGTGATGAACTCTTTAGCAAGCTGAAGTCCACAGAGATTGCCAAGGCATCTCTTGCGGTGCACAGAAGCTCTTTGCCACAGCCATTGGCATTGGTTTCTAGCACTAGCCGTTGCACCACTGCAGAACCAAGCACATCTGGCACTTGTGTTCTTGCAGATGGTTTTGCTTTGTCCTCCCTGGTCTCCGTCACAAAGGAGCAGGTGTATACTCTAGATGATGATGAGCTTGCTCTCATTGCCCGGAGGTTCACCCGCTTTCATCATGAGAGACAGGATCAGAGGAGAAGTGGTTTTAGTGGTTGCTATGAATGTGGCGACACCTCTCACATTAAGGCAAATTGCCCTAAGCTCAAGAAGAGAGATGAGAGTGAGCGCCCCAAATACCACAAAAAGGAGAGGAAGCCTTTTGTGAAGGGCAAGCGCGACAAGATGGCTAAGAAAGTAGCCAAGGCCGCTTCCAGAGCTTTTGTTGCTGCTCTCAGCGACATCGACACTTCCTCAACTGAGGAGTCGAGCTCTGAGGAGGAGGAGGAGTCCCCAAGGAAGGAGGACAAGAAGGGACGAGACTTCACCGGCCTTTGCTTCATGGCCGACAGCGATCACAGCGGCGATGAGCTTGACTCATCTGAGGTAACACTATCATCTGACCAGCTATTAATTAAATTAGATGAGCTGAATGAAGTAGTGCTTGGTCAGGATAGATTACTTGTGCAAGCCGCTAGAGAAAGAAAAGACCTTAGACTTAGGCTAGAATCTGTTTCTACTGAATATGCCATGCTTAAGTCTAAGTTTAATGATGCTGAATGTGAGTCCTGTTCTGTTGTCATGAGTGAGCTTGCTCAGTTGCGTTCTGTTCATGCTCAAACTCTTTCTGAGCTTGAGACTGCACAGAAGCAACTTTTGGAGGTGGATTCTAGACCTCATGATGTTATTGATTGCATGAACTGCTCTTTATTACGCGGAAGCATAAATTTACGTGATAAGCATGTTCATGATTTGGAGGCTAGATTGGAGAGGGCCGGTAGTTCTAAGGATGTGCAACCTGTTTGTGACACTTGCATCACCCTTAAGGATCAGCTAGGCACTGTTAGAGAGCGAGCTGAAAACCTCATGTCTGAAAATGAATACCTCCTTTCCGTGGTTAATAAATGCACTGAGGGAAAGGGTAGGATGGATTTGCTCTTGGCCAAGACTAAGTTGTGTGCTGACAGAGCAGGGGTAGCTCTAGGTTTGGGTTTTGAGAGGTTACCTTCAGACAGTAAGACCAAAACTGTTTTTACCTCTCCCACTACCCTAGAGAAAGAGAGAGACCTGTTAGACACACCTTCAGCCAAAAAGCCTACCCGACCACCAAAGAAAACCACTCCTCCTGCCAAGAAAATCCCTCCCAAGAAAAAACCACTCAGAGAAAACCCAAGGAGCCTGTGAGAGTTGCTCTTGTGACCCATGAGAGTGCCCCCAGGAGAGTGTTTCATTGTTCCTATTGTCAGCGGGCGGGTCATTTGGTTGGTTTCTGTTTTCGTCGCATCAAGGATGAGCGACGCGCTCAGGCGATGAGTTACCAGGACATGCATTACCCATCTTTAGGTATGCATGAGTCTGAGTTTTACTATCGTCCTGCTTTTGAGGCACCTCGCGCTTCTCGGAGAGGTTTTTCTCCTCGAGGTGTTCACCATGTTCCATATGGTGGTAGACCTCGGGCGAGTAGCTTTATACCTCGTCAGAGTAGGAGACCTCGACATGTTGTTCATTCACAGCATGTAGGTAGACCTCGCACTTTGCATTATTCTGATTATCATGTGCGTAGACCGTCTACTTTTGCTGCGCCTACTACTCGTGTCACTCAGTGCTGGATGCCTCATCATTATTTCACTCACCCCAGCACTGAGCGATCGAGATTTTCTTATCATGTGTAGGCGACAGATCGAGGCTTTGAGGGCACGTGGATCATGGACTCCAGTTGTTCGCGCCACATGACCGGAGATGCAGCATGGTTCTCCAGCCTCACCACAACCAAGCAAAGGGAACATATCACCTTCGGAAACAACCGAAGGAGTAGAGTGAAAGGTAAAGGTGTGGTAAGAATTAACTCGAACTTCACTCTCAAAGATGTTGCTTTGGTTGAGAACCTGGGATACAATTTGCTATCTGTATCTCAGTTGCTTGATGAGGGCTTCGAAGTGCGATTCCATCACGATACTTCGCAAGTGCTCAATTCTGATGGCGTTGTGGTGTGTAAGATCTTTAGAGTTGGGAGAGTTTTTGGAGCTGATTTTTCAGAATCATCTGGTTCTTCTCACTGTCTTGTTGCACATTCAACTTCTGAGCTTTGGAAGTGGCATAGGAGACTAGGGCATATGAGCTTTGAGTTGCTCGCCTGGTTGAGCGCCCTAGGTCTGATCCGAGGATTGCCCAAGCTCAAGTTTGAGAAGAATTTAGTTTGCTCTCCTTGTCGACATGGAAAAATGATTGCTGCTTCGCATTCGCCAGTCACCACAGTGATGACTGAACAACCTGGAGAACTTCTCCATATGGACACTGTAGGTCCTTCTCGGGTTAGTTCTTTAGGCGGCAAGTGGTATGTATTAGTTATTGTCGACGATTTCTCTCGCTACTCTTGGGTCTTCTTTCTTGCCAGCAAGGATGAAGTGTTTTCACACTTTCGGAGCTTGGCTTTGAGACTTTTTACTGAACTCCCTGGTGCATTGAAATTCATTCGAAGTGATAATGGCACTGAGTTCAAAAATAGTCTCTTTGTTGACTTTTGCTTGGAGTATGGCATAGAACATCAATTCTCTGCTCCGCGGGTTCCTCAACAGAACGGTGTTGTTGAGAGGAAGAACCGCACTTTGGTTGAGATGGCTATGACGATGCTTGATGAGCATAGGACTCCTAGAAAATTCTGGGCTGAGGCCATGAACACTGCATGTTACATCTCAAACCGAATCTTCTTGCGCTCAATTTTAAATTTGACATCTTATGAGCTGCGTTTTGGGAGACAGCCCAAGGTTACTCATCTTCGAGTTTTTGGCTGTCGCTGCTTTATCCTAAAACGTGGTAATTTGGATAAATTTGAGTCGCGATCTTCTGACGGGATCTTTTTGGGTTACACTACTCATGATCATTCTTATCGTGTTTATAACTTGGAGACTAACACTGTCATCGAGTCATGTGATGTGACTTTTGATGAATCAACCCCCTCTGTTAGTTCTGCTTTTGAACAGGCAAATGAACACGACATGGAACAAACCTTATTTGAAGAAGAAGATCCCGGAGAATTCGAGGATGAACCCCTACTACCCTCGACGTCAACCCCCGAAGCTGACCCCGCTTCAACTACTTCGGCACGAGGTCCCGAAGCGACTACCTCGACATCGGTCATCTTGGACCACTCCAACGCACAAGTTGAGGGGGAGACTGCATCCCGCCGTGAGGCTCCACACCATGTTCAAAGGATGCACCCTCTCGAGCAGATCATTGGTGAGCTTGATCAAAGGGTAACACGTTCTCATGCCCATTTCACTAATGCTGCTTTTGTTGCTTCTTTCGAGCCCTTAGATGTTAGTCATGCACTTTCTGATTCTAGTTGGATCAATGTCATGCATGAGGAACTTGAAAATTTTGAGAGAAACCAAGTCTGGACTTTAGTTGATCCTCCACCAAATGTTCATTTCATTGGAACAAAATGGATTTTCAAAAATAAACAAGGGGAGGATGGGACTATAGTTAGAAACAAGGCTAGACTTGTAGCTCAGGGTTATTCACAACTAGAAGGGATTGATTTTACTGAAACTTTTGCACCTGTTGCTCGCCTTGAGGCCATTAGGATTTTGCTTGCCTTTGCGACATCCCGGGGATTCAAACTCTATCAAATGGATGTCAAAAGTGCTTTTCTTAATGGCTTCATAGGTGAAGATGTTTATGTAAAACAACCCCCTGGTTTTGAAAACCCCAAGTACCCACATAAAGTCCTTAAACTTCATAAGGCTCTTTATGGACTCAAGCAGGCCCCTCGGGCGTGGTATGACAGACTTAAGTCTTTTCTGCTTGAGCGAGGGTATTTGATGGGCTCTGTTGATAAAACTTTGTTTACTCTCAAGCATGGCAGAGATTTCCTCCTAGTTCAGATTTATGTAGATGATATCATCTTTGGTGGCTCTTCTCATGCTTTGGTTGCCGAGTTTGCACATACCATGAGCAGGGAATTTGAAATGTCAATGATGGGCGAGCTTACATTTTTCCTTGGTTTGCAAATCAAGCAAAGCAAACAAGGTACTTTTGTCCACCAGACAAATTACACCAAGGACCTGCTCAAGAAGTTCGACATGTCCGATGTGAAGCCCCTCGCCACTCCAATGGCTACGTCTGTAGCATTGGATCCTGACGAAGATGGAGAAGCCGTAGATCAGAAGGAGTTCCAAAGCATGATCGGCTCCCTCCTCTACTTGACTGCCACGAGGCCGGACATACACTTCGTAGTGTGTCTGTGCGCTCATTTTCAGGAAAATCATGTCGTAGTGTGACACGAGTAGTAGGAGCAGTAAAAGTAGACGGTCTACGCACAGGAAAATCAAAATGATGCAAAGTGCGAGGTCTACCTACATGCTGTGAACGAACAACATGTCGAGGTCTCCTACTCTGACGAGGTACAAAGCTACTCGCCCGAGGTCTAACACCATATGGAACATGGTGAACACCTCGAGGAGCAAAACCTCTCTGAGAAGTACGAGGAGCCTCGAAAACAGGACGAGAGTAGTACACAGACTCATGCATACCTAAAGATGGGTAATGCATGTCCTGGTATCTCATCGCCTAAGAGCGTCGCTCATCCTTGATGCGACGAAAACAGAAACCAACCAAATGACCCGCCCGCTGACAATAGGAACAATGAAAAACTCTCCTGGGGGCATTCTCATGGGTCACAGGAGCAACTCTCACAGGCTCCTTGGGTTTTCTCTGAGTGGTTTTCTTGAGAGGATTTTTCTTGGCAGGAGGAGTGGTTTTCTTTGGTGGTCGGGTAGGCTTTTTGGCTGAAGGTGTGTCTAACAGGGCTCTCTCTTTCTCTAGGGTAGTGGGAGAGGTAAAAATAGTTTTGGTCTTACTGTCTGAAGGTAACCTCTCAAAACCCAAACCTAGAGCTACCCCTGCTCTGTCAGCACACAACTTGGTCTTGGCCAAGAGCAAATCCATCCTACCCTTTCCCTCAGTGCATTTATTAACCACGGAAAGGAGGTATTCATTTTCAGACATGAGGTTTTCAGCTTGCTCTCTAACAGTGCCTAGCTGGTCCTTAAGGGTGATGCAAGTGTCACAAACAGGTTGCACATCCTTAGAACTACCGGCCCTCTCCAATCTAGCCTCCAAATCATGAACATGCTTATCACGTAAATTAATGCTTTCGCGTAATAAAGAGCGGTTCATGCAATCAATAACATCATGAGGTCTAGAATCCACCTCCAAAAGCTGCTTCTGTGCAGTCTCAAGCTCAGAGAGAGTTTGAGCATGAACAGAACGCAACTGAGCAAGCTCACTCATGACAACAGAACAGGACTCACATTCAGCATCATCAAATTTAGACTTAAGCATGGCATATTCAGTAGAAATAGTTTCTAGCCTAAGTCTAAGGTCTTTTCTTTCTCTAGCGGCTTGCACAAGTAATCTATCCTGACCAAGTACTACTTCATTCAGCTCATCTAATTTAATTAGTAGCTGGTCAGATGATAGTGATACCTCAGATGACTCAAGCTCATCGCCGCTGTGATCGCTGTCGGCCATGAAGCAAAGGCCGGTGAAGTCTCGTCCCTTCTTGTCCTTTTTGTCCTCCTTCCTTGGGGACTCCTCCTCCTCCTCAGAGCTCGACTCCTCAGTTGAGGAAGTGTCGATGTCGCTGAGAGCAGCAACAAAAGCTCTGGAAGCGGCCTTGGCTACTTTCTTAGCCATCTTGTCGCGCTTGCCCTTCACAAAAGGCTTCCTCTCCTTCAGACAACAGAGACAATACCAGATTAAAACGTGTATAACTTTTACATGGAAGACCCAATTTGGATGATCTTGAACTCTTTGGAAAGCACGAGAAGTATTCTTTCTAACGGATCAAGCTACACCTCCATATTCGGTCCGAGTAGATCGCAATCAGCAAAACAATGCGTATTACTTATTCAGTCCGAAGCCCATGGGCTTGTAACCGAGTTGTATTCATTTAGAATTCTATTTGGACGACCCCCACACATCCCTAGCCTCTTAAATACCCCTATATATATAGAAGTAGCCGGCCCTAGCAAACTTGGCTGTTTATTTTCGAAATTAGATTGATTCAAATTGAAGTGCTATTCTGCCTTCTACTGTTATCACAAATTTCTCTTTGTTTTGATCATGAATTTTACCTCCACCACTTTGTTTCGATCTGGTGTGATTGGACTCGGACAACAGAGACAACACCAGATTAAAACGTGTATAACTTTTACATGGAAGACCCAATTTGGATGATCTTGAACTCTTTGGAAAGCACGAGAAGTATTCTTTCTAACGGATCAAGCTACACCTCCATATTCGGTCCGAGTAGATCGCAATCAGTAAAACAATGCGTATTACTTATTCAGTCCGAAGCCCATGGGCTTGTAACCGAGTTGTATTCATTTAGAATTCTATTTGGACGACCCCCACACATCCCTAGCCTCTTAAATACCCCTATATATATAGAAGTAGCCGGCCCTAGCAAACTTGGCTGTTTATTTTCGAAATTAGATTGATTCAAATTGAAGTGCTATTCTGCCTTCTACTGTTATCACAAATTTCTCTTTGTTTTGATCATGAATTTTACCTCCACCACTTTGTTTCGATCTGGTGTGATTGCTACTTGGAAAGTCAAGTGTTATCTGTTGTTCATTGGGAATTAGGATATAGCAACACCGCTTCGTGGCTGGCGTCTACGTGCGCAAGTGTGTGGTGTTGCGAATATCTATAGGGTTGAGATCTGTTGCATTGGCAATAGGGGAACAACCGGATAATCGTCAGCGCCTCTATCTACATCGAGCTCAGCGAGAAGATCGGGCCGCCCCATATCTTCAAATGTTTCATTACATACCCTGATCAATATTTATGGTATTCATCTAGTAAATCATTACTTTTCATTCATCGTGCTCACTTATCTATGAAATTCTTGTCATTTATTCATGTTAAAGACAATATGTCTATTCGTATGACAAATGCTCATTATACGGCAAATGGTTCATTTGATGATCTCGCCTTTCATACCAAGTTCTTTGTCACCTTCCGTATTAACATTGTTTTCCTTGTGATCATTGATTGAGATATATTGAGATACATTGTTTATCCTTGGCTTGCTAGCGGGAGCAAAAATTTCGGCATGTAGGCTGCCCCACTGGATAGTTGTTGGATAGTTGTTGGTAGTTAGAAAAAACATAGATAAATAAAGAAACAAATAAATAACAGTATCACCTCCACGACCGTAGACCCCTATAAAAAGATATCAGATCAGCGACCTGGCCTGCCGAGAAACGCAAAAGGTCGGACGTTCAGAACACGCCAGCGACAGAGCCGCCGAAATGTCCGCCGCCGCCGCCGCCGCGTCGGGAGCCGGCGATGCCGACCCGATGGCGCTCGTGAAGGGGTACACCGCCGACGAGATCGCCATCTCTGGCAAGTTCCTCACCAGTTGGCTTCCTTTCCTCTCCGCCGGCCTCTGCCCCTCCTGCGTCGACTCTATCCGCAACCGCGTCTCCTCCCTGATGGCCTCAGGTAACCGCGGGAACTCGGGTGTTGCATATGCCGTCATTAGGGTTTTTCGGTTCTCGCGTTTTACATTGATCCACCTCGACTCTGGCAGCTGAGGAATTCCCGCTGCGGTCGCTGCGGATCGATCAGATTGAGCCCTCTGGATGGGACTCGGATTCGCCGCCGCCGCCGCAGCCGGCGGAGAAGCCGCCGATGTCGTGGGAAGACATGGCTCAAGAGGACGAACTCGCCACAGGAGCAGAGGAGGGCACGACAACAGTTGCGGCTGACGACGGTGAGGAGGGGAGCGAGGCTGGAAGGCCGGGTGTGCAGCTCACGAGGGAGCAGCGGGAGCTGATGCGGTTCCGGAACGTGGTACGGAAGAAGGACTTCGTGTGCTTTGAGAGAGTCAATGGTCGACTCGTCAACATCCTTGCAGGCTTGGAACTTCACACCGGTGTGTTTAGCGCGGCCGAGCAGCAGCGCATTGTCGAGTACGTATACACACTACAGGAGAAGGGCAAACTTGGCGAGCTTGGAGGTGAGATTTGAAGGTTCAGTTTTTTTTTCTGTGGCGCAATAGAATTTTAATGTTGAATTGGTCAAATTTTCATGTAGGTTCAGTTTTTTTTTCTGTGGCGCAATAGAATTTTAATGTTGAATTGGTCAAATTTTCATGTAGGTTTAGTTTTTTTCTGTGGCGCAATAGAATTTTAATGTTGAATTGGTCAAATTTTCATGTAGGTTTAATTTTTTTTCTGTGGCGCAATAGAATTTTAATGTTGAATTGGTCAAATTTTCATGTAGGTTTAGTTTTTTTTTTCTGTGGCACAATAGAATTTTAATGTTGAATTGGTCAAATTTTCATGTAATGTCTTGACTTCGGAGAAATATTTGAGTAATTGAGTCAAGGGTTTTATGTCAGGAGTATGCAAAGCTCGGGGCAATGGTTTTAATTGTAATTGAGGTCATAGCTGTCTAAGGGCTTGAATCGGGGGAGCTCTGCTAAACAACAAAACAACAGCTTTTAGCTTTTAACTCCCGGAGTGGAATACTGGGAGTGAAACAACAGCTGATTTGTTAAGTATATGACTGTTAATTAGGTTTTCGGATAAATGAAGCCTTTATTTTCCACAATAGTTGTACCTTGTAGCAGTGTTGAAAAAATCGGCCGATCAGCCAATTAATCGGCCGATTAATCGGTGATCGGCCATGGTACAGTTATTTTTCGCTGAAATCGGCCAGAAATCGGTGGACCGATTAATCGGTCGGTCAAACCGATTAATCGGTGGTCAACCCGATTAATCGGTGCCAACCGATTAATCGGTCCGGCCTGGGGAGCTGCAAAAAAATAGGGTTTTCCCCCTCTTTCCTCTCTCCCGGTCACTTTCCCCCTCTTCCCTCTCTCCCGGTCAAACGCCAGATCTGACGCCGAGCAGTGCCCGCCGCCCCGCCGTCTGCCGCCCAGCCATCCCGCCGTCGTCCCCGCAGCAAGCGCCGTCGTCGCCCGGCTCCCCTCCCGCGCGAGCGCCACAGGCCAGATCTGGACGCCGAGCAGTGTCCGCCGCCCCGCCGTCCGCCGCCCAGCCATCCCGCCGTCGTCCCCGCGTGAGCGCGCGTCGCCGGCTCCCCTCCCGCCCGAGCGCGCGCCGTCGTCGCCATCCTCCAGCCGTCGTCGCCGGAGCCATGCTCTCCCAATACGCCGGCTCTGGCCTTCTTCAGTAGTGGGGAAAGGGAGAAGAAATAGGTTTGAGAGAGGGGTCCCGAGAGAGTGATGGAGGGAATGAGGGATGACGTGTTGTGAAAAAGAAAACGTATACGCGGCATTTGTGCCTGTGATTAGGGCATTGTGGTGAGTCGATAGAATTAGACAGGTGTCAAATGCCTAGTGACCATTCTCCTGTAGATTCCAAGTGACCATTCCCCTAGAAATATTAAATATGAACACTATAATATATTATTTAAATATTTAGTCAACTGATTAATTCATTTAATCCCTGATTAACCGATTAATCCCTACTCAGTGGTTGGCCGATCAGTTACCGATCACCGATTTTTCTAACATTGCCTTGTAGAGCTTGTATACTGTTATCATGTGAAGGAAGAAGGCCAAAGAATGACTAGAACATCTGTTTTTACACTTCTGTTTTGTTCTATGTTGTATTCTCTGAAAGCCACAATCTTTTTGGGTAATTACTTACCAAATCATTTTGTAATCCACCTATTGAATGTGCCAGAATAGCTTTTGTGGTTTCAACCGGGAAGATATATATGGTATCTGATAAGTTTTAGGCATTGTCATCAATCATCATGGCGTAAGCAGTATTCTTACAAAAACAACACAGTTTCACCATAGAGGCATAGACAATCGGAATCATCTGCCAAAATCTCGGCTATCCTGTTGAAACATAGTGGATAACAAAAAAATTTCCTTGTTTTCTGTACACAACACATGCTTCTTTGATGATGGTATTTCCCATATGTGTAACTGTAACCTTAAAATGTTAATATCAGTGTATTGATTGCAGAGTTGCAGTAATGAGTAATCTCAACACATTTTTGGTTTCCTTGATTCTATGCTTCATAAACATTTTCAGCAAGAATTACAAAATAAATATGCATGATTTGCTTTGTTTCTTACCGTTCTGCATCCCACAATAACCACAATTGAAGTAATCTTACTATGTGGAATGGTATATCATCACCTTTGCAATTTAATTTAATTATTCAATCCATTTATTGTTGCTCTGCTGACGGGCGTGGCACATTGTAAAACATGGGCCACATTTTAGAGTAGCTTCTTGCCTAAAGAACTTAAGCCTTTTTTGAATAGAATTCCCCATCCTTCTTTGGGTGAAATGTAGCAGTGTAGCCTCTGTTGGGAAGCCTACTCCACATAGGCTATCCTAGGCTAGTAGGCTCTTCTGTAACAGAGTTGATGTCTTTTCCAGCTCAGATGCATTCACCATTGGCCATATGTTCCTTTATTCTTTGCTTTTCAAATGCTGTATGTATGTGAATTTTCTTGGTCTCATATGACATCTTCATTTGTTTATTTACCCTGCCAGATCGTACATATACAGAACCCCAAAAGTGGATGCGTGGTAAAGGGCGGGTAACAATCCAGTTTGGATGCTGTTATAATTATGCTACGGTACATACTCTTGTTTTATTTTCTAACTCCACCATGAAAACTACAAATCTACAATTAAGGTATTGATGAAGCTTGTATGTGATCCATCTAAAATTTGAATCTGTCATGTCAGGATAAGAAGGGAAACCCACCAGGCATTATTCGAACTATCACTTCTGATCCGATGCCTGGCCTATTTAAGGTCATGATTAAGAGATTGGTACGGTGGAATGTTCTTCCGACGACTTGCATACCGGACAGTTGCATTGTCAATATATATGACCCTGGAGATTGCATCCCACCACATATTGATAGTCATGATTTTCTTCGGCCTTTCTGTACCGTTTCATTCCTCAGTGAATGCAGCATTCTTTTTGGATCTAGTCTGAAAGTTGCTGGCCCTGGAGAATTTACTGGTTCAAGTTCGATTCCTCTGCCTGTTGGGTATGTTCTCATGCCTTTCCTTGTGTTATTACTCATTAGATTACGTGTGGTAGTCAGTTGGACATTGCAATGTGGCATGTGCTATATGTGAAGTTCACAAATTAATTCTATTTTTCTATTGTTTCAAACTCAATTACACATAGATTCAAAGGCTGTGTAGTGTCTCATTTCTTTTTCTTTGAATGATGTTGCTGCATGTTGTGACTATTTGCCAAACTTTTATCCTTTACACCTTTTTCTCAGTAGAGATTTCTAATTGTTTGTGTTTCCTTCTTGTTAGATTGTCATGAACTCCATGTAATTTGTGCACGGACAGCTTTAATTTCAATTATCATGACTCAATGTCTTTCAGTTTTGTACGACAGTTCTTTCATTATGTTATATACTAAATATAAGCATTCACAGGTCTGTGCTTATCCTAAATGGTAATGGTGCTGATGTAGCAAAACATTGTGTTCCTGCAGTACCATCCAAAAGGTTGTGATATCCTGTTGTACTATTTGGCTTTCAGAACTCATTTCATTTCTCTTTATAACATTTGAACTCTGATGCTGTACTTATTAAAACTCAGGATATCCATTACCTTCAGAAAAATGGATCCAGGAAAGCACCCATTCAGTTTTAGAGATGATCCGGAATTGCTTGACATCACTCCTCTGGAGACTGCTATACAAGAAACTAGCAGATCATCATCTGAAAGGAAGAACATACAAATCAGAAATCTTAGCAAATCATTGAGCAAGAAATCTAAAGGAAGAACATATGCACAAGCCCTTGTCTCTGACATTTCGTCACAGCAAACCTTGCATGGACAGCCTACCATCTCTTGCACAAGCGCTGAGAGAGAAAGATACTCTGTAGGTCAGTCGAGAGAGTCAAGATACTCTGTTGGTCCGTCGAGAGAGTCAAGATCTCAGCGGGGATACCGCAGGGATGCAATCTCAGATGGATGTTACCATAGATCGAGCTGGTTGGGCAGCTCAAGAGAAGAAGCATGGTAATATCATGAATTTAATTGAAGATGGCATAGAATCTCAAGGAAGGAGGCAGCGAATGGAGCATAGACAGATGTTGATGATCAACCACACTATTAAGCGTACGAACGATATACAACAAGCCAAGGAGGACCAGGGTGAGCCTGGATGAGTAAGCGAGCAAGCAGCACTCAAGCCCCTACTCAAATCTGTGAACAGTTGGAGATGCTAGATACCTGAAAGGATACTTCTGCTGTATATTTTAGTTGGTGTTATCAGAACACCGGCAGATATAACTTATCTTAGAAGACATGCATTGGATTTGACATGAAATTTGTTAGCAGATATTCATGCCCCTACCCTGTAGATAAGAGTTTTTTTTGGGAATGCTGTAATTGTGACTCAATGTGGATGCATTGTTCGTTGATGAACGGTAACTTCTCAATAATTTGATTTGATTGTGGCCAAAACATTTTGTCTTTGACGTAATTTTCCTTGAATATTATGATGTTTTGAATATAATTTTGATGAATGCTATGATGTGGAGGTCACGTGGAGATGCAGGGGTATCAATCAAGCTTATTGATTCTATTTCAGTATTAGCCGAAATGGTTAGTATGTATTATCAATTATGTGCCGGTATTAGCCGGAATGGTTGATATGTATCACTTCGTCACTCAAATTGGTATATATTGAATGACATCACTTCGCTTCCAATATTGATCAATACTGGCCATTTTGGTCAATACAAATCCCATACTAGTCAATATCGATACATATTGGTCATTTCGATCAATACTGTTTATATCGGATAAAATTGTATTTTGAATTTTTTTGAGATATGTGTTACATATTATTTATACTAAACTGTATATTATATTGTATCAAAGCTATACACTATATCTGAGATATCAATATATTGAAATGTATCATTATTAATCATATTAATATATATTTTAAATATATTTATTATATTTTATTAACACAGTACACTAGTCTTGACCAACACCAAAACATTTCATTCCAAAAACCAAACCAAAATGTAATTAACAAGTTTGATATCAACCCCCATTGCCTCTCACATGCTAAGCCTCTAGCTACATCATCTGTTTTATTTTTTTATCAAAGCAAAACTTATATTATTTTTCAACATATGTAGAGTTCATATGAACATGAATATTTAAGAATTTATCACTAAAAAGTTTGTGCTATTTGATTATTTGCCACTTATCTGAATGGTGGGTGGATCAGTCTATAACCATGTCACAGTAGTAAATAATCAAAATCACCACCTTTTTTAAGGTTGACAAATCATCAAATATTCCTCTAATCTAACAAATTCCAATGCTCTATTCTGTCTAATTATAGGATACATTCCCATTCATCCAATCGGCTAGTATATCATCACATAGTAAGATTAAGCGAGGAAGTAATATACAGTTGAGTAAACATAAAAGAGTTATTTATCTATCTTGATAGAAATGGTGCATAAATTTTAACGTTAAGATCGATTCATGATTCGTGAGATACTGCAACAACACATTTAGGGCAAGTTTGGCTTGCCAAAATAATTGAAGAATCAATTATAGGTTTATACCTCTAGGGTTGGGCCCAACTATATACATGGCCATAAGACTCCAATTAGATGGTGACACGACATCGTGATAGATTCTAGATGTCCACTTGTTTTGACTATTCCTATTGATCCATACACAATTTTGAATAAAATTGGTGCCATTGGAAAACTTATGAAGTTAGCTTTCCGTCAGTAGCGGAGCCAGAAGTTTTACGAAGCCTAGGCGAGCTTCTGTCCTGCCTCTTTCGTTTCACTAGTAGATGTGAGCAGTCTTGTGACCTCTTATTTGAGTTATTGCTAGCGTCTCTCTTTGTGCGTTGCAATACGAGCAGTACTCTGACATTGATTTTTAGCTCATCCCTAAAGTTGCAATCGCCTCATTTATCTCCACGTGTGTGTTTCCATTTGTGTTTTTTGTCATACGAACAACACTAGGATTGGTGAATTGGTGTTGTTAGGTCTCCCAACCAAACTCCACTATATACCCTTGTCTGTTGTGTGATAGTTTTCACCCTTGGTATTCGCTTCATCACATCCGTGCACGTTCTGCCCGTACAAGTCGGTAAGCTACTCTAATTCACTCTTGAACAGTAAGATACATTGTTTTCTTTCAGTTGAGAGAGTTGAGAGTCGTCTCACATATATCCCATTTTTTTCTTTCTTCTGGTTCTGTTTATCTATTTTATGTCTACTAAATAATGTCTTCCAAAGACGAATGTATTAATGTTTTGCAGAAAAAGTATCCTACTTTGCTGGTGCATTGGAATGACTGTGAAGCACTCCATGATCACTTGAAGGTAAAACTTGACCATGCTATTAAACCATTTTTTACTGATTTACAGAAAGTAAAGCTGAAAGTAGATGGTGTTGTTCACACGGTTCAAGCAGCACAAAGACAAGTGACAACACTTCAACGTTCTATCACATACTTAACACATGTCGTAGCAACCTTGCAAACATCGTTTGATCGTCAAAACAACCAACAACATGTGGATGAATCTGATGATGATGGAGAGACAAGTGTTTATAATGATTAGCATGGCCGCAACAATGGAGGTCACGGCAACAGAGGCCATGGCAATGGAGGTCATGGTAATGGAGTCTGTGGTTCTGTTCATCATCTAATGTTTGATGCTGATGTTGCACCGGCTAACCGTGCAAATGATGGACTAGGCAAACCAAAATTTTCTATACTCATGTTTGTAGGAACTACAGATGTTGAAGAATATCTCACTTGAGAGTTAAATATGAAAAAGTTTTGGCGCCTACATGATTATAAAGAGAATAGAAAAATCAAGTTGGCATATTTTGAATTTGTTGATTATGCTTTGCGTTGGTGGGATAATCTAGTGCATAACAGACAGGGAGATGGTGAACCAGCAATTGTTACATGGAGAACTATGAAGGAAGTCATGCGTGAGCATTTTGTCCCTCGCAACTATATCCGCTCTCAATATGATAAATTGCAGAATGTGAAGCAAGGTATTATGACTGTGGATTCTTATTATCAAGAGATGAAGTTGATCATGCAGCGAGCTAGAGTACGTGAACAGTCCAAGCAGACCATGTAATGTTTTCTTTCTGGGTTAACATACAACATCAAGCACATTGTTCGGCATCACAAATATGATGACATGATAGATTTGTTACACCAAGCACGTGAGGTTGAACTTCAGATTGCCGAAAACATCAAGGTTGCTTGATGTTCCATTGTATCTAGAGGTCAGTTTTCTTGTAGACCGACTAGTGGAGCACATTGTCCAAATAAAAGGTAATGTTGGTCAATGAGGATTTAGAGTATGAGACAAGTGATGATGTTGTTCTTGCCTCTGATATTATTTTGAGGCCAATGCCAACGCAGCAAATAGTGAATGATTCTCAGCAAAAAATCGAGTTGAATTTTGATATGACAGAGTTTCACAAGGATCCCACTTCTGTTCCACAGAAGCTCATGTGCAGTGGTGAGATTTTGATTACTAATGAAATTACCCCTTCCTCTCTTGGTTTTTCTACTATTTTGTAGGAATTTTGTGATGTGATTCCGGAGGAGGTACCTGCTGGTTTACCACCATTACGAGGTATGGAGCAAATAGTGGAACCTATTTCTGAAGGGGAATTTGATCATATACCCACCATTTAGATAGAAATTGAGGATTTACCCACCATATCTCAATGAAATGTGGAATCCACATAGGTCAATGACATGTGGGTCAGAAGGGTAAATCCTCAATTTTCATCTAAATGGAGGGTATATCATTAATTTTTCCATTTCTGGAATTCCTTTATCACTAGATGATTTCATGCTATTCCTTGTGATAGAGAAGAGTTGTGCAATGTTTCACTTATATATGTTCCATAACTAGTGAATGAACATGTTGATTTTGCCGCTGAATATTTAAATGATTTGATGCATGTTGTTCAGATTGCTAGTGAAAAGTAAGAACAAAAATTGTTATCTTTTTTATAAACTTGGGGTTATATTGAATTTGATAATCTTTGTGAACTTAGTACTTTAAATAAGAAATTATTCACTAGAACTGACTTGTCATGTCCTGCTCATACCACTTTTTATGTAATTGTCAACTATAATGATAAAGAAGTATACTTTGTGTATAGTGTTTATATATGTTCTAATTTGAAACTGCACGTAAAGGCTAAAAATAATGATTTCGAGCAAGGTGTTTTAACTAATCCTATTATTTTTAGACTTTCTTGTTTTGATTTAAATACACAAGTTGGTTTTCAAGAAGGAGAGTGTGATGAGATGTTAAACAACACCACAATCTCCTCTCTTTTCATCAAGGGTGATTCTTCGCTTACACTTGAACAACGAAATACTAAGGTGAGTTGGTTTCCTCCTACTCTCAAAGTAACAAAAGAACAAGTGATATTGTATAATGATATTTTTTTTGCTAGGAGCTACAATGACTACAAATACAAGAACAAACCGAGGACGGTTTGTAGCCAGGAAGGACAAAATGATGAGGACATCACAAGCTGAGATATGACCATGCTTATGCTTTATAATAAATAACACAAGGTGCATGCATTCTATATTATATTTACATTTTATTTATTTGAACTATATACACTATATCAGGAAATGTGTTGCTATTCAATTATAGAAATACTTACATGGATAAAGCAACATGTTGAGAGCACATCAAGGCAATTGAACATCATGGAAGTTGATTGGGGACCAAGTCAAAGCCATCTAAAGATAATATAGAAGTTTGGGACGTTATTTTTGTACCAAGAGAAGGTGGACATAAAGTTTTACACGTTTTGGACTTGGACTCGGACTCGGACTCGGACTACAGAGACAACACCAAATTAAAATGTCCATAACTTTTACATGGAAGACCCAATTTAAATGATCTTGGACTCTTTGGAAAGCATGAAAAGACTTCTTTCTAACGGATCAAGCTACACCTCCATATTCGGTCCGAGTAGATCGTAATCAGCAAAACAATGCGTATTACTTATTTAGTCTGAAGCCCATGGGCTTGTAACCGAGTTGTATTCATCTAGGATTCTATTTGGACGACCCCCACATATCCCTAGCCTCTTAAATTCCCCTATATATATAGAAGTAGCCGGCCCTAGCAAACATGACTGTTTATTTTCGAAATTAGATTGATTCATATTGAAGTGCTATTCTGTCTTCTACTGTTATCACGAATTTCTCTTTGTTTTGATTAGGAATTTTACCTCCACCACTTTGTTTCGATCTAGTGTGATTGCTACTAGGAAAGTCAAGTGTTATCTGTTGTTTCATTGGGAATTAGGAGATAGCAGCACCACTTCGTGGCCGGCGGCTACGTGAGCAAATGTGTGGTGTTGTGAATATCTATAGGATTGAGATCCGTTGCATTGGCAGTAGGGGAACAACCGGATAATCGTTAGTGTCGCACAAGTTATCCTCTATCTACATCGAGCTCAACGAGAAGATCGGGCCGCTCCGTATCATCAAATGTTTCATTACATACCCTGATCAATATTTATGGTATTCATCTAGTAAATCATTATCTTTCATTCATCGTGCTCACTTATCTGCGAAATTCTAGTCATTCATTCATGTCAAAGACAATATGTCTATTTGTATGACAAATGCTCATTATATGACAAATGGTTCATTTGATGATCTCGCCTTTCATGCCAAGTTCTTTGTCACCTTCTATATTAGCATTGTTTTCCTTGTAATCATTGATTGAGATATATTGATCACCCGTACAAATTATTTTGTTTCTTATTAAAATGTGTACACGGGCACTTGCCAAGTAAATTTACATGTCACCTATAATAATTAATTCCAAATCATACCTATACCTACTAAATAAATGTGGGTGCTATACCGTATAAAATTCGGTTCCTTTATTTCCTTTCTTAATTTATTTCTTACTTAAATTTTCCATAAGCTTTCTTTATTATATTTCTTACATAAATGCACGGTTACAATTAAACCGTACAAAAATTTTGTTTTCTTCAAAAATTCAAACACACCGTTTGTAAGATTAAATTCACTTTCTTTGCTTGCTTTCTTGCTAAATGCACACCTAAATTCAAGTTATTTAAAAACTATAATCTATACCAAATTAAAATTAAAAATAAGCATTCATAAAACTAAATTTAGGTTACATATCTCTACTATTATAAAGCGTTTAGATTTCCGTTTCTCCGTCCACAACTCTGTGCGTACCTTTCTACTTCCCATAAAAAACCGGCCAAAACTCCCAGTGAAAACCGGTTCACGTAGTCCGCCCAGAGCACCCCACCCCATGCGCACGTTCTGTTGCAACGGAACCACCGCATGCAAACATGAGAACAAAGAAAAAGAAAAAGAAAAAAGAAGAAAAAGAAAAAAGAAGAAAAAAAATAAAAAAGAAGAAAAAAATTACTTTTAAATTTCAGTTTTTTAATTAATTTCTTTTTTTACGCGGATGTACAAATTTTGTATAAAAAACTTTAGATTTTTAAAAAATCATGCAAAAACATGAATTTTACGCAAATAGCCAGTTGAAAAATAAAATTCTCTCTGTTGCAAAGCACAGACATTTGACTAGTAATAATAATAATTCATAATATCATTGGAAAGTTAGCTACAAATATTAACTATTACTAACTATTTACTACGTATGAATTATTTGTTAGTGCGTGAATATTTTATGATAGTATTTGTTTGATTTTATTTTA
Source organism: Zizania palustris (assembly GCA_019279435.1). Taxonomy (NCBI): domain Eukaryota; kingdom Viridiplantae; phylum Streptophyta; class Magnoliopsida; order Poales; family Poaceae; genus Zizania; species Zizania palustris. Next base: position 34,950,931 of record JAAALK010000081.1, on the reverse strand, counting down.
TGTAAGATTGGCTACACCCACAGATACGGGATAGTTGTTGGTAGTTAGAAAAAAACAAGTAAAAACATATAGATTAATAAAGAAACAAATAAATAACAGTATCACCTCGACGCGACCCATAGACCCCTATAAAAAGTTATCAGATCAGCGACCTGGCCTGCCGAGAAACGCAAAAGGTCGAGTCGGACGTTCAGAACACGCCAGCGACCGAGCCGCCGAAATGTCCGCCGCCGTCGCCGCCGCCGCCTCGGGAGCCGGCGATGCCGACCCGATGGCGCTCGTGAAGGGGTACACCGCCGACGAGATCGCCATCGCTGGCGAGTTCCTCACCAGTTGGCTTCCTTTCCTCTCCGCCGGCCTCTGCCCCTCCTGCGTCGACTCTATCCGCAACCGCGTCTCCTCCCTGATGGCCTCAGGTAACCGCGGGAACTCGGGTGTTGCATATGCCGTGATTAGGGTTTTTCGGTTCTCGCGTTTTACATTGATCCACCTCGACTCTGGCAGCTAAGGAATTCCCGCTGCGGTCGCTGCGGATCGATCAGATTGAGCCCTCTGGATGGGACTCGGATCCGCCGCCGCCGCCGCCGCCGCCGCAGCAGCAGCCGCATCCGGCGGAGAAGCCGCGGATGTCGTGGGCAGACATGGCTCAAGAGGACGAACTCGCCACAGGAGCAGACGAGGGCACGACAACAGTTGCGGCTGACGACGGTGAGGAAGGGAGCGAGGCTGGAAGGCCGGGTGTGCAGCTCACGAGGGAGCAGCGGGAGCTGATGCGGTTCCGGAACGTGGTACGGAAGAAGGACTTCGTGTGCTTTGAGAGAGTCAATGGTCGACTCGTCAACATCCTTGCAGGCTTGGAACTTCACACCGGTGTGTTTAGCGCGGCCGAGCAGCGGCGCATTGTCGAGTACGTATACACACTACAGGAGAAGGGCAAACTTGGCGAGCTTGGAGGTGAGTTTTGGAGGTTCAGTTTTTTTTCTGTGGCCCAATAGAATTTTAATGTTGAATTGGTCAAATTTTCATGTAATGTCTTGACTTTGGAGAAATGTTTGAGTAATTGAGTCAAGGGTTTTATGTCAGGAGTATGCAAAGTTCGGGGCAATGGTTTTAGTTGTAATTGAGGTCATAGCTTTTAGCTTTTAACTCCCTGAGTGGAATACTGGGAGTGATTCTCTGAAATGAACTAGAAGCTAGGAAGCTGAAAAGATTAGCTTCCCGCAGAGAATCACTTTCTGCTGCTCTGAGTCCTCTGAAACTTTCAAAAACAAAGAAAAAAAGTGAATGGATTTAGTAGAAAAATACTTTATCGGATTTGAACCGCTGATTCACGTCTTTAACAGGCCCTAAGGTTGGGATAGTAGTGAGAATATATAATTACGGATCATGGGAGCAAGCATTTGGTTTGAGCTGATTTGTTATGTATATGACTGTTAATTAGGTTTTCAGGTAAATGAAGCCTATATTTTCCACAATAGTTGTACCTTGTAGAACTTGTATACTGTTATCATGTGAAGGAAGAAGGCCAAAGAATGACTAGAACATCTGTTTTTTCACTTCTGTTTTGTTCTATGTCGTATTCTCTGAAAGCCGCAATCTTTTTGGGTAATTACCTACCAAATCATTTTGTAATCCACCTATTGAATGTGGCAGAATAGCTTTTGTGGTTTCAATCAGGAAGATATGTGGAATGGTATATCATTACTTTCTTTCAAGTCTTCCTATCTGCTTTCTCCTTTGCAATTTAATTTAATTATTCAATCCATGTATTTTTTCTTTGCTGACGGGAGTGGCACATTTTAGAGTAGATTCTTGCCTAAAGAACTTAAGCCTTTTTTGAATAGAATCCCCCACCCTTCTTTGGGTGAACTGTAGCAGTGTAGCCTATCTGTTGGGAAGCCTACTCCACGTAGGCTATCCTAGGCTAGTAGGCTCTTCTGTAACAGAGTTGATGTCGTTTCCAGCTCAGATGCATTCACCATTGGCCATATGTTCCTTTATTCTTTGCTTTTCAAATGCTGTATGCATGTGAATTTTCTTGGTCTCATATGACATATCTGCATTTGTTTATTTACCCTGCCAGATCGTACATATACAGAACCCCAAAAGTGGATGCGTGGTAAAGGGCGGGTAACAATCCAGTTTGGATGTTGTTATAATTATGCTACGGTACATACTCTTGTTTTATTTTCTAACTCCACCATGAAAACTACAATTAAGGTATTGATGAAGCTTGTATGTGATCCATCTAAAATTTGAATCTGTCGTGTCAGGATAAGAAGGGAAACCCACCAGGCATTATTCGAACTATCACTTCTGATCCTATGCCTGGCCTATTTAAGGTCATGATTAAGAGATTGGTACGGTGGCATGTTCTTCCGACGACTTGCATACCGGACAGTTGCATTGTCAATATATATGACCCTGGAGATTGCATCCCACCACATATTGATAGTCATGATTTTCTTCGGCCTTTCTGTACCGTTTCATTCCTCAGTGAATGCAGCATTCTTTTTGGATCTAGTCTGAAAGTTGCTGGCCCTGGAGAATTTACTGGTTCAAGTTCGATTCCTCTGCCTGTTGGGTATGTTCTCATGCCTTTCCTTGTGTTATTACTCATTAGATTACGTGTGGTAGTCAGTTGGACATTGCAATGTGGCATGTGCTATATGTGAAGTTCACAAAATAATTCTATTTTCTATTGTTTCAAACTCAATTACACATAGATTCAAAGGCTGTGTAGTGTCTCATTTCTTTTTCTTTGAATGATGTTGCTGCATGTTGTGACTATTTGCCAAACTTTTATCCTTTACACCTTTTGCTCAGTAGAGATTTCTAATTGTTTGTGTTTCCTTCTCGTTAGATTGTCATGAACTCCATGTAATTTGTGCACGGACAGCTTTAATAATATTCAATTATCATGCCTCAATGTCTTTCAGTTTTGTACGACAGTTCTTTCATTATGTTATATACTAAATATAAGCATTCACAGGTCTGTGCTTATCCTAAACGGTAATGGTGCTGATGTAGCAAAACATTGTGTTCCTGCAGTACCATCCAAAAGGTTGTGATATGCTGTTGTACTATTTGGCTTTCAGAACTCATTTCATTTGCCTGTATAACATTTGAACTCTGATGCTCTACTTATTAAAACTCAGGATATCCATTACCTTCAGAAAAATGGATCCAGGAAAGCACCCATTCAGTTTTATAGATGATCCGGAATTACTTGACATCACTCCTCTGGAGACAGCTATACAAGAAACTAGCAGATCATCAGATGAAGGTAAGGGAAAGCGGCCTGACATACAAATCAGAAATCTTAGCAAATCATTGAGCAAGAAATCTAAAGGAAGAACATATGCACAAACCCTTGTCCCTGACATTTTGTCACAGCAAACCTTGCATGGACAGCCTACCATGTCTAGCACAGGCGCTGAGAGAGAAAGATACTCTGTAGGTCAGTCAAGAGAGTCAAGATACTCTGTTGGTCCGTCGAGAGAGTCAAGATCTCAGCGGGGATACCGCAGGGATGCAATCTCAGATGGATGTTACCAGAGATCGAGCTGGTTGGGCAGCTCAAGAGAGGAAGCATGGTAATATCATGAATTTAATTGAAGATGGCATAGAATCTCAGGGAAGGAGGCAGCGAATGGAGCATACACAGATGTTGATGATCAACCACACTATTAATGACGGCATGGCTTCCCTTTCAATTGGGAAACATGAATCTGACCAGCCTCGTGTAAGCGTACGAACGATATACAACAAGCCAAGGAGGACCAGGGTGAGCCTGGATGAGTAAGCGAGCAAGCAGCACTCAAGCCCCTACTCAAATCTGTGAACAGTTGGAGATGCTAGATACCTGAAAGGATACTTCTGCTGTATATTTTAGTTGGTGTTATCAGAACACCGGCAGATATAACTTATCTTAGAAGACATGCATTGGATTTGACATGAAATTTGTTAGCAGATATTCATGCCCCTACCCTGTAGATAAGAGTTTTTTTTGGGAATGCTGTAATTGTGACTCAATGTGGATGCATTGTTCGTTGATGAACGGTAACTTCTCAATAATTTGATTTGATTGTGGCCAAAACATTTTGTCTTTGACGTAATTTTCCTTGAATATTATGATGTTTTGAATATAATTTTGATGAATACTATGATGTGGTTTCTTCGAATATTCTCTATGGATCGTTGCTGTGTGAAACCTGCGAATGGTAATTATGGTATCTCCATTTTTAAAAAAAATTAAGATCAATGCAGGGGTATCAATGAAGCTTATCAATTTTGTTCATGTATTAGCCGGAATGGTTGCTATATATCATTTCGTCACTTAAATCGATATATATTAAATGACATATCATTCCGCTTCCAATATTGATCAATACCGATCATTCTAGTCAATATTAGTCCCATACTACCCAATATAGGTCATTCCGATTAATATTGTCAATATCGGATAAAATTGTATTTTGATTTTTTTGAGATATGTGTTACATATTATTTATACTAAACTATATATTATATTGTATTGAAGCTATATTGAAATGTATCGTTATTAATCATATTAATATATATTTTAAATATATTTATAATATTTTATTAGACTACCGGTACCAAAACATTACATTCCAAAAATCAAACCGGAATATAATTAACAAGTTTGGTATCAACCCCAATTGTCCCTCGCATGCTAAGCCTCCAGCTACTTTCCCTGCTTTTTTTATCAAAGCAAAACTTATATTATTTTTCAACATATGCAGAGTTCATATGAACATGAGGATTTAAGAATTTACCACTAAAAAGTTCGTGCTATTCAATTATTTGTCACTTACGTGAATCGTGGGTGGATTAGTTTATAACCATGTCACGGTAGTAAATAATCAAAGTCACCTTTTTAAGATTGATAAATAATCAAATATTCCTGTAATCTAATAAATGCATATGCTCTATTTTTTCTAATCATAGGACACAGTGCCAATCATCCAATCACATAGTATATCATCACACGGTAAGATTAGGAAGTAATATACGGTTGAGTAAATATAAAAGAGTTATTTATCTATCTTGATAGAAATGGTGCATAAATTTTAACATTAAGTTCGATTTGTGAGATACTGGAACAACACATTTATGGATAGTTTGGCATGCCAAAATAATTGAAGAATCAAATATAGGTTTATACCTCTAGGGTTGGGCCCAACTAGATACATGGCCATAAGACTCCAATTAGACAGTGTCATGACATTGTGATAGATTCTAGATGTCCACTTTATTCCTATTGATCCAAAATCAGTGCCATTGGAAAGCTTATGAAGTTAGCTTTCCGTGCATATGCAGAAATTCAAAAACAGAGTATGACATGTCCTGTGTGATGAAGTTAGCATATATAGAAAGATTCGAGCTAGATATGGTTTGGGATTCCAACTCAACTTAGACACCCTTGATGGTCTTCTCCACATCCTTGCTTCCCTCCATGTACTTCATGGTTCTCACCAAGGCTCCTAAGAATAATAACATCATTAATTAGGTAACAATCTATTCTCAAGACTATATAAAGAAGTACTCCCTCCGGTGTACAAATAATAGTCATTCTGATTTTTATTGAGAGTGTACAAATAATAGTTGTTCTGGCTTTTCTCTTCTCCCGAAGTGTTTCTATAATTAAAAGAAACTCCTACCAAAAGCTGCGTCCAGCCGTTCACATGGACCGGAGGCCTCCACCATCTCCATCGTCCAGCGTTGAGTCCAACCCGAGCTGGTATTGGCGTAACCCGATGAGGCGAGCAGCGGGGGAGGTGGCAACACACACGTCAACATGTGAGGCGGCAGCGCGGGAGGCAGCAACGGGGGAGGCGGCAGCGCGCGAGGTGACGACACGCGAGGCCACGTGCGAGGCGACAATGAGGGAGGCGACAGTACGCGAGTTCACAGCCAGAGAGGCATCAACGAAGAAACCTGTGCATGCGACAGCGCCTGCCTTGGCGTCCAAACACGTGTGGCCTTCACGTCAGAGGGGTGCGAGGCTGCATACTCCTTCCGATGATGAAGATGAAGTGGTTGTTCTGACCAAGGTTGAAGAAGGGGTGAAGGAAGAGGAGAAGAACAAAGCGAGGCAACGAAGTAAGAAGATGCATTGAACAAAAATTTGTTTCAGGTGGAGTACATTTGGTGAACCAAATTCTAGTAATATTACTAAATGTTCCATGCATCAAGCTTTTCCATAGAGATTTACCAATAATGTTTCACAATGAACTTGCAATGGTAGTAATCCTTGTCTTTCCAGTGTGCCCTTCTTCATGTGAGGAAGATTGTACTTATTGGATCCATGAGCTTTTATTATTTCTTTCAAAACTTGATGAAGTGTTAGATACATTCTGTTTGCCTTGTGCGGAGGATATTCATGGAATGCCTGTAATATTATAACGACGTTAGGACATGGAATGAATTAATAGACAGAATTATGAATTGATTGTATCTATAGTCAGATCACAAACCTATTGCACATTTGGAATTAGGTCTTGAACTGTTTTTGTTGTTTTCTTGTACCAAATTGATTATATGGCACATAAAAAACTAAAGTCTAATATATTGAAATCCAGAGAATTGGCAGGTTGACAAATGAGACGAATGTCGAAACCATCTTGTTGTGCAGCTTCACAAAAGAGTGGATCATGAACTTCAATACGAGAGGGTGCGTTGTCTTGTTGAATGTAGATTGGTTTGTTGAGATCATCACGTGGACATTTAGCTCTAATAGTTGGCAACACCTTCTCTATCATGAACTCTCTAATGACATCTCTCTTAATTGAAGTGATGAGTTCCGTTTCCATTTTTCTAGCCGGTCGGTTAATACTACTCCTCTTTACACGTTCAAATGTAACAAAAGGAAAGCATCCAATCTTTCCATCGAAAGTGCAAACTCCATTCTCAAATCTTGGACGAGAAGTAGCACACAAGAACATGAGCTTAGGGATGTTGTTCTTACTCTTACAAGTACGATAAGGCTCATCTTCATCAGGAAGCAAATAATACCTCTCAGATTTACGAGTAATAAAGAACCACTTCTCATCAATGAAAACTTTGTCAAAAAGACTCTTAAACCACACTGTAGCCTAGCCTTCTTGTTTTCATCAGTAAGATGCGGTTTAATACTACTTGTGTGCCTTCTAACCATTCCTTCTTTCACGTGCTTCAAAAATGTTTTCTTGCAAATGCAAAGTACTTTACATGAATCTTCAAGGGTGGTTTTATCCTTAAGAGGAACGTTGCGCAACCGTTCATAGTTTACTAGACTTTGCTTACGACCACATCTACCTCTCTTTTTACTTGCAAAACTAACCAGAGTACCTTGATCAAGTGAGAGTTTACCTTCAACCCAACATTGCTGAACAGTTCGAATATGTAGATCAAACATTGCGAAAACTTCTCTAGTAGCATTCTTTGGTAGCACTGCATTCATACTTTGTCACAGCAGTTCGTGGTACACTTTGTTTTGAATTTTCTCAGAAGCATCTTTCCGCTTCACACCGGCAACATGTGGCTCTGTATTCAAGCCAAACAAGTGGTTTTCATCTTCTAAATCAAATGGTAGATGGTTCAAGTCGAAACCTATTGAAGAAGTGCATTACAAATTAACAAGATTACAAAAAAGATTAGAAGAAGCGAAAAATCACATGACGAACAAGTAACATGATTAAAAAAATATTAGAAGAAGCAAAAAATCACATGACGTACAAGTAACAAGATTAAAAAAGATTAGAAGAAGCACAAAATTATGTACCTAAACCCCCCACAAAAGATGGCTCCATATTCAAGTCACATAATACTTCTTCAACTTCTAAAGCCATCACTTTGCGCTAGAACTTCTTTTGTTCGGATGCAGCAGGAGCCAGAAGTTGGCAGCTAGAGTTGGCAGCAGCAATACTCAGAAATAGTGAAAAAATGGCGCGAGAAGGAGTTGGTAGCAGTGGGAGTACTTAGAAAAAGTGAAAAAATGGGATGCAACAGGAGTTGGCAGCAGTTGGAGTATATATCATGCGAAACAGTGAAAAAATGGCACGAGAGAAGGTGATGCGGCCAGAAAGCACTCACTGGGAAAAAAATGAGACAGCGCCACCAACCAAAACTCAGAAAAATCACAGCGCAAAAAATGGAATGTGGCCACCGGGAGTTGAACTTGGGTGAGGCTTCATAACCAATTGAGACAACCCTTGTAACTTCATTTAATATCACCTTGATATATTTAATTCTGTCTAAATAACTAATATTTGTATACCAGAGGGAGTACTTAGGAATGAGCTCACTTAAAGATTTAATTATCATGCTCGAGCTTTAGTGGTTGGACCTTTCATAGGAGTGATGTACTCATCAAAGGAATCTGGAGGAACTTTGCTCTAGATAAGATGATACGATGAACAAAGGAACTCGATCTGACTTGTTACCACAACAACCCTGAAGTCCAAATGAAGACTAATTGGTTGTAACTGGATGGTCGTTAGCAACAAGGGGCACATCGAGAAGTAAGGCATGCATTGGCAATGGATTGAGAGTAGGGCGAGTGCTAACGGGACTTTTGTGAGGTCAACGGTGATTGGTTCGGTCATTGACCTTGGCACCTTAGCACCATAGGGAGACAATGAAGTAGAAGTCAGTACAGCCTCTATTGACTCAATAAAGTCATCAGTGTCACCATTCTCTTTCACAGGATCAGTTGGGACATCCATCTCTAGGCACTATGAGTCACATTGCAAATAGTGGAGTGAAGTGTGATCATGAAAAGAGCTAAAGAGGAAGAGGTAGGTAGCAATTGCCACAAAATCATCGATGCTACATATATTCTTGGAAGAAGAATGGATCTTGGCAATTGGTTGACCGATGCTTCTTTTTTTTCTTCGGTGGGTTCACTATGAGGGTATCGACTGCTTCATCTCGTGTTGCATCTAGTCTAGGTTCTACTAATCATTTGGCAGTCTTCCTATGCCCGAGGGGGCAACATAAGTGTATGTTGGAAAGGAAATAAATACGAGAGGTAGTATCGTGTTCCCCCAGGGGCATAGTCTAGGTCCAAGTATGTGTGGTATTGGCTTAAGGACTGGTTGAAAAGGTGTTTGACCCATTCTCCTCACCATCATCCGAAAAGCTTTGTGCTGATTAGATAGGCGACCCATTCATTAAATTCTCCACCAGTAATGACATCGGTTAAATGAAGTAGGTGATGTTACTCTGTCGCATTATAGACAAGTCCTCGTGGATGGACCTAGTTAATGAAAAATAAGCCGATCAATAATTGGTTGAATCCCAATTGACAAGAAGCAATCGTCGGGTGATAAAACTCATATGATGGTTGGGATTGGTTGGAGGCAAAGCCAATCGAAAGGATGCTTAGGGTTAGGCTGCTATGAAGATGGCCTTTGATGCATCATCCAAGAAGACATCACATAATTAGATTCTAAAAGGGACTTCAAAGGTTGATGTGTCTGGATAAGCAAACCAGACTATGTCATCCTTCCCAAATCTAGCATAGAAGGTTCCAAACTAATCATGAAGGCCGAACAAAGTCCACTTTTCTCATGGTACAACTAATGATGCTTCCCCAAGTGACATGCTTCGGTGAACAATTTATTTTTCATCTTCAGCATAATTTGATGGTAATTCTAGAGACTCCATAGGTGGACGACAACAAACCTTGGAGGTGTAAATAGTCAGCTAAAGTTGTAGAAACCACTAGGGACCACCAAAATAACCAATAGATTGACTAACTGATATCTTCGTTGAGACTTGATGAAGTAGATGATATGTTGCCTTGAGGAGGTATCAGCCTAAATATATTTTATTCAAGCCAACTAAGCTTCAGCAATGCATTACATTATTGATGTTGGGCCGACAGTGGAATTGCAAAAGACAAATCGTTATATCCACCTGTTCAGGAAAGATAAATGTTCTTTGTCATTGACTAGACCTGGTTTCTTGTTATAGTGGTGTCGGTGATATGACCCTTGGGTACCCCAAGATGAGTTTTGGTGGATTGGATCAAAGGTAGGCCTAGCCTATGTGATATCCAATATAACCCAAGGAGTAAAACATTGATAAGGGAGCTAGTTGAATGCCAGATTTGGTATTAGAGATAAAATATGTATATATCCTTGTAAATAGGAGATAATCTAGAATCTAGTTATGATCCCTAGATCATAGGAAACTGACTTGGGTTTGGTCTCATATTTGTATGCCTTGTCCCTTGAACTATATAAAGGGGGCGATGGATCTCCTCCAAAGACATCTACTTTCATATACTCCTAATAACTTTAGCACACATCTTAGCCTTCAAGTCATATATTACTGAGCTATTTTACATAGATCAATCCACAAACCATGGGACATAGGGTTATTATCATCCGAGAGATCCAAACCTATCTAAATCTAAGCTCTTTTGTTTATTGTGTCGACCATAAGGCTTTGATCATAGAGCTTCCCTACATCTCAAATACCATCATGCATACCCTCGTAGACTAACTACTCAACAAAACCCCAATAGTTGGCATGCCAGGTAGGGGATTGCAATTTTTCTACCACAAGTTAATTATAGTTGTTCGTAGTTCCAGTTTCTCCATTCCTACCGACTCCATCTTTGTTTTTGGTAGCCTCACTTTTATTGGTGACTCCATGGGCCAATGGGTCCTTTTTAAGTCTGCTTCTCACCCATTTGCCTCTACGTCAAGCCTAGTAGGGTGTCCCACCGACCACTCCACCACCACTCCACCGATCGCACCCTACTAACTTCATTATCTTCTCTAGTGCAAAAGGACAAGTGATTCGTCACCGTCAATTCAGCTTAAAGTCCCAAGCATGGTCTAGGCAGGAGACCTGGTCAACTATTTTCAAGGTGTCAACCAATCTAATTATCATGGCAATGACCGATAATGATGGTGGGAAGTCTGACACCACCGAGTCTAGTAGTAGCCACCGGAGAGGTCGTAATGACCGCAATGTTGACTGATCTACCCTTCATGTGCAACAAGGGAATGCCCTCTAAGATGAAGGGCTATGACATAACCTTAGTGATGAGTTTATGGTAGAGTTTTACAAGTAGCAGGTCTTCAAGGCATTGGTAGCAAATCTCATCACCATTGAGTGGGCTCTCATCATGATGCTAAAAATGGTAGAGTTTCGCAAGGCTAATACTCTTACCTAAGTCACCGCCATGCAGTTCAATGGACTAGCTCCATCGACTAGGTCTCACTCTACCAGCCGACGTAGAAGCAATGGCAAAGAGGTCAATAGCCTTCGACCGACTATCATCAAGCCCTATGATGGCAAGACCAATCTAGCACAATGGTTGGTGTTGTGCCACGCGACCATCTGAGCCACTAATGGGAGTGAGCACATTATGGCAACTTATGTCTCCATCATTCTCTCATCAATCAACATTAATTGACTAGCTAGCCTCCTAGAGAACTCCATCAACTCCAAGGATAACCTTTGTGACGCCTTCATCATTAATTACCAGGGGACCTAGTAGAGGCCGTCATCTTAGTATGACTTCGCCAAGTTTTCCAAGGGGACAACAAATCCCTTAGGAGTTACATTTGCCAATTTTCAGAGAGGAGAAATTTTGTCATTAGCATCTCGAACAATGACATCATGCACATATTTGAGGAAGGGCTCTAGAAACCTGCAAAACTATTTCGAAGGTTTGTAATGAAGGTTATGCCCAAGAAAAATCCATGGATCGGAAGTCCCGATTATTATTTGGTCTCGATATAGAGAGAAAATTTTGCTTCGGAAGTTCTAATATGGTATCGAAAGTTCGGACGAGCCAGAAGTTTTGATTTGGAATCGGGAAATTTTGTATTGATCGGAAGTTCCGATATGGTATCGGAAGTTCCGAGGTGGGCGAAAATAGATTAGATCTGTTGCGTGTCGTACTGTATCGGAAGACCTAAAATACCCTGTCGGAAATTCTGATCCAGGATCAGAAGCTCCGATGTGGATGAATAGATTGGATCTGTTACGGTTTTGAGGGTTTTGAGATGAGCATGACTAAGGGGCTATCAGCCCTATAAAAGGAGAGGAGGAGGAGGACGTCTTGGAACATGGAATAAGCCTAGATTAGACCTAGCCACCATAAAATCCTCTCCCTCCTTTCTTGATCTCAAACATTGAGGTCGAGGATTTACCATCTCTCATGTGCGGTGCTAGCACGCTGCCGTGGGAGGAACTCCATCTTTGTACGTGTGGACTCCATGGAGGCGTTGCTCCAAATGCGACGCTCGTGGCTATCACCACGAGGAAGGTTACTTCTTCATCGATTGGATCAGCAAGGAACGGCCAGGACAAAGCGAAGATAGGCTTGATGCGCTTCATCAACCTCTTCTTCTAATGCACCTAGCGCTTCAAGTGCTAGAAAGTACCGATCTACAATCTCACACACGCATGGGTCTTGGGTTTTAGGGCACAAATTTTGAATTTTTCGGCTAGCGTAGCTCCCCTATTCCCAAACATGTAAGTGAAAAGTTGGCCACCCCCGTTGACATGATCACGATGGTCGAGTTGTATGTAGATGCAATGGATGATGATCATAAATAAATGGGTTTCCCTAACCATGATTCTCAATGCAAGATGAAGTGTCACAACAACAACTATCAACAATAGCTATGCCAACCACCATGTTGATGTGACTAGGACCAATGAGAGTTGTTGAGAAAACAAGTTGAAATGTGCTTTAGTTTCAAGTCTATGATGAGTGATTGACAAGTTTCCTTCTGGGTGAAGGGGTCCCTCCGAAGGGTTTCCAAGGTGTTTTACCGAAAGGTTTGGTGTTTGCTGGCTACAACAGTTGCAGCGGAGTATGTCTATCAGAGGGATCCGGCAGAATACGATGAGAAGTCTGTAGTGAAGGACTCGGTACTTTGGGCGGTACATCAGCGTGTGCACCGTAGGTTGTTTACTGGAGAGGTCTCCGGGATACTAGAAACACTTGTCTTCTTGTCGGTGGTGTGCAGGTGACTTCGGGGGCTACATGACGGTTTGGAGAAGGTGAACCTAGGTCAAGCAGGGAGGTTGATGCCAGGCGAATGGTAGCTTGGTCATGGAGGCTGCGTGGGGTCGAGGTCGGTCCTCGGGTCAAGGTACACCAGGCGAAGACAGAAAGTGCGTAGGATGGCTCCGGCTGAAGGTACCCTGAGGAAAAGTCCTCGAAGGTGAGGCACTTCGAAGACGGACTCCGAAGGAGTTACTTCGAAGGATGGCAGACAAAGTCCTCTACAGTGAGGCAAGACTTTCGAAGTGTGCTCCAAACGGAGGCCCTCGAAGGGCCACCTGACGAAGGTCTCAAAAGTCGAGGTGCATCGAAGGAATGGTCCGGGTAAGGCTCTTCAAGAGTGTACTCTGGGCGGAGACACTACAGAGTGCTTATGGAAGTGTTTCATGCGGAGGCCTTGGACGAATGAGGGACTTTAGAAGGTGGTCAAGGTACTTCAAAGGTAGGGCATCAGAGTGTGGATGATTTGACGTGCTTCGGCCATGCATGGCTTTAGTACACGAATGGGCGGAGTTCGATCTTGGAGTAGATGTGAAGCCGTGGTGGTCTACTCTGGAGGTGATGGTGCGAAGACTCAAGGGCTTTGACGGCTTCGACTCAAAACCATCAATGTATCGAAGACTGACTTCGGTGGAGCGAAGGCCTTTGGGTTCGAAGCATGCCACCGAAGCCTCTGCACACTTCGTGTGCGAAGGGGGCTCTAAAAGATTCCACGTTGCAAAAGTTGATTGTGTCTACTCTGCAAAAGCCGATACTATCTGCTCTATGAAGATGACAAAAGGAGCTTCCAATAAAGTAGACTACCATCTGTACCCCCGTGTCTACTAGAGACAAAAACAATGTAAACCCTAGGGGTAAAGTAGTCTATTCGCATGACTGAGTTGCGCCTATAAATAGTGAGGCAGGCTATGTCTAAGCAATACTTTAAGAAATCTCTTTAGAGCTTCTAGAGCGACCACCATTTTCTTGTACTCAGTTCTATGAGTATTTTGTGTTCCCTGTTTATGCAATGAACTTTCAGTTTTCTCTATGATTCACTTTGCATGAACTTTTATCTGTTTTCTTTGTGTTGTATGAGTCGAGTTTCCTGCCCTTCATTTCGTTTCTTGTAAACCAAAGTTCTTTCTCTGTGTTATTTCATACAAAGTGTTGTGTCACTCATACATGCGATGTTTGTGAGTTTTGTATATGATTCGTTCTATGTGAATTAGAGGCTAGACCTCACTAATTAACAACGAAGCACCCTGTGAAGTTTGGCTCGAAGTCTGTTTTCTTCCCGTAGCCACTCCTCTTAATAGTCAGTTCGCTTGCTCCTGTTTGGAACATTCCGAAGTGCGAAGCCTAGTACCAGTTACTAGTGTGGACTATCTGTTCAGAGCTCTCTGAGGGAAACACACTTGTGTGAAGTACCGTAGTGCGAAGCCTACTCGAAGGCACCTAGGTGTGCGGAGCCTACACTATCTTTGCAGAATACTGTGCGTTTTTGGGTTTTAGAGTGTGAGCGAAGTCTTCTGAACTTTTAACTTTTACTCTATTCAAAGCCTGTGTTCGGAGTGTGTTCGATACCTCCGAACCAAATACTTCGAATGGTATGTTCGAAGCCTATTTAGCAGAATAGAATTTTAAAAGCTCCCATTCACCCCTCTCTGGTCGCCTGTTTCGCTCCAACAATTGGTATCAGAGATTGGTTAAGATCACTAGTTGACCTTAACCGGTTTTGTGATCTTTTGGTGACATGGACAAAGTTAGTAAAATACCTCTGTTCGATGGAACTGATTTTGCATATTGGAAGGTGCACATGGAGGCTTACTTGCTAAGCCAAGGAAATGAAATATGGGAGATTGTGGACTCACAATACTCCATTCCTGTAACCCGCACTACTTAGGCAGAAAAATATCAATATAATTCTAACTCCAAAGCTAGAAATATATTGTTCATTGGCTTGAGCAGAAGTGAGTTTGATAGGGTTTAGCACCTTAGGACAACTAGGGAAATTTGGAATACACTCATTGTTTTTTATGAGGGATCTACCCAAATAAAGGCTAGGCGCCAGAACACATACAATCAACAGTATCAACTATTTGTGCAAGGCCCTGACGATTCTATAGATGCCATGTTTTCACATTTTGATGCGATAGTGAGTAACTTGCGATCCACTGGGACACTTTCTTACAATGATCATGATAGGGCTATCAAGCTTCTCTCTGCTCTTGATCGCAGCATATGGGACATGAAGATATCTAGCATTGAGGAGTCCACTGGGTATGACACATTGACTTGTGATGAACTCTTCAGCAAGCTAAAGTCCACAGAGATTGCCAAGACATTTCTTGCAGGGCACAAAAACTCTTTGCCTCAGCCTTTGGCATTAGTTTCTGGCTCTAGCCGTGGCACCAATGCAGAACAGAGCTCATCTAACATTTGTGTTCTTGCAGGTGGTTTTTCTTTGTTCTCCCTGGTCTCTGTTACTAAGGAGCAGGTGGATACTCTGGATGATGAAGAGCTTGCTCTCATTGCCAGGAGATTTACCCGTTTTCACAATGAGAGACGGGATCAGCGGAGAAGTGGATTTAGTGGGTGTTTTGAGTGTGATGACACTTCTCACATCAAGGCCAACTGTCCTAAACTTAAGATGAGAGACGAGAGTGAGCGCCCCAAACACCACAAGAAGGAGAGAAAACTCTACACAAAGGGTAAGCGCGGCAAGGTGGCTAAGAGGGTAGCCAAGGCCACTTCCAAAGCCTTTGTCATGGCACTCAACGACATCGACACTTCCTCAATTGAGGAGTTGAGCTTTGATGAGGAGGAAGAGTCTTCAAGGAAGGAGGAAAAGAAGGAGAAGAAGGCAAGATATTTCACTAGCCTTTTCTTCACGGCTGACAGCACTCACAGCGGCGATGAGCTTGACTCATCGGAGGTACCTCTATCCTATGACCAGCTTTCCATTAAAGTTGATGAACTGAATGAGGTAGTTCTTGGTTAGGATAGATTACTTTTTCAAGCCGCTAGAGATAGAAAAGACCTTAGACTTAGGCTAGAATCTGTTTCAACTGATTATGCTATGCTTAAGTCTAAAATTGATGATGCTGAATTTGAATCTTACACTGTTGTCATGGGTGAGCTTGCTCAGTTGCGTTCTATGCATGCTCAACTGTTGATGAGCTTGAGACTACACAAAAGCTGCTTTTGGTGGTGGAGTCTAGACCTAGTACTTCTGATGCTTGTTTAAATTGTCCCTTATTGATTAATAGCATTAACTTGAGAGACAAGAATGTTAAGGAGTTAGAGGCTAGATTGGAGAGTAGTGAGTGTTCTAAGGATGTGCAGCCTGCTTTTTCCACCTGCATCACCATTAAGGACCAAATCAGTTTTGCTAGAGGGCAAGTTGAAAATCTCATGACTGAAAATGAATATCTTCTTTCTGTGGTAAACAAATGCACTGAGGGAAAGGTAAGGATGGATTTGCTCTTAGCCAAGACCAAGATGTGTGCTGACAGGACAGGGTTAGCTCTAGGGTTGGGTTTTGAGAGAACCTCTACAGACATTTAGAGCACAACTGTGTTTTCTTCACCCAATACCTTAGAGAAAGAGAGAGCCCAGTTAGAAACTCCACAGAAAGCCAAGAAACCCATCCAACCTATCAAGAAAATTTCACCTCCTCCACTCAAGAAAAACCTTCAACAGAAACCCAAGGAGCCTATGAGAATTGCTCCTATGACCCAAGCGAGTGCATCTAGAAGAGTGTTTCATTGTTCTTACTGTCAGTGGGTGGGTCATTTGGTTGGGTTTTGCTTTCATCGCATCATGGATGAGCGACGTTCACAGCCGTTGAGTTTTTAGGACATGCATTACCCTTCTCTATGCATGCATGAGCCTGACTTTTACTCACGTCCTGGTTTTGAGGCTCCCCATTCTTCCTGGAGAGGTTTTGCCCCTCATGGTGTACACCATGTATCATATGATGCTAGACCACGTGTAGGTGGCTTTGTACCTCGACAGGTAGGGAGACCTCATCGTGTGTCTGGATTGCATCATGTAGGTAGACCTCGCACCTTGCATCACTCTATTTTACCTGTGCATAGACAGTCTACTTTTACTTTGCCTACTACTCATATCTCTCAGTGCTGGATGCCTCGTCATATTTTCACTCATCCAGCACTGAGCGATCGAGGTTTTCTCATTGTGTGTAGGCACCAGACCGAGGCTTGAAGGGCACGTGGATCATGGACTCCGATTGTTCACGCCATATGACCGGAAACTCATCATGGTTATCCAGCCTCACCGCAACCAAGCAAAAGGAGCAAATCACCTTCGGCAATAACTGAAGGAGTAGAGTGAAAGGTAAAGGTGTGGTAAGAATCAACTCAAACTTCACTCTAAAAGATGTTGCTTTGGTTGAAAATTTGGGATACAATTTGCTCTTCGTGTCCCAATTGCTTTATGAGGGCTTAGAAGTACGTTTTCATCACGATACTTCGCAAGTACTCAATTCTGATGGCGTTTTGGTTTGTAAGATTTTTAGAGTTGGGAGAGTTTTTGGAGCTGATTTTTCAGAGTCATCCGGTTCTTCTCACTTCTTAGTTGCTCATTCTACTTCTGAACTCTAGAAGTGGCATAGGAGACTAGAGCATATGAGCTTTGAGTTGCTAGCTCGCTTGAGTACCCTAGGTCTGATCTGAGGATTTCCCAAGCTCAAATTTGAAAAGAATTTGGTTTGTGCTCCTTGTCGACATGGGAAAATGATTGCTGCTTCGCACTCACCTTTTTCTATGTTGATGACAGAACAACCCGAAGAACTTCTCCATATGGACACTGTAGTTCCTTCTTGGGTTAGTTCTTTAGGCGGCAAGTGCTACATACTTGTCATTGTCGACGATTTCTCTCGCTACTCTTAGATATTCTTTTTAGCTAGGAAGGATGAAGTGTTTTCACATTTTCGGAGCTTAGCTTTGAGAATTTTCACTGAACTCCCTGGTGCATTGAAGTTCATTCGAAGTGATAATGGCACCGAGTTCAAGAATAGTCTATTTGTTGACTTTTGTATGGAGCATGCCATAGAACATCAATTCTCTACTCTGCAGGTTGCTCAACAGAATGGTGTTGTTGAGAGAAAGAACCACACTTTGGGTGAGATGGATAGGACGATGCTCGATGAGCACAAGACTCCTTGAAAGTTTTGGGCTGAGGCCATGAACACCGCATGTTACATCTCAAACCGGATTTTCTTGCGCTCAATTTTGAACTTGACTTCATATGAGTTGCGTTTTGGGAGACAACCCAAAGTTACTCATCTTCGAGTATTTGGCTATCGATGCTTTATCCTAAAACGTGGAAATTTGGACAAATCTGAGTTGTGTTCTTCTGATGGGATCTTTTTGGGATACACCCATGGTCATTCTTATCTTGTTTACAATTTGGAAACTAACACTGTCATTGAGTCATGTGATGTGACTTTTGATGAATTAACCCCCTGTGTTAGCTCTTCTTTTGAACATGCAAGTGAACATGATATGGAACAGACTATCTTTGAAGATGAAGATCTTGAAGACTTCGAGGATGATCCCCTACTACCCTTGACATCGACCCTCGAAGCCGACCCCGCTTCGACCACTTCGTCAAGAGGCCCCGAATCTACTACCTCAACATCGTTCATCTTCGACCACTCATCGGCACAAGTTGAGGGGGAGACTGCATCCCTTCACAAGGCTCCTCATCATATCCAAAGGATGCATCCTCCCGAGCAGATCATCAGTGAACTTAATCACAGGGTAACAAGTTCTCATGCTCATTTCATTGATTCTGCTTTTGTTGCCTCTTTCGAGCCCTTAGATGTGAGTCATGCTTTATCTGATTCTAGTTGGATCAATGCCATGCATGAAGAACTTGAAAATTTTGAGAGAAACCAAGTTTGGACACTTGTAGATCCCCTCCTAATGTTCATTTTATTGGAACAAAATGGATTTTCAAAAACAAGAAAGGGGAGGATGGGTTTGTGGTTAGAAACAAAGTTAGACTTGTAGCTCAGAGTTTTTTACAAATTGAAGGGATTGATTTTGCTAAAACTTTTGCACCTGTTGCACGTCTTGAGGCCATTAGAATTTTACTTGCATTTGCGGCATCCCGTGGTTTCAAACTTTATCAAATGGATGTCAAAAGTGTTTTTCTTAATGGCTTCATAGGCAAAGATGTTTATGTAAAACAACCCCCGGTTTTGAAAACCCCAAATACCCCCATAGAGTCCTTAAACTTCATAAGGCTCTTTATGGACTTAAGCAGGCTCCTCGGGAGTGGTATGATAGACTTAAGTCTTTTATGCTTGAGCGAGGGTATTTGATGGGATCAGTTGATAAAACCCTTTTCACTCTTAAGCATGGCAAATATTTCCTTCTAGTTCAGATTTATGTTGACGATATAATCTTTGGTGGCTCTTCTTATCCTTTGGTTGCCGAGTTTGTAGATACCATGAGCAGGGAGTTTGAGATGTTTATGATGGGCGAACTCACATTTTTCCTTGGTTTGCAAATCAAGCAATGCAAACAAGGTACCTTCGTCCATCAGGCGAATTACACCAAGGACTTACTCAAGAAGTTTGACATGGTTGATGCGAAGCCCCTTGGCACTCCAATGGCTACTTCGGTAGCATTGGATCCTGACGAGGATGGGGAAGCCGTAGATCAAAAGGAGTTCCGAAACATGATCGACTCCCTCCTTTACTTGACTGCTATGAGGTCGGACATACACTTTATGGTGTGTCTGTGCGCTCGTTTTCAGGCTTCGCCGTGAGCTTCGCACCGCCAAGCAGTAAAGCACATTCTCAAGTATCTCAAGCATACCCTCGAATTTGGAATTTGGTATTCTGTATCTTCCTCTTTGTGTCTTCGTGGTTATTCAGGTGTGAATTTTGCTGAGTGTAGAATTGATAGAAAAAGTACCTCGGGTACTTGTCATTTTTTGGGTACTTCTCTTGTTTGCTGGTCTTTTCGCAAACAGTCTAGCGTTGCACAATCTACGGTTGAGGCCGAATATGTTGCTGCAACTAGATATTGCTCACATATTTTTGGATGGTTTCTAATTTGCGGGATTTTGGGTTAGATTATAAGAGTGCTCCACTGTTTTTTGATAACACTAGTGCCATTTGTATTGCAAACAACCCGGTTCACCACTCGAGAACCAAACACATTGATGTGAGATATCACTTTCTCAGAGATCACAATGAGAAGGGTGATATTGAGCTTCAATATATTGATACCCAGAACCAGCTTACCGACATTTTGACCAAACCCCTTGATGCATCTCGATTTGCTTATTTGCGTGGTGAACTTGATATTTGTCATCCTTACGGTATTTTGTGAGGGGCAGCATGCTTTAATTGTTTTGCATTGTCTTCTTTATGATTATTTATTGATGCATTTAGTTTTTTATGGCCTTTGCATAATTGTCATTATCATGATGCATTCAACTCTAATTAATATACCTACATTCATTATGAGCATTATTTTAATTTACAAAATTCCAAACTTGATCACTGCTTAGTCTTGTGTCTAGCATGTATTATGCAGAATTGTTTTTGCTATCTTTTATCTGTCTGGTAGCTAGAATCCTTTACTTTGGATTCAAAACTGCAACTTGAAAATAATACTGCTTTTCATGGAATTATCCAACAATTGGTACTCAACAAAAATCAATATCCATGATTTATGTGCTAAAAATGAAAAGATCCAGGCGGGTTTGTTTGTCGCACTATCTTATTCTAGACTGCTTACCATAGCACTTTTGTATGAACTGAGATAACTTAGTGTTTGCCCAAATCACTGCCTTAAGCTTCTAATGGTCTTTCTTGATCTAGGCTTGGCTTGGTTGGAAAGTATAAGGTGGACAAGCAAATAACCCCTGGCAATATAAAAAGACTTGCAAGTCTGAATCTTTTGCTTACCAAGTTTGCTAAATAATTCATAAAATTGGACTTGCTTTCTTGTGTAGAAATTGATTAGCTTTCACAGTTATTGCTTTGACTTGTCTAGATGACTAGTCTAAGTGGTGATGCTTTTATTTTCAACAATCTGAAAAGTTCATGCCTCAATATTGAATTTGGAATATGTTAACTTGAGCTGAGCATCTGAGCCTGACATTATGATTTGGCATATTGTTGCAATTTCCGTCTTCATACTTTTCAACATTTCAAAGCCATGCATCTTTTATTACTCCTTGATTCTTGCATTGCCAAAGGGGGAGAGCATGCCGTGTTGCCTACCAAAGGGGGAGAGAATTTTTATGCCAAAAGGTGAGGAGCCATGCTGAATAGCGTGGGCCTCATGGCTCCAGATGTGATGAGTCATTGTCAACGATAGTCAAAGAGGACTTGAGAAGAGTGAAGATCTGCTGTTTCATGGGCCACGTGTGACTCAGGTACACGGGCAGCAAGCGACTGTCGGGCAAAGGAGGCTGCGAAGTCGGGCTGGTCCAATCCGGGTATATGGGCCAGGAGCAGCAGAAGACCCACTGGGCTGTTGACTAGAATTGACTCAGGTACACGTGCGGTGAGTGATTGCCGGGCTGAGAGAGCTACGGAATCGGGCCGGCCCAATCCGGGTACCTGGTGCAAAGTCGGTGGAGGCTTTGTCAGTTTCAGCGCAAAACTGACAAACCGTTGATCTTGTATCGGACTGTCCAGAAGAGAAGTCGTAGTCGCTACGAAAACTTAGCTTCCGGATAAGTCATCTGTATCTCTAGGCCCACAGTCAGTCAGTCAAGTCTGTAAAAAATCCTAAGGGCAATTTAGTCTTTTCCTTTTATTCCTGCGTCTGTAAAAAACCCTAAGGGGCTGGTGGAATATTCTAGGCCATTGGGCAGCCTATAAATAGGGCCCCAATCCCTAGGGTTGGACTACCCTTTTGGCTGAAATCAATACTACTCATTTGGGTCATTTTGTCTCTTGCATTTTCTCTCTCTCTCTCTCTTCGGTTGTGCGCCGCCAGGCTGTTGTTCTTGATTTTGTGCCTTGCATTTATTCAGTCTTCTCTGATGTAGTGAAGCTTCTATTCTCTGATCGTGCGCAGCATTTTTGTAGCAGTTTATATGGCTTCGTTTCACGTGCATAGCTGATTTTCTTGAACATTTGTGCCTCGATTGCTACTGTTCTTCACGGAAGTAGTACTAGTTCATACTGGTTGCAAGTAGTACTACTACACTGTAGCAACAGTACACTAGTACTCTAGCCTTGCTTTTACTGCACGGCTTTTTGATCGAGTTGACAGGACTAAAGTCCCTTTTTTGGCTGTTCTCTGGCGAAGCCCCTTCTCTGTTCGAAGCCCCTCAGCTCCGTGAGGCAGACTTCGATCTGATATCCTCGAGGGCTTCGCTTGAACTTTGACTTCGCTCTTGTCCTGTGAATCTAGCTTCGAGGTATGTGTTGCACTTAGTCTGTTGGCTTGTCATACTTCGATTGTCTTTACGAAGGTATACTCCGATTTTTGGCTATTCGAAGTTCATACTTCGACAGGCTTCGGAGTTAGCTTCGAAGCTGGCCTGTGGTTCGAAGGTTATACCTCGCTAGTGCTAGCTTCGAACGTAGTCGTGTAGGCTTCGAATTAAACTTGCTGCCGTGTGTCGGGCTTCGTTTTTTATTCGAAGGTTGCTTTTCTGTGAGCCTGTTCGAACCTCTGTTTGAAGTCAAGGCTTCGAAGTACTTTGTTCGAAGCAAGCTTCGATATTCTCATACTTCGCTTCGAAGCATACTTCGCTCCCTGCCACTTCGAACTAGGCTAGACCAAACACACCTTCGGCATTTTTACAACAGCCTTCGACAGACTTCGACACTAACCTCCGAAGCAGACTTCGTCACTGACCTCCGAAGCAGACTTTGTCACTGACCTCCGAAGCTAGCTTCGACACAACAAAGCAGGCTTCGACACAGTGGAGCAGGCTTCGCCGAGTTCTAAACAGGAGACAAATCTGAACAGTAACTTCTCATCTCACTTTATTCATACTTAGATCATCCATTGAGAAGTTTAACCTGCCATGTCTTGAATATCCTTGTTTATCTCCCTAGTAGCAATGCTTTGATGTTTCTCTGTGTTTGTCATCTGTTGCTTCTAGGCTAGATATATTTAGACTTAGGCAATCTGTTCTTATTTTGTTTCTTAGTCTTTTGAGGTGTGTTGGGTGGTTGGAACAGGCCATATATTCGAAAGAATTTTTAAGGCGCCCATTCACCCCCCTCTGGTCGCTACTTTCGGTCCTACAAATGGTATCAGAGCTTGGTTAGGGTTTTTCCATACCTTAACCGGTTCTAAACCCCAGTAGTGATCATGACGTCTCCTGGCAAGGTCCCGTCCTTGGAAGCCTATGGCCATAACTATTGGAAGACTCGCATGCGAGCCTATCTCATGAGCCAGGGTTCGGACATTTGGGACATTTGCGTTCACACCACGTTTGTCATATTGCCAGTCGCTGAGCATGGTACTGCTGGTATCATTGCTCAGCATCTGAGCAATAGTAAGGCTGTGAACATTCTTTTCTCTGGTTTAGGTCCCACTGAGTTTGAGCGTGTTAGCCATCTCTCCACTACGAGAGAGATCTGGGCTACCCTCAAGGCACACCATGAGGGAACAGCACAGGTCAAGGCTCGGCTCTATCATACCTACCGGCGTGAATATGATAATTTCACACAGAAGCCGGGTGAATCTGTTGAGGCTTGGTTTGGTCATTTTCAGTCGATCATAAACAAGCTTCGGGACAACAAGGCTGAGGGTGCTCAGTTAGTCTCAGATCATGAGCAGGCGCTCAAGGTTCTCCATACCTTGGACCCAAAGATCTGGGAGATCAAGGTATCTTCTATCATTGAGAGTACTTCTTATGATACCTTGACCATTTCTGAGTTGTTTAGCAAGATGAAGGCTACTGAGGTTGATCTCCAGCTGAGATCAAATCTCACTGGTTCTGGATCAAAATCTCTGGCCCTTGCTACACCTTCTGTTGATCCTTCTTCTGTGAGTTGTGCTGGGTTCTCTTTGATGTCTATCACTGAGGACCAGCTTGAGTTGTTGGGAGATGATGATTTGTGTCTTTTTAACAACCGGGTGCGTCGTGTCTATGACAAGAGAATGTTCAAAAGACATGGCACAAAATCCGGATGCTTTGAGTGTGGTGATCCAGGACACTTCATCGACGACTGCCCCAAGCGCAATGGACACAAGAAGGGCACCGGTGGCAGCTTCCACGACTCCGGCAAGCACGATAGCTCTTCCTTCAACAAGGGCAAGCCGAAGACCAGATTCTTCAAGAAGGCCCTGAAGGACTACCGGTGAGAGAACAAGAAGCGCGACAAAGCCTTCTTCACCGAGATGGAGAAGAGCTACTCCAAGCGGTCCACGTCTTCTTCCTCTTCATCGAGCTCAAGCGATGAGGAGATCGCCATCAGGAAGGGGAAGGACAAGGACGATCCGGCGGGTCTCTGCTTCATGGCTTTTGGGGACAAGCCAAAGAGCCGATCACACCAGCGCCGAAGATCCCGCAAGAGCTTCTGCTCAATGGCTCTTGGGGATAAGGGAGAAAAGAGCTCCTCCGACGACTCCGACAACGACAACAACGAAAAGGTATCATCCTATGAGCGCAAAATCGTTGATTTACTTAAGAGCAATCGTCAGGAGTTAAAGTATCGGGAAAAATGCTTGGGGGGCCAAGAAGAGGATAGATGAGTTAGAGAGTGAGCTTGTCGTAGCCAACGGCAGAATTGAGAGTCTATCTTCTTCCCCTTACTTGGGTGATAGCAGTGAGTGCCCAAAGTGTGAGGTGCTTCTGTGTGAACTGTCGACTCTGAAG
The DNA here is from genome assembly GCA_019279435.1 of Zizania palustris. NCBI lineage: Eukaryota > Viridiplantae > Streptophyta > Magnoliopsida > Poales > Poaceae > Zizania > Zizania palustris. Next base: position 34,926,066 of record JAAALK010000081.1, on the reverse strand, counting down.
TCCAGGTACACAGAAAGGGTTGATGAGAGGGATGCTTTGGCCACTGAGCTTGAAAGCGCTCAGCTGGAGCTAAAAAATGCTCAAGCCACTGTCATCGCACCCTATGTTGATTGCCCATCTCATCTAGCTACCTTAGCTGAGCTGAAATCCAAGGGCAATGAGCATTTGGGTGATTTGGAGAGGTTCAGAGCTGAGCTTGCGTAGACTAGGCTAGAGCTTGAGACACTATCAGTTCCACCCACTGTCTGTGAGAACTGTTTGTCTCTTAGAATGGAGTTGATTAAGCTGAAAGCCGAGAAGTCTGTCCAGATAGATAGCGAGTGTGAGACTTGCTTGTCTCAGGTGGAGGTTCTAGCTGCCTTGAGAGAGGAGCTAGCTGATTCTCAGAATGAGAACTTTTACCTCCGTTCTATCCTGAGTTGGATCAGTGCCAGAGAGCCTCAACTCGGCATGATGATCTAGCAGTTCAAGAGGCAGGATGGGTTTGGGGTAGGTTACACCTACACCAAGGCTGACTTTGAGAGTGCCATTAGCCGGGCAGTGGAGTGGAGTAAAATGACTCCAGAGCAGAGGTATCCCAAGACTCACTCCACTGAGTCTTCCCAGGCTTATCAGCCCAAGGATGGAGTGATCCATGAACCACCTAAAGCTCCACCAAAGAAACCTATCTGGGTCCCAAAGCCCAAACACCTCCACACTTCTCTTGACTCTCTTCCTGAACCCTCTCAACCCAAAAAGACTACACCTAACACCACTAAGCCCAAGAATCCCAAGCCTCAAACACACACCAAGAAGCCCACCTACCATTGTGAGTATTGTTAGAGAGAAGGGCATCTTGCGGAGTTTTGCTTCAGGCGAAAGCGGGTTGAGAAAGCTGAGAGAGCTCGTGGTGGTCAGGAGCAGTTTTACCAGCAGGGTGGTATACTGCGTGTTCCTCGACGCGGGGAGAGGCTGGAGGCCAGGCCGCGTCGTGTAGGTGGTGGTAGAGGAGACGGCTTTCTTGCCCGTGCTCCAGTTGGTGGTGTCCGTTCCGGCAGAGCTCCATGCCATTTTGGCTACGGTCCTGGACCTCGTAGCCGAGGCTTTAGGCAGAACCGAGGACCACGCTTTGAGCCGTGTTTTGGTCCGAACTCTCATGATGATTTCTACTTTCCGTCTTTTGAGCAGATGGCTCGACACTGGTTTAGCTCTTTTGCTAAACCTGGTGCCGGACCATTTGCTCCCACTTATAGCCACTGTTGTGCAGGATCGGGGACTGGAGGACATGTGGATCATGGACTCAGGATGTTCTCGCCACATGACGGGACATCGCAGATGGTTCTCCAGTCTCACTCCCCCGAGCTCCAAAGAGTACATCACATTCGGGAACAGTGGTCAAGTGAAAGTAAGTGGCATCGGCTCAATTCGCATTTCAGATCATTTCTCTTTGAAGAATGTTGCCTTGGTTAAGAATTTGAACTTCAATTTGATTTCTGTTTTGCAACTTCTTGAGGATGATTTGGAAGTGCGTTTTAAGAAGGGTAATTCTTTCGTGATTGATTCTAGAGGGTCTTTGATTTGCCAGATTTTACCATTCGGTAAAGTTTTTCGAATTGACTTCTCTAGTTCTTTTGGCCCTTCTCGCTGTTTGATTGCTGGATCCTCCTCTGAGCTCTAGAAGTGGCATAGGAGATTAGGTCATTTGAGTTTTGATCTGCTAGTCAGGTTGAGCTCTATGGACCTCATCTGAGGATTGCCCAAGCTTAAGATGGAGAAGGATCTAGTTTGTCATCCCTGTCGTCATGGGAAAATGGTTGCCGCTTCTCACTCACCTGTGACTCAGGTGATGACTTCGTATCCAGGCGAGCTTTTACACTTGGACATTGTTGGTCCAGCTCGGGTACGTTCAGTCGGTGGGAAGTGGTACGCACTTGTGATTGTTGACGACTTCTCTCGATTCTCGTGGGTTTTCTTTTTGGAGTCTAAGGATGAAACTTTTCAATTTGTTCATGACCTGATTTTGAAGCTGAAGAATGAGAACAATGGTCGGATGCGAGCAATTCGCTCCGACAACAGCTCTAAGTTCAAGAACTCTCAGTTCGTCAGCTTCTCTAGTGATCAGGGTCTTGACCATTAGTTTTCTTCTCCTTACACTCTCCCAGAGAACGGCGTTGTGGAACGAAAGAACCGCACGTTAGTCGAGATGGCCAGGACGATGCTCGATGAGCACAGGACTCCTAGGCGTTTTTGGGCTGAAGCCATGAACACGGCTTGCTATCTAGCCAACCGCATCTTTCTTAGAGCTTACCTTGGTAAGACATCATATGAACTGTGGTTTGGCAGACAGCCCAAGGTGAACCACTTGCGAGCGTTTGGCTGCAAGTGCTTTGTGCTCAAGAAGGGATGACATTTGGACAAGTTTGAGTCTCGTTGCTGGGATGGTGTTTTTCTTGGTTATGCATTGCATTCTCGAGGTTTCCGTGTTTGGAAACTCAAAACCCAGCAGCTTGTCGATACTTGCGAAGTTTTATTTGATGAGTCCTTGCCTTCTTTAACTCCTTCTTTTGAGCTTTCTAGTGATGATGAGCTCGGAGAGTCCATCTTCGAGGAAGATGAGAATACTCCAGCTGCTGATGAGGGTGGGCCTTCTGCACCCCTACAGAGCCCACACCTTCTGAGACTTCGACTGAGGATGAGGGTGGACCTTTGATCACTTCTTCCACTATGATCGAGCCCCCTCAGTCGAGTCCAGAGGTGCCAGCTGCTGACTCCGGGGAGGTGACTTCAGATCACTAGGGAACCCGAGCAGTTCAGCGTGACCATCCCTCAGAGCTCATCATAGGTGATTTGACTGAGAGAACTTTGCGTTCATCTAATGCCTCTCTTGCTGTGTTTGCTGAATCTGCTTTTGTTGCATCTTTTGAGCCCAGAGATGTTTCTCATGCTCTTTCTGATTCAAATTGGATTAATGCTAAGCAAGAAGAGCTTGAGAATTTTGTCCGTAATCGGGTTTGGACACTAGTTGAGCCGCCACCAGGATGGAACCCATAGGCACCAAATGGGTGTTTAAGAACAAACAAGGTGAAGATGGGGTTGTGGTGCGCAACAAAGCTCGACTACTTGCCCAGGGTTTCTGCCAGAAAGAGGGTATTGATTTTGAAGAAACTTTCGCCCCTGTTGCCCGTCTTGAGTCCATTCGCATTCTTTTAGCTTTTGCCGCTTTGAAGGGTTTTAAGCTTTTTCAAATGGACGTTAAGAGTGCTTTTCTGAACGGGTTCATAGAGGAGGAAGTTTATGTTACGCAGCCCCCCGGTTTTGAGAACTCTAAGTTTCCTCGACATGTTTTCAAATTGCAAAAAGCTTTATACGGATTGAAGCAAGCACCCAGGGCTTGGTATGACCGCTTGAAGCAATTTTTGTTGGGGAAGGGCTTTGTGATGGGTTCGGTGGATAAAACTCTTTTCTTGCTCAGAGATGCTTCAGATTTCTTAGCCGCTCAGATTTATGTGGACGATATTATTTTTGGCGGTACTACTAATGATCTTGTGTCCAAGTTTTCTGAGAAGATGCACAGTGAGTTTGAGATGAGCCTCATGGGTGAGCTTAAGTACTTCTTACGACTCCAGATCAAGCAGACCAAGGACGGCACCTTCATCCACCAAGGTAAGTACACTCGCGATATGCTTAAGAAATTTGACTTTGGTGGGGAATTGAAGCCGCAGATGACCCCGATGGGCACTTCTGGGGGGCTGGACAAGGATGAGAGTGGAGTCAAGGTCAACGAAAGGGAGTTTCAAGGGATGATCGGTTCGCTACTGTAATTGACGGCGACAAGACTGGACATACAGTTTGTCGTGGGACTTTGCGCACGCTTTCAGTCTTGACCACGTGCGTCTCATCGGCAGGCTGTCAAGCGCATTTTCAGGTATCTCACTTATGCGCCCGATCTCGGTCTCTACTATTCAGCATCATCATCTATTGATTTATCTGGCTTTTCTGATGCCGACTTTGGTGGGTGCCGGTTGGATCGCAAGTCGACTTCCGGTACTTGCTAGTTTCTTGGTTCTTCTCTTGTGTCTTGGTCTTCTCGAAAGCAATCTGGAGTTGATCTTTCGACCACAGAGGCTGAGTATGTAGCTGCTGCTCACAGTTGGTTTGGATGATTTCCACTCTGCGAGATTTTGGGTTGTTCTTTCCTACAAGGGTTCCATTGTTTTGCGACAGCACTAGTGCTATTAGTGTAGGGAAAAACCCATGTCTTCATTCAAAAACCAAACACATTGATGTGCGCTTTCACTTTCTGAGGGATCAATATGAGAAAGGTGTCATTGACCTTGTTCATGTTGATACCCATCATCAGTTGGCTGACATTTTCACCAAACCCCTAGATCAGTCTACCTTTGAGTGTTTACGAGGGGATTTGGGTGTTGTGTATCCTTTCTAGGATATTTTCCGTCAGTTTTCTTTCTTCTTTACTCTTTTCTTGAGTTTTTTTTGTGTGTGTTCATATCATGCATATTCACATATCACACCTTAGAGCTGCTTCTGTTATATGATTGAACTGCTTTACTTATTCTAGCTGATACATGCTTTTGAATACTTGTCAATGATCATGCTTTGGTTCAGTTCATTTTGATATGTCTAATATCTGTCATATGCATGGTTTTTACGCTTTAAAACTTGAAAAATGATCACCACTGCTTCTGGTAACTAGCATGCGTAGGTTGAATGTTCTTGCTATCTGTTACATGCCTTGTAGCTAGTTCCTGACTTAGATGCAAACATGCAACTTGGATATCTTTCTGCTTTAAAACATGGATATGTGCTATAAAAATGATGAAAAATCAAGAAAAATGAAAATTCCATGCCTTTTTATGCATACACTTGAAAAGATCTAGGTGGGTTTGTTTTTGTCGCATTGCATTGTTCTGGACTGCGTATCATAGCACTTTGGTACGAACTAGGACAGTGTAATGTATGCCAAGACCAATGTCTTAAGCTTCTGATGGTCCAGTTCTGGCCTAGGCTTGACTTGGTCGGTCAGCATAAGGTTTGACATGCAAATAACCCCTGGCAAAAATGAAAAAGGAAAAAGAAAAAGGCTGAAAATTGAAATGATAACAAGTTTGCTGAAGCATTTTGTTTTTGGACAATGCTTATCTTGGTAGATATCAGTTAGCCTTTGCATCTCATGCTTTATCTTGCTTGTAAACTGGAAAATGTGATGATGCTTTTGTTTGCAAAAATGAACATGCGTGCTAATGACTTTCTTTAGATATCATCTGTTGCACTGATCATGCCATGTATCTTAGACAGTATGTCTTTTGCTGTATCTCTTAGATTTTGTAATTGCAGTTCATCATATCTGAGAAGCATGCTTTCTACACTCCACCTGCATTCATTGCATATTTTGAGGGGGAGTTGTGTTTCAGGGGGAGTCGGTGTCTTTTTCGAGTGCTTGATGAGTTCACTTGTCAACAAGGGGGAGAAATTTTGGGATAAGAGTTCAAGGGGGAGTTTTTGGCTTTCTCTGGGATTTACTCTTTTGATATCCTTGTTGCTTCTGAGATCGCACTCATTTTGAGCTTTTACCTTTGGTTAACCATAATGACTTGCTTTTGTTCGGCTTTTGGTCATTAGGGTTAAACTTTTACTTTATTTTCTTCTTTGTTTTCTTGTGCTTTGTTTTTGTGTTTCCACAGTTGTTCGCAGGTACTAAAGAGCTGAAGAAGTAAAGTGTTGACAATGCACTCATCAAGGGAGAGATTGAGGAGCCATGCTGAATAGCGTGGGCCTCATGGCTCCAGATGTGATGAGTCATTGTCAACGATAGTCAAAGAGGACTTGAGAAGAGTGAAGATCTGCTGTTTCATGGGCCGTGTGTGACTCAAGTACACGGGCAGCGAGCGACTGTCGGGCAGAGGAGGCTGCGAAGTCGGGCTGGCCCAATCCAGGTATATGGGCCAGGAGCAGCAGAAGACCCACTGGGCTGTTGACCAGGATTGACTCAGGTACACGGGCGGTGAGTGATTGCCGGGCTGAGAGAGCTGCGGAATCGGGCCGGCCCAATCCGGGTACCTGGTGCAAAGTCGGTGGAGGCTTTGTCAGTTTCGGCGCAAAACTGACAAACTGTTGATCTTGTATCGGACTGTCCAGAAGAGAAGCCGTAGTCGCTACGAAAACTTAGCTTCCGGATAAGTCATCTGTATCTCTAGGCCCACAGTCAGTCAGTCAAGTCTGTAAAAAATCCTAAGGGCAGTTTAGTCTTTTCCTTTTATTCCTGCGTCTGTAAAAAACCCTAAGGGGCTGGTGGAATATTCTAGGCCATTGGGCAACCTATAAATAGGGCCCCAATCCCTAGGGTTGGACTACCCTTTTGGCTGAAATCAATACTACTCCTTTGGGTCATTTTGTCTCTTGCATTTTCTCTCTCTCTCTCTCTTCGGTTGTGCGCCGCCAGGCTGTTGTTCTTGATTTTGTGCCTTGCATTTATTCAGTCTTCTCTGATGCAGTGAAGCTTCTATTCTCTGATCGTGCGCAGCATTTTTGTAGCAGTTTCTATGGCTTCGTTTCACGTGCATAGCTGATTTTCTTGAACATTTGTGCCTCGATTGCTACTGTTCTTCACGGAAGTAGTACTAGTTCATACTGGTTGCAAGTAGTACTACTACACTGTAGCAACAGTACACTAGTACTCTAGCCTTGCTTTTACTGCACAGCTTTTTGATCGAGTTGACAGGACTAAAGTCCCTTTTTTGGCTGTTCTCTGGCGAAGCCCCTTCTCTGTTCGAAGCCCCTCAGCTCCGTGAGGCAGGCTTCGATCTGATATCCTCGAGGGCTTCGCTTGAACTTTGACTTCGCTCTTGTCCTGTGAATCTAGCTTCGAGGTATGTGTTGCACTTAGTCTGTTGGCTTGTCATACTTCGATTGTCTTTACGAAGGTATACTCCGATTTTTGGCTATTCGAAGTTCATACTTCGACAGGCTTCAGAGTTAGCTTCGAAGCTGGCCTGTGGTTCGAAGGTTATACCTCGCTAGTGGTAGCTTCGAACGTAGTCGTGTAGGCTTCGAATTAAACTTGCTGCCGTGTGTCGGGCTTCGTTTTTTATTCGAAGGTTGCTTTTCTGTGAGCCTGTTCGAACCTCTGTTTGAAGTCAAGGCTTCGAAGTACTTTGTTCGAAGCAAGCTTCGATATTCTCGTACTTCGCTTCGAAGCATACTTCGCTCCCTGCCACTTCGAACTAGGCTAGACCAAACACACCTTCGGCATTTTTACAACAGCCTTCGACAGACTTCGACACTAACCTCCGAAGCAGACTTCGTCACTGACCTCCAAAGCAGACTTTGTTACTGACCTCCGAAGCTGGCTTCGACACAGTGAAGCAGGCTTCGACACAGTGGAGCAGGCTTCGCCGAGTTCTAAACAAGAGACAAATCTGAACAGTAACTTCTCATCTCACTTTATTCATACTTAGATCATCCATTGAGAAGTTTAACCTGTCATGTCTTGAATATCCTTGTTTATCTCCCTAGTAGCAATGCTTTGATGTTTCTCTGTGTTTGTCATCTGTTGCTTCTAGGCTAGATATATTTAGACTTAGGCAATCTGTTCTTATTTTGTTGCTTAGTCTTTTGAGGTGCGTTGGGTGTTGGGAACAGGCCATATATTCGAAAGAATTTTTAAGGCGCCCATTCACCACCCCTCTGGTCGCTACTTTCGGTCCTACAAAAGGGGAGAACTTGATTCTTATCTCAGGGGAGTTTTTGCCAAATAGCTTTTCATGAGTCAAGGGGAAGAGATTATTTTATCAAGTGACATGATTTGGCTCTTTTCTGAGTTTTTATGATCACTTGTGCACTAAAAAATTTCAACTTTTCTTGAACTTGAATTTGATTGTCAATGCACTCATCAAGGGGAAGATTGAGAAACCAAGTTAAAATGTGCTTTGGTTTCAAGTCTGTGATGAGTGATTGACAAGTTTCCTTTTAGGCAAAGGGGTCCCTTCGAAGGGTTTCGAAGGTGTTTTACCGAAGGGTTTGGTGTTTGTTGGTTGCAGCTGTTGCAGCGGAGTATGTCTGTCGGAGGGGTCCAGTAGAATACGATGAGAAGTCTGTATCGAAGGGCTCGGTACTTTGGGCGGTACACTAGAGTGTGCACCGGAGGTTGTTTACCAGACAGGTCTCTAGGGTACTAGAAATGCTTGTCTGCTTGTAGGTGGTGTGCAGGTGACTTCGGAAGCGATGGGACGGTTCGCAGAAGGTGAACCTGTGTCAAGCAGGAAGGTTGATGCCAAGCGAGCAGGGAGCTCGGTCACGGAGGCTAAATGGAGTCGAGGTCGGTCCTTGGGTCAAGGTACACCAGGCGAAGGCAGAAAGTGCGGAGGATGGCTCCGGCTAAACGTACCCGGAGGCAAAGTCCTCGGAGGCGAGGCACTTCGAAGAGGGACTCCGAAGGAGTAACTTCGAAGGATGGCGGACAAAGTCCTCTATAGTGAGGCAAGGCTTTTGAAGTGTGCTCTGGATGGAGGCACTCGAAGGGTCACCTGACGAAGGTCTCAGAAGTCGAGGTGCATCGAAGGCATGGTCCGGGTAAGGCTCTTTGGGAGTGTAATCTGGGTGGAGACACTACGGAGTGCTTATGGAAGTGCTTCATGCGGAGGCCTTGGACGAAGGAGGGACTTCGGAAGGTGGGGCTTCGGAGTGTGGATGATTTGACGTGCTTCGGCCATGCATGGCTTCGGTACATGGACGGGCGGAGTTCGAGCTTGGAGTAGCTGCGAAGCCATGGTAGTCCACTCCAGAGGTGATGGTGTGAAGACTCAAGGGCTTTGACGGCTTCGGCTCAAAACCGTCAATGTATCGAAGACTGACTTCGGTGGAGCGAAGGCCTTCGGGTTCGAAGCATGCCACCGAAGCCTCTGCACACTTCATGTGCGAAAGGGGCTCTAGAAGATTCCACATTACAAAATTTGATCGTGTCTACTCTGCAAAAGCCAATACTGTCTGCTCTGTGAAGCTAACAAAAAGAGCTTCCAAATAAGTAGACTACCATCTATACCCCCGTGTCTGCCAGAGACAAAAACAATGTAAACCCTAGGGGTAAAGTAGTCTATTCGCATGACTGAGTTGTGCTTATAAATAGTGAGGCAGGCTAGGTCTTAGCAACACTTTGAGAAATATCTCCGGAGCTTCTAGAGCCAGCCGCCATTTTACTCAGTTCTGTGAGTCTTTTGTGTTCCCTGTTTATGCAATGAACTTTTAGTTTTCTCAATAATTCACTTTGCATGAACTTGTATCTGTTTTCTTTGTGATGTATGAGTTGAGTTCCCTTCCCTTCATTTCGTTTCTTGTAAACCAGAGTTCTTTCTTTGTGTTATTTCATACGAAGTGTTGTGTCACTCATACATGCGATGTTTGTGAGTTTGGTGTATGATTCGTTCTGTGTGAATCGGAGGCTAGACCTCACTAAATAACAACGAAGCACCCTGTGAAGTTTGGCTCGAAGTCTGTTTTCTTCCCGTAGCCAGTCCTCTTAGTAGTCAGTTCGCTTGCTCATGTTTAGAACATTCCGAAGTGCGAAGCCTAGTACCAGTTACTAGTGCGGAGTATCTGTTTAGAGCTCTATGAGGGAAACACACTTGTGCGAAGTACCATAGTGTGAAGCCTACTCGAAGACACCTAGGTGTGCGGAGCCTGCACTATCTTTGCAGAGTACAATGTGTTTTTGGGTTTCAGAGTATGAGCAAAGTCTTCTGAACTTCTAACTTTTACTCTATTTGAAGCCTGTGTTCAGAGTGTGTTTGATACCTCCGAACCAGACACTTCGAAGGGTGTATTCGAAACCTGTTCAGCAGAACAAAATTTTAAAAGCTCTCATTCACCCCCCTTTGGTCACTTGTTTCGGTCCAATGGTTGTCCTATGTAGCCATTGCCTAGAATTTGAATACTGAGAGGACGATCAAGGTGGTGAACAAGTGATATCTTTAGGTTAGGGGGTCCATTCGGGAGCTTCTTGACAAGGTCTATGTCTTCCACCCAAACAATAATCATACCACAAGCTAATGCTATTAACTCCAAGATTTGATGATTCAAAAGGCGCATAATAATCCTCGACTAGAAAAGAGATGTTGGGATGACAAGGATAGGCCTAAGAAGGGCAACCACCATTTGGCAAACAATGAGGTCTAAGAGCATGATCAAACAATGAATATTCTGCTAGTCCCCTTGGACAATAGCATAAGGTCCATGATGATCTCTTCTATCACTTGTACAATATTGCCACACTATTGTGCACATTTGTCTTGATTTGTCCTTGGGTTTGCCAAAAACAATGTGACATCTCATCCTTGATGGCTTTGATGGCATCGACTCTTTAGTGTCTCCTTCCTCAACGATTGCCATAATTATGTTACTGTATTTGTCTTTAGTACACATTGCACATGTCGGTTAACTGTGACGACCGTGTGTGCTCATGACCACTTTATGACACCTCTCTATGCATATGTCGCTTTTGATGACTTTATCGTCATCAGCACCCCAACATCAACTATATCAACCATGTGCACGACTACCTTACCCACAACTTTAGGTCCGTTGTTTTGAATACCTTGACATGGCACAAAGGGCTATCATCATTGAGCACTCTTGTTAATATCATCTTCAATATAAGCGTCCACTTTACTCATATTTGGACTACGAGGGATATTAAAGTATATGATATGTAAGTATATAATATGTTAAGGTATATAATAATAACGATGATATTGGAAATGATCGAATTTATATCTTGTCCTTTCTTATCTATATATTACCTACCTTATCTTTCCACACATGTACTCCCTATATATACCAGCCCCCGAAGCTCAATGCAATACAACCAATATTTGAATCTCCACTCCTCTCCTTTGTCACAATTCAATCGTTTACATCATGCCAAATTCACCATGACAACAACAAGAGGGGGCTATGCACTCAAAGGTCAGAACCATCAAAAATTCCCTCCCAGGAACCAACAAAAGGGAGGGGGCTATACACCCAGAGGTCAGAACCATGGACTCAGTCATGATATCCAACATGTATGGCCACTAGCAAAGCAAGCTGTATGATGGCATGTCTTCGATCCGCATCACACCATCCAGCAGAAGCTCCCTCTCTAGCTGCACTCGCGTCGACTTCAGTATCTCCTGATAATGACAGCAGAATTACAAGATTGATCAAAAACAGTCTGAGAACTTGTATACAAAAGATGGTGTGTACATTGACAGGAAATTACATTGAAATCCATGTATGAGGTGTTCTTATCTAGCCATTGCTTGTCCATTACAATGAATGCGATACAGTAGAGCAGATCAAATGCCCACTCATCCTCTGGGACAAGAAACCAAGGAAAATTTATTGCAAACTGTAGGTACATGATATAATATATAAAGATATTTACTTCATTGGCCCTACCTGAGAGCATTTGGATAAAGACAGCTCGGACAAATGTTCTTGGCTTGCCTGCACACAGTATACTCTCTAATTAGTAAAAGTACAGTGTTCAGACTAGATATACTGGCAAATTTGGTTCAGTACTAACTAGATTGGAGATCGATCATCTGCATAATCATGAATGTGATATTTACACCAGCAACTGCAAATGGATACTCCCAAGTGGCTCGATTACCACATTGTTTCTTCACCAGCCTCTGAAATGAGGCCTGCAGGGTTAACCCACAAAAGATGCTCAATGTTAATCAGGAGAGCAGTTCCAGTCTCTCAGATAGTGAAAAGTAATAGTGACATAGTGCTTACAGAGAATGTCTTTGCAAAGAATAGAAGATTCTCCAGAGATATGAATCCTGCGCCTCTGTATCATATATATTGCAGTGCCGCTTAGCCTTAACCTTACATAAAATCCAATTTTAAGGTTAATCTGGCAGGTGGCAAGTTTTAGTTTGGACTACCTGAAGTCAGTTGATGGGTCTCTTCCTTGCCAGCCCATGTCCTTCCACTGTTCAGAAATCAAACCTTGCAGTTCTTGATCAGGATATGTTGCATGCCAAAGAGCTCTCAATGCTTCCTATCATCATAATTTGCTATTTATCAGAATTGAGGTGATAGTAGACATGAAGGAATTGCTACAGTAAAAGTCAGTATTATTTATTAACTAAATGTGTCAATTCATCCGTTTGTTTGTTATGCTCATTAGCTACATTATATGATGGTGTGGGAAATTAAGTCTAGATAGAATCAAACAAGTAACCAATTCTCCTAAGTGGAGGTACAGATATAAGAAATGCAGCGTGTGCTGCATTAGACAGACAAATGCAGAGCTCGTCATGTCATAGGAGTGAACAGTAGGTTAGTGTTATGGTTAGCTAAGTCAGATTTTCTCTTAAAGATTAAGAAGAGTTCTTTAGCAGATTAAAGTAAGAGTCATTACCGTATTGAGTTAAGAGTTCTTAGTAGATTCAGATTAGAAATTATATCTTTAAGAGATGTATATATATATCAAGGGTTGGTGTTTTAGCCAAGTGAAGAAAAAAAATAAAGTTGTTTAGCCTTCTACATTCTTCTCAGATTGGTCAGGGCAACGTCTCCTATCATGTCTATCTATCAAGTGGCGAGAAGAAACAGCCTCCAATCATGCAACGAGAAGAAAACAACCTCAAGCCATGGCTAGCCATAATACACCATCTTATGGATGCTTTATTTTACTTCTAATTCAAGATTTACCTGATGATCTCGTCTAGAAGGATCAAAATAAACCTCCATACGATGCTTCAGTCTCTGAAGCCTTTCTTCCTGTAAGTTACCAGCCAATTAGAACAGATATAAGTCAGATACATCTAAAGAGACTAGTATCGTACCCGTGCTACGCAACGTTGAAAATTAAAAAACAATTATGAAACCGTGCAATTATGAAACAGAGATGGCTAGTGGGGATGACGATCCGGTGGTCGGGTATCCAATCGGAACGGCGGTTGGGGACAGGGAGGAGACGACGTACCCGATGGAGTTGACATCGAGGATGGATACGGTTGTCGATTACGAGGGAGGGCGGCGGTGGAGAAAAAACGCACGACGCAGGCTCGGTTTCGCGAGGCTAGGGCTAGAATTGTTGGTCATGGACTATAGATTTTATAGGGAAGCGCCAGAGAAGGAAAGGACGAGTATGGAAGGGGATTCTGATTCCAAAAATAATATTGTACCATTAATACATCTTTCATTTATTTATTATTTCTATATAAAACTAATCATATTTTCATATATTAATAATAGTGCCATACATAGACCAAACACACACACACACACTCTAACACCCCCTCCGCAGTCTAAACTCCGACGCAGCGGACGTTAAGACTGGAGCGGAACTCGGAGAAGGTGGAGGAAGGCAAGCCCTTGGTGAAGATGTCGGCGAACTGAGAGGTGGTAGGCACATGTAGAACACGGACAGCTCCCACGGCGACACGATCACGGACGAAGTGGAGGTTGATCTCCACATGCTTAGTGCGCTTGTGCTGGACGGGGTTGGTGGAGAGGTAGACGACGTTGACATTGTCGCAGTAGACTAGAGTGCTCCTGGAGAGGGGGCTGTGGAGCTCCTCCAGGAGCTGCCGGAGCCAGAAGGCCTCCGCCACACCATTGGCAATAGCACGGTACTCAGCCTCGGCACTGGAGCAGGAGACAACAGGCTGCCGCTTGGATGACCGGGACATGAGGTTTCCACCAAGGAAGACGGCGTAGCCGGAGGTGGAGCGACGCGTGTTCGGGCAGCCCGCCCAGTCGGCATCAGTGTAAACCATGAGCTCAGACGCCGAGGAACGCCGAAGATGGAGTCTGTAGTCAAGGGAGCCACACAGATAGCGGAGAATCTACTTCATAGCGGTGAGGTGCGGGTCCCGGGGATCATGCATGTGAAGGCACACCTGCTGCACGGCATATGAGATGTCCGGCCGAGTGAAGATGAGATACTGAAGGGCACCAGCGAGGCTCTAATAGGCAGTAGGATCATCAACTGGTGCACCCACAGTATCGAAAATCTTGGCCTTAGTATCAACTAGGGTGGAACAAGGCTTGCAGCCAGTCATCCCTGCTCGCTGAAGAATATCCAAAGTGTACTGGCGCTGGTGAAGGAATAGACCATCAACACGGGGCTCCACGGTCACACCCAAGAAGTGATGGAGCACACCAAGATCCTTCATAGCAAACTCCCGCTGCAAGGAGGTGACAACCTGCTGAAGCAGAGACTGACTGGAGGCGGTGAGGACGATGTCATCCACATAGAGCAGCAGGTAGGCGGTGTCACCACCTCGGTGGAGGACAAATAGAGACGTGTCAGACTTGGCCTCGTTGAACCCCAAAGTCACCAGGAAGGCGACAAAGCGACAGTACCAAGCCCGAGGAGCCTGCTTCAAGCCATATAGAGACTTGTTGAGCCGGCAGACCAGATTCGGGTAAGCGGGATTGTAACACCCCAAGAAATAAAAACAAATAAAATAAAAGAAAAATATTATTTAAATCATTTCTGGATTTATTTATTAAAGGAAAATCACAAAAGAACCCAAATAAAGCCAAACAGGGAGAAATATGCAAAATCTGGACTTGAAAATTTTATGAGATGAACTAGAGACCAAAATATAATTTTAGGAATTTTTACAAATTTTTATCAACAGTGATTCAACCCTTAACCAAATAAATGAATTACTAGAATTATTTTAAATCAGAAAACAATTTAAACTCTTATTGGGCCTCAACCCCGAATCCGCCCTCAGCCCAGCCCAGCCCAACCATAAGCCACTGACATGTGGCACCCGCCTGTCGGCGCACTCCCCCGCTCCTCTCTCCTCCACCGCGTCCCGCCTGGCCCACCCGTCAGCCACCCATGCCCTTCTCGCGCTCTCTGACCGACGGGGCCCGCTTGTCAGGTTTTCCTTTCTCGTTCACCCGCCGACAGGTGGGGGCCACCTGTCGGATCCATCTTCTCCGATGGAATCCCTCTCTCCCCTTTCCTTTCCCGGCGATCACCTTCCAAGTCCTCGTCGCCGGCCGCCCGATTTCGCCTGGATTCTTCTCGGATCACCTTCCCCGACCGCTCCGACCGCCTTCCATCAAATATCGACGCGTTTTCGTGCTTAAGGAAGCATACCCGAGGAGAAAGGCAACCTCGCCGGAGAGGGAAGGAAACCCTCGGTTTCCTTCCGTTTAATCGCCGCCGATGACCCTATAAAAACCCCTGAGGACGCCGCCCTCTGCCCACACCACCAAAGCGCTAGCTTAAGCCCTCCAGAGCGTCGTTGCCTTTGCTTCGGGAATTATCCCCTGCTCCACCTCCGGTCGCCGCTCGCCGTCGATCCCGGCCCCCACCACCCTAGCCGTCGCCACCGCTGTGATCACCAGAGCCCGCCCGTCCTCGGCATCCACTCCGTTGGCCGTGGGCGTCGTCGGATCACCGTCGCCGTCAAGAACCCGAAGAGCTCCGCCGTCTACCCTCGCCGCCGACCGTCGCCACTGCCCCGTCGTCGCCATCTCCGGTACCATTGTGATCCTTACACTCCCCTGGTTCCGTTTTAGCCAGTAGCCTAGGCGCTAGGCCCTCACCATCGCCGGAATAGCTCGCCGCAGTACCGCCAGAGTTGGGGAAGAAGGGTAAAATTACCCCTTCGCCGCTTGCCGTGCCGTACGAGCTCTCGGCCGCTCGATCTACGGTGAACGGCTGAGATTAGATCCCCTGTTGACTTAATCTGAGCCCTCGATCTTAGTCAAAGCGGTATCGCTCGCTCTCGGCCGTCGATCGCCACTTAAATCCCAGAAGTGATCTCGAGCGTCCACGCGTACCGGTTCGGTATGATTTAATCGTGGTCGTCCGTTTTCATTTAAGGGATCCCGCCTCGCGCCTGGCCGCCGGATCTGGATCCAACGGATCTGGTTGATCCGGTCCACGCGCACAGTGGCGCGGTCCACCGTGGGCCTGGCTCACCGTGGACCAGAGCCCATTTCCTGTTTAAATAAAAATTCCAGAAAATTGTTTAAAATTTGAAAATTCATAACTTGCTCATTTTAACTCCAAATTTCACCATTCAAATTTTGTTAAATCTAGAATAATATTCTCTACACATTAATGCCATAAAACAGTATGTTACTGTTACCCAAAATATTCTTAATAAATAAATGAATAAAAACCCCTTAGGATTTAAAATTAATAATACAGAAAATAAATTAGGAAAAATCCTAAAAAGTTAAACTTTACTGTTTTATGCAAAAACTCAGAATATTAAAATGTTACTTCACATAAAAACACCCACAACTATGTATGTTCCTTTATTTGGTGGATTTTATCTGTTTATTGAATGTATTATTCATTTTTCCGTATCGAGAAGACTACGAGTTCATCGAGGTTCCTCCATCCCCCTTTGCTGATCAAGGCAAGTCATCGACCACCTCTGTGGAAACAGTTGATCATAATTGAGCCCATGTTTTAATAAATTATCGCTATAACCCATAGGTTAATATTGCATTAGTCCAATAATCAAGCTTTTCACTTATATTTATTAGATCCCCGTCCTTGTGTGCAAACTCAAGCCATGCTTATTGAGCCTTAACTCCTTGTCACTCTACTATTAAAATATTAGCTAGTGCCCAATGTACCGGCACACCTGCTATAGGATAAAAAGAATGAGTCGTAGATAGCTGGATTCTGTATATGAATTTCCCTGTTATTCTTGTCTCTGGACTCTGTTGGAGTTGGCTAGGTTATAAGTATGGTGGGTTCCGGGTGCAAGCTCGGGCACTGGTTTGTCGCACCCGGGGCACTATAAGGACCGGTCTGCGGGATCTGTTGCAAAGCACTTCCGTACCAACCACAAGTCTAATGGGTAAGTCCTAACTGGAAATATGGAATACTCCGGCTCGATGCACCATAGAGGAGGGGGCAAGGGGCTAGCCTGCGGGCGACTTGTACCGACGAGGCTCAAGGGGGGGTATGTTGGGGCTCCGATGCGTCGGGACACCATATGAAACCCATAAGAGGGTGCTATTGGGTCGGGGAGGACTATATGGAAGGTTTTGGCACGAGTTCCCGTGTGATGGGTCATCTCGTTACACTTCGGTGTAGGTGATGAGTGCGTGCCTTGTGGGTACAGTGGTACATCTCTGATCAGAGTAATACAATCTTTTCGAAAAGCCGAGCCCACGGTTAAGGGCGGGTTGTGTGACTACTCGCAGTTAGTTTACAATTGTTTGAATGGTCGAGTTATTCATGGCACGTAAGGACTGTTGAGCGAGGTGGGGCTGACTGTACCCCTCGAGTTAGAAGATGATGATACACACACATGTTTACTTTTCCGTACTAATAAATTGCTCACATTTAAAGCTTTACAATTATGCTGCTTCCGCAAAACTAGCCACTATCTCCCTTGTTATTTCCTTGCATTATATTTGCATTCGGTGGCTTGCTGAGTACATCTGTACTCACCCCGTTGACTTACACCATCAGAGTCAGTCTACTACGAGGAGGATGAAGGTCTGGAGTAGCGACCCAGTCAAGGCGAGACTAGAAGGAGGCGTTCATCTAGGACCCTTATTTTATTAGTTTCTCTTCATCTTTATTCACTTTTGTATTAATGCGGTCTACGAACCGTGAATGATTGCCCGTATTGTACGTGGTCGCATGATGAACGTCTTGTTTTTATTGATTTTCTATGGAATTTCAATAAAGTCCTGATTTGTTAAATCGGGGCGCGACAAGATGGTATCAGAGCCGACTTGACTGTAGGAAGCCAAACAGACCTGACCTTAGGACTTATACTTACTATATTTTCTTACAAATACTACGTATCCTCTCATCTTCTGAAATTTTCACAAAAACTTTCTCTCTTTTGTAGATGCCGGTCCATACCATGAGCGGGACTCTTCGTGATGAGGCCGGATTCATCCGCGAGCTTCGCGTGCTCGTCGACTTCTTGGGATTTCCCCATGAGCCCGCGTTCCACGGGATCTTTCCCGATGCGAACGAGAGCTACTGCGAGGTCACGGTTGTGATCCGCCCCTCTTTCACGCAGCCACCCTTCTACACCCATGGAGTTGGAGGACCTTCATTCGTGGTGGCTAGCCAGCGAGCCGCTCTTCAGTCCCTCGCCGAGCTTCGACTGGTATACGACTGCCATCTCCGCGACACCGTCTACCGCTTCATGCCCATGCGCACACCCGGGAGTCACCGCAACATCTACATCAGCCCCCTCACGCAGAGCAACTCCGCCATCACCCGCACGATGAGACTCTTGGAGGCCATGGACAACCTCCACACAGAGGCCGTCCTCGACGCAGACAGCCAGCACGACACCATCGACTTCTACCGCCACACTTCGGAGAACCTGACCCGTGAGAATGCCGAGCTCCGTCGACAGCTTGAGCAGAACCCTCTGTTGACCCTCGAGGTGGAGGAGTTGAGGCGCCAGAACGAGCTCCTACGCCAGGGCGCCATGGTCAACACCCAGCTCCGCCATCAGCTCAAGGAATTGAAGAAGGACATTGAGGAGATCGCACCTCTTCCGCCTCGCAGGAAGAAACCCCTTCGGATCCCCACCGTGAGGCCCAAGAGGATCTCCCGCAGTGCACCACCCGTCGGACCATCCAGCTCTTTGACCCCGACCGTCTCCCACGAGCCTGAGATCGAGCCGTCCCCCGAGCTACCGTAGACGTAGTTTTACGGTTGATTGTTTTCATTTATGCTTGCTTGTATTACCATTCATGTCAAAACATAAGGCATGAGTGACGAAATAAATAAAAGTAACCGCAAGAACGGTACCTTTTAAAATAAAATACAAAGAGTTCACTAAAATAAATGTTGTCTACTTTGAAAAACTCCAGGATGACTAACACTCAGGGTTCCGACGCTCCTCAGAACGGAGGAGATAATGGAAACTTGCCTCAGTAGGGAGCAACTGGGCAAAGGCAAGCCTCAGTCGCCAACCACCCCACTCTGGCTGAAATGATGGCCACGCAGAACCAGCTAGTTACAGCTCTCCTGAACCAGATGCAACAACAACAGCAGCAGATGCAAGAGCAGCAGGCTCATTTCTTCCGCCTTCATCAACAGCCCGAGCTGCCTCGCCCCGCCACACCAGCTCCCGCTCCCGCATCTCAGCTCTCAGAGTTCCTCCGAGTTCGCCCACCGACCTTCTCGAGCACCACCAACCCCATGGAGGCTGGGGATTGGTTGCGAGCTATCGAGAAGAAGCTCGACCTCCTTACCTGCACCGAGCAGGAGAGGGTGGCCTTCGCCACCCACCAGCTTCATGGCCCCGCCGCAGAATGGTGGGACAACCTTCGTGAGACCCTGCCAGAGGGACACGCCCACACTTGGGCAGAATTCTCAGCTGCTTTCCGTGCCGCTCACATCCCCGATGGCATTATAGCTCAGAAGCAACAAGAGTTTAGGGACCTGCAGCAGGGGAGCAGGTCCGTAACAGAATATCTACATGAGTTCAACAGGTTGGCCAGGTACGCACTTGAAGAGGTTCGTACGGATGCGGCCAGGCAAGCCAAGTTCCTTAGGGGACTGAAGGATGAGTTGTCCCTACAACTCATCTCTGGAGATTTCGCCAACTTCCAAAAGTTGGTGAACAAAGCCATCATGCAGGAGACCCAGCAAAACAAGGTTGACCTAAAGAAAGAGGATGATAGCCTTCAGGCAGAACTAGGGCATGGCCCAGAGACCCCGCTTTGCTCCACCTCCACCAGCGCAGCAGTACCACCCCCGCCCAGTATATCGTCCGGCACCACCAGCCGCCAATGCCGGAGCCAGTCAACCTCGCCCCGCTCCCGCCGCACCAACCGCCCCAGCTGCCCCGGCCAAGAAGCCGGAAATTCTGAGAGACAGGCATGGTAAGCCTGTAGTTTGCTTCAATTGCCGCCAGGAGGGGCACTACTCCCATCAGTGCCCTCATCCCAAGCGTACTCAAGGCGTCGCTTCAAACCCCGCCGTCCACGCCAAAGTCAACCACGTCACCGCCGAAGAAGCCCAGGCCGCCCCGGAGATTGTCATGGGTAAGTTTATGGTTCATTCATCACTTGCAGTGGTATTATTTGACACCGGAGCTACACACTCCTTTATATCAACTGCTTTTGTGGAAAGTAATGCCCTGGACATAAGTGAACTACTCAGACCAGTATAGATAGCTACCCCAGGCAAGCAAACCCTCGCCTGTTCTTTTAGTCCAAGGGTATGGGTAGATATCCAAGGCACGATATTTTGGGCCGACCCCATTCTAATAGAATGTCAAGGTTTGGATCTCATTCTAGGGATGGATTGGCTAAATAAACATCAAGGAGTGATAGAATGTGCCCAGCGGAAGGTGACTGTGACTAATGAAGAAGGGACTATCGTCACATTCCAGATGCCAAGCATGAAGGCCGGAAGGACAAGACTACATCAGATTACCTTGGAGGAGATACCAGTAGTCAGTGAATACCCGGACGTATTCCCAGAGGATCTACCAGGGATGCCACCCAAGAGGGACATCGAGTTCAAGATTGACTTGGTGCCCGGAACCACCCCTATTTATAAGCGACCATACCGGATGGCCGCCAATGAGTTAGCTGAGATGAAGCAGCAGTTGGAGGATCTCGAGAAGAAAGGCTACATCAGACCTAGCACATCGCCATGGGGTGCTCCCGTCATCTTCGTCGAGAAGAAAGAAGACAAGGTAAAGCGTATGTGTGTGGATTATCGCGCTTTGAATG
The DNA here is from genome assembly GCA_019279435.1 of Zizania palustris. Classification (NCBI taxonomy): domain Eukaryota; kingdom Viridiplantae; phylum Streptophyta; class Magnoliopsida; order Poales; family Poaceae; genus Zizania; species Zizania palustris. The sequence continues at coordinate 34,905,363 of JAAALK010000081.1, read as the reverse complement.
AAGTAACCATCAAGAATAAGTACCCGTTGCCTCGGATCGACGATCTCTTCGACCAGCTAAAAGGAGCTACAGTATTCTCGAAGATCGACTTGCGTTCTGGTTATCATCAGTTAAGGATTCGAGAAGAAGATATACCCAAGACTGCCTTCACCACCCGTTATGGATTATATGAGTGCACGGTTATGTCCTTTGGATTGACCAACGTCCCTGCATTCTTCATGAATATGATGAATAAGGTGTTCATGGAGTATTTGGACAAATTCACCGTAGTCTTCATAGACGACATACTCATTTATTCCAAGGACCAGAAAGAGCACGAGGCTCACCTCCGGTTAACCTTAGGTAAGCTAAGGGAACACCAATTGTATGCCAAGTACATCAAATGCAAGTTTTGGACGGAAGAAGTAAAATTCCTTGGACACATCATCTCTGCGCAAGGAATCGCAGTAGACCCTGCCACCGTAGAAGCAGTTACGGATTGGCTGCCACCCACGAACGTATCTGAGATACGAAGTTTCCTGGGTTTGGCCGGATATTATCGGAGGCTCATTGAGAATTTTTCTAAGATAGCCAAGCCAATGACCAAGTTGTTGCAGAAAGGAGAGAAGTTTGAATGGACTCTTGGATGCGAGGAAAGTTTCCGCACTCTCAAGACCCGTCTGGTGTCAGCACCCATACTGACCCTACCTGATATCCGTAAAGACTTCCATGTCTACTGTGACACATCTCGCCAAGGATTGGGATGTGTTCTTATGCAAGACGGAAAAGTTATCTCTTATGCCTCCCGTCAGTTGAGACCTCATGAGTTAAATTACCCGACCCATGATTTGGAGTTAGCCGCTGTAGTACACGCCCTTAAGATTTGGAGGCACTATTTGGTTGGAAATCGCTGTGAGATCTTTACGGATCACAAGAGCTTGAAGTACATCTTCACACAGCCAGACCTCAATCTGAGGCAAAGACGATGGTTGGAACTAATAAAGGATTATGACTTAGGTATTCACTACCACCCCGGAAAAGCAAATGTGGTAGCTGATGCATTAAGTCGCAAGGGATATTGCACAGCCATAATGATCCAAGATCATGCACCCTTGTTATGTAGGGAGATGGAAAAGTTAAATCTTGGATTAACCACAGGAGCATATCTAACCACCTTGGAGACTCAACCTGTCTTGTTCGAACAAATCCGCGAAGCTCAATTGGAAGACCCGGATATAGCTGCCATTAGGAAGAACATGAGACAAGGGAAAGCCCCCGGATTTACAGAGGATGAAAAGGGCACCATATGGTTTGGAACCCGGATATGTGTGCCAGATAAACCTGAGATAAAAGCACTTATCCTGAGAGAAGCCCACGAGACGTTGTACTCCATTCATCCCGGCAGTACCAAGATGTACCATGATCTGAAGGAACGTTATTGGTGGGTTAGCATGAAGAGGGAGACTGCACAGTTCGTCGCCGAATGTGACACTTGCAGGAGAGTAAAAGCTGAACACCAGAGACCTGCAGGGCTGCTGCAGCCATTGAAGGTACCGGAATGGAAGTGGGAAGAGATCGGTATGGATTTCATTACCGGACTACCAAAGACCCAACTAGGCTATGATTCTATTTGGGTGATCATCGATCGGCTTACGAAAGTAGCCCATTTCATAGCTGTCAAGACGACTTTTAGTGGCCCTAAGTTTGCAGAACTATACATGGCCCGGATCGTATGTCTTCATGGAGTGCCCAAGAAGATAGTGTCCGACAGAGGAAGTCAGTTTACCTCTCGTTTCTGGAAGAACCTTCAAGAGGAGATGGGCACGAGATTGAATTTCAGTACCGCCTACCACCCTCAGACAGATGGACAAACAGAGAGGGTGAATCAGATATTGGAGGATATGCTTCGGGCATGTGTCTTGGATTTTGGAGCCACTTGGGACAAGAGCTTGTCGTACGCTGAGTTTTCGTACAACAACAGCTATCAAGCCAGCCTTCAGATGTCTCCTTTTGAAGCCCTATATGGACGTAAGTGCAGGACGCCTCTACTTTGGGATCAAACCGGTGAATCCCAAATATTCGGAACAGACATTCTTCGTGAAGCTGAAGAGAAGGTACGGATCATCAGAGACCGACTCAAGACGGCCCAATCACGACAGAAGAGCTACGCAGACAATCGTCGCCGAGACCTAGCCTTTGAAGAAGGAGATCATGTTTACCTTCGAGTTACGCCTCTCCGTGGTACCCAACGGTTTAACATGAGAGGAAAGTTGGCCCCTCGATATGTTGGACCATTCCCCATTATCCGACGCCAAGGCGAGGTTGCTTATCAGTTGGAACTACCACCCTCATTGGCTGGAGTGCATGACGTATTTCACGTATCTCAACTCAAGAAGTGTCTCCGCGTCCCCACAGAGCAAGTGGATCTTCAGCAGTTGGATGTTCAAGAGGATCTGACCTATGTGGAAAAGCCTGTCAAGATATTGGAAGTCAAAGAAAGGACCACCAGGAGTCGGATCATCCGTTTCTGCAAAGTGCAGTGGAGCAATCATCCTGTAGAGGAAGCTACATGGGAAAAGGAAGATGAACTCAAGGCACAGCATCCTGAGCTATTCGAGGATTGATCCAAATCTCGAGGACGAGATTCTCTGTAAGGGGGATAGGATTGTAACACCCCAAGAAATAAAAACAAATAAAATAAAATAAAAATATTATTTAAATCATTTCTGGATTTATTTATTAAAGGAAAATCACAAAAGAACCCAAATAAAGCCAAACAGGGAGAAATATGCAAAATCTGGACTTGAAAATTTTATGAGATGAACTAGAGACCAAAATATAATTTTAGGAATTTTTACAAATTTTTCTCAACAGTGATTCAACCCTTAACCAAATAAATGAATTACTGGAATTATTTTAAATCAGAAAACAATTTAAACTCTTATTGGGCCTCAACCCCGAATCCGCCCTCAGCCCAGCCCAGCCCAACCGTAAGCCACTGACATGTGGCACCCGCCTGTCGGCGCACTCCCCCGCTCCTCTCTCCTCCACCGCGCCCCGCCTGGCCCACCCGTCAGCCACCCATGCCCTTCTCGCGCTCTCTGACCGACGGGGCCCGCTTGTCAGGTTTTCCTTTCTCGTTCACCCGCCGACAGGTGGGGGCCACCTGTCGGATCCATCTTCTCCGATGGAATCCCTCTCTCCCCTTTCCTTTCCCGGCGATCACCTTCCAAGTCCTCGTCGCCGGCCGCCCGATTTCACCTGGATTCTTCTCGGATCACCTTCCCCGACCGCCCCGACCGCCCCGACCTCCTTCCATCAAATATCGACGCGTTTTTGTGCTTAAGGAAGCATACCCGAGGAGAAAGGCAACCTCGCCGGAGAGGGAAGGAAACCCTCGGTTTCCTTCCGTTTAATCGCCGCCGATGACCCTATAAAAACCCCTGAGGCCCTCTGCCCACACCACCAAAGCGCTAGCTTAAGCCCTCCAGAGCGTCGTTGCCTTTGCTTCGGGAATTATCTCCTGCTCCACCTCCGGTCGCCGCTCGCCGTCGATCCCGGCCCCCACCACCCTAGCCGTCGCCACCGCTGTGATCACCAGAGCCCGCCCGTCCTCGGCATCCACTCCGTTGGCCGTGGGCGTCGTCGGATCACCGTCGCCGTCAAGAACCCGAAGAGCTCCGCCGTCTACCCTCGCCGCCGACCGTCGCCACTGCCCCGTCGTCGCCATCTCCGGTACCATTGTGATCCTTACACTCCCCTGGTTCCATTTTAGCCAGTAGCCTAGGCGCTAGGCCCTCACCATCGCCGGAATAGCTCGCCGCAGTACCGCCGGAGTTGGGGAAGAAGGGTAAAATTACCCCTTCGCCGCTTGCCGTGCCGTACGAGCTCTCGGCCGCTCGATCTACGGTGAACGGCTGAGATTAGATCCCCTGTTGACTTAATCTGAGCCCTCGATCTGAGTCAAAGCGGTATCGCTCGCTCTCGGCCGTCGATCGCCACTTAAATCCCAGAAGTGATCTCGAGCGTCCACGCGTACCGGTTCGGTATGATTTAATCGTGGCCGTCCGTTTTCATTTAAGGGATCCCGCCTCGCGCCTGGCCGCCGGATCTGGATCCAACGGATCTGGTTGATCCGGTCCACGCGCACAGTGGCGCGGTCCACCGTGGGCCTGGCTCACCGTGGACCAGAGCCCATTTCCTGTTTAAATAAAAATTCCAGAAAATTGTTTAAAATTTGAAAATTCATAACTTGCTCATTTTAACTCCAAATTTCACCATTCAAATTTTGTTAAATCCAGAATAATATTCTCTACACATTAATGCCATAAAAACAGTATGTTACTGTTACCCAAAATATTCTTAATAAATAAATGAATAAAAACCCCTTAGGATTTAAAATTAATAATACAGAAAATAAATTAGGAAAAATCCTAAAAAGTTAAACTTTACTGTTTTATGCAAAAACTCAGAATATTAAAATGTTACTTCACATAAAAACACCCACAACTATGTATGTTCCTTTATTTGGTGGATTTTATCTGTTTATTGAATGTATTATTCATTTTTCCGTATCGAGAAGACTACGAGTTCATCGAGGTTCCTCCATCCCCCTTTGCTGATCAAGGCAAGTCATCGACCACCTCTGTGGAAACAGTTGATCATAATTGAGCCCATGTTTTAATAAATTATCGCTATAACCCATAGGTTAATATTGCATTAGTCCAATAATCAAGCCTTTCACTTATATTTATTAGATCCCCGTCCTTGTGTGCAAACTCAAGCCATGCTTATTGAGCCTTAACTCCTTGTCACTCTACTATTAAAATATTAGCTAGTGCCCAATGTACCGGCACACCTGCTATAGGATAAAAAGAATGAGTCGTAGATAGCTGGATTCTGTATATGAATTTCCCTGTTATTCTTGTCTCTGGACTCTGTTGGAGTTGGCTAGGTTATAAGTATGGTGGGTTCCGGGTGCAAGCTCGGGCACTGGTTTGTCGCACCCGGGGCACTATAAGGACCGGTCTGCGGGATCTGTTGCAAAGCACTTCCGTACCAACCACAAGTCTAATGGGTAAGTCCTAACTGGAAATATGGAATACTCCGGCTCGATGCACCATAGAGGAGGGGGCAAGGGGCTAGCCTGCGGGCGACTTGTACCGACGAGGCTCAAGGGGGGGTATGGTGGGGCTCCGATGCGTCGGGACACCATATGAAACCCATAAGAGGGTGCTATTGGATCGGGGAGGACTATATGGAAGGTTTTGGCACGAGTTCCCGTGTGATGGGTCATCTCGTTACACTTCGGTGTAGGTGATGAGTGCGTGCCTTGTGGGTACAGTGGTACATCTCTGATCAGAGTAATACAATCTTTTCGAAAAGCCGAGCCCACGGTCAAGGGCGGGTTGTGTGACTACTCGCAGTTAGTTTACAATTGTTTGAATGGTCGAGTTATTCATGGCACGTAAGGACTGTTGAGCGAGGTGGGGCTGACTGTACCCCTCGAGTTAGAAGATGATGATACACACACATGTTTACTTTTCCGTACTAATAAATTGCTCACATTTAAAGCTTTACAATTATGCTGCTTCCGCAAAACTAGCCACTATCTCCCTTGTTATTTCCTTGCATTATATTTGCATTCGGTGGCTTGCTGAGTACATCTGTACTCACCCCGTTTACTTACACCATCAGAGCCAGTCTACTACGAGGAGGATGAAGGTCTGGAGTAGCGACCCAGTCAAGGCGAGACTGGAAGGAGGCGTTCATCTAGGACCCTTATTTTATTAGTTTCTCTTCATCTTTATTCACTTTTGTATTAATGCGGTCTACGAACTGTGAATGATTGCCCGTATTGTACGTGGTCGCATGATGAACGTCTTGTTTTATTGATTTTCTATGGAATTTCAATAAAGTCCTGATTTGTTAAATCGGGGCGCGACAGGGATCCACGAAACCGGTAGGCTGGCTACAGTACACAGTCTTCGCCAAGGTGCCATGAAGGAAGGCATTCTTCACATCCAGCTGGTGAACCGGCCAGGAACGGGAGATAGCCAATGATAGAACAGTGCGAACCGTAGCGGGCTTCACCACTGGGATAAACGTCTCATCGTAGTCAACTTTAGGGCACCGAGTGAAGCCGCGGAGGACCTAGCGAGCCTTGTATCGATCTAGTGTACCATCCGCCTTGCACTTGTGTGTCCAGATCCACTTGTCTGTCACCACATTGCAATCAGAAGGACGCGGCACCAGGTCCCAAGTCTGGTTGGCCAGGAGGGCCTCATACTCCTCCATCGCGCGACGCCAGTGAGGGTCCGCCATGGCGCCACGGACAGAAGAGGGTATAGGGGAGACCTGTGGGTCGGTGGTGGCGGAGAAGACAAGTCGATCAACTGGACGAAGAACCCCGGCAGCCCGCCGAGTCACCATTGGGTGAGTGTGGCGGGAATCGCGGTGAAGGATGGGCAGGTGGTACACCGGAGACTCGTCATGAGAGCAGGCCAGTGCAGTAACCGTCGGGCACCGCTGGTAGACGCGCACGGGGTCAGCGTAGCGGGAAGAAGGCGCCGGGGCCACACGTGGCAAGGCAGGCGGCTCCGGGACAAAGGTAGGTGCAACAGGGGACTCCATGGCCACACGTGGCACGACCGAGGCCGTGTCGGGTGTGGCAGGCGACTCCGGGGCCGCGCATGGCATGGGGGGCAATGTCAGGGCCACACCAGGCATGCCAGGCACCGGCGGCGCGGCCGCGTTTGGCACAGCCGAGGACTCCGGTGTCATGCATGGTACGAGAGGCAACGCCGGGGCCACACTAGGCACGCCAGGCGGCGGTGGAGCGGCCGCGCGTGGCACAACCGAGGACTCCGGAGCCGCGCATGGCGTGGTGGGCAATGCCGTGTCCACACAAGGCGCGCCAAGCGGTGGTAGAGCCACCGGAGCAGCTGGAGGTGTACCTGCAGAAAACAAATGTGGCTGAACCACCGAGTCAGTCGAAAACAGGGACTCCAACTCAAGGTCGGAGGCAGGAGTGGAGTTGGCGGAGAAAGGAAAAACCGACTCAGCAAAGACAACATGTCGCGAGACAAGGACACGGCGAGGAGCGAGGTCAAAGCAACGGTACCCCTTGTGGTCAGGAGAGCACTCGAGAAACACACAGAAGGTCGAGCGGGGCGCAAGCTTGTGAGGGGCAGTGGCTGATGTGTTGGGGTAGCAGGCGCACCCAAAGACACGAAGGTGAGCATAGGAGGGAGGGGTACCGAACAAGGCATGGTGAGGAGTGGGAGCCCGCATGGCCTTGGAAGGCAGGCGATTGAGCAAGTAAGTGGTTGTAAGAAGACTCTCAGCCCAGAAGCATGCGGGAGCAGAAGCCTGAAAGAGCATGGAGCACATAACATTGTTAGTGGTGTGAATCATGCGCTCAGCTTTGCCGTTTTGAGGGGAGGTATAGGGGCACAACATGCACAACTGAACTCCCTTGGAGAGAAAGAAGGCCCGGGAGGCGGAGTTATCGAACTCACGCCCATTATCACACTGAACCGCCTTGATAGTAACACCGAACTGAGTGGACACCCAAGCAAAGAAGTGAGTGAGTGTGGGAAAGGCATCAGACTTGGAACGCAATGGAAAAGTCCAAGAATAGTGAGAGAAATCATCAAGAATCACCAGATAGTACTTAAAACTAGAAACACTCAGGAGTGTGGATGTCCACAAGTCACAGTGAATAAGATCAAAAGCCTGAACAGTATGCGAGGAAGAAACAGGAAAAGGCAAACGAATATGACGACCTAACGGCACGCATGGCAAATATGCTCACTAGCAGCCCTAGTACATGAAATAGAGGAGCTACTGCAAAGTTGAGCCAAAACGTCAATGCCGGGGTGACCAAGCCGGTGGTGCCAGAGAGTGGAGGAAGTGGTGGTAGCAAGCACGGGCGAAGGGGAAGCCAAAGGGGGGCAGCGGAGGGTGGAAGACGAAGGGTGTAGAGAGGGCCAGTGCTGTCACAACGGAGAAGAGGACGTCATGTGGCCAAATCCTTCACCGTCAACCCGCAAGAGTCAAATTCAACAGAACAAGAGTTATCAGAGGTGAATTGACGAATAGAAAGAAGATTATGAACAATATCAAGGGCAACAAGAACGTTGGGGAGGCGGAAAGAACCACAAGAATCCGCATCACCCACGGAGGTGACCGGAAGACAGGACCCATTGCCAACCATGACGGAAGAGGGGCAAGATGGGTGAGGCGGCCTTCTAGAAGAGAGAAGACCGGCGTGAGGAGTGGTGTGGTAGGAGGCTCCCGAGTCGGCCACCCAGTCCGTGGTGGCGGGCGGTGTCAAACCCAAACCGGACCACGGTGCCCAAATCGGAGGTGGTGTGTGTTGCACCGGCGGAGGCCGGACCTAAGGCAGCACGCACTGAGCTAGGGCCGCCTGGTCCCACCCACCGAACCACGATGCCCAAACCGAAGGTGGTGGGTGCTGCACCGATGGAGACCAAGCCGGCGACACGGTAGGGAAGGCTGGTGCGGCAGCGGGGTAGAGGGCCGCGGCGGCCAGCAGCGGTGGCGGCGGCATAGCAGGGAGGGCAACGACGACGCACGGGGTCAGAGCATTGGCGGTGGGAGCGTACCAGCCCGCGGGTGCGGCCGGTCACCCCACGACGGCCAAATCGGGGCTAGATCCGGTCGTGGGTGTGGCTGCCATTAGCGGCGGCGCAGTGGGGTAGGATGAGGGGGTTCGTGTGGCGGCAGCCAGCCCGCCGAAGGAGAGGGAGGAGGGTGCGCCGGCGGCCAACCCGAAGGAGGAGGGGAACCCGGCGGCGGCAACGAGGGAGGGGAGCCTAGCGGCGGCAGGAGTGCCGGATCCGACGATAGGGGCACCGGATCTGGCTTTGGCGCCACCGGATCCGGCCAGCAGGGGCGGCGGCTCGGCGGAAGGGAGGGCCGCGACGGCGCACGGGGCGCGCCAGCCCATGGCCACGACCGAGGAGGAGGCCGGCGGCGCGCTCGGGGCCTGCTAGCCCGCGGCCACGGCGGAGGGGGAAGCCAGCATTGCGAGAGGGAGGTTGGTGATGGCAGGGGCGCCAGATCTGCCCGCACCGGTGCCGCGGCCTGCCGGTCACCCGGGCGACGAGGAGAGGGAGTGGAGGGGAGAAGAGGGAAGGAGGAGGCCGGCGCCGACGGTGGAGGCTCACCGGCCATGGCGGCGGCGGCGGCGACCTGCCGGTGATAGAGAGAGAGGGGAGAGAAACCTAGTCTGATACCATGATAGAATGAGAAATGGATCCTCACACAACCCTCTAAGGGTAGGTGGATAATAATAGTGCCATACATAGACCAAACACACACACTCTAACAATTTCCATATATCAATAATTTCCATATATTGATGATTTTCATATATTAATAATTTCTGTATAGAACACAGAGAGAGGGTAGGCCATAATAGGTTGGGCCGGCCCAAAAAATGAAGATCCGATATCTATGATTTATTAGATGTGAATGAAGGGGTGTGATTTAACAGACGGATGGTTAGGTGGACACTCAAACTCGCTAATTATATATTAGGGTAGATTAAAATCTTCAAATGAAGTTTTGTATTGGCTAAATAATTTTCTGTTGTCTCCTGCAAATTTTGATTGTGCATTCAATTCAGCCTAGAGTGCAGAGAACTAGCTGCCATGGACGGTGATGATAGTAACAGGTTAAAGAAAAATCTTAATTAATCTCTTTTGAGTGGTGATTGTGATTATGCTTCACCAAAAAGCAGGCCTGCCTATCTATTGATTGATGTGGTCTGTAGTCTGTACTCTTTAGGTAAATCCTATTCTAAAAAGCAGAAAAGGCACTGTGTGCACATTGGCAGAAACCATTGCAAATCTCTGCATAGTAAAGATATCTCGATGACCATTACCTGCAGTGGTGTAAGATTCATGCATATTCGTTCACATGCTCCTTTTCTTTTGATGCAGACACAAGAGAGGCTCTTCCCTATCCATCTTGGTGACCCACAGGATGCTTCATCTACACAAGAATAAGCACATTCCCTTATAAGATCAGAAAAATCTCCTTCGTTAATAAGATAAATCCACACATAGTCACCAGTCAAAAGAAGAGAATAGCGCACATTTTGTATTATTTATGCAAAACATGAAAACACCACCAAAATACACACCACAAATCTGAAACTAACATTTGCATTAGCCATTAGGTATGAACAAAAACAAAAAAAGGGCCGAAATCAACTAATTAAAAGAATGATTACTGAACTGGGAACTTTGGACCATAGTGCAAGCTGCCCCAGCATCCCAGAAGCAAAACTGATGGAGATCTAGTGCACTGATACAGTGACACACAAAGCAATGCTGTGCCATCTTAAATAATCCGTCCGTTCCATACTATTATAATTTAGAACTAGATTTAACGTTTTATAGTATAATGAATCTAGACAATACTATTGTCTAAATTCGTTATACTATGAAATATCAAATCTGGTCTTAGACTATAATATTCTCGAACGGATGGAGTACAAGCTTAGATCTATCATCAGAGGATAAGACATGGCAAGCATTTTTGTAGCCGACCAAACTGATACCTCCCACATGATGTTAGACGACAGCTTTCTTAATTAAGAGGTATAATACCCTCTCTGCAATTTTCTCACCGATCACTCTAATCAACATACAAATTTGTCAAATGGAGTTATCAAGGCCCAGATTTCCCACCGAATTAACTTGCCTCCAACCGAAACTAAGCCCAAAAGCAAAAGCAAGTAAGCAACTGTTGACATGCCACCATCAGTGAGCTAATGGTCCAGCATTTGTTACAAATTACATTCATGATCGGTTGATAAGGCCTAGTCATATCACAGAGTATCTTGGACCCAAATGAGCAGAGGAAAAGGTGCCATCATTTAGTACGGAAATCAGCACGAAAAGGCAGTGCAGAAAAGAAAGTGAACCTTCAAGTAATGAAATTATGTAAGCAGCTAATTAGTTGTTTGTGCTTTGTTGTACCATCAAGATCAACGAACCTTGCAACGTTAGTGAATTATTAGCAGAAAAAAGAAGAAGAAAATAGGGCAGAGTATTGAGCTCTCTGCCTCTCTAATTTTCACACCAATTAGGGCCTATTTGGGAGCCCAAAATCCCGGCCCATTCCTAAGGAATGGGCTGGCAATTTAGATTCCCAAACCGGCCCTTAGATTTATCAGTGGCCCTTTTCTATATATTCGCGAGATGCGAGTCACAATTTATATCAGCTAAAGAAATAGTAGAAATCATAATCCTTTGCTTGTTGTGCAGTGTCACAGTATCAATTTTTGAGACATCCTAACCTATAATTATTATAGACTGAAGCTTATATAGTCATATGTGTCATTATGTCATTTTGACGAGTGGCATAAAAGGACAAGTGCAATGGTTAGTTATTTGAGATTATGTCAGCCACAAGCATGGGAATCGAATCCACTCAGCACTGTCCGGTGTGAATCTAACGATGTGAAATCTCCCTCCGACTGTGAGGAGGTGGGTCCCACCGTACGACATCGAATCTCAATCCAACAGTGCGGGGCTAACTATTCTCTATAGTCAGCAACGATCTCGTAGCCAAGCATGCGGACAAAAGCAGTAGCAAGTATATAAATTGAAATACCAAGAGATTTTAATAAGATTCCTCTAAGACCTCTAATGCTGACTTCTGAAAAAAATGAAAGTAATTTTTGAGCAGTGCACACTGACTGAGAGCAGATGACGTCACAAGAATCATAAGCACATACTGCCAAAGATATGGGAGTGTTCTAAGAAAATAAAAACAGTTAAGCAAATGTTCTCATAAAGATTAGTATGCAGGAGCAGAGTAAAACGGCAGCAATGTAAAGAAAATGCCCAAGAGCAGAGAAGATAACAGTAGTAACAATGTAAGGAAAGAAAAAACTCCAGCAAGAAGAGACGAACATTTGGAAGATTGGAATAATTATCCCCTTATTGACTTATTGTAGAACACCAAAAAACCCATAAAAGAATTACTAAAATGCAGCGAGTCTAGCATTGTAAAGGAGAAGAAAAGAAAACAATAAACCACACCGCAGGTGTCGCATGTACACAACAATTGCAGGTAGGAGGCACGGTGGCACCAAACCGTAAGAGAAACCGAAAAAACAACAAGAGAGGAAAATACAGAGAAGCCGGCCTCACCGGAAGATCCACCCAGTGACAGCAGAGAGGCACCGTTGGCTCCGTCGGAGCACCGCGGCACCGGCGCCCTGACGGCCAGGGACCCGTGGATGTGGTCGTGCGTCTCCGCCTCCGCAGAAGCAGAAGCCGCCGCCGCCGCCGCTGCCGCTGAAGCAGAAGCCGCCGCCACCGCCGCCGCCGCCGCCTCCATTCTCCTCAGTCCTCCCGGAGAATAGGCGAGGGACGACGCAGGCTGCGGTCGTCGTGTAGCCGGCGGTGGAGGCGCCGCTCCGGGAGGAGGAGGATCACGTCGGTTCGTGGGTTGTCGCCACCTAACCAAGTGTTTTGGACTCCATTTTAAATACTTCTCACACAGCTTTCCTTTCCCTTTTGGGAGACTTAATGGTATGCCATATAATTCCAAAATTTGTAAAATTGAAGAATTTTATTATGAGCAATTAAATGGGTCCCCTCGGTATTTTAAGCTTAAGGACGGCAGCGATTAGGGCTGCGCGGCGGCGGAGGCCGGAGGAGGGCGGCGACCAGCGGTGGAGCAGACTTTGAGTAGTGTTTGGTTTGTGGGCAGATTGGACAGAACTATTCAACATAAGAGAATATTCTTTCTAGATGCTGGATAGCTTCATCTAAATTTTTTTGCTGGATGAACTTATCCATCCTCTTTTATGAGAGGATTTCATCCTATCCATTCTCATCTACCTCCAACCAAATAAAAAACTGAATAACGCTATCTAATAGTCTACTTCTTGTCAATTGTAGAATTAAATTGACTAGCATGTCTCATAAACTTTAGGCTTAATGACTTGAACTAGAGTTAAGCAAAACTTATAGGCCATTGAGTGTGAAGGTGTAGAGATCTCTTGCAACTTCTATATCAACACATTCGAAAATAGATACACTAAGATACGAATACAAAAAATAGATATTATCAAATACACATATGTAGCGAATACAAATCATATATGAATAAGATTACAGATATTTATTAGAAAAAATGTCTAAGGAGACGACACATGTTCGTCAAATCTAGAATTTTCTCAAATTCCAAAATCTTTTGAAAGATCCCCTTCCTTTTTAAAGTTATATAAAAATGTTAGAATTTCAACCTTAAAAATTTATCATTTTCTATGATTTTCAAAATTTAAAAAGTTAACAAAAACATATTCTCCTCTTTTTTCTTCTATAGGTTCTCTTTCTTTCATCTGGCATGTGGGGTGGCATTAGGGGTGGGAAAAAATTAACCAAAAACCGAAAACCGAACCGAACCAAAAAAACACTATTTCAGTTATTTTAATAATATTCAGTTTTTATATTTAAAAACTTCGGTTTTCGGTATTCGGTTTTCGGTTTGATTTTCATCTGTGGAAAACTGAAACAACCGATAAACCGAATTATAATACTTACGAAGCACTGCTTCCCATTTTTTCTTAAAAAAGAAAAAAGTCTGCTGCCCATGTCAGCCCATCATCATTGGTTAATGGGCTTGATTTAAATAAATCAGCCCATCAACGCTGTCCATGGTTGGCTGCTGGCGTGCTGCACGCGGGCGCTAGGACAGCCGCTCTGCTCTGGTCCAAGCTCCCTAGCCACCTGTGCGCCACGTGATCGGTAAAAACAAAAAAATTGAAAAAACCAAACCTAAATAATTCGGTTTTCCGGTTCGGTTTTACTAATTTTAATGTAGAATTCGGTTCCTGTTTTTCAAAAACAGAAATTCCAAACAATCGAAAAACCGATTGACCACCCCTAGGTCACGTGACGTGGATGTCACTAGGGGCGTGGGATGGGTGGCATTGAGTGATAAGGATGTCACTCTTAAGGATATACATGATGTTCCTCTTGTACACTCTTGTACATGATGTTACTCATGTAGCTATGCAAGGTCTCATTACTAGAGCTCGAGTAACTTTTTATATGACTTTGAAAATAGATTATTACTTAATAATGATATTATCATTAGGAACCAGGGAGATGACTAAAAATATATAGAGATAAACAAAGAGGTGGAAAAAAACCCAACAAGAATATACAAGTCGAGCTAGAAGCTCCACTCATTTTCGGCTTGAGTCCATCTCAAGTAGCACACACTAAAATGATTGCCTAGGCCACATGCAGACTTCATTTTCAACTTTCTACATATGAATGGAAATCTAACTTAATAAGATTTCTCGTGGCGCTAGATTTATATAAAAATTACTTCGGAATCAATGGAAATCGTTAAAACAAGTGAACATCCAAAATCTAGTAGCATGTTGTGTTGTTGTCTTTTTGGGCCTTTGTTGGGCCCTGTAACCAGTTGAGGCCATTAAGGGTACATTCAAAGGAGGTATATAAGCTGTAGCAGTAGCTATACAGGGTTTTTAGGTCTGTTTGCATGTTGTTTTAATAGCCGCTGCATCACCGCTTTTTTAGTAAATCCCAATTCATATAATTCAATTGAATTTCCTTATTTTCATTGTGTTTTTTGCGTTCTTCGATTCACAAGTAAGGATTAACTTTCGTGGCAATGTCAATAGAACTACGCTCGGTTGATAACCAAAGGAGAAATGGTGTTGTGATTATAGGGGTTCGATTTCACTAATCAAAAGTTAGATAACGTGTGTGCCTTCGTCGCAAATCATTGTTTACCATCCACCTGAAGGAAGATCGAGCACCCTACAGTCCTACACTCCATCAGCTAGTATCAAAGCTCGGTTTACCTTCGAGTTCTTATATCTTAGATTAGATTAATTTTAGTCATCCCACGGTACACACGAAAAAACTAAGAAAAAAATACTAGTCATAATCTTCCGCATATTTAAGGGCCCTATTTTGCCCCTCACGCCCACACTGCGGCCAGGCTCTCATCGGCGTCGTGCCTCGGCCTCATCGACAACATGCCTCGGTCTCACCGTCGTGCCCCCACGTGTCTCCTGTCATGCCCCCATATGCCTCCCACCGTGCCCCCACCCTTAGAACCGGCTCCCCTGACATCGGGGGGCTTCGACTGCCCTCTGCAATCGCGATCCGTGCCGTTTGGTACGGTTCCGACAGTGCGAAGACCCTTCAACGCTATGAAAGTGGGCTCCACCTCATACGAAGCCATTGTGAAGCCTCTCTCTGACACCCGTTAAATCGAAATCCGACAATGTGAAGGAGACGACTACCCAAAAGATCCCGTATGCCTCGCCCCGCCACTAGGTGGTCCCGTCTCTCGCATGCCGCGTGCCCATCGACGTCGTGTGGCCGTTGGTATCCCGCCCATCGTTCGCCCGCCGTCACACGCCCTCTAATCTGCGGTCTGCCGCATGCTTTGCTCGTGAGCAACCCGAACATCTTCTAACTCCAGCATTGGACAGCCAACTTTGTTTTGGTGTCATGTGGGACCCGCCGGTCAGCGTCACATGTCCAGTTAACGTAAAACCAGATTGGTATCGGCCACTTCAATAAAACCGAACACAGTCAATAGGTAATTAAAGGTGAATAGTAAAATGTTTTAAAAAATAAGGAGGTTAAATAGAAATATTGTTCAGAGGGTTCACTAAACTACAGGATAGTAAATTGTAGTTAATTTTTGTTTCTTCTAGTTTTCTTGGCAGAAAGACTCCAGCACTAAATAATTGCCCTCCTAGAAATTAAATAAACCTGACCAGCAATATAATAAAACTACTCAAATTCACCTGCGGTGAGGTATCATACATTTTTGTTACGAGAGATTTGCTCTCGTGCCATACATAAGTTGGTGAAATTTGCTCTTTTATTCTATATGAGTGTATGACATGTAGCCTCTGAACCCAGTTATCAAACACACAAAACGTAACAAAAAAAGTAAACACTACTCAACTTTGTGGCATAAAGAGCAAAAATTCCTTTTGTTAATGGGCTACCCTCGTTAGCCTCTTTCTCCTCGTTCCGGCCCTCCCCAAAAGAAGAAAAAAAACACCCAGAGCACATACAAATTGAAGACCGCTCTCTATCTTCATCGATCCGGACTATACTGTGGATCCAATGGTGTGGAGTCTTCTTCGTTATTATGAGAGTGGGTTTCACCACGAGCAAAGCTTCCCTTTGACGCCCATAGATCTCGATCCAACGGCGTTGATGGGGTGACCACTCTATGCAATCGTCTCTGTAGTCGATAAAACCAATTACAGATGATCTCAAATCACACGAGTCGTAAATGTGGAAACGGTTTAACTGAAAACACAACTTTGGACTTAACATGTAAAGTACACTGAACTAAAAAAGCAATCAAAATACCAACTTAACTTTAACTAAAAATTTGAATATGTTCGATTATATATCGATGATCCAAACGCCGATACCTGGGTTACCGATTTCAATTATCCAAACGCGCGCCAGAGTTTGTATGCTCATATCTCTTTCGAGATTTGGGGATTGCTTCTCTGTTTCGAAAGGTCATGTGTTTTTTTCTATAACAATAGGGTTGATATTATTGTTCTTTTAATATGATTTGCCATTTTTCATAAATGAATGTGCTTAAACTAAATTTCATCCTTTAACAAATTAGACATTTGAGCCATGATGCCGTGATGCTTTCCCCATCTAATTCACGTTCATCATGCATGAGAACATGGGCATAGACAGGCCTACAATATAGTTTAATATAGGTCTTTGTTTGAGACACCTCGAGCTCTATGATTTTTTAGAGCAGGTATAACCTAGTTCTACGAAATCATGGAGTTAGAGTTGTGGATGAATTAAGGGTATTTAGTTGAGTAATTTAGTTTTTATTTTATATTAAAATAAGTATTTAAACTATTTTATTATATTATATAAACTCTAGATCCGGCCTAAATTTTGGAGTTGGAGGTATACCAAACAGATCCATAGTGTGTGAATACCACATAGTAGTACACCGTATTGTAGAAATAATTTAGAAATTAATAGTTTAGGTATAGGATTAGATAAGTAAT
The DNA here is from genome assembly GCA_019279435.1 of Zizania palustris. Taxonomy (NCBI): domain Eukaryota; kingdom Viridiplantae; phylum Streptophyta; class Magnoliopsida; order Poales; family Poaceae; genus Zizania; species Zizania palustris. The sequence continues at coordinate 34,888,277 of JAAALK010000081.1, read as the reverse complement.
ATCTCTATGGAAACCTATAATAAATTGTTATATAGTTTGTTAATTGTTATCGATTACTAGCACTGTGCAAGCAAGGTCTAGGTCCATAACTCTCTAGTTACCTCCAAATATAATCTTTGTTCTAGATTAATCTCAAATATCCTACCACATGACAGTTTGGTATTAGAGCAGCCTTCCGTGTCAATGGGGTCTTTGCAAGATCAGATGACTTCAATCCACGAGCAACTAGCTGAGCTCACCAAGATAGTTTCTTACCTAGCAGTAAGGCGCCTACTAAAAAAATATGCTTACGGTTTAGGTTCTAAATTTATCGGTTCCGAAACCTCTTAAACCATAAACCATAAACTCTAATCGATAGCAGATGCTTGCCCTCACCATGGCTATCAGTTCTCTTGAGGGTTTTCAACATGAAGGCAACCAGCAAGCAGGGTTGGCTATGGGCCGGTGCAAGAGGTGCACAGGCCTAGGGCCCATGGTCAAGGGGGCCAAGGCCCAGGTATTCAAACTTCAATAGAGGACACTGCTCAGTCTGCTACCGACTGTCGTGAGTCCAGAGTTCAGGCTCCTCCGTCTCCTCGTATTTAGTTCTCGTCCTCGAGTTTGGATTGGCAATTTGGCATGCGAACGAGCGGCAGGCAAACAGTCGACGAGCCAGTTGTATGTCCTTTTGTTTAGTGTTAATTAATCTGAAATTTTATCCTTTTTAGGATGCAAATAAAAATACGTACATAGATATACATATATTATATATATATATACTTAGATTAATAAGTATATTATATGTACGCATATAGCACCTTAACCTTAAGAGCGGAAGGGCCCATGACGTCGAGTTGGCACTAAGCCCCTCCAAAACAATGAGTCGGCCCTGACAGCAAGTCCACAGAGCGGTAGAGTATGCTAACCTTTGACGGATACAGGGCATCCCGGTTGAGGCAAACCATGGAGTTGGATAATCACAGCGCCCCTTTTCTTAGGCACAACGATGACACTGTCATTGATAGGGATGTCAATGAAACACCCGATACCTATTTATCCAATTTATCTGTGAAAAATTACTCTATCAGAATATGGCTATAAGGATAAAATTAGTACCATCGGGTATAAGTTTAGGTAGAAAATCGTATTGATTAAATTTAGGTAGAAAATCGTATTGATTAGATAAAGCTGGTATATAAGAGCATCTCCAAGAGGTGCCCTAAATTTTATTCCCTAAATTATATATAGCGATCATCCTAAACTCTATCTCATCTTAAAAATTAATGAATCTACAACAGTTCCCCTATAATTTTGATCCATATTTTTTAAATTATACAAATATGGTCTATTATATATAATAATTTTGAGTAAAACTATGATGCATTCAAATAATAAATGTATTGTCCAACCTATAACAACACGTACGGAAAAAATAATGTACATGCAAGAGAAAAATATATGTAAATTGAAATAAGGGCTTACCAAATTAATCCTATATTTGAGAGAGATGAATGGTGATTTAGTGAATGGATTAGGAAAAGGACTCATTTAGAGGAACTCTTGGAGCTTCATTTTTCACAAAAATACTTAAATTTAAATTTAAGTAGCTATATAGGTAATTTCTTGGAGATGCGCTAAGTAGTGCACGTATCAGTTTACGCGTATAAATATACCATGGGCCAAATTGCCAACCATCACTCGTTAGCCCAGCATCATGGCCCAAATTACCAACCATCCCTCATTAGCCTAAAAGGAAATCAAAAGGCCTAGCACAAATTTAATTAACCCTAAAATTGTTCTCCACACCTATCTGTCTCTCTTTGTCCAGTGCTCTCCTCTCCTCACCTAGGCACGTCGCCGCCGTAGCTCTCCCGTGAGCGCCACCACCGCTCCTTCCCCACGTGCGCCGTCACCATTGGCCACTGCTCTCTCACCCGCACACGTGCCGTCAGCGCTCTCCTGCTTGCTTGCCGCTGTTGCCGCTACCATTGTCGCTTCATCACCGCCACACACCGCCATCCAGGGGCGGAGCCAAAGGTTGGGGTACATGGGAACCCCCTTGCAAAAAAAAATTAGTTATTATTGTTAATTTTTCATCTTTTGTGCACCCCCTCAGATTTAATTCGATGTACCGCTTAAAGTGGTGTACCCCCTTCAGTTTTACTCTAGCTCCGCCACGCACACACATACCACCGTCATCACTCCAATGCTCCTCCTGTGCGCTCCACCGTCGCAGCTCCCTTGCCCACACGGGCACCACCACTCCACCTAATCTGTGTGTAGCATTGTCGGCCCCCTCTCGCTTTTGGTGTAGGGCACCGCCACTCAACACCACCACACGTGTCCAATTCCCATCGGGTATGGGTACCTATCGGGTATCAAATAGCTCATGTGGGTACGGAGAAGAATTCATACCCATGAGCGAGTATGAGTCTATTTAGTCGAGTACGGGTACGGGTGAATCATTGGCAACAATTTTCACCCACAAGCTAAGCCAGAATTTTTATCTATGATGGCAAAGATGACCCATTTCATTAGCAATCTTTACATTTTGTGCTAGAAAATAATGGTCGAACTTCATCTGTGAAAGAGAGGTAATCTTGGTCGCTTCACTCGAAAAGACGGCATTTGCCGTGTGTTGATTTTTAGCCATCAACAATAGGATTATGTCACGATTGAGATTGTATTTAGCAGTGCTCTGTAAAGAATGCAAGTAATACAGCATCATGCTTGTAATCATTATATTTGACTTGTGGGTTCCTTAATTATACCCATTACCATCTCATCAAGTTGACAAAAAAATATGATTTTAATTGAAACAAAGTCTTAGATATATGTTACCATCATGTAAGTGTCATACATGAATTGCCATGGGCCCTGCCTGTATTTACCTTTTGGAACAAACTTGGCTTCTTTGCAATGGAAAATAATGTTAGGTGTAAGATTTTTCTTATCTTTATTCGTAAAGTTTCTAAGCAAGAGTAATAAGAAAGTTGACAAAATAATTTCCAAATATGATCTTAAATTAGGTTCTAATGTTTAAATTTGTTTGAAGCTTTTAAGCAAAATGAGAAACAAACATGCTAAAAAGGGTAATTTCACCAATTATATATAACAATTGATTGTCACTCTCATACACTCGGCAAACAAGTACCCGGGACATGTGGCACACCCCACGTCGGTTTCAGAAAGAGCTATTTGCTAAGTGCCATAAACGACACTTGACAAATACTAGAGTTTGTCGAGTGCCCGTTAGTGGCACTCGACAAACCCACATTTCTTCGAGCCATCGTCACGTCGTCAATACTTATGGTGGACCAATTTTTTTCAAATATTTTGTTGAGTGACTAAATATTTTATTCGTCAAGTGTTAATCTTTTGCCGAGTATGTTTTCAAAAACACCCAAAAAAATAGTCTTTATTGAGTGCCGAGAAAATGCACTCGATAAAACCTCAGGTACTCGGCAAACCCTCTATTTCCCCGTTGTGCATGGCTTGTTTTGTATCAAAGGTGACAGTGACCCGGTTTAAGAAAATAAAGGGGTTAAGGGGTTGATTAAAAAATTCAGAGATTATCTAAACACCAGCTAAAGTTTAGGTTAGTAAAGGGTTTTTTCATATCTTAATATGTTGATGGCCACATCTGAAATCTTTGGTAGGCTTAGCAGTTTTCAAAGTAGTAAACAAACATTTCTTATATGCACATTTCTTATTCCACACACCTCACAGCCACGTGGTCTAGATTTTGACCAGCATTTTTTGAGATTGTTTTATCCTAAGGTTCAAGTAAGACAACGTGCCATAATGTCTTAATTAATCCCTTTTGTTTTTTTCCTGCAAAAGTCATAATTTTTTCTTTCTAGAAATGAAACTAATTGGGAACAAATGTCACTTCATCGAGATCATAAATAATTAGAGTCTTGGAGCTTTATGTGATGATTGGTGCCGTCTCACATGAGAACACTTCGTGTTTCCTCGGTACAAAACAAAACAAAGTAATATCCTAAAATATATTATCTTTTTTAGCTATACATATATATATATATATATATTAAAAAGACGTATAAAAAATTATAATACTCTTATCCTATGGATAAGTGCAAGTAGATCAGAAAGTGGTTTAGTAGAATAGTAAGTAACAAAGTATATGGGTAGAGTCAGCGTAAAAGATTACGTCTCCATATTTAGATTAGCTTCGAAGGCTAAATAAGGATGAAAACAAGTTTGTGTTGGCTCAGGCATCCGAGAGAGATAATAACCTTAGCAGTATTTCGAAGTGTATTTTTAGTCTGAATTCTGGGTCTCTATTACAATAGAAAGGACAAATATTTATAGATAAGTATACAATAAGGAAATACTATTTTGCACTCTAGTTATAATCATCATTGCATACTCTATTTATAAGATTTCGTAGGGACAAAATAGTAATCTCAAATATGAACGTGGCAAAAAAACATCTTGTCGTATATTGCTTCGTACCCACGAACTAAAAAGTAACCGAAAGAGAAGCTTTCCGTTGGGACCCTTTGGTTTATGAAAGAGGCTTCGATACCTCTTTGCATAAGCTTCATAGTTTCGACGTCAAATTCTCCCGACGATCACTTCGAAGTGTCGTATTTATTACATCATGGAATTATTTTACCCTAACCGGTAGTATAAATACTTTATAGGTAAAAATTATTTTTTATAAATACTAAATACTAGAATGTTATATTTGAAATAATTTTTAAACTGTCAAAGTTGATATATTTTTAGAAAGAGAGAGTATGACACGATAAAAACTATATCCTCTGTTCAATAATTTTTTTGCTAAAATACACAGGAGGAAACAAGAGGGCTCAATATATATTTCGGCCAATTAATTAGAAGATAATTATAACCATATTGCTAAACATATCTTGTATTTTGCTGAAATTGTGTATGAGCTTTAGGGCTTGTTTGTTTCAGTTTATAGCAGTTAGAGATTCTTAGTAGCTAGCTAGTCTGAGTAGCTGATGTTTTTTAGCTTTTAGATTTTATTTCATTTTTAGATTCTACGGCTACTGATTCTCATAATCTGAGTTCATAATCTAGACCGTTTGTTTCCACCTCAGATTCTAAAAGTTGTAGCTGTATAGCTGTCAGAAGCTGAAATAAATACGCCCTTAAATTTCAAAAATCCATTGAAGCGAGAATTGTCTCCTTGAGTAAAACAACTCTTGTTAATCCAATTAATATAAAGATTAGATTCTGGAAATTAGAGGAGGAATCTAATTAGTGCCACCAAGTGGCAATATTATAAAGATTAGATTCTTCTATGAGTTGAGGATTTTTCTCAATTAGAAAACACAAAGAACTCGTGGAAGATTGGGGTGGGTTGATCCGCAGAAATGAAAAAAAAATAAAAAAAAAGATTAAAAGTGGGTTGAGCAGGACAACACGGCTTCTTTCTTAAACATGTTTTGTTCTTTATTGCTCTTAAGTGCATTCTTTTCAATAAACTACATAAGTTGACTTGATTATTGTCATTTAATTCAACCCAAATTATATATAAATGAGTTAGTAGCACATGCATGAGATCAGTGATCAAATTAAACGAGGAAAAATTCCAGTCACCAAGCAGTGATCTTGGACATGCATGAATCTTGGGAGTTGGGACAAGTATAATTCCATGTTCTAAGCATGGAGCTGCAATTTGATTTTGAATTGTATTTTTCTAAGAAGGTCACACAAGCCCGATTTTATTTAAAGGTCATGTGTGGCGGAAAGTAATACGATGATTTTCTAGGAGGTTATTCACTTTGAATTGTATTTTCACTATTGTATGATTGACTAATGGTGCTATTTCTTTTTTGGTTAATTTTTCACGCCATTATAATTTTTTCGGTTTGTCAATATACTATCGGTGTATCACAGACATATGAGAGCCACCACAGTAACTGACAATGGTATATACAAAATTTTTAAAAATTATAATGGCACGTGAGAAAAATTTTCTGCTTTTTACCCAACATTAGGCGATGTACAACCGGAGCTTAAACAATATAATGACAAACACATTGTTTTCCCTTACAAAATGTTTTACATAAACTTTTACATAGTACTAGTTGTATTATAAGTTTCACGGCATATTTGGTAAATCTCCAACTCGGAGATTTATATTGGTGCGGGGTTCGTACATTATAATGCAATAATTTAATCTTTTATTTTTTTTACTTTTAAAATAAAAATTAAATTATTTAACTAAATACTCTCAATCCATTCAAAACTCTAGATATAGAATTTTTTGAAGTAGGTTTGATCAGCTCAGACCTTGTGCAAGTGAAAAAATGTGCTACCTCTTGCAGGGTATCACTTAGAACATCTCTATTATACTTGCTATCTCTTAAAATAGCAAGTATGGTTTAAAAAACATCTCTATTACACTTTGCTACTTGACTTGTTGTTTTAGGGGCTCTTTATTCTTTTCTCCACACTTGCTACATTTAGCAAGTAAACCAAAATTGCTACTCCATTGAGTGTTGAGTTTGTTTAATTGTTTTTATTTTTTTGTATGTATATAAATTGATAAAATAGTTACATTCAAATAGAAAGTCATATTTAGCAAGTACATTAGAGTGAATGATAAAATAACAAGCCAATTTGGATAGGAAGGCTCACTATTACTATGAATAGCAAGTCAAAAATAACAAGTATAATGGAGATGCTCTTAGTCTTATTTTTACAACTTTTACCAATTTATGTTTTTTTCGATATTTAGTCACTACAAGAAAATAGGGGTTCGCTAAATACCAAATACACTCAGTGAATCCATAAAAATACTCGACGAACCCGCTGTCAGTGAACAGGAGTTTATCTAACATTTTTCGTTGGACTCTCAATCATATAGAAAATATCTATTTATATGGTAAATTTTCTTATGGTAGTGTACTTTCCTAACACTTAACTAGATTTGATACAAAAGTATAGTTCATCTAATTTAATTTAATTTAATTTTCCCGTCACCTAATATTTATAATTTAACTAGATGCAAATCTTAGTTACATCTGTCTTTGTATTTGTATTATATAAAGTCAGGGGTTTACCTTGAATAACGTTTTCTTGATTAATTTGGCTATGATTGTATAGGTCCACTTCACCTTATTTAACTTTACTAGTAATATAATATTGGTTAGAATAGTTTATTACCATCATTATCCTTCGTGATGGAAACAACACGAGACAGCGACAGATGTTGGGTCAAGATTCAAAGGCTGGAAAAAGAAACGAGTAATAAAGTTCAAAAATAATATATATATATATATATATGAGGTAAAAATGATATTTTATAAGTAACAGTTTACTATATTTAGGTTCCGTTTGATACAACCCTACGTCTAGATTTGGAGTTATGGATGAATTAAGAGTATTTAGTTGACTAATTTAATTTTTTTAATTAGAAATAAAAATCTAAACTATTTTATTTTATCGTACAAAGCTAGATTAGATCCATCATTAATTGTAGAGTCGGAGTTGTATCATACTTACTGTAATATATTATGACTTTTAAATTTTACAAGTTGCTCTTTGTAACTAAGCAATTAATATGGTACTCATGATATAGCCTGCTGTTCATCTGACACAAAAGGAAAATTCCCTGGTGTGAATGCAAGGAGACACACACACATATACAATGTTTATTAAGCACGTGCCTGCAAAACATGAATTTTCTTTTCTTCTCTCTTCCATCACTCCAAAGATACTCCACATGCATGGTCTCAAGTTTTACCAAACTTTTTTTTTCTTTTACTCTCTCGTACTAGCTTAGAACATCTGTATTGTACTTATTATTTTTAACTTGCTATTTATAGAAATAATAAATTTCCTTATTTAAATTGACTTGATATTTTGCTATTAACTATAATGTACTTGCTAAATGTGACTTCCTATCAATTTATATACATGCAAAAAATGAAAAAAATAATTAAACAAGCTCAACACTCGATGAAATAACAAGTTTGGTTGACTTGCTAGATGTAGCAAGTGTGGGGACAAGAATATGGAGTCCCCTAAAATAACAAGTCAAGTATTAAGTATAGGAAAAATTACTCACATGCTATTATAATTTTCAAGAATTGCCTACATGTTACTGTCAGTGACTGTGGTGGCCCTCATTTGTCATTGACACACTGATGACATATTGGCAAACCGTAAAAATTGTAATGGCACAGAAAAAATTAACCCTAAGTATAATAGAGATGCTTTTTAGATAATAACAAATGTGATAGTAAATACGATAAAGATTCTCTTAGTTAGTATGGACCCAATTAATGCAAGTTGATGTTTCAATTCCACAACGTTTGCTACTGTGGTTGCTGGTTGGACTCGGGCTCATCGATCCCTTCACCTAACCCCATTATTACAGCAAATGCCCACATGTTTGTTTGTTTTGTCCATCTGCATAGCTATCTATCTATCTATCTTAACTGAGGAACTCAATCCACGAACTTTCCAATTGAGGACTCACATCAGGGATCAGACAAGCAGCAAAAAGCTAAACATTCAATCTCACCTAACGGTGTGCCGCCTCTAAAAGGCAATCAACTTCTCTGTCTACTCTTGATTAATTCACTCCATCCAATTTTATGTAATCCAACAATTCACAAACACACACACATATATATAATTGTTTCTTTGTCTTTTTCTTATTAACGTTACGCTACTAGAAAACTGATCTTTTATCCGACCAGTCCAATACCTATCACAATTGGAACGCTAATAAAAGTCTCATGCAACAGTCAAAAAAAATAACGAACTCATTGGTTATGGTACGTGTAACCGGTACTAATGTAGGATTTTAGTATTGGTCGGTGTTTCTAACCAATACTAAAAGTCTGGGTATTAGTACTAGCGGAGTACACCAATCTATACTAAACATATATTGAATGAAGTAAATGCATATAGAATAGTATAAAAAATGAAACATAGAAGAAATATAAGACATATTAGATTTATCATGGTATTTAACATTAAACTTTAACCAATAATTTCTCTAATGATATATTTTTAATAAGTATGATTAACAATATGTGGAAATACTTTTAAATATGTATCCAGCAATACCATTTTATATCATTAACAAATGCAACTTGTAAGTCTATTTGTTACACAAAAGTTATTCAAAAATTACACATGCTTATATATATTTATTCAAACAAGAGTATTTTTTATATTATTGTATATGCATTTACTTCATTCTAAATCAGAGTAATACTTGTAGTACTAAACCCATTAGTATAGGTTAGTGTCCTCAATCGGCACTAATACCTAGACTTTTAGTATCGGTTAGTTTTCCTAATTGTTACTAATAACCGATATAAAAATGATTGTATTTTTTATGTTTTGGTTCCCTACCAATGCCCTTTAGTACCGGTTGGCTTGTATACCGGGTGCTATAGGTTTCCCTCCCGACGTTTTGATTTTCGCCTATACCCCTTTCAGTACAAACTAGAGACAACAACCGATATTAAAAGATGTGGCATTAAAAGAAGGTCATCATCTCCTCCAAAATAAACTAGCTAATTCCTACTCTCCATACAAAGTTCCTCCCCACCATCGGCCCCTATCTCCTCGCTCATAACCGGCACCCCAGTCTTCTCCTCCACATTTGAGGCATGTCTATTGCTTCCACGTCCTAACCTCACTCTTCTAACTTGTGAGTAATTTATACATAGATGCTTTCGTTTTGAATTATTAAGAGACACATATATTATTTCTTTTCAATATTTTTAAGAATTGATGGACCACCGTGACACGGGATGTAGAGTCTATCTTTACTCTACATAATGTCTCCAATTTAGTTGTGGCCAGGGATTCTGAAAAGGACGAGGATAATGAGAATAAGGATGAGTAGGATAAGGATGATAATGTGTACAACTCTATATAACTTGTTAATTATCTTAATTATCTGTAACTCTTAATAAATAATTATGTATATAAAGTATTTCTAACATAGTACTTGAGTTACATCAATGTATATGCATCGTAAGTTGTTATCATGATTGCATAATCGATTGTCGATACTTACTACATCGTATTAAAATTAACTTTAACGAAGTCTAATGGAAAACAACGTATAAAAACATCATCTAAAAATAATGGTAATGAATGGATAAGAACAAAAGCAATAATAAAAAATAAAGAATAGGCATTTAGTACAAGTTGTGAACTTCAATCGGTACTAAAAACTTTTAGCATTGGTTGGAGTCTCCAACTAATATTAAAAGTGTATTAGTATCGGTTGTATAATCAGTATTAATAAGTCACCTCTTTAGTCATAGATCGACAATACCAATTCAAAATCCAAGACTAAAGGGATTTTCAACCAGTACTAGCGGCACACTTTCTCTAGTAGTGTTATATTGTTGGGTTACAATATCAATCTAGGTAACCACATATTCCACAATTTCATTTGGCCTAAATCCATTTACCACCCACTTAGCTTAGCTCTAGGGGTGATAACGACAACATGGCAGGTACACAAAGTGAGGTGGCTTAGCACCTCTAGTTAGGACACAAATTATGTACCATATTGTACCTACAATACTATATATTGATATGTAGATTCTATTTATAATGGGCTCCATATATAAAGTCTATAGGACTATATAGAATAACGTTTATCTAGTTATATGTATTGAAATCTGTAGTCAATTCCAAAGAGATGTGTCTAGTGGTTGAGAGTATGAAATTTAATTAAGATTTAATTAATGAATAAATTTAATTGTAAAGAGTGAATAAAAGGTTTAAAATAACTTCTCAAAAAATTATATATAATTTTTTTAAAAGGAATAATTCGATTTATGGTATTACAATTTTGTGGCTTTGGGGAAATACCATTACAATTCGCATATTTAGATTTATATCATTCTGTAATTGTAGCTCTCTGAAAATGTAATGGTATATTTCAAATTTCTCTACGATTGTAATGGCATATTTTAGAATTCTCTAAATTTGTATAGTATAGTTTTGAGTTCTCTAAAAATGTAATGACATGAATCTAAATATGTGAATTGCAATGACATTTCTCCAAAATCGCAAAATGTAGTCGGATTTAAACATAGGAATAATTTCTTAAAAATTAAAATCATGCACAGAGTGGCACGACAACAGAGGCTGCTTATGCACAGGAAAGTACTCCAGCTTCCAAGATTATCTTGGATTGGATTAAAGATCTCAAATCTCAATTGGCAGACGTGTGTGTTTATCTGTTTCATATGATACAAGTGTGTAGTGTGTACAGTACTAGATATATATTAAGTCACAGTAATAATCCTGATCGATAGCACAGTAGTAGTGATATATTGCATGGAACTAATTAATTAATCCTTCTTTTGTAGTACTTACACGTTTGTTAATTTCTAGTTAAATCCCCCAGCTGCGCCACCGCTCGCCGTCGCCGCCGTTTTCGGCCTGTGCCTCACCGTCACGTTGAGGCCGCCTGCCATGTGCGCCGTGAGGAGGGGCAGGAACAGCGGCGTGCGGCTCTCGTCGACGGGACGGAGCTCGAAGCGGCGGAGGACGGCGCTGGCGACGAACTTCATCTGGACGAACGCCATCTCCTTGCCAAGGCACGTCCGCGGGCCGCCCTGGAAGACAGGGTACTTGAAAGGCGACACGCCGGCGGCGGCCGAGGCGGCTGGCGCGGCAAAGGAGGCGTCGTGCGGGAGGGAGAGCCACCGGTCCAGGCTGAATTCGGCGGCGTCGGCGCCCCAGATGGGCTCCATCCTCCCCATGCCGTACTGGAAGTAGGTGACGCGGTCACCGCGTCCCACGAGCGTGCCGTCGGGGAGCACGTCGTCCTCCGCCGCGTGCTTCGAGTCCCACGCCACCGGCGGGTAGAGCCGCATCGTCTCGCACAGCGCTGCGTGGAGGACCCGCATCTTGCGGAAGTCGTCGAGGTCGAAGCCTTCGACTTCGTCAGCTCCGCGCTCGCGCCGCGCGCTCTCTATCTCCTCGAGGACCTCCGCCTCGACGTCTCGGTGGCGCATCAGCAGCCAGAAGAACCAGGTCAGCGCCGACGATGTCGTGTCGCGGCCGGCCATGATGAAGCTGATGACCATGTCGCGGATCGCCTCGTCTGGGTATCCACATTCGATCATCCGCGACAGCAGATCGCTCCTAGCGCCATCGTCGACGCCATTGCCGTTGACCAGAGCGCGCTCCTTCCTGCGGCTGCGGATGAGCCCCATCACGGCCTCGTGGATTACCTTCACCTCCTCCCTCAGCCGCCGCTCCGATCCGATGTCGAGCGCGCGCTTCACCTTCCACACGGCGGCCACCGGCGCGGCCCCGCGCCTGGCGATGATCCCCGCCGCCGTGTCGAACGCCGCGGCCAGCCTCGGTGCCGGTAATGCCGGGTCGAGACACCCCGGGTCAACGCCGAGCGACACCCTGCAGATGACGTCGAACGCGAACCGCCTAAGGACGTCCTGCATGTCGACGATCCCGTCGCGGCCGCCGCGCGCCGCCGCCGCGCCCAGCGACGGCACGAGGCGGTCCTGCGCCTCGGCCTCCAGGACGGTGAGCTCCAGCTCCCTGAGCGCGCGCGCCGAGAACTCGTGGCTCACAAGCTTCCTCTGCGCGTGCCACAGCTCGCCGTCGACGTTGAAGATCCCCATGCCGAGCAAATCGCCGAGCACATCCGTGAACGGCTTCCCCTTGGGGTAATTCCCAAAGTTCCCCTTGAGTATGTGCTCCACGTTGGCCGGGTTCGCGGTGACGACGGTCCGGCGCGCACCCAGCCGGTCCACAACGATCGTCTGCGTCGGTGACGCCGCCAGCATCTCCGTGTACCAGTCCAGCAGCCGCCGCCTGTTCCGATAGAACGCCACAAGGCATCCGATCACTGGGTAGCTCCTCGGCCCATAGCCATGGCCGCCGCTGACGACGCAAGAAGAAGAAGAGCAAGAGGACGACGACGACGACGACCTACATCTCTTGGAGCTCACCGCCATCACCATCAACAGACAGCAGCATGCTGCCACAAACCACGCCATGAAGCAGATCATACTAGCTCCACTCCTGTTACTACTACCACTATCTATCTTAGTGAGAGAGAATTCAAGAAGCTAGAGGTAGAAGAAGAGAGAAGCATGGGAGATCGACACACTCACACACCTACAAACTATTGGGTTATGAGTGTATATATATGTATATATGGGGAAAGAGAGGGAGGTCGGCAGCGGGCGCCATTGAATTGAAGCTCCATGGCTGCTCTTGCAGGGGTCATTGTTAATGCACGTTTTATTTGTTGAGTTAGGAGTCAGTCATGGGCGAAGAGTCTGCTTGCCTCCATGGTTTCTTCATCTGTTTTGACAAATTTCTTTTCCGGAAAGTTTGCCGCATTTCGTCTCGATCGATCTGGAGCCCAAATTCGGGATGAATTTCGACGCGCGCGGAAGAAAATCTCGCGCTTTTGGTCCCACGATGTTCTACAAAAAAAAAGGTACAGTAGTCGTAGATGATACGGCAGCAAAATCGTGACCAAATTCGATTGTGTTTTTTTTATGTTTTTATGCGGGAATCATTTTAGGGAAACCTTGGTTACAAATAAAGAAGTGATTAATTGTTAATTATAGCATATTTCGATACTAGTTAATATGTTCGTTGTAAAAAAACAGTACAATTTCTCTCGAAATTTTACAAAATTCGTACACTTGAAATTACCGAGAGTACGTGCATATAACTATAAGTACCTATATTATATGCTGTTTCTAATAGGATATATTTAGATTAAATGTGGTTAAAATAATTAATTAAAAAAGAAAATTGGTTCACCGACATGATTATGGAAAGTCGTCTGCGTATATGTCACCGCGGAAAGTTTATTGATTATTTTCTTTTTATAAGGCATGCAATAATTAATACCCTAGTATGTAGAAAAGTGTTTAATTATTGCATGTATATAAACCCACATATATTAAAAAAAGATTATATGATCTATTACCTTTAGGAGTAATAGATCAGTGATATCAAATCTGAGCTATTGGATCATACAGATTGAATGACCCACAAAATTTGCGACATCGTAAAATTCTTCTTGTAATACATGATAATTCCTTATATGTCACTGAAAATTCACATTTTTCTCTACTCATTTTCTCAGTGAAATGTGGCACTAGACCTACTTATTGAACAATAAGAGAGCTAGTAACATATAAAAAACGTATGAATTTTAATAATAGTTTTGCCTTTAACATGGTTACAAATAGAAGTATGATAGTCCCAAACTTATTTTTCATAGCAAAAACTTTGCGTGGTTAAACAAATACCGGTATAAGATACTAACAAGCAAATCTGTTTACCTATACTAGTTAAATGTCCGTACGTTACAATTGAAAAAATTTACAACATTAAAAAAACATCATGCAAATTTAGATATATAAGCGAAGCTTTTAAGCTAAAATTAGAGAGTTTTAACTTACCGTGAGGAGAAGTAGTGGTACTGAAAGAGTCATCACCTTTAACTTCTTTTAAATTATAGATTTAAGAGGGAATTCCAAAACTTAAACACACAAGAAAGTACGTAGTACGGTGCTAAGCCCTGATTAAGAAATTGGAGCTAACACGTTTAGGGACAGTACGTGATGATGTGCAGGCCTTACTAAAACCCAATTTAATTGCATTTTCAAGACATATATAAAACACAATGCTAGCTCTAGCTAGGTGATGATCATTTGGTTTGCACATCTCATCACCATTCCTTTCCACCATGTTTGATATAGATCATATCTAGTTTATCATGAAAATTCTGTGGTCCTGAAACATCTTTATCTACATTTAATACAAGTTGTTTTCATTTGTTCGTTGAAACTGTCTGGAAAGTTCATATAAACATGTGGAGGGAGAACGCGTGGAAGTGCTCTCTCTCTCTCTCACATATATATATATATATATTCAAGTATATCTAATATAACATATGAGATATGAGATGGTAAACATTTTTACATCCAGAATACACCACGAGTAAATTACACGACGCAATACAATGCTATACAATATATATATATATATATATATATATATATATATGTGTGTGTGTGTTTTGGTGCATAGTGATGACTGAAGTTGGACTTGTAAATATTAGTATATTAATACCTCAGTTTGGTTTTAAATAAAGCCGTTGATTTTTATCATAACATTTAATCATTTATTTTATTTAAAAAATAAACTTTTTGAAATATTATTTATTTTGTTATAATTTATTTTATTATTGAAGGTACTTCAATCATTACTCTTTTTTTTCATATTTGCACAATTATTTTTTGAATAAAATGAATGATCGGATACTAGTTGTTTTTTGTTTTTATCAAGGCAGTTTCTACGAAATCTTGCGATGATTGATTGGATATTGATGCGAAGGTGTCACGGAGACGAATATACAATCGGCACGGGAATTATCTGTTATTTATGTATTTAATTTTATAATTAATTTATATTTAGTATTTCTAATTAACACTCAAATATCTCCGGACTTAATTTTTCAAGTAAAAAACAAAACAGTACTGCGAAAGCTTCCAAGGAACCAAAGAATTCCAAGAATTGTATTGGATTTTCACGATAATTAGTTTAATTCCTATAAAAATTCTTTATTTAAAGGAGGCTTAAATAATTAGGAGATGCGTAGTAGTTCTTATATTCCCATTTTCTAAAAAGGTGTAGCTAAATTTATATTTCAGAACATAATTTCGATTGTTTTATTAGTGTATTTTGGTCCATAAAACCCCTAATAATTAAAAATAATCCACTTAAACTGCAACAATTTTTCATAGTGCATGTGCTGGTTTATTTTATTAAATATGTGAAAATATCAGTACATAATCAAAAAATGAAAAATATTAATTGTGATATTATTTTTAACACATGATGTAACATAGATTGCATTTCAATTGGCTACACTTATAGCTATGGTTGTATGCTTTGATTATCCAAAAAATGGTATGCAATTATATTGTATTTCTTATACATTTGTTTATGCTATGGTAACTATTGAAGTAACTATCAATAAAATATCTTGGTTATAATGAGAGGAAGTACTTGTGAATTTAGTTTTAGTAGATTTATAAAGTTATGTGATACTATTATTATATTTACGTCATTTTTTTAAAAATCGTATTATATTTTAAATTCACGATCTTGTAACAATTTTGAGATGTGGAATATGAACACCTAAGAAAAATCCCCGGAGCCACCACTGCCGCTGATTGGACTACAAATGCCATGCTAGACTACGGTCGGTCGACATAATCTCCTTTGTCGGCACATTAAGTATCGATAGAGAGTGAAAAAGTCTCTGTTGACGGTTCATCAACTGATATAGAACTATTTTTACAATTTTTGAAAAAAAACATTCTAGAAATACAGTTTCAAATAAAAAATGTATTATTGAAAAAACCAGAGAGTGTCCTAAAGACAAGAGTTGCAGCAGGGAAGAGGAGGGTACCTGTCAGGGCATCTTGTGTTTTAAATTCTGCGCTTGGGCAGCAGCTCAACTTCATCTTCTCCGCAAGATCCGTGTACTTGTTTTTTATTCTGAGCTCGCCTCATGTCTGAATTTTTCTTCCGATCTCATCACCCTCATCCTCGTGCGTGCCTGAAAAAAAATAGAACTGGTAAAATATAAAGAGAAGATCACATCACATCACAAGTGACTCGCCGAATACTACTACTATTGTACGTTCCACTCTCTCATTTTGGTTCACATTTTTTACAAGCTGAAATCTTAACTGAATAATTTTTTGGTCACTAACTTTTTTTAAATCTATATATTCTCGTAGTACAAATTTGAAAACTAGTATAACCTAGATTTCAAAGATTCTCAATTCAAATTCAAATGAATATTACTTACCATGCTATTAAAAAATATCATCAGTTCATGTAAACTTTGAAAAAGTAAAATTTTAGTAAATATATAATTTTAGTGTAATTTAAAAATATATAATTTTAATATAAACATTACAAAATTTTATGATTAGAATGATTTACATGTAAAATTACACATTATTAATATAACTAAACATCACGAACTACCAAAATATAAATCCGCAATTATTCCAACCAAATAGTTTCTCAGCTTTTCTACAGCTCACAGCTCATAATAGCTTTTCTATAGCTCATAGCTCACAACAGTTTTTTCAGAATCTACAGCTCAACCAAATACACTCACGTCTACCTCTTTAATTTTATAAGAAAACGTTTCTTTATTTTTATCTACTTCTTGGTCATAAATTAAGAGTTTTTATTATTATGTCAATATTTTTATCTATCACTCAACAATAATACTAATTTTTTTATTAACGAGATATACTTTTGTGTTTTACTACTCTCATCTCACCGTTAATTTATCTACCTCTTCAATTTTGCAAATAAATTATTTCTATCTTCTTATCTATTTTGTTCATAAATCGAGAAATTTTATTATTTAAATACTCTTTACCTATCACCTAACAATGCTAATTTCTAATTAAATAACAGCATTGATACTGATGTAATCAAACTTCATACAAATAATTCAACTCATAATATGTTAGGAGAACGAGGGTGGTTGCCTCATTTTAATTTTTTGCTTTTTGGATTTCCTTGTTGAAAGGGATTTGTTTCTGTTTTTCTCAGTGTGTCAAACCATTTAAATATTAAAGTTTATTGCTTGATTTTATATTAATATTGTCAAAAAAACTTCACAACCATTTATGGGCTAAAGAGGATGCATTATAGAATCAACTATATATATTTTTCATATTTAATTTTGTAGCATGCTTGTCCTTGGTGTAAATACAAACAACAATTTGAATGGTTACCCATTGACACAGTACAAACTACTGTTAGCACTGTGATTTCTACAGCCATATCTAAAAGTAGCGAATAAATGGCCTCTTTAGAACAGTTTAATTTATCGATAGCTTATGCTTAAATCATAAGTGAATTATGTGTAAAATTAAAAAAATCATAGACAACTTAATTGATAATTATAATTAACAGTATCTACACTACTTTAAAATAAAGGAAAATCGTAAAAATGTCATTATAATTTTTTGTATTTTAAAAAATGCTACTCTCGGTGACTGTGGTAGATCTCATCTGTCAGTGACACACCAATGATATATTTCAAAACTGTAAAAATTATAATGGTATGAAAAAATTTGACCCTTAAAAGAATCTAGTGTTGGTGAGTATACTATCAATGTCACTCTTTTTTATAGCAAACCAAAATTCTTTAGCTTTAGCTTCACTATTTTAATATTGTAATTTTTTTCCATTGCAACATCGACACTCGGCTGTAACTAAGAGGGTGTTTATTTTCTCTAGTCCAAAATTTAGTCCCGTCACATCGAATTTTTAGATACTATTTTGGAGTATTAAATATAGACTATTTACAAAACCCGTTCATAATCGGTAGATTATTCACGAGTCAAATTTAATGAGCCTAATTACAACATGATTTGACAATGTGATGCTACAGTAAACATTTGCTAATCGATTAATTAGACTTAAAACATTTGTCTCGCGAATAATCCTTCGATTCTGCAATTATTTTTATAATCAATTTACGTTTAGTTTTTCAAATTAATATCTAAACATACGATGCGGAGGGGATTTCCACGGAACCAACCGAACACCACCTAATAATTATTTAATAATTAGAGTTATATTACATTATAATGTTGATTATTTTTTTGCCGTCCAAAGTGGGCCATAGGATCAGAACTAGGACCTGATGGAGTGATAGTTTCTGTAGTTGATGCAGCAAATTGTTGTCTTTTCGCTGGAGCGAACTGTTGTCATTTCAATCCTCGTGCCCTACCTACGCCTCTATATATGACTCTATATGATACTACGGAGTAGTCTATTACATTAGAAAAGCAGTAGAGCCAACTGAATGCCAAATGCTGTATTTTTTCTCATAATTGCTGCGGTGCAGATGATTCCAGCCACACAACTTTTGTATTAAAAAAAGTGTTACACATAATAGCATCATAACTAATTTGTTCAAGCATAGGGTCCTCGTGAGCTACGGCTAATTTTAAATTTTAGAACATAACATAGAATTAATTTACAGAAGGAGAATTTTACGGTGTTGGCGTAAAAGATTACGCTAACCGGTTCTCTAAGATTAAGAACTAACAAACGAAGAGTTTGTGAAGTGGACTATCTCAAGCCTCCGTATTGGATAATAGCTCGAAGTAGTTCGAAGTTGTGTATTGAATATTTGAATATTCGATGCCTATTACAGGGTGAGAAGGGGGTATTTATAGGTAAAAACTCTAAGTAAAAGACCTTTTTACCCCTCAATTACAACCGACATAGTGGAAACTATTACGGTACCCCTAATAGGGATAGAATAGTAAAGTATGTCTGAAAAAGGTAGATAAGGTAGACGTCCCGTCCGTCCAACTGTTTTCCACTGTGGAGGTGGAGTCTTCGGAGGGTTCCTTCGGACCGGGTTCTGGACAGACCCTCCGGCCTTAACCCTTCATCAGTGCGGAGACAAATCTTGGGCTTAGAATTTTATGAGTTATCTTTGTCTTGTAATCTTGAAGATCCTGGGGATGAAGTATTTTCTCCCAACATATGGTACCCTCAAATTTTATGGATTGTCCAATCTATATAATCCAATGACTCAAATTTATTATCGGTGATCTATTATCTTCTAGAGGTAATCTATCATACAATATTTTTTAAGCTAGTTAGTCCATTTTATTTTTTAATTAATTATTTTAAATTTCTCATGTTTAAATTTGAAGTATTCCCCCTTTTTGGCTTTAATAGGGTTCTTTTAGTCTTTTCTTGAATTAAATAAATCCTGAAAATTCATTTTCTTTATTTTGTTTATTTTTAATTCTTGGGATGTTAGACTATTACCTCGTTAGGAGGTAACAGGGCACCGTAAATGGACCCTAGAAATATAATAATGCATACTATCTGCGATTAAGCACATTTGTTTATTTCGGCTTGTTTTCATTATAATAGTTTATTATAATTTAGAGTAAATATTATAATAATTCAATAAGCTAGATCAACTCAGCTTATTTTTCTCTTTTTTCTAGATGTTCTAGTATTGGTGTTATGTCCGGGATTGGTAAAAAAATCATGTGTTCCTCACTTTTCTTTCATTTGTTCCACAATTCAATTGTTCTACTTGTTTAATGTTTATACCTTGCCTGTTAGTAATCTAGTGAATCCCCCTACCTAGGGTGCTTACTATCGATATGGGTAATATAAAAGGGTTGCTTAAATATAATATTTGAGATAGTACAAAAAATATAGTTTCAGATCACTCTAGAAATAGCGAAAGACAACATGTAGAGGAAGTAGTCGCGTCGAGATTTACACGAGCAGTCGCGCACAAGCGCTGCCCAGAAACCTAATTGCCACCCCGTGCAGGTGTTCTCTGCGGCAATGGTTCGGAGATCCCGCTCTTCTTCCAATCCAGTGCACACCGGAAAGAAAGTCGATGAAGTCTAAGCAGCGCAACAGACTCAAGGCAGTGGAGCAGAAAAGGAGAATGAGAGAATGGGGATCAAAAGCACTCATCAGATTGGACGTCTCCAATCTTTTATAGACAACCATCCGTATCAGAATAAAGTTACAGAATTATTACTAGTAACTGCCAAATTCATATCACATAAATCTAGCCACAAATACTAGTAACAGAAGTTTTAAATCAGGAATTCAAAACGACTAATAACTGAAATATTTATTCTGGCGTTTAATGGCTATTCAAATTTCGGTTTTAATCACATTAAAACAATGCATTCAGTACAGATAATGTATACATGAAAGTCAAAAAAAATTTGAATTGACTTGGTGTTATTCTGCAACCACGTACGCTGTCGCTCGTCACAAGTCACACGGTATCTTACGTGAAAAATACGCGAATATGCGCGCGCGTGCGTGTGGATTTAGCCAAGTCCTCATGAATTTTCTGTATTTAATAAATAGAGATAACTCCACCTTATAAGTGGGTCTCCATCTGACTAAATAAGCAATATGAGACTAATCATGTATATATGCTTTGGAATTAAATAATTGGGCCACCTCATGGGCCAATTTTCAACAGCAACCGGTGTATTTGACTCAAGCAAGCCATGAAATTAGATTACAAGGATCGATGGCTTGATGTCTAGGACATTATGAGCTTGGATCTAAAGTTCTATATATGTTTTCGATGTCGCTATACGCTCCCCTTATATATTGACAAATGTCATGTCAATAGATATACCATGGGGTATTAGAAAAGGTGGTATATATATAATATTTGTCGGAGATATGACCCCCTGGGTACCCCGTGATGGGCTTATCAGCCCAGACCAAGAGCAAGCAGAGTCTAGCATTAGAGTCCGGTATGGCTCACGAAGGGGGTTTGGTTCCAATAAGAAAAGTTAAATCCTTATTTGGGAATCGAATCCTAGATCTAGTTTAAAGAGATATGTTTGTAGCAGAATTCTTGTAATTAGGGAATTAGCACCTGAGTTTGACATATAATCTTAGCTATCAGAGAGACCGACTCGGGATAGAGTCCTGAGTCCTCGGGCTTGCCCCTTGAGTGTATAAAGGGGGTGAGGCTCCCTCTAGAGGCAAACAATCTCAATTGTTTAGGCTAATAGCTCGCAAGCTCATTTCTTTATAAGCTTATGTTGGATCGAAAAGGTGATCAGGGGGTGAATGAGACCTTTAAAAATTTTCTTCACTCAAAAGAAAACCTCTGAATGCACCCTTCTCTAGGACCAATTCGGAGGTATTGCCAACACTCTGAACCTAGCTTCGCACTAGGATATACTATAGAGATCAAAATACTTCACAAAAGACTCCCCCACCAGAAAAGCTTCGAAGAGAGATTCGCAAGAACTGACTTCACACATAACTTTGAATACTCGAGGAGTACTTCGAACAGAGCTAAGCACTAGAGACTGGCACTAGCACTATCACAAAAATGGTCTTTAGTAACACAACTTTAGTGACGGGTAAAAGACGCGCGTTAGTAATACACTTTTAGTGATAGGTTGTTTCACACGCGTCAGTAACGCTACCTTATTAGTGATGGGTTGTGGTATGACCCATCACTAAAGAAGAGCACCCCCATTAGTGACGGGTCATGGTATGACCCATCACTAAAGAAGAGCACCCCCATTAGTGACGGGTCATGGTATAGTGACGAGTTATATTTCCACCTGTCACTAAAGAAGTTTATCACACGTCACTGATGACTCCCACTAATAAATAGGCAGGGAACTGAAGTGAATCGTCACACTTTCATTTCATGCAACCCTAACCCTATACTCCCGGCTCCGCCAACGTGCCTTCGTCGTGCTCCTCGCCGCTCCGTCGCCCGTGTCCTCCTTCGCCTTCGTCGGTTGTATTCTCATTCTTGTAAGTTTGTTCATTCTTACTATTAAATTTCAGTTTATAAAATCATTTATCCGAAATTTGTGAATTAGGGTATGGCAAGGATTCCAAACGATCTACAAGTAGCAATCTATGTTCCTGATAGTTGCTTAATAAAGATCAATCATTTAGTTCACGATGGGCATCACTAGGTTTAGTTATAGTTTTTTGTACATTGCATGTCCTGTTTATCGTGTTAACAAACTAAAGCACATCTGTTACTGTTATAGTATTTATTAAAAAATTGTGAGGTCAATAACATTGATGCCGGCGACACCCTCAAAATAATGACAAGAGATGTGTGCACCACTAAGATTGAGGTTGTGAGCTGTGGGGGCGGTGGTACGATATGCCTCCACAAAGGGTGGGCTGAATTAGCTGAAGAGGTGGCCTAACACAAGGGGGCTATTTGGTAATAACAATGAGACATGCCCCATTGACTGTTATGGCAAAATTCTACACTAACTTTGGTGATGAGAAGACCCCAACGACCATCAAAGTGGACAATGATGATAGTGGTATAATAGAGAAGCGACATTACTACACATGCACATATTTTGTTTATGTTCTTATCATGGTTTCTTATAATGTCAGAAGAGGGTCTAAGTAATGTTGCAGACAGTAAGGGGAAGGGGATAGCTAGGGAGGTCGACACCAACCTAATGGACCAATTGAAGTACATCTGTTATTTTGGTAATCCAACAGATGTAACTCTAGTAAGGAAGACTCACCTACAAGACATCTCAACATGTTTATCCTCCAAGAGTCGATTATATGTCTGCACAATAAATAACACGATCATCAACAAGAAGTCACTGGTAAGTTATTTGCACATGTAGTTGGTCTATACAAATAGACTTCTCTAATAGCTCTGCTTATTTTTATAGTACTTTTCAAGGCAGTACTATGAAAAGTATATCACACCTCACCTACACCACCATACCACCGAGATTCAGGTGGCAGCAGCATGGTCTGATGTAGCCCCAATTGCGGTGCATAAAACGATGGATGGATGGTTCTATCTAACTAAAGGTTTTGGGCAATTTCTTAGCGACAACTCTTTAGAAGTTGGCACTGTGTGCACCTTCCATTTCAACATTGTTACTAATGGCATTGAGGTTGTGATGTATGTACTGTAAACCTGGGGTATGATGCAATATTAGGTTATAAATATTTTGTGATGAATTATCTATATTCCGTGATAAATTGTCTATGTTATGAATTGGCTGCCAAATCAATCTTGGCTTTAATTCAGGCTGCAACCTAAAAATTGTCTGTGATGTGTTTTGGAATGTTGGATGTCAAATCCTGGCTTTGATTCTGGTTGCAGCCTAAAAACTATTTTCTTTTTCAAAATGACCATAACATTAGTGACAAGTAATAATAATAAATCGTCACTAAAAGGTCATTTAGTGACGGGTATTTACCCGTCATTAATGATAGGGGTTAATGGTGCGATAAGGGTGATGAGGGACATGCCCGTCACTACTGTACGTTATGACCCATCACTAATGTATGTTTTTGTGATAGTGTAGGCTTCGCACATAACTGTGCACTTCACAGAGGGACTTTGAAGAGGACTTTGCAAAATGAAATCATGGTGAATAAAATTGCTAGTGTAATTTGAGGGATTGCCTCCATTACACAACATAGCGAGGATACTGTTAGTGAAAAGAAAACCAAATGATATCACAACTTATTCATGGATTTTTATGGTTTCACACAAGGTAACAGAAATAATCCAATGAAAGCAAGTTACTCATGCCTTAAAGAGTTGTTTCTTCTTATGCAAGAAAAAACACAAATAAACTCAACAATACTCAAGAAGCTCATGCATGGAATAAAAACAATAGATACAAGTTTATACAAGACAAAGATCAACAATCAAAGATCAAATAGAAATTTCATTACATGAATAGGAACACACAAAATCCTTACAAATCTGAGTACAAGAGAGTGGCGGCTGGCCCTAGAACAAAAGATGAACAAAAGGTTCTAAACCTAGGTAAAGTGTTCGGGCAAGTATTGCCTAGACCCTAGCCTACCTTTCCTTTTATATCCTACTCACACCCGCAAAGAGACTACAATACCCCTAGGGTTTACAAGGTTTTTGACTCACATAGTCTAGGGGGTATTATAGGTAGTCCTACTTTACACTTTATTCGAAGCTCCATGGTGCGTCAACTTTTCCGGCTTCTTTTTGATGGAGCCTCGCAGAACTTGACGAAGTGCCTGGTTGACTCCGGTTGTAGGCTAGGAAACTTTGAGGCTTCGATGCACCGAAGTCGACTTGTAGTGTGATAGTTTTGAGCCGAAGTCATCAAAGCCCTTGTCGCCTTCGCATCATGCCTTTCGAGTGGACCACCACGGCTCCGTAGCTCTTCCAACTCGACCACCGTTTGTTCGTGTACCGAAGCCCACATGCCGAAGCCTCGACAAGCCACCCATACTTCGAAGTATGCCTCCAAAATGCGTTTGACTAGAGCACATCTTCAGAGTGCCTTCCCTTGGAGTCCCGAGTCATCCTGTGTGACTGAAACAGTCCTGCATGATAGAATTGGACCGAGTTGGACCTTGTACTGAGTTGGAGGCCATGTTGGCCCATAGTCCGAGTCGTGTGCGCCTCCTACAGGCTGCCCACACCCCATATACTCACGATATCCATCATTAGGGTTCAGGTTTTGCTTTGCTTGCATCTACACTCGCGTGTTTAGATCCCGCTCTTGCACCGGACCGATTGGCTGCTGCAACAGCATTTGTTAAACCTCACTTCATCATAATTCATCTGTGATTTGACATTTGACTAGTGTCTTCCTGTCTTGCTTGTGTTCTTGGATTCACTTGCAGGAACAACCTTTGTGGCGAGGTCAATCACGCCCTGCGTGGTTGATAACCAACGGAGACGGTGGTGTAGCGATTGTAAGGTTTTGATCCGCCGGACCGGAGCCTTGGATCGTCAACGTCGAGATTCTCCACCAATCCAAGTTATCCTTACCTAGCGAAAGATCGGGACCTATCCTCGTATTAGTTGGTATCAGAGCTTCATGTTTCCCGTTCGGTAATCTCGATCTTCTTTTATTTTTACCTAGAGTCCAGAAAACCCTCACACAAAAAAATCCCCACCGAGAACCCCTTTGTGCCTTGCGATTTTAATTTCAGTTTTTAGCTTTGTTGAGTTTGTGTTCTTGGTTGAGTCGTGTTGCTGGTTTAGTCATCCCTTTGTGTCGTTTGAGTAGTAGTTGATCTTGTGTCTCAAAAAAAATTCTCAAAAAAATTACCCCACCCGAAACCCCCCTCTACAACCCTAGTCGGTTTTCACTTGGTTTCCTACTCGGTTTTCCACATCGAGTCCTTGTTAAGTTCCATCTAGAGTTCCACTGGTCTCCATCTTGCCATTGTTCACATCCTTGCTTCCGCAGAGTCCCCCTGAGATCACACTTTGGAGTCCTAGTTGCAATCCAATCTGTTCCTATCTCTAAACGGCGAGTTGGGTTTTCACATATCCTCCGGTTGACCCCCTTCGGTAAAACAAGCATAACTTTTCGCTCGTTTGTCACAAAAATCTGAAATTTTTGAGCAGCTTCTTGTCACAATTTGGAGCCAACCAAAACTAGACTTCGTCCCGTTTGGTTTCATCAGAATTGCCAAAAAAATCAGGAAGATAAAGAAAAAAATTGGTCAAAGTTTTTGCACACCGTTCAGAGAACTTGTTGAATTTCTGTGAACCACATCCCACCTCAGTGTCAGGTGCCAATTTTTGTGGTTGCATCTCTTGTCATCCTTGTTCAAAAAAATCGAGACGTAGAGAAGCAAAAGAGAACCGGTCCTGTCGTTTACTACCTTGTTCTGCCTTCCACTTGAGTTTTGGGCACATAGTTTCCCTCTATTGCTTGAATTTCACCTTGGGAGCACTTAGACCAGCCAATTTGATGAGTACTAGGGAACACTTATTGAGATTGGTTTCACTGTTATTACTATCGCTATTCCTTGCTACTTACTTTGCCTTCCAAGCTACACCTTCTCTTGGTCAGGAAAGGTTCACATCTTGCAATCGCCCACCACCCTCCACTTGGTTCTTCACCTGTAGGCCGGTTACCTCACTGCGGTGTGGTAAGAACACTTGCAAGCGTGGATAAGGCGCTTGACGGATTACTTCCACCACACACCCACCACTCCACCTAGTTGCTTTCCATAAGGATTATTCTTTGTTGTTTGTCTTTTCACTAACATGGCAGATAACAACGGTACCCCTCCATCTGATTTTAATGAGTGTGTATCACGACGTGCTCTACTGGAGTCTCAACGGCAGACCCAACACTCCATCGAACATCTTGCGCATACTGTGGCTGACCTAGTGGACCGGATGACTGCCCTAGAGACACGCTTGCCTGCTGCACAAGCCGACGATGACCATGTTGAGGAGGAAGACGACCTATCCGATGCCGGGAACAATGGTATTGACCCTGACGAGGCTGCACGTCACCGCCTTCAGTTCAATCGTCAAAGTATGGGTGGCCACCGCAACCGCCATCCATGAGGTAACAATGACAACCGCGGGAACAATGATCCCTACTCCAAGGTAAAATTTTCAGTACCTCATTTTGCTGGCACCTATGATCCAGATGCATATTTAGATTGGGAGATGTCAGTCGAACAAAAATTTAATGCTCACATGGTTCCTGCTATCCACCACATGCGCTTAGCTACTAGTCACTTCACTGGATATGATCTTCTTTGGTGGACTGAAATAGTTCAGGTTGGCAATGAACCACAAAATTGGGATATGTTAAAATGGCAAATGCGTGGTAGATGGGTTCCTCTTCATATAAACGTGATTTGAGAAAAAAATTGCAGCGCCTAAACCAAGGAAATAAATCAGTAGAGGAGTATTATCAGGAGCTGCAAATATGTTGCATGCGTGCTGAAATTGAGGAGGACAATGAGGATAAAATGGCATGTTTTTATGGTGGTTTAAGACGTGAAATTCAGGATATCGTTGATTATAAAGAATACAATACTATCACTCGTCTTTTCCACCTTGCTATACTTGTAGAAAAAGAATTGCAGGGTCACCAACAACCACAACACAACATGAGGACCAACATTGGTGGTGCCACTTCACGCTCAAGTGGGCAGCAGCAGCGACCACCACCACCTTCTCGACCGGCGGTTACATCAGCACCTTCTGCATCTACTGCCTAGGCTGAGAGCTCCAAAGCTACAACATCCAAGGTGCCAACCAAGCCCACCTCCTCGACGGCCTCTACTGCACGTTCTACAGCGATCCAGTGTCACCGATGCAAAGGATTGGGCCACGTTATGAAGGACTTCCCTAGTCAGCGGGCTTATATTGCTATGGAAGACGGTGGCTATGTAAGTGCTAGTGATGTTGAAGATGAATATGCACTTGCTGCTAACATGGCAAGAGATTACGATGCTTCCGACGATGACGCTGTTTTTTCACCAGATGCCTCTACCGGCCATGAAGCACTTATTGTACAACGTGTTTTGAGCACTCACATGGAGCAAGGCGATCGGGCACAACGGAACAATCTGTTTCAGACCTTCTTCATCATCAATGACCGCCGTGTACGTGTCATCATTGACAGCGGTAGTTGCAACAATTTGGTGAGCCACAACATGGTAACTAAGCTTCAACTTTCCACACATGCGCATCCACACCCTTACCACGTGCAATGGTTCAACAATAACGGTAAGGTCAAGGTAACACAAACTGCTCACAACAGATTTTCCATTGGTACATACTCCGGAGTTGCTAATTTTGATGTAGTACCAATGCAAGCATGTTCTCTATTACTTGGTAGTCCTTGGGAGTATGATACTGATGCTACACACCATGGTAGGAGCAATAAGTACACATTTTTGTATAAAGGAAAGAAAGTTACTTTGCTTCCTATGACTCCTGCTGAAATCTTGAAATTTGAATAAGAAAAACATGCTAAGGACGCACAAACGAGCAAAAAACCTTCTGAAAATCAGCAAGTAGCTAAAATGCTTTTGAGGCAACAAAAAGATAAAGTTGCTTCTCCTTCTTCATCACAAGTTATTAATCTGAAAGGACGTGTCATGCTTGCAACTAAAACTGACCTTGCTGAAATTTGTGATGATACTCCCATGATATATGGCTTGATTTGCACGAACGTGTTGTTTTCACTTGCGAACATTCCTAGTTCTGTTCCCATTGCAGTCACTGACCTTTTGCAGGAGTTTAACGATGTTTTTCCTGCTGAGATACCACCTGGGCTGCCACCGATACGCGACATCGAGCACCAAATTGATTTGATCCCGGGAGCGTCTCTTCCTAATCGTGTAGCGTACCGTACCAATCCGGAGGAGACAAAATAAATTCAGCGCCAAGTACAAGACCTTCTTGATCATGGGTACGTCCGTGAAAGCCTTAGTCTTTGTGCAGTACCCGTTCTTTTGGTGCCTAAGAAAGATGGTAGTTAGCGCATGCATGTTGATTGTCGTTCTATTAATAATATCACCATTCGATATCGACACCCTATTCCTAGATTGGATGACATGCTTGATGAGCTTAGTGGTGCCATTATCTTTACTAAGATCGATCTCCGCAGTGGCTACCACCAAATTCGCATGAAACTAGGTGATGAATGGAAAACTACTTTTAAAATAAAGTTTGGATTATATGAGTGGCTTGTCATGCCTTTTGGACTTACTAATGCACCTAGTACCTTCATGTGCTTGATGAATGAAGTCCTACGGCCCTTTATAGGACGCTTTGTGGTAGTATACTTTGATGATATCTTAATTTACAACAAGTCTCCCACTGAACATGTTGAATACCTACGTGCTGTTTTTTCTGTCCTACGTGAGGCTAGATTGTTTGGTAACCTTGAGAAGTGCACGTTTTGCACGGATCAAGTTGTGTTTCTTGGATATGTTGTCACTTCACATGGCATTGAGGTTGACGCGGCGAAGGTAGAAGCAATCAACAGCTGGCCGCAACCTCAAACTATCACACATGTACGTAGTTTTCTTGGTCTTGCAGGTTTCTACCGGCATTTTGTGAAAGATTTCAGCACCATAGCCGGTCCTTTGAATGAGTTGACCAAGAAGGGAGTTACTTTTACTTGGGGACCAGCACAAGAACAAGCTTTTGCCACACTCAAGGATCGCCTTACACATGCACCTCTACTTCAGCTACCCGACTTCGGTAAGACTTTTGAGTTAGAATGTGATGCTAGTGGTTTTAGAATAGGAGATGTGCTGCTACAAGGAGGTAAACTCGTGGCCTATTTTAGTGAGAAATTACATGGTCCACAGTTGAATTATTCTACCTATGATAAGGAGTTGTATGCCTTAGTGCGTGTGCTTGAAACTTGGCAACATTACCTTTTGCCTAATGAGTTTATTATTCATTCGGATCATGAAGCATTGAAGCATATACGTAGTCAAGCAAATCTGAATAAACGGCATGCTAAATGGGTAGAATTTATTGAGACTTTTCCATATATCATTAAGCATAAGAAAGGGAAAGATAATGTGATTGCCGATGCTTTATCTAGACGTTATACATTGCTTTCTCAACTTGATTATAAGATCTTTGGTTTAGAAACATTGAAGGACATGTATGCTACTGATTTGGACTTCAAAGATGCTTTTGCAAATTGTAGAGATGACCGTGCTTGGAACAAATATGTGCTGAATAATGGATATCTTTTTCGTGCTAACAAGTTATGTGTGTCGGCTAGCTCTCTTCGCTTGTTGTTATTGCAGGAAGCACATGGTGGTGGTTTGATAGGTCATTTTGGATCAAAGAAAACTGAAGATGTGTTGTCCACACACTTCTATTGGCCTAGGATGAGACGAGATGTTGAGCGCTACGTGGCACGATGCACTACTTGCAATAAAGCTAAGTCCCGTCTAAACCCACATGGTCTTTATATGCCTCTGCCTGTTCCTAGTGTACCTTGGGAGTATATTTCTATGGATTTTGTGTTAGGATTACCTAGAACTAAGAGGGGGAGGGATAGTATTTTTGTTGTGGTAGATCGGTTCTCTAAAATGGCGCATTTTATGCCTTGTCACAAGAGCGACAACGCTACCAATGTTGCTGATTTGTTTTTCAGAGAGGTCGTACACTTGCATGGAGTTCCCAATACCATCATTTCAGATCGTGATGTTAAATTCTTAAGTCATTTTTGGAGGACGTTGTGGCATAAGTTGGGGATGAAGCTGCTGTTTTCTACTACTTGTCACCCACAAACGGATGGGCAAACGGAGGTCGTCAACCGTACATTGTTCACCATGTTGAGGGCTGTTTTGAAGACCAACTTGAAGCTCTGAGAAGAGTGTCTACCTCATATTGAGTTT
This sequence comes from Zizania palustris, assembly GCA_019279435.1. NCBI lineage: Eukaryota > Viridiplantae > Streptophyta > Magnoliopsida > Poales > Poaceae > Zizania > Zizania palustris. Next base: position 34,857,539 of record JAAALK010000081.1, on the reverse strand, counting down.
GCATATAATAGGTCAGTACACTCCACTACTAATGTAAGTCCGTTTCAAGTGGTCTATGGCTTTAATCCGCGTGCTCCTATTGATTTGGTACCAGTGCCACCATCTGAAAAATTGAATTTTGATGCTACTACACGTGCTGAATTATTGCTTAAGATGCATGAAACTACTAAAGCAAACATGGAGAAAATGAATGAGAAATATCGTGCTTATGGTAGTAAGGGTAGAAAAGATATAACATTTAAACCAGGTGATCTTGTTTGGTTGCACTTGTGCAAGGATCATTTTCCTGATTTGAGAAAGTCTAAATTGATGCCCCGTGCTGATGGTCCTTTCCGTGTGCTTGAGAAGATAAATGATAATGCATATAAATTTGAGTTGCCTGCAGCTTTTGGGGTTAGTCCCACATTTAACATTTCAGATTTAAAGCCCTATTTGGGTGATGACGATGAGCTTGAGTCGAGGACGACTCCAATTCAAGAGGGGGAGGATGATGAGGACATCACTTCACATGATACACACATGGAGCCTCCACCTACAATTCAATTACAAGGACCAATCACACGCACCCGTGCCCGTCGCTTGAACCATGAGGTTAATTCTTTCCTTAGCAACTATATTAATATTTGTTTGGATGGGATGCTACTGAATACTAGTGATATTTTGTTGCTTAGGAACATGGCAGATGGAATAGGAGAGTTGGAGTTGAAGACGGAGTCGCACGGATGATTTGAAGTCAAGAATTCGCTGGTTCGGACTACATCAACCACCACACACCAAAATGGGCATAACTTCCTCATATGAAGTCCGATTGGCGCGTTCTTGGACTTTCTGGAAATCTAAGGAGAAGACAGATCTTTTGGCATTGGTTTCACCTCATTTTGAGTCCCGAGTCGTCCTGTGTGACTGAAACAGTCCTGCATGATAGAATTGGGCCGAGTTGGACCTTGTATTGAGTTGGAGGCCGTGTTGGCCCATAGTCCGAGTCGTGTGCACCTCCTACAGGCTGCCCACGCCCCATATACTCACGATAGCCATCATTAGGGTTCAGGTTTTGCTTTTCTTGCATCTACACTCGTGTGTTTAGATTCCGCTCTTGCACTAGACCGATTGGCTGCTACAACGGCGTTTGTCAACCTCACTTCATCATAGTTCATCTGTGATTTGTCATTCGACTAGTGTTCTTCCTGTTCTTACTTGTGTTCTTGGATTTGCTTGTAGGAACCAGCCTTCGTGGCAAGGTCAATCCCGCCCTGCGTGGTTGATAACCAACGGAGACAGTGGTGTAGCGATTGTAAGGTTTTGATCCGCCAGACCAGAGCCTTGAATCGTTAACGTCGAGATTCTCCACCAATCCAAGTTATCCTTACCTAGTGGAAGATCGAGACCTATCGTCCTATTAGTAAGCCCTTTGTTGCACACTTTGGTGCACACACCAAATACCGACCACTTCGGTAAGAACTCTGGTGCACATTTCGGTGCACACACCAAATATCAACCCCTTCGGTAATCATCATTCAAACACAAATACTTGTCAATCACTTATCATGGACAAAATCAAGGTATATCTTAGCTTGGTTTCCCATCTTAGATACAATAGAACACACTAAAAAACTAGACATAAGGCTATTATCCCTTGGGAGGCTTGAACTAGTATAAATTTTCACTACCTAAAAAAGGAACATTAGTTATGGGTCATAACAATCATTAGTAATGAACATCGTACCCATCACTCCTATTGCATCAATAATGACCTATCATTAGTAACAAGTATACACCCGTCACTAAAGGTGACCTTTAGTGATGGGCATACATCTTTACCCATCACTAATGGTCACCTTTAGTTACGAGTATATATGTCCACGCATCACTAAAGGTCACCTTTAGTGACATATATACATCTATACCCGTCACTAAAGATAGACCATAAGTGATGGGTATAGATGTTCACACGTCAATAAATGTCTATTTTTCATTTCAAATCTGTTCTATATAGTTTTGTTTAGTTTCTTTCGGTTCAAATGAGTTAACGATTATATCTAAGGTGGTCATGGAAGGGCTCTTTTCATAATTTTTGTCATTGTTCCGATGTGATTTCTATGTGGTTATCATTGATGAGGCTTCTACCCTGAGTGACAATAGAGGAGGAGAGGCGATGATGAAGAAGAAGAAGAATAAATCTGAGGTGGTCATGGAGACACTATTCCTATTATTTTTGTCATTGTCTCGATATGCTTTTCATGTGGTCATTGTCGGTGAGGACTCTACCTTAATACAAAATAAAGGACGAGAAGTGGTGATAAAGAAGAAGAAGATAAAAAAGTAATAACAATGGATAAGAGCAAGCAATAGGATTTGGTGAAGCAATAGTAATAATTTTGTACCCTTTATTGAAGCAGTTTAATAACAATGAGCTCATGGTCAGGTGGAGCATGAAGTAATGCCGGTCATTGTCGAGTAGATCTTGTAGTGACGCTAGCCACCATCGATAGATCTTGAGATGACAATGGTAAAGATCAAGTAGAGAGAGCAAGAGAGGGAAGTTATATAATTGTTGAGAGTAAAGACTAAAGAGAGGAGACAAGGCTTTATAATAGCGTGTGTATGTTTTTGGGCTAGTGTTCTTTTGCCTGCCCAAATTTTCAAAAAAATTCATATGCGACGATCTTTAGTGACAGGTGTAGATATTCATGCGTCACTAAAGGTAGGTCTTTAATTATGTGTCTAGATATTCACGCGACACTAAAGGTAGGTTTTTAGTGATGGGTCTCAACGTTGCCCGTCACTAAAGATTAGTTTAGAATTTGGCAACTCATTAGTGACAGACATCATTGAGACCCACCACTAAAGGTAGGTCTTTAGTGATGGTTGTAAGTAAACCCGTCACAAAAGGTATATTAGTGACACGTGTCTTTTATCCATCACTAAAACTACACCACTAAAGGGCACTTGTGTGGTAGTGCTTGGATCATGTTTAGTAGAGTCGACCAATGGGTTCAAAAGAACTGTGCTTCTCTTACACATCTATTCACCATCTCAGATACTCTCTGTTGACACTAAAATCGGACGACAAAGCACCGATCAACACTGATGTCGATCCAGCGATCCAAAAGCGCATAGACTCTCGGAGTAGCCTTCCAAATGTCACATCGCCCCGGCCATGTTCCGATGAACCTGGACCATGACAAGGGGATCTAGGGGTAGAGTCACCAAGCAATTAAACTGCACCACGGGAAGGCGATCCAATTGGCCAAAAGTAAGGGTGTGGTCGGAGTGGCCAATGCGGGCTGGTCAGACCAACTATAAGCTAGCAATCCGACTGTCGGGGCAGGTTGAAAAGTAATCGGGCTAGCCAAAGGAAGCAATCAGGCTGACCATATGTTGGTGGTCAGACCAGCCGTGTACCGTCAGTCAGTCCAGTTGTTAACGGCACAGGCCGATCAAACTGACCGTGTGCCACCGGTCAGACCGACAAGCGGGATGGTGATTATCTTGGCTTGCCGGCACACACGAGGATGACCGGGGTCAGTGCAGGGCCCCTTGGTGATTAAGATGATCGCCTTGGCTCCGACAAAACACATAAAATCAGTAGCAATTTAGCATAGAGACTGAATTACCGGGTTAAATCGATATAAACCCATTACGGGGGTGAGACGGATGATTCACGAGTGAATCAACAAGGATTACCGCGATTACGACGCGATGGACATAATGTTTTCAGTGCAAACCAACAAATATGGACATGCTATGGCTAAACCTAGGGCAAAAGGGTAGTAAATTGAAAAAAAACGATTCTACGAGGGTAGATTATATTGGATTGGAGTAAGAGTTTGGGGAATACCGAATCTATATATAATGTGCTTCAAGATGAAATCAATTACCTCATTGTGAGTCATATTCTTGAGAGGCATGGCCTTAGTCCACTTGGTGAAATAATCCATAGCCATCAACACGAACCAATGCCCTTTTGAAGGAGGATGAATTTGGCTGATGAAGTCTAAGCCCCAACCCTGTAATGACCATGGTTTAATAATAGGATTAAGTAAAAATGTGGGAGCAAGCAGAATATTACCAAACCTTTGACTTGCTTTACATCCTCTATAATATTTGAAACAATCTTCAGTCATCTTTGGCCAATAAAAACCCGCTCTCTTTAGCAACCAATTCGTCTTCTGGGCCAATTGATGAGTACTACAAAGTCCTTCATGAAATTCTCCCATAGAAACTTTAGATTGATCGACATTCAAACTTTTCAAAAGTACCCCATCAACCATTCGGCGATACAATACATCATCAAGCAACACAAATTTAAATGCTTGCCGCCAAACTTTCCGATCAACCCTCTGACTAGGATCCTTCAAATAATAAATAATTGGAGTTCTCCAATCATCCACATGACCTCTATAAATACTCACCAAATTCTCAGCAGACTTGGTGTTTGAAATTAAAAAATTATCCTGCCTCCTGAGCCCTGAGCCATTCTGGCACGAGTTGGTCAGACCGACCATAGTGGGCCGGTCAGACCAGCATTTGCCGGGTGACTAACAAATTGTGGTCAGACCGGCCTAACATGGCCAGTCAGACTAGTGGTACTCCTGTGGTCGGACCGGCCAGTCAGGGCTGGGAAACCGACAATGTCTGTTTCACATGGCATAATTTTTTCAAGCATCGGGTTTTCTTGCACGAAAAATTTACCTCTCCTGACTTGATAGCCAGATGCTTGCTGAGCCAAATCTTTTGCTAGCGAATTAGCTTCTCTAGACGCATGATATATTTCAAAACCATCAAGAGTACCAATTATGTCTAGACATTTATCCAAATAGCTATTTAATAAACCATTGAAGCATTGAGCATCTTTAACCACTTGTTGCATAACTAATAGAGAATCACCATATGTATGAACATATTTTACACCCATTGAGTCTAAAATTTCAAGTCCTAGCAACAGAGCTTCATATTAGGCTTGATTATTAGTGCAAGGGAATTCTAAATGGGTCGATGTCTCGAAACTCATACCATTAGGTGATATGAGTACAACTCCAACACCTTGGCCATTCTTGCAAGTCGAACCCTCAAAATAAAGTTTCCATGGTACTACCTCAATGAGAGCAACATTATCACTCAAATTGACATCTACATGGTGATTAACTATAAAATTTATGACAATTTGGCCTTTCATAGCTTTAAAGGGTTCATAAGTCAAATCATACTCTATCAAAGCATAAGCCCACTTTCCGATTCTCCCACTTAGAATCGGCTTTTGCAATAGGTATTTTATAACATCGGCCCGACAAGTAACAATACATGTACTAGATAGAAGATAGTGTCGAAGTTTGGTGCATGCGTAGTAAAGTGATAAACATAAACGCTCTAAAACATGTACCTTGTCTCAACATCCAACAAGCGGTGACTCAAGAACGTGATGATGTACTCCATCCCTTCTACCTCTTGAGTCAACACAGCTCCTATCACGCTATCTTTTGCAGTAACATACAGCCGAAACAGAATTCTAGATTTTGGCACCCTCACCACTAGCGGTGACGACAAGCATTTCTTGATTTGGTCAAAATCACGTTACTGACTTTCCCCCTAAGTGAATTCAGCTTCGTTTTTTAGCCGAAGTATAGGAACACAAGCATCAATCTTTCCAGACAAGTTAGATATGAAACGACATAGATAATTCACCTTGCCTAGCAACTTCTGCACATCTATCTTGCATGTTGGCACTTCAAACTCTCTAATTTTCTCAAGACTCTTAGGATTAATTTCAATACCTCTCTCATGGATCATGGATCCTAAGAACTTTCCTGTTGACACGCCAAAAGCACACTTGAGTGGGTTCATTTTCAAACCATACTAGCACAATCTTTCAAAAGCAACTCTCAAATCAGCTAAATGGTTACCCATAGCATTCGATTTGACTACAACATCATCTATGTAGACTTCTAACATAACTCCTAGCAAGTCATGAAAGATCAAATTCATAGCACGTAGATATGTAGCACCAGCATTCTTTAAACCAAAAGTCATCACTACCCACTCAAACAAGTCGACAAAACTAAGACATCGAAAGGCCGTTTTGTAAACATCTTCCTCGGCCATGAAAATTTGATTATAATCAGCATTACCATTAAGAAAACTAAGTACCTTATGTCCTAAAGCATCGTTAATCAACATGTCAACTATCGACATGGGATATTCATCCTTCGGAGTGACCTTGTTCAAGTCCTTGAAATCAATACACACACGAATCTTGCCACTCCCTTTCTTTTCCACAAGCACAATGTTAGCAACCCATTCAGCATATCTACATGGCCTGATAAACCATGCCTTCAGAAATCACTCTATTTCTTCTTTAACTCGGTCATTGTCATTGCGTGGGAACAACAAGAGCCTACGGGAGGGGGTGCCCATAGTATGATTTGTGTAGGTATAAAGGGGAGTCGAGACTATGGACTAATGGTTACCTCGATTTGTGAGGTAGAAAGAGAATAACGGGGTGGACACGAGAGGATTTTTAGACAGGTTTGGGCCTCCCAAAGGATAATAACCATACTCTTGTATGTGTATGATTGCTTGAGCCGAGTTGAACTAGCGAATCGGAGAGGACCTACAGGAGTTTCTCAGAGTGTCCATATATATTCGTGTGGAGAGTCTATGTGTCTGTGTGGGCCCTTTTTCCAGAGCCTCCCCTGATCCTTTTATATGAGAAGGACAGGGGGGTTACAGGAGTTTATTCATCGTACTAATGGTTGCATAAATAATAGCTGCATAACAGCCTTTTATCGGCACAAATAACTGAAATGATTAAGGTAGTCTTGATGAGGGTAACCATTGGCTTGATGATCCTAGGGATGGCCTTTGGAGTTCCATCACTCGGGTGAATGTTCTTCCAAGTGCTAAATCAGGCAATTTGGTGGTTCTTCACGGGCCGATCTTCATACCAGTTGAAACGAAACTGCTCGGCAAGGTACCCGAGGTTATATCCCCAATAGTAGCACCCGAGATCTTTTCGGTGTGCGACTCACTCGGAGCAGGTGGGAAGAGCTCCAAGAAATCTTGTTGTTGATACATTTACATCTTGATTGGTGCACCGCCCAGGTGCACCTATCGAGTGTAGCCCCCAAGGTTTAAGTTTCTTCGGAGAATAAGCTTCAGTCTCAAAATATTTCTTTGGGGACTTTCCTTTGGTGCTGGTGAATAAAGAAACTATTCTAACCCTTCACTAGTAGGGATAGCCGTATGAGTAAATGGCAGTTGGCATTGTCAGTTCATTTCTTTTCGCTTTGTCTTCCGGAGTGCGGTTCAAAATCTTCTGGCAGTTCTAGGAACCACACCGGCACGATTGATGGCAAAAGTACTCTTTGGGTTGTCTGTTTGGTAACCGCATTGCTTTGGGACTCGGAACCGTCAGGGGGGATCGAAGGTTATAAATAATTTCTCTAGTCTACCTTTATTTAGTACCCAATCTCCGTGCCTTCTTCTTCATTCGATTCCCTGACACCTCGCAAAGGTTCTCGACACTGCAACTGTGTGGTCTGCTACCGCAAAGCCCGACAGTTGTTTAATTTGAAACCTTTGGCAAGTGTATTCAAGGCTCCAATGGCGGCAGGCACATCCAAGACACCGGTTGATTGCGCGGAGGAGTTCCACATGTCCACAATGGGGTAGGATGCGGTGAAGGTGTTGGAGAGTCGTGGGGATATTCCACCGAAGGTCATCTCTTTGTGGCGAGCGGCAAGCGCAAGGCATTCCCTTCCCCCGATACCCATGAGATTGTGGTCTTTGACTCTTTCTTTACTCACGACTTCGGTTTGCCTGCACATCCTTTTCTTCGCGGTGTTCTTCATCATTATGTCATTTCTCTTTTCAATCTGAATCCCAACTCCATCCTCCATCTTGCCATCTTTGTCAAAATGTGCGAGGTATTCTTGGGGATTGACCCCCACTTTAATCTTTTCCGTCATTTCTTCTGCTTGTGATCTCTTGGGAACAAGGTGATCGGAGGGTGCGGGCTCTAGCTTCGCGATGGGAAAGCGACTTAGTATATCTTTATGTCGCTCCCTTATTCAAATAAGGGGTGGCACTCGGGTTGGTTTTATATAGCCAACCATGAGCCATCCCTATCTCTTTAGATTGACTAAGTGCCAAAGATGGTGCTCACTTGGATTGACCGGTGCCCGATTGAGGAATAGGGGCAGGTAGATGAGTTGGTGGCTCTAGTCTGGCGTTTTCGGGAGGACAACGTCATAGGCCTCCATGTGGTGGTAAACTTCTTGCTTTGCCTAGTCATGCCGATGAAGTAGTGGCTTCATCCCGGGTATGAGTACTCGGGTCCCGACGATCCGACCAGGGAGTCGGCTGAAGACTTGACCAGGATAGAGGCGGAGGCAAGGGTGCGGAGCGTCTTCAGTAGCAAGGTCGAAGTTCGAAGCACCATTGATCGTCGTCCCTTCTAGCTCAGGTTTCCCCGGCCAAAGGTAATGTTTTTCCCTTTTTCCATTGGCATTTGATGAAGCTTGTAGATGGTCTTCGAGTTTTTGACCCAAGGCTATGTAGGGTCGAGCCGCCTTCGTCTCTCTGCCTCCACTGCCGAAGCACCCCCGCTTGGTCAGGCAGGAGGACACCGAGCCAGATGATGACGCATCCGACGGGAAGAGGAAGGGCAAGAAAACTTGCTCTCTTCGGGCGAAGAAGTTGGCGAAAGCCTTGCCCAGTCGTCGGTCGACCTGGAGCTTGGCCAGGATGGTGGTGAATAAGGGGTCAGCGCAGGGACCTCCGTAGATCCCTTCGTCCTTCGTTAGAGAGGCGAGTGCTGACTCAGAGAATTATGAGAGGATGCCCGTGGTAGCTAGGGCCATGGTGTCGTCTTCTTCCTTGTCTACCCCACCTCCACCGTCACCTTCATGACCGCCACCTTCTCCTTTGGCCCCGTTGACCGGTTTCGCTTCCAGTGCGGGACCTAGCTCGTGGACAAAGAAGTTGGTGTTCCGATGATCGACATGGTTGTTGGGGTATAGGGGAGCTACACTAGCCAGTATGAGAAACCAAGGGTTGGTTTCGGTGTTTTGTGATGAGTGATTGACAGGCTTTTACCCTCTGTTTCGAAGGGGTACCTCCGAAGGGGGTTCGAAGGTTGGACCTCCGAAGGTGTTCGGAGGTGGTTTCACCGAAGGGTTCGGTGGTTTGGTTGCTGCAGCTGTGCAGCGGAGTGTGCCTATCAGAGGGGTCCGACAGTACACGATGACTGGGTTCGTACCGGAGGTCTCGGTACTTTGGGTGGTACACCGGAGTGTGTACCAAATGTTGCTAACCCAGAGAGGTCTCCGGAGTACTGGATACACTTGTCTGTTTGTCTGTGGTGCGCAGGGACTTCGGAGGCGACGGACAGGTTCGTAGCAGGTGAACCTGGGTCAAGCGGGAGGCTTGAGGCCAGGGGAGCGGGGAGCTCCGTCACGATGGCTGCGAAGGGGTCTGGGTAGGTCCTCGGGTCGAAGTGCACCAGGAGAAGGCAGTAAGTGCGGAGCGTGGCTCCGGATGAAGGTACTCCGAGACAAAGTCCTCGGAGGTGAGGCACTTCGAAGGTACTCCGGATGGAGTGACTTCGGAGTTTGGTGGATCAAGTCCTCTGCGGAGGCAAGGCGTTCGAAGTGTGCTCCGGAGGGAGACATTCGAAGGTACCCGACGAAGGTCTCAGAAGTCGAGGTGCATCGAAGGCATGGTCCGGGTGAGGCTCGTCGAGGAGTGTGCTCGGGGAGAGGCACTGAGACAGAGTGCTCATGGAATGCTTCGTGCGGAGGCCTTGGACGAAGGAGGGACTTCGAAGGGTGGTACTCCGAAGGTGGGGCTTCGGAGTGAGGAAGGCTTCGGAGCAAGGCTAGCTCCGGAGCAAGGTTGACTTGTGGTGCTTCGGCCATGCATGGCTTCGGTACACGGACTGACGGAGTTCGAGCTAGGAGTAGCTGCGAAGCCATGGTGGTCCACTTCGGAGGTGGTGGTGCGAAGGCCCAAGGGCTTTGACGGCTTCGGCTCAAAACCGTCACTGTATCGAAGGCTATCTTCGGTGAAGCGAAGGCCATCTGGCACAAGGCTTCTCACCGAAGCTACCGCACCCCTCGCGTGCGAAGGGGGGCTTCAGGAAGGTTAAAGACTGCAAAGGCTGACACTGTCTGCTCTGTAAAAAGCTGACGCTGTCCCCTCTGCAAAGCTGACAGAGAAGCCTCCAGAATAAAGTAGACTACCTCTTGTACCCCTCTGTTCTGTAGAGACAAAATTGGTGTAAACCCTAGGGGTAAAGTAGTCAATTCACTTGGGTGAACTGTGGGCTATAAATATGGGGGCTCGGTAGGTAACATTTAACACTTTGAGCATTCACTGTTGAGCTCCTGTACTAGCCTCCTCATACATTGAATACATCCAGTGATATCATGGATTAGTACCTTCTAGCACATGATGTGCTAGGTGCAGCGGAAGAAGATGTTGGATCAGCGTGTCAAGCCTCTTCTGGCTTCATCATTGCCGTCCTTCGCCGATCCGATCGATGAAGACGACGTAGTCATTCGTATGTAGATGTCCATGAGCGTCGCTATTGGAGCAACGCCTCCACGAAGTCCACACGTACAGGGATGGAGTATCTCCCACGGTAGCGTGCTAGCACCGCACGTGAGAGACGGGGATCCTTGACCTCAATGTTTGAGATCAAGAAAGGAAGGAGAGAACTCTTTGGTGGCTAGGTCTAATATAGGCTTATCGCTTGCCCCAAGACATCCTCCTCCTCTCCTTTTATAGGGCTGAGGGCCCCCTGGTCTTGCTCATCCCGAAACCCTAAAAACCATAACAGATCCAACCTTTTTGCCCACATCGGAACTTCTGATCCTAGATCAAAACTTTTGATAGGGTATTTTAGGTCTCCTAATATAGTACGACACGCAACAGATCCAATCTGTTATCGCCCACTTCGGAACTTCTGATACCATATCGGAACTTCCGATTAGTACAAAAATTCCCCGATTCTGAATTGGAATTTCTGGCTCGTTGGAACTTCCGATACCATATCGTAACTTCTGAAGCAACATTTGCTCTCTGTATCGAGACCAGAAAATAGCCGAAACTTCCTATACTTCCTATTGGAACTTCTGATCCATGGAATTTTCTTGGGCATATCCTTCAATGGTCATGATGTCGAGAGGTAGTTGATCTTCTTAAGTGTCTCTTCATAATCATCTTCGGATCTTTTCTTTGGCAACGCTGAAGGATCATCACTGCCCAATCCGAGTTTGGTCGAGGCGTCTGATGCCATCGCACCGATCACTGACTTGGTGGTCTATGTGGCACCACCAATGCCACATGAGGGCTAGAAGTCTCCAACTCCCCCAAGTGCGGAGGCTGGTGGTGCTGTGCCACCGGAGGATGGAACGCCGCACTGGGCGATAAGTCAGCATTCAAGCCTCCTTCACTAAGGAGGTTTGAGGATCCACCACTAACCGCGGGGATGGCCACCCGCTCCTACCGCCACAGACAAGAGTGTGCCACCATCCTCTGCTTGTCCTTCAACTTGATGATAGTCAGGGAGCGTGGCCGAGTGTTTAGAGGCATTCTGACACCATGGCCGGAGGATGATGGTGAGTTTTCCTGCGAAATACTTCAAGTACCTTGTTGTGTGCACTGATCCGAGTATCCACGTAGGATTTGGCCAATCATCTAGGAGACCAGTTGGACTCCAGGAACGACAAGCTAAGGCGGTTGGAGGGGGAGAACCGTGTTCTCCACGAGTAGCTTGATCTTTAGTCCTTCGGTAAATTTCAACACTCTTAGTGTCTTGCTTGCGGGATTTGATCATTGATTGTCTTCATCTTTTGTAGAGCTGTCGACGTTGGGGGAGCATCTTGAGATCATCGCCAATCAAGCGCACCGATCGGCTAATGAGTCAGTATCCAAGAGGGATGTTGCCTTGGCTGAGTTGGAGAAGGCGAAGAAGCGACTCGTCGAGTTAGAATCTTCAGCTCAAAAGTGGCTCGGTGAGTACAAAAGTATGGACTCCTTCTGAGAGATTCTTCATTTATAGCAAATTTTTGTCAATTCATGCCCTAAAAACTTGTTTCACCCTACAGAGATTCACCACCAGGTGGGTGCTCAATTTGCTGATTTGGAGCAGTGTCTGGCCGGCATCCAAAAGCATCTGGACGTTTACTAGACATGTGTCGAGATGCTGATCCGAATGGTCGATGATGAGCCCCCGAGCTCATAGTGGTCAGTGGAGGAGTCCTTGCCTTTAATGGAGGGTGATGATGATTGGTTGAGGTAGACGACTCAGGACTTCATGAGGACGATGACTGTGCACACGCTCGTGATCATCCGAGCGTTGTATCCGACTGCTCGACTGGATTTCACCCGAGCAGGGTGGCCAGCGCACTTCAACGAGGTCGATGTCGAACATATCCACGCTGAGGTTGGGGAGACTACCGAAGCCTTGATCTCGGATATCAAATTTTATCCTCCTGCACCTACCAACTGAACAAAAATATGTTGTGACATATTTGTAAGACATTAACATATTAGATGCAACATCACTTCATCACTTTATATTTTTACATGGGACCCGACTAGTTGTGATCTTTTGATTATATGACATAGCGTAGGCCTGCTAGCGTAGGGAGACTTAAGCCGCATGCACGCTTCTCAAAGCCATCGGCGTTCTGTACAGTTCGTAAGATGTCACGAAGGACCAGTCAGGAGAGGCGACTCAATCAGGAATCGATCAATTCGAATCAACCAGAGCGGATCATGGATACAAAGTGAATTATTATGATTTCCCGAAAAGAGTTTGCCAGTCAAAGGGCACTTATTAAGCGTCCCAAGAAAATGTCTTCCACAACTCAGCTAGAGCGGATCGTTGATACAGAGTGAGAAGACTGCAACTGTCCCATGAAATGACGCTTAAGAGCTAGAAGCTTGTTAAGCATTCGGAAACAGGGGGCCTTTCATGACTCAGTCAGAGCGGATCGTGGATACAGAGTGGGAAGACCACGACTGATTCGAAAAATGCTTAAAAGCCAATAATATTTGAATTTGAATAGCGTGTCAAATTCTCATAAAGATTGGAGACTTATCTGGACGGCCAGCATCGATAGTAGGGACATTAAATCCCGCAAATCTCATGGTATGGAGTCCGGTGGAGAAAATCTTGACAAAGCTTTAAATGGTGCCGAAGCATCAGGCGCATCAGGCAGCGTACCCTGCATGTCGTCTCTTCAGGCGACACGACAAGTCATCTTGATCATGCCAGCATGGCAGGGGATTTTAACCGGCATGATACAGAGACCGGCGAAGCAATTCCTTGCACACCATCAGTGGGATTCCTCCTTTAATGGGAGGCCAGTGATTCGCCTCCCCTCTCCTTGTCTTTGCATATCAATAAGCCCATTTGGTGTCGGTTTCTCCAACACCTTGACGTAAATCATCTCTTCTCCTTCAGCTTTATTTCGTCAGATGGAGTTACTCCTCCTATGACTTGGCATGATGGCTTCTCGGTGGGATATCAAGAGCCCCTGTACTTTGGGTGAGTAATTCTTGTTTGTGCATTTACACGCCATTTGTCGTAGGAATTTTGATCGTTCTTCTACAGGATCTCTAGGAGAATGTCTTCACGAGCCAGCCAGAGCTATGCTGCTTTGGCGTTCTGGCGATGGGATTGTGAACCCATGCGGTAACCTTATGGTGGTTATCCGACTACGGCCTAGGCCTGGCGAGCTCATGCGGCAACCTTATGCCGTGGTTCGGGAAGAAGAGAAAGTGCATCGTTGGTGATGCACATCTCCCTCGACCGGTTGGCAGGCTCGTCTTTGGTGTACCAGGTGGTGTCGTTGGAGATACGCTTCTTCCTCGACGTATCATGGGCATGTTTTGGCAAAACTATTGGGAGTTTTGTCACACACTGTTGACGCAGAAATGCGCCCCCGCACTTGGGCCGGTTCGACGTCCAAAGTATCACAACGATACCGACGCTGCATTCCGACTACCCTTAATAGTGATAAGGGATTTGGAGCCGCCAGGCAATCAGATAAATAGTTAATATTTTAATCCAATTGGCCAAAAAGTGTCAGTAATAATGTAAACAGAAATAAAATGACTAAAATACCTAGAATCGGCAAATTCAGAGGCCGATTCGGAGCTACGACTAAGTTGGCTCGAAGAATCACAAGAGGGGCTTCGACCTCGTGCCCGGTTGGACCGGAGGTATACCCTCGTCCTGACCGGGGTATGTGAAGTGGCTTCGGGATTGAGCCCCAAAGGCAGGTGCGAAGGGTGGGTCCAGGCGGTCTGATCGGTGAAGCTCCTTCGGTCGGACCGATGGGTTCCCCTTGGTCGGACCATGCGGGTAGGCTTCGGCTCGCGTGGCCCCAGCGAAGGCTCTAGCGTGGTGCGATGCGAAGGGGGCTTCAGGCGCAACCTTTTGGATCCAGCGCAACGTGGTGCGGAGGGTCCCGGTCGGACCAGCGGAGTGTCGTCTGTCTGATCGGCTGTTGCCGACAACAGCGTGACAAGGTATGGTCAAACCGGGGTTCTCAATGCCGGTCGGACCGAAGTAGCAGATTGGATCTGCTAAACCTTGGCAACCCTAGCAAATGATCTTCAATTGCCTCCAAATTTCGCAGAGATGTTTATGAGGGAAATTGACCTACAAAACAACAAAATATCAAATATGGTGATAAAAACCGATAAAAGGGATAGCAATCCGTTACGTGGATTAACGGGAGGTTCACAAACGAACCAGCAAGGGATACCGTGATTACGTACGCGGCGAACGGAGGGCTTTCAAGCAAACCTACGAAGATCTACTATCTAATGCGGAAAGTAAAGAAAAGTAAATGTGATTCAAAGCTAGGGCTTTGGATTTTGCAGATTGGAGGGGGACCCTTGAATCGGCCTTGCCCCTAGTATTTATAGGGGGTGGGCTGGTGTTATCTGGAGAGGAACCCAGTAGGATTCAGCCAAAAATTAGTTGGGATAAGATTTGGATCAAAACAGCTCGAATCTACTTCGAAATCTGAATTTCATATCCCTGGCCGGTCTGACCGAACCCATGGGGCCGGTCTGACCGGGCCTACATGGCCGGTTGGACCGGCCTACAATGGCCGGTCAGACCAGCCTGTGCCAAATATGACATATTTTCGGTCAAAAATACTATTTTTCAATATTTTACCTAGTTTGACCATTAATGCCATTTTTTGCTATAAAAACATGCCCCCCTGCCTTTTAGCAAGCTTAGTGAGATAAAAGCATGACGGGCCTTGGGAGATATTTCCCGTATTGGCCTTTCGACACTTCAAGCGTTTTGCCACATACTTGGGAAGTACTTTTTCAAATATCTACCATTCAAAGCCCTTCGAAATCGCTCTCCTTGTAAAGACTCTAAGATATATGCATTTCCTGGAGCGATTTCGACTACCTTAAAAGGTCCTTCCCAACTAGACGACCATTTACCAAATTTTGAGCTCTTAGTGCCTAATGGTAAAATCGTATTCCACACCAAGTCGTTGATTTGAAACGATTTTGCTTTGACCTTCTTGTTGTAGGCTGTAGCTACCCTTCTTTTATCTTTCTCTATTGCCTCTAGAGCCTTCAACCTCTTATCAGCCACTTCTTCTAAATTGTATTTTAGAAGTGTCTCATATTCATCGACCGATAAGCCATCTTGCCTAAGAAATATAAGTGAGCCAAGATCCACCTCTACCGGTAGAACGACTTCTTATCCATATACCAACTCATATGGACTAACTTTAGTGGCACCGTGCTTTGCAACTCTACTAGCCCATAAAGCTTCGGAAAGCACCTCATGCCACCTCTTTGGAAACTCTTCAATCTTCTTCTTGATTAGTTTAATCACAATTTTGTTACTAGACTCGGCCTGACCATTGGCCTGAGCATAATATGGAGAAGAGTTTACAAATTTGATCCCATAGTATTCGGCAAAGTCCCTCACTTCTTTATCAATAAATGAAGTACCTTGGTCAGTAGTGAGGGTTTGGGGAATGCCGAATCTGTGTATAATGCACTTCAAGATGAAATCGATTACCTCGTTGTGAGTCATGTTCTTGAGCAGCACGACCTCGGTCCACTTGGTGAAGTAATCCGTCGCCATCAACACAAACTGATACCCTTTTGAAGAGGGAGGATGAATTTGTCCGATGAAGTCTAAGCCCCAACTCGGAACGACCATGGTTTGATAATAGGATTAAGTATCGATGCAGGTGCTAGCTGAATATTACCAAACTTTTGACAAGCTTCACACCCTCTATAATACATAAAACAATCTTCAGTCATAGTTGGCCAATAAAAACCTGCTCTTTTGAGCATCCAACTCATTTTCGGGGCTGACTGATGAGTACCACAAAGTCCTTCATGGACTTCACCTGCAGCAACTCTAGCTTGATCGGAGTCCAAACACTTCAAAAGTACTCCATCAATAGTTCGGCGATACAACACATCGTCAAGCAAAACAAATTTGAACGCTTGTCGCCGGACCTTCCGATCAACCCTTTGACTAGGATTTTTTTAAATATTGGACGATTGGGACCCTCCAATCGTCCTTACTGATCAAAGGAACAATGGCCAAATCTCCACTAGAATTGGCCTTTAGATTTTCCATTTGGACCTACCCCCGAGTGCTAAACCCTCCTAACAATGGTCGGTCGGACCGACCATGTTGGCCCGGTTCGACCGGCTATTGCCGGACGACTGGCACGGGTCGGTCTGATCGACCTGACATGGCCGGTCAGACTGGGAGTGCATGGGCGGTCTGACCATACTCGCAAGGCCGGTCAGACTTGAGAAACCAAGGGTGGTTTCGGTGTATGTGATGAGTGATTGACTGGATTATTTACCCTCTGTTCGAAGGGTACCTCCGGAGGGGCTTCGGAGGTGGTACCTCCGAAGGGTGTTCGGAGGTAGTGTCACCGAAGTGTGTTCGGTGTGTGTTTGCTTGCTGCAGCTGTGCAGCGGAGTGTACCTGTCGGAGGGGTCCGACAGTACGCGATGACTGGGTTCGTACCGAAGGCTTCGGTACTTTGGGCGGTACACCGGAGTGTGTGCCGGAGGTTGCTAACCCGGAGAGGTCTCCGGAGTACTGGATACACTTGTTTGCTTGTCGATGGTGCGCAGGGACTTCGGAGGCGACGGACAGGGTTCGAGCCAGGTGAACTTGGGTCAAGCGGGTGGTTTGATGCCAAGGGAGCGGGGAGCTCCGTCACGGTGGCTGCGAAGGTGGTCCGGGTCGGTCCTCGGGTCGAGGCGTGCCAGGTGAAGGCAGAGAGTGCGGAGTGTGGCTCCGGCTGAAGGTACTCCGAGACAAGTCCTCGGAGGTGAGGCACTTCGAAGGTACTCCGAATGGAGTGACTTCGGAGTTGGTGGATCAAGTCCTCTGCGGAGGCAAGGAGTTCGAAGTGTGCTCCGGAGGGAGACACTCGAAGGTTACCCGACGAAGGTCTCAGAAGTCGAGGCGCATCGAAGGCATGGTCCGGGTGAGGCTCGTCGAGGAGTGTGCTCGGAGTGAGACACTGCGACGAAATGCTCATGGAATGCTTCATGTGGAGGCCTTGGACGAAGGAGGGACTTCGAAGGGTGGTACTTCGGAGCGAGGCTAGCTCCGGAGTGAGGTTGACTTGTGGTGCTTCGGCCATGCATGGCTTCGGTACACGGACGGACGGTGTTCGAGCTCGGAGTAGCTGCGAAGCCGTGGTGATCCACTCCGGAGGTGGTGGTGCGAAGTCCCAAGGGCTTTGACGGCTTCGGCTCAAAACCGTCACTGTATCGAAGGAATTCTTCGGCGGAGCGAAGGCCTTCAGGCTGCAGGCTTCTCGCCGAAGCTACCGCACCTTCGGGTGTGAAGGGAGGTTCCAGAAGTCAACTCTGTAAAGGCTGACACTGTCTGTTCTGGAAAAGGCTGACACTGTCCCCTCTGCAGCTGACAGAGAAGCCTCCAAAATAAAGGTGGACTACCTTTTGTACCCCTTAGTTCTATAGAGACAAATCTGTTGTAAACCCTAGGGGTAATGTAGTCACTTCCTTAGGATGAAGCCGTGGGCTATAAATATGGGGGCTCGGTAGGAAACATTTAACACTTTGAGCATTTACTGTTGAGCTCCTGTAGCCACACTTCGATTGAATACATCCTGAGTTCATTTTCAGTGTTCCTTGTTCAAGCGGCGAAGCCCTGTTTGTCTTGTGCTTTTTGCTTGAGCTCGATCTACATACTTCGCTAGTTTAGTGCACCGAAGCCTGTTGAGGCGAAGGTTGTTTTTCGTGCGAGGTGTGTTTTGTCAGTGTGCTGTCGCTCTGTGTAACACGAGGCAAGACCTCGCAGCTTACTAGCGAAGCCCTGATCTTTTCCCGTAGTGCTTCCTGTGTCGAAGCCCTTAGCGTAGTCCATTTGCGTGTGCGTGTAGACCTTCGGGTACGAAGCCCAGCACCCGTTGCTGTCGCCAAGTACTTGGTCGAAGTCCTCAGAGGGCTGTCCACTCTTGCGAAGGGTGAAGTGCGAAGCCTGCTCGAAGCACCTCGTGTGCGGAGCCTGCACTGACTTAGCAGAGTAGATTTTCGAGGGTTGTAAGTGGAGCGAAGTCTTCTTGGCTTCGAACTTTTGCCACTCCGAAGCCTGTGTTCGAAGGTGTCGAAGTACCTCCGAACCAGACCTTCGAAGGTTGTGTTCGAAGCCTGTTCCGCAGAAGACTGAACAGAACCGAAGGCTAAGTTTTTAGCCCGAATTTTTAAAAGCTCCCATTCACCCCCCCTCTGGTCGCCGTTTCCGGTCCTACAATTGGTATCAGAGCAGGTTAAGATCACCAGTTGACCTTAACCGGTTTTGTGATCTGTTGGCGACATGGATAGAGGCAGTAAAATTCCTCTGTTCGATGGGACAGATTTTGCATACTGGAAGGTGCGCATGGAGGCTTACTTGTTAAGCCAAGGAAATGCAATTTGGGAGATTGTGGACTCACAATACTCCATCCCTGATACCCGCACCACTCAAACCGAAAAAGATCAATATATTGCCAACTCGAAGGCAAGAAACATACTGTTCATTGGTTTGAGTCGGAGTGAGTTTGATAGGGTGCAGCACCTTAGGACTGCTAGGGAAATTTGGACAACGCTCACTATTTATCATGAGGGCTCTACTCAGATTAAGGCCAGGCGCCAAAGCACCTACAACCAACAGTATCAGCTGTTTGTGCAGGCACCTGGTGAATCTATAGATGCCATGTTTTCGCGCTTTGATGCTATAGTGAGTAACTTGCGATCCAACGGGACGCTTGCTTACAGTGATCACGATAGGGCTATCAAGCTTCTCTATGCTCTTGACCGTAGCATATGGGAGGTGAAGATATCCAGCATTGAGGAGTCCACAGGCTATGACACGTTGACCTGTGATGAACTCTTTAGCAAGCTGAAGTCCACAGAGATTGCCAAGGCATCTCTTGCTGTGCACAGAAGCTCTTTGCCACAGCCGTTGGCATTGGTTTCTAGCACTAGCCGTGGCACCACTGCAGAACCAAGCACATCAGGCACTTGTGTTCTTGCAGATGGTTTTGCTTTGTCCTCCCTGGTCTCCGTCACAAAGGAGCAGGTGGATACTCTAGCAGATGACGAGCTTGCTCTCATTGCCCGGAGGTTCACCCGCTTTCATCATGAGAGACGGGATCAGCGGAGAAGTGGTTTTAGTGGCTGCTATGAATGTGGCGACACTTCTCACATCAAGGCCAATTGCCCCAAGGTCAAAAAGAGAGATGAGAGTGACCGCCCCAAATTCCACAAAAAGGAGAGGAAGCCCTTTGTGAAGGGCAAGCGCGGCAAGATGGCTAAGAAAGTAGCCAAGGCCGCTTCCAGAGCTTTTGTTGCTGCCCTCAGCGACATCGACACTTCCTCAACTGAGGAGTCGAGCTCTGAGGAGGAGGAGTCCCCAAGGAAGGAGGACAAGAAGGACAAAAAGGGACGTGACTTCACCGGCCTTTGCTTCATGGCCGACAGCGATCACAGCGGCGATGAGCTAGACTCATCTGAGGTAAACCTATCATCTGACCAGCTTCTAATTAAATTAGATGAGCTGAATGAGGTTGTGCTTGGTCAGGATAGATTACTTGTGCAAGCCGCTAGAGAAAGGAAAGACCTTAGACTTAGGCTAGAAAATATGTCTACCGAATATGCCATGCTTAAGTCTAAATTTGATGATGCTGAATGTGAATCATGTTCTGTTGTCATGAGTGAGCTTGCTCAGTTGCGTTCTGTTCATGCTCAAACTCTTTCTGAGCTTGAGACTGCACAGAAGCAGCTTTTGGAGGTGGATTCTAGACCTCATGATGTTGATTGCATGAACTGCTCTTTATTACGCGATAGCATTAATTTACGTGATAAGCATGTTCATGATTTGGAGGCTAGATTGGAGAGGGCCGGTAGTTCTAAGGATGTGCAACCTGTTTGTGACACTTGCATTACCCTTAAGGACCAGCTAGGCACTGTCAGAGAGCGAGCTGAAAACCTCATGTCAGAAAATGAATACCTTCTTTCTGTGGTGAACAAATGCACTGAGGGAAAGGGTAGGATGGATTTGCTCTTGGCCAAGACCAAGTTGTGTGCTGATAGAGCCGGGGTAGCTCTAGGTTTGGGTTTTGAGAGGATAGCTTCAGACAGTAAGACCAAAACTGTTTTCACCTCTCCCACCACCCTAGAGAAAGAGAGAGCTCTGTTGGACACCCCATCAGCCAAAAAGCCTACCCATCCACCAAAGAAAACCACTCCTCCTACCAAGAAAAATCCTCCAAAGAAAACCACTCAGAAGAAACCCAAGGAGCCTGTGAGAGTTGCTCCTGTGAGCCATGAGAGTGCCCCCAGAAGAGTATTTCATTGTTCTTATTGTCAGCGGGCGGGTCATTTGATTGGTTTCTGTTTCCGTCGCATCAAGGATGAGCGACGTGCACAGGCGATGAGCTATCAGGACATGCATTACCCATCTTTAGGTATGCATGAGTCTGAGTTTTACTCTCGTCCTGTTTTTGAGGCTCCTCGTGCTTCTCGGAGAGGTTTTGCTCCTCGAGGTGTTCACCATGTTCCATATGGTGGTAGACCTCGGGCGAGTGGCTTTGTACCTCATCAGAGTAGGAGACCTCGACATGCTTTGCGTTCTTTGCATGTTGGTAGACCTCGCACTTTGCATCATTCTGATTATTATGTGCGTAGACCATCTACTTTTTCTGTGCCTACTACTCGTGTCACTCAGTGCTGGATGCCTCGTCATTATTTCACTCACCCCAGCACTGAGCGATCGAGGCGTTCTTATCATGTGTAGGCGACAGGTCGAGGCTTGGAGGGCACGTGGATCATGGACTCCGGTTGTTCGCGCCACATGACCGGAGATGCAAACTGGTTCTCCAGCCTCACAACAACCAAGCAAAGGGAACATATCACCTTCGGAAACAATAGAAGGAGTAGAGTGAAAGGTAAAGGTGTGGTAAGAATTAATTCGAACTTCACTCTCAAAGATGTTGCTTTGGTTGAGAACCTGGGATACAATTTGCTGTCTGTATCTCAGTTGCTTGATGAGGGCTTCGAAGTGCGATTTCATCGCGATACTTCGCAAGTGCTCAATTCTGATGGCGTTGTGGTGTGTAAGATCTTTAGGGTTGGGAGAGTTTTTGGAGCTGATTTTTCAGAGTCGTCTGGTTCTTCTCATTGTCTTGTTGCACATTCAACTTCTGAGCTTTGGAAGTGGCATAGGAGACTAGGGCATATGAGCTTTGAGTTGCTTGCTCGTCTGAGCGCCCTAGGTTTGATCCGAGGATTGCCCAAGCTCAAGTTTGAGAAGAATTTAGTTTGCGCTCCTTGTCGACATGGTAAAATGATTGCCGCTTCACATTCGCCAGTCACCACTGTGATGACTGAACAGCCCGGAGAACTTCTCCACATGGACACTGTAGGTCCTTCTCGGGTTAGTTCTTTAGGCGGCAAGTGGTATGTACTTGTTATTGTCGACGATTTCTCTCGCTACTCTTGGGTCTTCTTTCTTGCCAGCAAGGATGAAGTGTTTTCACACTTTCGGAGCTTGGCTTTGAGACTTTTCACTGAACTCCCTGGTGCATTAAAATTCATTCGAAGCGATAATGGCACCGAGTTCAAAAATAGTCTCTTTGTTGACTTTTGCTTGGAGCATGGCATAGAACATCAATTCTCTGCTCCGCGGGTTCCTCAACAGAACGGTGTCGTTGAGAGGAAAAACCGCACTTTGGTTGAGATGGCTAGGACGATGCTTGATGAGCATAGGACTCCTAGAAAATTCTGGGCTGAGGCCATGAACACAGCATGTTACATCTCAAACCGAATTTTCTTGCGCTCAATTTTAAATTTGACATCTTATGAGCTGCGTTTTGGGAGACAGCCCAAGGTTACTCATCTTCTAGTTTTTGGCTGTCGCTGTTTTATCCTAAAACGTGGTAACTTGGATAAATTTGAGTCGCGATCTTCTGACGGGATCTTTTTGGGTTATACTACTCATGGTCATTCTTATCGTGTTTATAACTTGGAAACTAACACTGTCATCGAGTCATGTGATGTGACTTTTGATGAATCAACCCCCTCTGTTAGTTCTGCTTGTGAACAGGCAAATGAACACGACATGGAACAGACCTTATTCGAAGACGAAGATCCCGGAGATTTCGAGGATGATCCCCTACTACCCTCGACATCAACCCCCGAAGCTGACCCCGCTTCAACTACTTCGGCACGAGGTCCCGAAGCGACTACCTCAACATCGGTCATTTTGGACCACTCCAACGCACAAGTTGAGGGGGAGACTGCATCCCGCCGCGAGGCCCCACATCATGTCCAAAGGATGCACCCTCCCGAGCAGATCATTGGTGAGCTTGATCAAAGGGTAACACGTTCTCACGCTCATTTTACTAATGCTGCTTTTGTTGCTTCTTTCGAGCCCTTAGATGTTAGTCATGCACTTTCTGATTCTAGTTGGATCAATGCCATGCATGAAGAGCTTGAGAATTTTGAAAGAAACCAAGTCTGGACTTTAGTTGATCCTCCACCAAATGTTCATTTCATAGGAACAAAATGGATTTTCAAAAACAAACAAGGGGAGGTTGGGACAATTGTTAGAAATAAGGCTAGACTAGTAGCTCAGGGCTTTTCTCAACTAGAAGGGATTGATTTTACTGAAACTTTTGCACCTGTTGCTCGCCTTGAGGCCATTAGGATTTTGCTTGCCTTTGCGACATCTCGGGGATTCAAACTCTATCAAATGGATGTCAAAAGTGCTTTTCTTAATGGCTTCATAGGTGAAGATGTTTATGTAAAACAACCCCCTGGTTTTGAAAACCCCAAGTACCCACATAAAGTCCTTAAACTTCATAAGGCTCTTTATGGACTCAAGCAGGCCCCTCGGGCATGGTATGATAGACTTAAGTCTTTTCTGCTTGAGCGAGGGTATTTGATGGGCTCTGTTGATAAAACTTTGTTTACTCTCAAGCATGGCAAAGATTTCCTCCTAGTTCAGATTTATGTGGATGATATCATCTTTGGTGGCTCTTCTCATGCTTTAGTTGCCGAGTTTGCAGATACCATGAGCAGGGAGTTTGAAATGTCAATGATGGGTGAACTCACCTTTTTCCTTGGTTTGCAAATCAAGCAAAGCAAACAAGGTACTTTTGTCCATCAGACAAAGTACACCAAGGACCTGCTCAAGAAATTCGACATGTCCGATGCGAAGCCCCTCGCCACTCCAATGGCTACATCTGTAGCATTGGACCCTGACGAAGATGGAGAAGCCGTAGATCAGAAGGAGTTCCGGAGCATGATCGGCTCCCTCCTCTACTTGACTGCCACGAGGCCGGACATACACTTCGCAGTATGTCTGTGCGCTCGTTTTCAGGCTTCACCACGAGCTTCGCACCGCCAAGCGGTAAAGCGCATCTTAAGGTATCTCAAACACACCCTTGAATTTGGCATATGGTATTCATCGTCTTCATCTTTATGTCTTAGAGGTTATTCAGATGCGGATTTTGCTGGGTGTAGAATTGATAGGAAGAGTACCTCTGGTACTTGTCATTTTCTGGGTACGTCTCTGGTTTGCTGGTCTTCCCGCAAACAGTCTAGTGTCGCACAATCGACGGCTGAGGCCGAATATGTTGCTGCAGCTAGCTGTTGTTCTCAAATTTTGTGGATGGTTTCCACTTTGCGGGATTTCGGGTTAGATTATAAGAGTGTTCCACTTTTCTGTGATAACACTAGTGCTATTTGTATTGCAAACAACCCGGTTCAGCACTCCAGAACCAAACACATTGATGTACGGTATCATTTTCTCAGAGATCACAATGAGAAGGGTGATATTGAACTTCAATATGTTGATACCCAACACCAGCTTGCCGATATTTTTACAAAACCCCTCGATGCTTCTCGGTTTGCTTACTTGCGTGGGGAACTTGGTATTTGTCATCCCTACGGCATTTTGTGAGGGGGAGCTGATTTTAATTGTCTTGCATATGCTCATTATGTGTGGAATTGCACTTACATCTTTTGCTATTATATGCCTGCTTTTAATTCAAAGAAATCATGACAGCTCAGCTCTATGAAATATGTCTGGAACATTGAT
Source organism: Zizania palustris (assembly GCA_019279435.1). Lineage (NCBI taxonomy): Eukaryota > Viridiplantae > Streptophyta > Magnoliopsida > Poales > Poaceae > Zizania > Zizania palustris. The sequence goes on along the minus strand of JAAALK010000081.1, from coordinate 34,832,899 downwards.
TATGCATGATGTTTTATTTTCTAAAAATCAAAACTTGCTCACCGCATAATCTTGTATCTAGCTTGTTTAGGGTGGACTGCTTTTAGCTATCTTGTATCTACTTGACAGCAAGACACTGTTCCTTGGATGCTAAAATTTGCAACTTGAAAAATTGTGTTCTTTATTCATGGATATTCACCAAAATATTTCATTTATCTGAATCAAACTCAAAAAATCCATGATTTATCTGGTTTAAAGGAAAAGATCCAGGAGGGTTTGTTTGTCGCACTACTCTATTCTAGACTGCTTACCATTGCACTTTGGTTTGAACTGGGATAGTGTAGTGTATGCCAAAATCACCGCCTTAAGCTTCAGATGGCTTTCATGCCTAGGCTTGGCCTGATTGGAAAGTATAAGGTGGACAAACAAATAACCCCTGGCATTAAGAAAAAGAACAACAAAAATTAATTGATCATCAAGTTTGCTTTCACAGCTCCTTTTGAACAAAACTTGTCTGTCTAAGGGTAGAACTTGTTAGCTTTGCGCAGTCCTTGCCTTCACATGTCTAGCTGCTTTGATTCAGTGGTGATGCTTTTACTTCAAAATGACAAAATCACATGCCATCATCTTGTTTCACAGATTGTTAAATTGAGCTGAGCACATGATCATTTGTGTTAATTTTGGCATATTTTTGCATTATATGTCTTTGCAATTCTATTCATTTCGCAGCTTTGCATCTTTTGAATGCTCCTTGATGCTTGCATTGCCAAAGGGGGAGAGATTTTGCTATGTTCTCTGCTGCAAGAAGGCATTATTTCTAAAGGGGGAGAGATTTTTGACATAAAGGGGGAGAAAAATTTGCTCAGGGGGAGTTTTTATCCAAAGGGAATTTTGCCGAAGGGGCTTTTACTCTTTTACAAAGGGGGAGAAAAATTTCTTTTATCAAGTGACATGCTTTGGCTCTTTTTGAGTTTTTATGGTCACTTGTGTGCTGAAAATTTTTACATTTTCTTGAAATTCAATTTGGTTGTCAATGCACTCATCAAGGGGGAGATTGAGAAACCAAGGGTGGTTTCGGTGTATGTGATGAGTGATTGACTGGATTATTTACCCTCTGTTCGAAGGGTACCTCCGGAGGGGCTTCGGAGGTGGTACCTCCGAAGGGTGTTCGGAGGTAGTGTCACCGAAGTGTGTTCGGTGTGTGTTTGCTTGCTGCAGCTGTGCAGCGGAGTGTACCTGTCGGAGGGGTCCGACAGTACGCGATGACTGGGTTCGTACCGAAGGCTTCGGTACTTTGGGCGGTACACCGGAGTGTGTGCCGGAGGTTGCTAACCCGGAGAGGTCTCCGGAGTACTGGATACACTTGTTTGCTTGTCGATGGTGCGCAGGGACTTCGGAGGCGACGGACAGGGTTCGAGCCAGGTGAACTTGGGTCAAGCGGGTGGTTTGATGCCAAGGGAGCGGGGAGCTCCGTCACGGTGGCTGCGAAGGTGGTCCGGGTCGGTCCTCGGGTCGAGGCGTGCCAGGTGAAGGCAGAGAGTGCGGAGTGTGGCTCCGGCTGAAGGTACTCCGAGACAAGTCCTCGGAGGTGAGGCACTTCGAAGGTACTCCGAATGGAGTGACTTCGGAGTTGGTGGATCAAGTCCTCTGCGGAGGCAAGGAGTTCGAAGTGTGCTCCGGAGGGAGACACTCGAAGGTTACCCGACGAAGGTCTCAGAAGTCGAGGCGCATCGAAGGCATGGTCCGGGTGAGGCTCGTCGAGGAGTGTGCTCGGAGTGAGACACTGCGACGAAATGCTCATGGAATGCTTCATGTGGAGGCCTTGGACGAAGGAGGGACTTCGAAGGGTGGTACTTCGGAGCGAGGCTAGCTCCGGAGTGAGGTTGACTTGTGGTGCTTCGGCCATGCATGGCTTCGGTACACGGACGGACGGTGTTCGAGCTCGGAGTAGCTGCGAAGCCGTGGTGATCCACTCCGGAGGTGGTGGTGCGAAGTCCCAAGGGCTTTGACGGCTTCGGCTCAAAACCGTCACTGTATCGAAGGAATTCTTCGGCGGAGCGAAGGCCTTCAGGCTGCAGGCTTCTCGCCGAAGCTACCGCACCTTCGGGTGTGAAGGGAGGTTCCAGAAGTCAACTCTGTAAAGGCTGACACTGTCTGTTCTGGAAAAGGCTGACACTGTCCCCTCTGCAGCTGACAGAGAAGCCTCCAAAATAAAGGTGGACTACCTTTTGTACCCCTTAGTTCTATAGAGACAAATCTGTTGTAAACCCTAGGGGTAATGTAGTCACTTCCTTAGGATGAAGCCGTGGGCTATAAATATGGGGGCTCGGTAGGAAACATTTAACACTTTGAGCATTTACTGTTGAGCTCCTGTAGCCACACTTCGATTGAATACATCCTGAGTTCATTTTCAGTGTTCCTTGTTCAAGCGGCGAAGCCCTGTTTGTCTTGTGCTTTTTGCTTGAGCTCGATCTACATACTTCGCTAGTTTAGTGCACCGAAGCCTGTTGAGGCGAAGGTTGTTTTTCGTGCGAGGTGTGTTTTGTCAGTGTGCTGTCGCTCTGTGTAACACGAGGCAAGACCTCGCAGCTTACTAGCGAAGCCCTGATCTTTTCCCGTAGTGCTTCCTGTGTCGAAGCCCTTAGCGTAGTCCATTTGCGTGTGCGTGTAGACCTTCGGGTACGAAGCCCAGCACCCGTTGCTGTCGCCAAGTACTTGGTCGAAGTCCTCAGAGGGCTGTCCACTCTTGCGAAGGGTGAAGTGCGAAGCCTGCTCGAAGCACCTCGTGTGCGGAGCCTGCACTGACTTAGCAGAGTAGATTTTCGAGGGTTGTAAGTGGAGCGAAGTCTTCTTGGCTTCGAACTTTTGCCACTCCGAAGCCTGTGTTCGAAGGTGTCGAAGTACCTCCGAACCAGACCTTCGAAGGTTGTGTTCGAAGCCTGTTCCGCAGAAGACTGAACAGAACCGAAGGCTAAGTTTTTAGCCCGAATTTTTAAAAGCTCCCATTCACCCCCCCTCTGGTCGCCGTTTCCGGTCCTACAAGACTGATAATAGTACTCTCGGATGATACATTGTCTCCGAGCATCGACTTTTCTCGTGTACAGAATTTACCTCTCCTAATTTTATATCCTGATGCTTGCTGAGCCAAGTCATTTGCAAGTGAGTTGGCTTCTCTAGACACATGAGCAATTTCAAAATCATGAAAGGTGGCAATTAGGTCTATAGACATAATTGGTACTTTTGATAACTTTGAAATTTTTATGTGGCTAGAGAAGACAACTCAGTAGCAAATGATTTGGCTCAGCAAGAATTTGGTTATAAAGTTAAAAGAGGTAAATTTTTCGCACAAGAAAAACCGATGCTCAAAAAATTGTGTCACCCGAGTTAGAAAACTTTAGTCTGACTGCCCCTATCAGGCCGGTCTGACCGCTCTGTGCCATCCATCTGACAATGGCTGGTCTGACCAGCCCACCATGGCTAGTCTGACCGACTCTTTTAAATGCCAATTCAAGTGAGGATTTGGTGAATTCATCTGAAAATAACGTGGATGATTGGAGAACTCTAATTATTCAATATTTGAGAGATCCTAGCAAGAGGGTTGATCGAAAAGTTCGGCGACAAGCGTTTAAATTTGTGTTGCTTGATGATAAGTTGTATCATCGAACAATTGATGGAGTGTTATTGAAAATTTTGAATGCTGACCAATCTAAAGTTGCTATGGATGAAGTCCACGAAGGACTTTGTGGTACTCATCAGTTGGTTCAGAAGATGAATTGGATGCTCAAAAGTGCGGGTTTTTATTGGCCGTCTATGACTGAGGATTGTTTTGGGTATTACAGAGGATGTGAGGAATGTCAAAGGTTTGGTAATATTCAGCTTTCTCATGTGTCTTTGCTTAATCTTATTATCAAACCATGGCCGTTTTGAGGTTGGGGCTTGGACTTCATCTGCCAAATTCATCCTTCCTCTTTAAAGGGGCATCAGTTTATGTTGATGGCTACGGATTACTTAACTAAGTGGACCGAGGTCGTGCCTCTCAAGAATATGACTCACAATGAGGTAATTGATTTTAACTTTACTGCAGGTTTCACATTCAGAGCCCCCTTCGCCGAAGGTTTTCGGATCTAGGAAGCTGGTTTCGAAGGTTGCTAGAGCACCCTTCGGCGAGTCCTTGCTTCATTCGTCTGTACCAGATCCATCATGCTGTTGTCAGTCTAGTCAAGTCTTGCGTACTGGAGCTGCTTCGCATCAGGCTTCATCGCGCTAACGCTCCGTCCCGAACTTTGCTGCGCCAGCACCCCGCGCCGGACATAGTCACGCCTGCGCGCTGCGTCGGGGGTTTTGTTGTGCCAGATACTTCGCACCGAACTCTCTCGTTCGGAGGTGATTTTGCGCCGCGATCTGTTCGGAGCCCATGTTCGGCCAGATCGATCCAAACATCGAAGGTTACCTTCGGCGCACGCTTCGCACCAGATGCCGAAGGTCCCCTTCGGTGACACTTCACACGGTACACTTTGCATCAATCTGGCTCTGTTCGGCCGATTGGTTTATTTTATCTATATATTTCGGCTAATTGGATTATTGCATTTGTGATCTGGTTACCTGGTGACTCCACCCCCTTGCCACTGTTAAGGGTAGTTGGAACGAGACTGTCATGTTATGCTTAGGCTCATCCCTAAGTATCCACACAATTTTGGATCGTCGAACTGACCCAAGTACGGGGGCACATTTCTGTGTCAACAATGACCCAGCCATTGGCTCCCTCACACAGTCCGCCTTAGGGCACACAAGGCGGGGTCGACAAGAATGCACAGGCGCCATTCCCGGTGTCCGATCTTAGGATTCAAGGGCAGGGGATGCCGCAAGTGACATACGGCATCGCAAGAGACCCCCTAGTAGACATCATGCCACCCAGGGGGGCACCCGATGTCATCCCTCTTGGATATCACCGAACGACGCACTATGGAGCGATGCCCTATAGTGATGCAGGGAAATACAGACAAGACGCTACTCGGTGGGACCAGTACCAACAGGCGCCAATGCCTGCTCAATGTCCATCGCCGAGCCAGCAAGAAGATGAGTGGGTGAATCGGATCACGGAGCTCATCAAAGATCAATTTGGGTTGAAGCCCAAAGAGCAGACCTATATGTATCGGCGGCCATATCCTGAGTGGTTCGATTGAGTACCACTACTGAACCGGTACAAGGTGTCAGATTTCACCAAGTTCGTAGGACAAGAATCAATCTCCACGATCGAGCACAGTAGCCGGTTCCTCTCCTAATGTGGGGAGGCATCAGCTAACGAGGCACTGAAGGTCCGGCTGTTCCCACTGTCACTATTAGGATCGGCCTTCGTGTGGTTTTCTTCATTGCCGGTGGATTCCATTAGAGGATGGGCAGACCTGGAGAAGAAATTTCACAAGTACTTCTTCGCAAGAATCCAGTAGATGAAGCTGACTGACTTGACATCCATAAAACAAAGGATGAACGAGTTGGCCCGGACTATATACAAAGGTTCCAGGACGTATGAAGTAGATGCTATAGAGTAAACCTCACTAACAGTCAGTTGACAGAACTAGCATTTAAAGGACTCCTAGGCCCTATCAGGGAGAAGTTCTCATCGCACGAATTCAAAAGCCTCTCGCAACTGGTGCAAAGAGTATCGTCCCATGAGAGCCAATTCCAAGAAGCCAGGCAGGACAAGTACCCGAAGAAAGTTGCATACACTCAAGCGTACCACTCAAACTCCGACGAGGACAGTGACTCTGATGCAGAAGTAGGGATGGCCGAGTGGTCCAAGAACAAGAATCAGGTCGCATTCCCATGGGTAAAATCGGTCGAGAAGGAAGAGTGGTATGACTTCGATATCAATAAGGCCGGTAAAATATTTGACCTGCTGCTGAGAGAGAAGCAAATCCATTTGTCACCTTGCCATGTGATACCATCTGTCGAAGAGCTGAAGAAGATGTACTGCAAATGGCACAACTCCCCATCACATCACACTAAAGAGGTCAAAGGTCTTCAGGCAGCAGATCCAATCGGCCGTAGAACAAGGTCGAATCAAGTTTGATGATGGTAAACAGCCGATGAATATAGACGACCATCCATTCCTAGTCAACATGGTGCATGCGCACTATGAAAACAATCGGCATGCAAGGAATAGAAGGCGGATTAGCGAAAATGTCACCTCAGCGGTGCTCATCGAAAAGTATCAGAAGAGGCTGACAGAAAGAGAAGGTAGCGGAAACAGCCGTGGCCACACACATTTCAATCCCCATTGGAATTGCGAGTTCTTCAGGTTTTCTCGAAACGAAGGGCTATGACTACTTTTTATGGACGACTGCCTAAGATGCAATGGAGTGTCGGGTGATCATCGGCCACATCGACAAGCTGAGGCCACATGATCAAAGAATAGTGTGCCAAAGGTTGTTGCCCCCAAGGGTATCGGCGCTAGAAAGGCTTGGCCCCATCGGTTCAGAAGGAGTCGGCCCGATGGCCGAAGATGACAAAGAAACCACAGGAGAGCCGCACTGGTGCCCCTGGGAATCTTTACGCGATGACAGAAAAGAAGGGTGCAACATATATGATAGAGAGAAGGAAGGACACAAGTATACGATGAAGGAGTTGATCGGCCCCCTAAGATCAAGACGAATGGCGCCCAAAAGACAAGGCCGTTCACGATGACAAGAAAGATGTGGAGGTAAACATGGTCTTCTTCCTCCCTACAAAGTATCGAGCCATCTCAGAGGAAGACACAAAGTCGGCCGATACCATGGCTCAACTGATGTTGGCTCCACAGCCCGCAATTTTTGATAAACCAGAAGATCTGGAACATCGGCACCTGAGGCCTCTTTACATCAAAGGGTTGGTCAATGTTAAGCCGATGTCCAAAATGATGATAGAGGGAGGGGCAGCCATCAATTTGATGCCTTACGCCACCTTCTGAAATCTCGGGAAGATGATAGAAGAGCTCATCAGAACTAACATGGTATTAAGGGATTTCGGCGGCCACTCGTCGGACACAATGGGAGCTTTGAATGTAGAATTGACAGTTGGAAGCAAGACGGTGCCGACTACGTTTTTTCGTAATAGAAGGAAAAGATTCCTATAGCTTATTGCTGGGATGTGATGGGATATATGTGAACTGTTGTGTCCCCTCAACAATGCATTAAAACCTAATGCAGTGGGTCGACGACCAAGTGGAGGTAATTCTAACTGACAAATCAGTTAACATAGCTACAACTGATCTTTCGATATGGGAGGTAGATGGAGTTGTTTGTTTGTTAGGAAAGGCTTTGGGAGGAAATTTCTTGCAAGTATCAGATGATGGTATCGCACCATTCAGCGAGGATCCGCCCAATCTTATGCTATAAAGACGACATTGAAGACGACTTCGGCCAAAATGACGCCGTGACTGATAAACCACTATGATGCGGGCGTCAGGCCGAAGTCAACCTCCATAAAGTACTATGCCTCCAACGAAATAACAACGGGTTAAAAGTCATCACGTCAGGAAGAAAAGAGGGTGAGCGATGAAATTAAGGGAATATTTTCTAACCGTTCGGACAAAGTACACAGTCGATGCCTATGGTATCGCCTTGAGATTGCCTATGCAAGGGCATCGCCTTTAGCCCTTAAATGCAACGAGAAGACTTCGGTGTAGAAGAGGCCGAACGAAGCGACTAAGGAAAACATTCTAAGCATTCGGTCAAATTGCATACAGTCGATGCCTATTGCATGGCCTCAAAACGACTGATGTGAAGGCATCACCCTTAGACAAAATCGTCAAGAGCGAAGAGGATGCAACATGGGAAAATCAGCAAGCAATAGTACAAGATATAAAGAAAGGCTGATATATATTCATGATGTTTTGATTACAAAGATATATGTTACAAGCCCCCGATCGGCGTACGAAAGGCCCTCGACCGCTTCACCTCTACAGAGCGCCCTTCACCGAAGCATGAACCGGCTACGACTGCCTCCCGTTCACCCATGCTTTAGGAGTGGGGGTACCGGTGCCAAGGTTCGTAGTGGCTGATACTGGTCCGTATCGTATCGGCCAGCCGCTTAGGCTCATGGAAGGGGCCTCCTCATCAACGTCCTACAGAAGGAAAAGGCAAGGCCCGATCAGATGAAAAAACAAAAGAAGCAAAAAGAAAAAAAGGTCGAGGTACTCATGTCGGGATTCGCCTCGGTGCCAGTCGGATGAAGCCGTTCTCGGTAGACCGACGAGGATCGGTTGAAGACATGGAACTTCACCTCACCCCACCACTCGCGGAAGGCAGAAGATGTCTCCCGATAGGACCTCCTGGTAGTGACCCTCCCAGAGGGTAGCCCATCTGCCATATGGGAGAGGGGGTCCCACTCCAGTGCACTCATGACCCTTCCGCGGGCCTAGATCCGTCCGACGAAGAAAAGGCGAGGAGGAAGCTGGCCAAAGCCTAACTGCCTCAAAAACACCGACGGGTGGTAGAACTCATAAGAGCACCACTCGGAATGGTCATCGGTGAAGTTGACCGGAAGCAAGCAGGGAAAGGAGGCGACGAAGAATATACGAAAGGACTGTGTGTCCCGGGACACATTGGGAAAAACAAATCGGTCGAGGAGCGCCTACTCCGACTAGAAACCAAAAGGAAACTAAGAGAACCGACTGGAGAATCCAAGGTAGAAGAGCTTGAAGGATGCGGCCAAAGCTGCGGAGGAGATGGGGACAGAAGGACGAAACGAGGCTGCTTCGCCCAAGGAGAGGCACCAATGGAAAGTAGGAGGCACCGACTCCAAAAAATTGTTGGGGAAGAGTGACTGGAAAAAGGGGCTTCTCCGATGGCTTCAACAGTATAGAAATTCAGCCAGAGTTGGAGAAGCCACCATGGACCCCGACGTCGGCCGATGAAGTTGCCAGTCGATAAGTCGACTGACACGAGGTGGAGGAGATGGTAGGTGGCCCCCGAGAAGATAGAAACCCAGGGGAATCCGCTCATGGGCGGCAAGCCGTTCAGCCAAGTATTGGAACTATAGAGTCGGGGCCGAGGCCGACAAGTAGAAAACAAACTCCTCTAGCTAGAGGGTGAGAAATGCGATGTGTTCGTGGGTGCCAACCGGGCCAACTTTCTTGTTGTGCCTCCTGATCTATCGGATCTAGTTGTCGGCCGGATTGGCACCGAGATCACATGAAGGCTGGAAACAAAGAGAGAAGGGGAGTACCAGTGAACTAACTTCAAGGCAAGTCAAAAATAGATGTAGAGCAAGGAGGGGCTCATCGGTCCATGGCTAAAAAGAAAAGCAATGAGGGCGTCAGACTAGAAATAGCACGAGGGAGAGACTGATATAGTGACCGATATCAATCTCATCCCAGATGGTAAGGTAAGTGGCCGATACCCTAAGGTACCAATCACGCCAACCAGGTATGGAGGAAGGAAAGGGTGCGAAGCCAAGGTCCTAGACAGAAGGACGCATGGGGGAACACTTGAAGGGGATTCGGTAGGTCTCAACATTTACAAAGTTGGTCGGATCGGAGTTACCTAAGAGGCCTAGGAAGAAGAGGTATGGGTGAGTGATGATCGGTATGAAGACCTGGTTCCGGAGAGCCTACACGCGAAGAAAAAAATAATAATAATAAGGACTCAGACAAGGGATGATAACCATAGAGAAAATAAAGAAGGGCCAAATGTGTAGAAGTAGAGACATACCCGTGGGATCGTGTTCAAGTCACCCATTCTACGGTCCTCTCAGTGTGATGTGATGAAGAAGGAGGCAACAGGATGGTGATGATCAGGAAGTAGCGGAAGCCAATGACGATGGGTTGAAAGCCGGATGTGCTGGTGAGCAGAAAGTATGGAAGGAAGAATACGAAAATGGATATTTATTGACTAGGGTGATTCTTCGGCTACCCCATCGGACCAATCGTGAGAAGCGAAGGCGAAGAGTTTTCCAGCTGATCGCAATGAATGTGATATGATTGTGTGAAAAGACTTTGCGGTGTAAGGTAATTATGATTGATAGTTTTGAAGCGTTAGATGACTCTTAACGCCCCAAAACTAGGGGGCATGTGTTGACGCCAAGAATTGGTAAAGCCCAAGACCCACCAAGGAAGGTGCACAGACAACAGAAGGTCAATGAAGATTCAGTCAAAGAAAGTCAAAAGAGTCCATCCACAACAGCTACATGATCGGAAGAGGGCCAATGGAGATAAGACTAGGAGTTGGTTACAGATTCATCTAAAATCGGCTAGATAGGTTACTTAGGTGGCAAGTCTACGAACTATAAATATGTATCCACTAGGTTAGGATTAGTTGAACTCTCGTTCAATCAATCAATCGGCGCATCGCCACCCTTGTGCCCCAACGTTATCCGGTGGGACTCGGGCTCTTGGAGCTGGGCTGCATCAGTTTGATCTCCGGCGAAGAGGTGAGTTCCGCTACCCTCGACTTTTGTGCCAACTAGGTTAGTTTCCTCACGGTTGCATCGGTTCGGTCCGATCTCTTGAGGAGAACAGTGAAATAGCACGATCTCCGGTTGTTCTCAGTGTATTTGGCTAGGTCTGTGGCTGCATCAGTTGGGTTTGATCTCTTAGATTGAGGTGATCTGGGTTTCATACCTTGAGGCTTCATCGGTTAAGTCTTACATCTCTTGCTTTTGTATCTTTTTCATGTCATATACTATTCATCTAAATAAAGTTTGCCCGATTTGTTGATATATTGTTTAGATCATCGTGACAAGCTACTGTCTCGGTTAGGTCCGATCTAGTTATTGTGATGATTTCCATGATATAGATCTATTATCTGTCATGATTTATTTATTTCTATCAGAGTACAAGCTGATAGGTTATCTTCAATTCATTACAATATCATGTTCACCGTCGAAGGGTGCACATCGACCTACATGCACGTCCTGTCTTCTCCATCAGCCGATGGCGTGCTCGCTCAATTAGGCTAATCTGGTCTATCGGCCGTCTGGCCGATTGCGCACTGCTTCACGGCTTTATCCTTTACGCCACAGTCATCAGCTTGCCAGCCGATCGGCTATGCTACTAATGCCTATTTCTTCCGATCCCTTATCAGTTGCAGGGTCAAACTGGTTGGCACATCCTGAACCCTTTTTCTAAGACGTCGAACCTACACTGGAGTCAAGAAAATCTCCCAAGCCACGCGTGTTTCAGTGTGTGACCAAAAAGCACGCCATCACAAGGTAAGTCCATATAAGGGTGTGTATGGACAAGAAGCCATTTTACTGGTAGAGGTAAATCTTGGCTCTTTAAGATTGCTTAAACAAGATGACTTATCGGTCGGTGATTATGAGATCCTTTTGAAGGATAATGTGGAGGAAGTGACTGATAAGAGATTAAGGGGTCTAGAGGCTATAGAAAGAGACAAGAGAAGGGTGGCCAGAGCTTACAACAAAAAGGTGAAAGCAAAATCGTTTCAGGTTGGTGACTTAGTTTGGAAGATGATTTTGCCTTTAGGCACTAAAAGCCCAAAGTTTGGTAAATGGTCACCTAGTTGGGAAGGTCCTTATAAAGTTGTTGAAATCGCTCTAGGTAATGCATATTTGCTAGAATATTTGCAAGGAGAGTGATTTCGTAGAGCTTTAAATGGTAGATATTTGAAAAAGTAATTCCCAAGTGTGTGGCAAGATGCTTGAAGTGTCACATGGCCGATATGGAGTATATCACCCTTAGACCGTTGTGCTTTAGGCTCACTAAGTTTGTCAAAAGGCAGGGGGCATGTGTTGATAGCAAAAAATGGCATTAATGGTCCAAATTGTCAAAATGACGAAATTGGTAATTTTGGGCCAAAAATATGCCTCCTTGCATAGGCCGGTCCAACCGGCTATATGGGCCCGGTCAGACCAGCCATACAGGACCGATTAGACCGGCCCAACCCGAGTCTGATCCAAGACAGATTAATTGGTTTCGGGATGATTTTATCCCTAATTGATTTTTAATGGCTTGGACTCCTCTCCTAATTAAATTAGAGTAGGAATTAAGCCCAAGAACGACAAGACCAACCCTATATATATAGGGGCAAGGCCGATTTAAAGGGATTCTTTCCAACCCTAATAGATCCAATCTATTATTCCCTTGAATCGTTCTTTTTTACCTTTACTTTTCCTTGCCCTAGGATTAGCTACATCACGCCCATCTTTGTTGGTTTGCATTGAAAACCTTTCGTCCATCGTGTCGTAATTACGGTAATCCTTGTCGATTCACTTGTGAATTATCTGTTTAATCCCCGTAAAAGATTTTTATCTGTTTCTACGGTTACCCTTGGTAATTCGGTTTCTAGGCCAAATTGTTATACATCAAGCCATCAACCGCAAGGCGATCGCGGGAGATCCAGGCGATCGGATCCCTGTTTGTAGGTCTGACCGATGGCTTGGGATCGGTCCGACTGGCCCGTGTCGCCCCGTCATCAGGCGTGCTGGCGACCTTCAGGTGGGCGCCCTCCACCACCTTGGTCCGACCGGTGGCATCACGTCGGTTCGACAGTGCCATGCCGGCAAATACCGGTCCAACCGACGCCACTTGGCCAGTCTGACTGGCAGCACGCAGCAGCACGACCATGGCCCCCTTCGCTCCATCGGTTCGAACGTTGGCCCACGGTCGGTCTGACCAGCCTACCTCGGCCGGTTCAACCGCCTCCTGTACCTCGGTCCAATCGGACCTGACTTGGCCGGTTTGATTGCTTCTTCTACACTTAGGTTAGTTGAATCATATTATTGCATTACGATTTGATTGTATGGTGACTCGACCCATATTTCATTGTCATGGTCAAGGGTCGTGGAACGCGGTGTCAGCATCACGTGATATTTAGTGAGCCACCCCTAGGCGTCTGCACACTTTTAGATTGTCGAACTGACGTTAGTGTCCATTAGCGCTTTATCGACATATTTTAGAATAACAGAGAGATCACTGAGACATCCACATGTTCAAGCCTACAAGAGATGCAATGTACCGTATACATGTACATATACAGTAACAGACCTAGAATTTTAGGTATGTGTATGCCGTGTCATAATCTCTTTACGAAATTCAGTAAAAATATTTTTTTAATTAAGTAAATTATTATTAAATTTGCAATGTAATTTATTTTTTCTAATTATGTAAATAATTATTAAATTTTAATTTAATAGTTTTTTCTCAAACAGAAATGTGAAAACCAAAGAAAAAAGAATAGAGTGAACATTACCCAAAGAAAAATTTCCTAAATTTAGAACCACCGGATTCAACCACTACCAGAAAGAGCACATTTGCCGAGTGCCCGAGTGTTTGCCGAGTGTGTCTTGAAATGCACTCGGCAAACATATTACACTCAGTAACTAAACTTGTTTGCCGAGTGCCACGGATAAGGCACTCGGCAAACAAGTGGAAAAATCCCGCTGCCCATTTTTCCTGCCACCGTTATAACGGTAGAGGGGGAAAATAGGGTTTTGCCGAGTGCAACTAACGGACACTCGGCAAACCTTTGTATTTGTGGAGTGCCTTTTTAACATGGCACTCGGCAAAGAAAACAATCCCATTATTTCATGTGAAAACACATTTTGAGTCCATATCACATTTTAAACATGTTTTGAACTTGATTTTTTTACAGTTATAATTCAACATCTGTTAATCCATGTATACGCCCTCGCCGAGACACATCTATGCGTCTAATTGTCGATCTACAGGTTAGTTCATTTTCATCAATCATCAAACATTTCAAATTATTTGTTTTGGAACACTAATGACTGTGCATTAATGGTCTGTAGGCCTGACTAGATGAACAAGAATCACAAAGGGCCGAGTAGCAGACCCAGATGGAGGCTTAGTGCGGCTAAGATGGAGGCTCGGGTGAATGCTCAAATATAGGATCGGGTGAATGCTTTGATGGATGCTCGAATGCAGATCCAGATGCAGACCCAGATACAACAGTGGTTTGCATAGATGGGTGGATCTTTTTTAGGTCATATGGGCGTGCCTCAGTCAACACAGGCACCCTTCTTACCCGTACTTCCTCAACATGAACAATCTCTACACACTCCACAGAGCGGCAATGTGAGTTTCTAATACTTTTGTGTCGTTCTTGTTATATACAATTGTGCTAACTATTTTCTTTTTTGCAGTTTTATTCATCAGCATCGAGATCAAGCACGCAACCATCTCCGCACACTAGGCAGAGCGGTAATGCTAACTTGTGAGATCGACTAACTTGTGAGGCGTGATGCGAGTGAGTGAACTAAATTGTGCCACTTAAAATGTGAACTTTAGTTTGTGAGACTCGTCATTGTTAACTTGAAGTTGTGAACTTGAACTTGTGCACTTGATATGTGATTTGTTGAGAAAATTGTGATGAAAATGTGAATTTGTGATAAAATGTGAGTTTGTGATGTATTTTGTGATGAATTGTGAATTTGTGATGAATTTTGTGATGAAATGTGAATTTGTGATGTATTTTGTGATGAAATGTCAATTTGTAATGAATTTTGTGAATTTGTGTGATTTTTGTGATGAAATGTGCACTAAATAAATGAAAAAATTACCGAGTGTGGCACTCGGCAAAGCCACCTAAAAAGCACATAATCGTGCCACGTGTTGCATTTCTGTGTGTTCTGGGTGGCTTTACCGAGTGCTATTTCACATGGCACTCAGCAAAGCCCCTGCCACGCGCCAGCTGCCCCACAGAGAGGTTTCGCCAAGTTCCACGTGGGGCACTCGGCAAATGGCTATTAACGGCCACCCGGTCATCAGACGTCTAGGTTTGCCAAGTGCCACGTGTGGCACTCGACGAAGCCTATTTTCCTTTCGGTGAAGGCTTCGCCAAGTGCACGATGAAAAGCACTCGTTGAACACCCACGTCGCCGATAAGGTTTGTGCCGAGTGGTGTTCGCCGAGTGTGGCACTCGGCGAAGCCTTTGCCAAAAGAAAAATAGGCTTCGTCGAGTGCCCTAGGCACTCGGCAAACACGAAGAATCCCGTAGTGAACCCAATACCTCGTATTTATGTGCTATGAGCCACGAAATGCTTTTGGTAGCTTTTGATGTTAGTATATATTTCAGTTCACCCTTACACATATATACATACTCCCTCGATTCGAAAAGAAGTCATTTTGGACGAAATTTCATATACCAATTAAGGTTTAATTAATATATATATATATATTTATATGTTTGCCCACATTAAATATGGCGCATGACAATCAGATTCAATAATCTCTCTATCCTATTGGTTATCACCACACACTTGTAGACACTCCATCCTGAGTTGACTTTTTTTGGAAACTTTAAATATAGTTCTAAAACAATTTCTTTTTAAAAATAAGGGGAAATATAGGCCATACCCTAGGACAGTTGCACTGACTGCTGCCCCCTTCACCCTGTACCTAGATTCCATTCCTCTAGCACAATGGAAATATATTAGTCGTGTATACATAAGTTTCGTTTAGTTCTTGTTCAAAAGTTTAGTTTCATCGTATCGAATGTTTGGATATTATTTTAGAGTATTAAATATAAAGTATTTATAAAACCCATTCATAATCGGTGGATTATTCACAAGACGAATCTAATGAGCCTAATTACGCCATGATTTGACAATATGATGCTATAGTAAATATTTGCTAATCATGGATTAATTAGGCTTAATAAATTCGTATCACGAATAATTCTCCAATTCTACAATTATTTTTATAACTAGTTCACATTTAATCCTTCAAATTGATATTCAAACATCTAATGTGATACATACTAAACTTTAGTCCATGAAACCAAACGGCTCCTATAAGTTCCGTTGTTCCATAATATGAACGCCCCAAGACTCCCTTTATATTTTCTCCACAACTTGCGGTCTCGGAGAATAGTAGGAGTTTGCGCATCAGGCAGAGATTGCGACCACGTGAGGAGGGAAAAGAGCAGAAACAACCTTCCAACTGGGTTCCATGGACGCGCATACAGGGCAGCAGCATGCAAAAAGTAAACACGTTTGTAATAACACCGTAGTACCGTCATGGCCAGTGGCCAAGCTGCCCTTCACATGCCTCCCCATCGACGCAATCCTTCAAAGGGTTATCTGCATACATGCATGCATGCATATGCCCACAGACACGCATAGGCTGCAACACCTGAAAGCAACTTGTACCAACATGTCCCCTCCTTGCCCCTCAGCACAGTCCAATTCAAGATTTCATGGATCCACGCAAAGCTGCTCGTGCTCTTTTAGCACTTTCAAACCAACGGGCTATCAACTCCATTTCGGTACCGGTCGAAATAGCTCGTATGTATCATTCCGTCACTCAAACGGACACACATCAAGCTAGGTACTGTTTCGGTTTCAATATCGGTCCCATTTTCATCAAAATTATATTTTGAATTTTTTCGATATATATGTTACATATTTAATAATATTAATATATATTTTAAATATATTTATATTATTTTAATAGACCACGGTATATCGATATCTATCCGTACCAAAACATGCATTTGATTCTAGGGGAAGTATCCTGTGCACATCGGCTAGCCGTGCACATGGTGCACATGTGAGATCTCCACCTTCAATCTGTAATCCAACGGACAACAGTAGCTGAGGGTTATCGCAAAATGACAGAATGGGGGAGGTGGGAGGTGTTTTCTGCAAAATGATCTGGTGGAGCTGTTGTCCGTTGGATTACAAATTAAAGGTGGAGATCTCACATGTGCACCATGTGCACGGCTAGCCGATGTGCACAGGATACTTTCCCTTGATTCTAAGAGCTAACCTCTAACAATCTCTGGTTTTAAACTCTACACGAGTACGTACACATCTCTCTCTCTCTCCATCTAAGCTAGCTGTTGGTTTGGTTTGGCCGACCGTTCCTGATGTGCAAATGATTTAGTTTGGGGGGGACGAAATCAGTGCGGTTTTCGGCCGTTTTCGGCGATGAATTAACGTGCACATCGATGATTGATCCCTCGCTCTCCCTCTCTCAATTATGTGTGTATAGCACACATGTGTCACATGCATGGATGTAATGCGCATTTTGTAATGCACGCGACGTGGCTCAAGTGCCGCTGCACAAATAATACGGGAAGGACAAATGACATGCCCCCCCTGCAACGTCAATTAGCCTTTCTTTTTTCGATTACGTGAAAGACGCACGTGCACACAAACCCTTGTAGCTAGCTAGCTAGCTAGCTGTTGCCTGAATTCTTTTTATCTTATTAGATATTTTCGCTTATTATTCTAGCTAGCTAGTAGCTAGTATACTGAGCCCTTGCATGTAGCTGTACGTGTCGTCTCTTGTCATATATTACAAGGGCTTATCGATCTGTCAGCTCGCATGTACTTGTCTTGCATAATAATTCAAGAGAGAGAAAGATAACTAGCATGCATGCTGCTAAGGCGTTTGCGGCGTTGTTACCAACCGTTTGCGGAAGAAGGTTAGGAGTAGTTTATAAGAGAATAATTTTTCTATTGAGCTAGTCTTTTAGGACGGAGAGATTCCTCCACTTATAAGTGTCGGATACATATAAATGCTTGGATATGGATCGAGGATGATGATCAGACGAAAAGGCTCGGAACGCTAGCATATGGGCATGGCCATTATGGACTCAATTAGTCTCCATATATATATATATATATATATATATATATATATATATATATATATATATATATATATATTACCGCAGAAGATCGAACCACATTACCACAGGAGTTATGTCACCATATACAGGAGCAAGAAAACAATGAGACTCGGTGTGATCATGACGGTGCATGTAAGGACAAGTCGACAATAGGTCTAAATTTTGTCCTTTGCACCGGTCAGCATGAATGCATATCACTACAGAAAACTGAAAATTTTTGTCGGCCACAGTCGATAGAAATTAGGTTAAACTGACGGAAGTTAGTATCTTTTGGCTGAACAAATGCTAACTTCCGTTTTCTTTCGTTAGTTTTCTATAAAACCGAGGAAAATTAATTAATCCGACGAAAGTGTCCGATTGTCTTAACCATGCATGTGTTAAAAAGAGAATACACTTGCCTGTGCATGTGAATGTCTTTATGCCAAAGTTAGACCTGGTCAGGGCAGCACGACTTGATGGCCCAAACTAGACCCAATTTTTTAGCTAGGGACAGACTCTGTCACAATTTCTGAATAATAATAATAATAAATAAATAAATAATAAACAACATCCAATAAAAAGAAATGGGAATGAAAATATTAAATAAAGGTGGAAGATTTTTTTTTCTAAATTAAAAAATTGCTAAGAAAAAATTATTTAATGTTTTAGAGGTCGTAGAATTTTCTAGATATTAAAACCTGTTTGTTCTATTTATAAAATCCTTTTCTGAAAATGAAAGAGAAGAAAATAATAAAAATAAAGTTTTATCCCTTTCCGTTTGGGCCGACAGTAGCTGGCCCATTTCTTTCCCTTCCCGCGCACCGACATAGCATTAGTAAAAAAATAGACAATTGACAAGAGAGGATTTTCCCTATCAATAAATAGGCAGTGAATAGTGAAGTCGTTCACACTCAAGTGTCTTATCACGCTCTCGCGAGGATCTTGCCTATGCAAGACAATAGATGACACAATTCGGTGGAATGACAAATGCAAAGACCTAAGCTACACTGAACACTAGTATATATCTAGAGTTTAGAAGGTCAAAGCATATTGTTGGGGAAAAATACTTTTGCTCAAATAGCGTTGCGAAGCCTCCTTTCAGAGGTGAAGCTAACACTTCGATAAGAAATGCCATGAAATCCTTTGAAGACCAACGGTTCAGAGTCTCCCATCATGCCGAAGCCCTCCTTCATCTACATGGTTGCAAAGCTTGAAACCACTCGGATATTACGTCGAAACCATGGGCTCTTTGTCTCCTCTAACAAGACATATGCTTTATTACTTCGTTTACATGTAGCATTACTAAACTACCCTTATATAATTCATTGTTCTGCACTGTAATAATCGGTTGTATATATGGATAAAGTAGTATTACGTTGCTGTTACCGTGCCTATAAATACTCTATCCTTTGTAGGGTAGAGAGGATCAAACTTTGGCAGTGGTATTTAATACAACTCCTATTTGAATACTATTATCCATTCGGAGGCCTCGAGCACAGTTCTGTTGATAGCGAAAAATGGCAGTAATGGCTAGATTGTCAAGATATCAATTTTGGTAATTTGGGCCAAAAATACACATGTACAGGATCTGTCCGAAGCCCTACAGGGCCGAAGTCCATTGAGCTATGGGCTCCAAAAGCCTCTAGCCAGCCCACGGGCTTCGGCCGGGAAGCCATCGGAGGCCCACGCCACCGAAGCTTCGGCCCGAGGAGCAGACCTCGACGGGCCTGGCCGAAGCCCACTTCAGCAGAGGTAGAGTTGTATGCATTTCCAGCTCAATTCTTATCTCTATCTGGCCGGGTTAATAGCAGATTAGATCAGAGATTATGCCCCTATAAATAGAGAGGCGAGGCCGGCGTAGAGGCCCCCCAACTCAAACCAAACCAAAGCCCTAGCTTTGATCGTATTTACTTTACCTTTATTTTCCTGTACCTCTTCGTGGGTTTGCCTGGAAGCCCTCCGCCGGCCACTACGGAACAGTGGTAACCCTTGTTACTTCGCTTGTGAAGTATCTATTAATCTACGTAATAGATTGCTATCGCCTTGTTACTTCGCCTGTGAAGTATCCGCTAATCTGCGTAACAGATTTCTACCTTCGCTACCAGTGCAACACTTAGCAAAATTTGGTACTCAGGCCGAATTGGTACTTCGAATTCTCTCTGTTGCAGGTTCCCACGTTCGGAGCCACTTCGTCGGAGGCGTCCGGAGTGAGAGATCAGTTTTGGAGGTCACCAGGACACCCTTCGACGGGACTGCAAGCTCCGGCAACAGGCTTCGCTAGCATACTTCGTCACGACAGGCTTCGCCACGACCATACTCCGCACTGGACAAAGTTACGCTTGCGCGCGGCCCTCGCGATATTACTCTGTAGTGTGCTGTATCAGAGATCTCACACCGAACCCTGTTGTTCGGAGGTGATCATCGCGTTCAGATCCATTCGGAGTCCATCTTCGACCGGATCAGCCCGAACGCCGAAGCACCCTTCGGCGGGACACTTCGCACCAGACGTCGAAGGTACCCTTCGGTGACCCCTTCGCATCAAACTTCGAAGTAGACAGGCTTCGACTGGTTTGCTGATTTTATTATGTTTAATCTATTTATTTCAGCTAATTGGGTTATTTTATGTGATCTGATTGCCTGGCGACTCCACCCCCCTTATCATGACTAAGGGTAGTCGGAACATGACGTCGGTGCTGCATCACGCTTAGGCTTGTCCCTAAGTATCCGCACACTTTTGGATCGTCGAACTGACCCAAGTGCGGGGGCACATTTCCGTGTCAACACACTTTTTGGCGACTCCGCTGGGGAAGGCTACGCCAACATTACAAGTACATCTACATCGACCGTCGGTACGTCTACATCGACTACTACGCCTACACCGCCGATGCATACAATAGGAGGTGCGGATATCGACAACTGCAACATCTTGATGCCTACACTTGAAGATATCCCCGCAGAAGACCGAGCAGAGATCGAGGCAAAATTAAAGGCACTCCAAGACATGATGCTTGGGGGCTACGTCAATATGCGCGCGGGCTTCATCAAGCGCGACATTATCACCCCCGACCTCACTCAGGTCCAGGTAACGCCTGTATCGCCTCGTTTATCTTCTTTGGAAATTGAGCAAAAAATAGCCGCATCAGTAGATCAAGACGTTAGCACTTCGCTAGCCAACCGTTTAGATTCGGCAGTCAGCTCCCAAGTTGAGGCGACTCTTAGGAGGTTCGGCTTTACTGAGGCCGTACCCCCAGTTCCCATTGCTAGTGCACCACCAGCAAACCACGTATACGGTAGAACTAACGACGGCACCGGCACCATCATGTCTTCGGCCTCATCACTTATGGCCGAGACCAATCACTACACCTACGGTCAAACTAACACTGCATACCACGCACCACCACCTGCGCCGATACCCGTGCTGCCCGCACCACATGCGCAGGCACCCGGACACGAACACGCCATACAAATAGCGCACAGGGAAGAGGCCCATGGCCGACACGCCGATATCCCACCGCGTGTCGCGCCCCCGCATGAGAGGCGTGCACAAGCAACATGCCAAGATGACATAGAAGAGCGAGTCCGCGCACTATTTAGAGAGTGTGCTGGCTTCGTGCCCAAGGGAAGGGTTAGGGTTTACCGTAAGCCATACCCCGACCATCTTGACACAGTACCCTACCCCCACGGCTATAGAATCCCTAAATTCACTAAATTCGATGGCGAGGGTAGCAAAACTACACTAGAGCACGTTAGTCAATTTTTGGCACAGTGTGGAGAAGTTAGCGGGATAGATGCCCTAAAGGTTAGACTGTTTTCTCTCTCGCTATCCGGCACCGCTTTCACTTGGTTTTCGGCGCTCCCACCGAACTCCATCCATACGTGGGATGATTTAGATCGGAAATTCCATGATTATTTCTACACGGGTGAGACAGAACTTAGGCTATCACATTTGACATTGGTTAAGCAGAAATCTAGCGAGAGCGCCTCTGAGTACATCAAGTGTTTTAGGGATACTAGAAACCGGTGTTTTAGCCTTAATATTTCGGAAAGGGAGTTGGCGGAACTAGCTTTTAACGGGTTGCGTTCTGAAATTAAAGAGAGGTTAGATAACCAAAACTTTTTAGAAGTTAGCCAAGTTTTGCAGCAGGCTCTGGTCCAGGAAGGTCGAATCAAAGATAAAAAGTTTATTAAGACGTTTAGCAAGCCTAGGGATGAAATCCACATCATGGAACGCTCTGATGAGGAGGAGTCAGAGGAGGAGGATTCGACCAACATGTACGCGACCGAATGGGTTTGGAATGCTAAAAATAAACTTGTCACCTGCTCCAAGTTACGACCATCCCCCACAAAGAATCGTCTTAGTGATGTCAAGTACTCGTTTGATATAACTAAATGTGATAAAATATTTGATTTTCTCTTAAAAAGCCAGCTTCTCAAGTTACCTAAGGGTCAAGTCATTCCACCTGCCGATGAGTTAAAGAAGCATCCATACTGTAAGTGGCATGATTCACATTTTTCATAATACTAATGATTGCAATGTTTTCCAACGGCAGCTACAATCGGCCATAGAAGAAGGACGATTGAAGATAGACCATAATCCGAAGATGAAGCTGGATAAAGATCTGTTTCCCGTCAACGCCGTCGACCTCGGTGAGAAGAAGGTGTTGATTCGGCCAGAACAGGCCGAGTTGGCTAAGGGAAAGGATGTAATTGTTGGAGAACCACGCACTCGCACGCTCATACCAAAGAACCCCGAGGTTGGAGTGTGGAAACAAAACATTAACACCCCTTCGTCTAAGGCTCACAAGAGGCCGAAGGTGACATATAGCATGTTGTTAAGCAAGCATCAAAGAAGGGCCAAGGAAGCAGGTCCACGCGCTAAGCTGAAATAGCTGAAGGGTCCGGGACCCTTGGAGGGTAGCTTCGTACCAAAGTAGCTGAACCCTCCGCACGGAGGTTTCGGGCCGCGGTGGCCTGATGCTCCGCTCGGCGGCCTCAAGCCACAGTGGCCGGGCCCCCTATACAGCAACTTCGGCCCCCAATGGCTGAACCCTGCACCGTGTTGGACTTCTCCGACGGGAGGCTTCGGCCCGCACTGGCTGAACGTACCCCCGGCCTGGCAGGACCCTTCGTTGGTGTGGTCCGAAATACCATCAACTCTGCCGAACCCCCCTCCGGGTAACGGGTTCGGCTCATAGTGGGCGAGGCCACAAGAGCCGCTGATGCCTCCGCCGTATGACTAGGTGGGGACCCCGTGGGCTCCGTACGTATCCGGGTCGGGGTACCCTCCGCAACCTAACACCATGCCTTATTTTCCTTCGGAGTATTGTGGATGGCAGGGGAAAACAGACGTAGCGGAGGGGGCATCATCCACAGACTGTCTGTGGTGCCTCTGAATTGGACCATACAGAGCAAAGTCGAAGGGTGCGAGCACGCGGAGGCCGAGGCCAGGGAGTCCAAATCCATAACCATCAGAGTTGGGTCTCAAGAAGTCCCAATCCCGAAGACACTGTCACCGAGGTCTGACGGAGGTAAGTCCCATGCTTCGGTCGGACTCTGCGCCGAAGCCTGGCTCGATCGGCCAAACAAGGCCGATCCATCCGTCGGGGTCCGGAGCGAAGGCTTCCTCGAGCGCAGGGTGCAAAAGGCCGAAGGGCACAGTGCCACTTTGGCCAGAATTAATGGAAGCCGAACAGTAGCACCCGACACCAAGCCTCAGCCATCTTGGGCCCCTCCAGGCATGTCCAAATCATAGAAGAGACGCCTGCAAATACTACGGGCACAGGAGATGCACGAGAAGAAAGCTGAGGCCGAGCGCGACGCTATCTTCGAAGAAATCCGCCCTCGGCCAGCTACAAAACAGGTATGGAGGGAGAAGCTGGTTGAGATAACCAACTCGGCTCCTAGTCCGAGCGATGACGATGATGAAATGCTCGACGATGATTACTTGCACATCTCTAAAGGGCCCGCACCCCAGGTGATGGACATCAACATCATCACGCTACCTGCCGAGTTCGCACTACCACAGGACGAGGCCGAGGTCGCCCAATTGAACCTCGGCCCGGGCAGCGCCATCTTTGAGAAGCCCGAGGACTTGGCCCGCCATCTGAAGCCTCTCTACGTTAGAGGTCACATTGATGGAAAGCCGATTTCCCGAATGCTCGATAATGGTGGCGCCACCGTTAACTTAATGCCTTACTCGTTGTTGAAGAAACTTGGCAGGGATGAGGATGACCTGAAGAAGACCAACTTGATGCTCAACGGCTTCAACGGCGAGAGCTCCGAGGCCAAGGGAGTACTTACTATGGAGTTTATGGTGGGCAACAAGACGTTGCCAACAACATTTTTCGTCATCGACGTACAAGGTAATTATAGCGTACTACTCGGGCGCAACTGGATTCACGCGAACTGTTGCATTCCGTCTGCTCTACACCAGTGCCTGATACAGTGGGACGGCGATGAGGTGGAGGTCATTCCCACGGATAATTCGGCTCAAGTAGCATTGGCCGATGTGTCGGTAGATGCCGTCCATAACAAAGTAGAGTGTCTGTCAGGTAGAGATCTTTTGGATTGCGATTTTGTTAGTGTATCCGGAGGACGGTTTGTACCAGTGTTTGTAAAGCTGGCTGGAGTAGCACAGCTGTTTTTGTATTAATAGTCATGTCTAGAAAGAGTAATCTAGATTGGCTAAAGTCTCATGTGGAGCAATATTGGTCTAGTAAAGACGGTATTGCCGAAGCCATCGGGGACTTTAGCGAAGTAGAGAAATTAGGACAAGGTTTTGCATCGGCCGATCCCTTGGAGGAAGTCGATATAGGTGATGGTAGCATCCCAAGGCCGACTTTTGTAAACCAAAATTTATAGCCCGATGAAAAGGTTGAAGTAATAAAGCTACTTCGGTCGTATGTCGATTGTTTCGCATGGGAGTATAGCGAGATGCCGGGGCTAAGCCGTGAGATCATGGAGCATCGGCTGCCTATCAAGCTCGGATTTAGGCCTTATAAGCAGCCTCCCTGCTGCTTTAATTCGGCCGTCTACGACCGAGTTAAATAAGAAGTGGAGCAACTACTCAAGGCTGAATTTATTAGGCTATGCAGGTATGCGGAATGGGTTGCTAACATTGTGCCTGTAGAGAAGAAAGGGAGTGGCAAGATACGGGTCTGTATTGATTTCCGGGATCTGAACAGAGCCACTCCAAAAGATGAGTATCCAATGCCGATAGCCGACATACTGATCAATGATGCTTCAGGGCACAAGGTACTAAGTTTTCTTGATGGCAATGCTGGTTATAATCAAATCTTTATGGCCGAAGAGGACGTCTATAAGACTGCCTTTCGATGCCCTAGTTTTGTCGGTTTGTTCGAGTGGGTCATCATGACTTTTGGTTTGAAAAATGCCGGCGCCACATATCAGCGCGCTATGAACTTGATCTTTTATGACTTGTTAGGAGTTATGTTGGAAGTTTACATCGATGATGTCGTAGTCAAATCGGACGCTATGGGAAACCATTTAGCCGATTTGAAGGTTGCTTTCGATAGGATGCGACAGTATGGGTTGAAAATGAACACACTCAAGTGTGCTTTTGATGTGTCGGCGGGTAAGTTCTTAGGTTTCATGATTCACGAGAGAGGCATAGAAATTGACCCTAAGAGACTTGAGAAGATTAGAAACATTGCGGTGCCGACATGCAAAAGGGATGTACAAAAATTGCTAGGCAAGATGAACTATTTGCGTCGCTTTATATCCAACTTGTCCGGCAAGATTGATGCATTTGTCCCCATACTCCGGCTAAAGAACGAAGCCGAGTTCACTTGGGGGGCAAGCCAACAAAGTGCTTTCGAAAAGATCAAGGAGTGCTTGTCATCACCGCCTGTGGTGAGAGCACCTAAAGCTGGGATTCCGTTTCGGTTATACATCGCTGCTAAAGATAGCGTGATTGGGGCCGTGCTAACCCAGGAGGCAAAGGGAAAGGAGCACATCATCACGTTCTTGAGCCACCACCTGCTGGACACCAAAACCAGGTACGCGTTTGTAGAACGATTGTGTTTATCACTTTATTACGCATGCACCAAATTACGCCACTATCTTCTCCCCACTACATGTGTTGTCGTTTGTCAAACCGATGTTATAAAGCACATGTTACAGAAGCCGATTCTGAGTGGAATAATCGGGAAATGGGCTTACGCGTTGATTGAGTATGATTTGGCCTACGAACCCCTGAGAGCGATGAAAGGCCAAATCGTAGCCAACTTTATAGTTGATCACCACGTAGATGTCAGCTGGAGTGACACTGTTGCTCTAGTTGAAGTGGAGCCGTGGAAACTTTATTTTGATGGCTCGGCTTGCAAGAGTGGCCAAGGTATTGGAGTGGTTCTCATATCACCTAATGGGATGCCCTTTGAAACTTCGGCCCGACTAGAATTTTCTCCACTAATAACCAAGCCGAATATGAAGCTTTATTGCTAGGTCTTGAATTACTAGAATCTGTAGGTGCTAGACATGTTCACGCATACGGTGATTCTTTGTTAGTAGTGCAGCAAGTAGCTAAGAGTGCTCAATGCTTTAACGGCTTGCTGAATAGTTACTTGGATAAATGTCTAGACATAGTTGCCACTTTCGATGACTTCAAAATCTCTCACGTGTCAAGAGAAGCCAATTCGGTGGCAAATGATTTGGCTCAGCAAGCATCTGGTTACCAAGTCAGGAGAGGGAAATTTTCTGTATTGGAGAGGCCGATGCTTGGTCTCGCTGCTGAAGCTAGTAACGGTGGGCAGGCGTACCCTCCGGGTCAAACCCCTCTGGCCGCCGAGGGCCGCTATGTGCCAAGGTCCCTAGACCGGAGTACTCTGCCAACCGTGAGACCTGGCATGCCGGAGTCCATAGGCTGAAGCCTCCCGCACGGAGAAGGCTCCCCGGAGTCCGAACCCTCCGGAGGGCTTCGGCCCAGCACACTCCGAACGGCCACCTCGACCAGGCTTCGGCAGGAGCTGGAATGGCTCGGGGAGCACCCCGAAGTCAGTAATTTAGAAGTTTTTGTAGAAGGCGGGTCGGTGAGACCCTCTAAAACCTGTAAGGGCGATTGGAGAGTCCCAATCGTCCAGTATTTGAGGGACCCTAGCCAAAGGGTTGATCGGAAGGTTCGGCGACAAGCGTTCAAATTCGTGTTGATAGATGACACATTGTATCGCCGAACCATCGACGGAGTGCTATTGAAGTGTTTAGACCATGAGCAATCTCAGGTGGCTACAGGAGAAGTCCATGAAGGGCTTTGCGGCACTCATCAGTTGGCCCAAAAAATGAGTTGGATGCTCAAAAGAGCGGGGTTTTATTGGCCGACTATGACTGAAGATTGTTTCAAGTACTATAGAGGGTGTGAATTATGTCAGAAGTTTGGCAATATCTAGTTAGCTCATGCCTCATTGCTCAATCCTATTGTCAAGCCATGGCCGTTTCGAGGTTGGGGTTTAGACTTCATCGGCCAAATTCACCCTCCTTCCTCAAAAGGGCATCGGTTCGTGCTAATGGCGACGGATTACTTCACTAAATGGACCGAGGCCGTACCTCTCAAGAACATGACTCACAATGAGGTACGTGATTTTATTTTAAAGCACATCATACATAGATTCGGAATTCCTCAAACTCTTACCATAGATCAAGGTAGTTCATTTGTTTCTAGAGAAGTAAGGGACTTCACCGAATACTATGGTATTAAGTTGATAAACTCTTCACCCTACTATGCTCAGGCCAATGGTCAGGCCGAGTCTAGTAATAAAACCATGATTAAGCTCATTAAGAAGAAGATTGAAGAGTTCCCTAAAAGGTGGCATGAAGTGCTTTCCGAGGCGCTATGGGCTTGTAGAGTTGCAAAGCATGGTGCTACCAAGGTCAGTCCATATGAATTGGTATATGGACAAGAGGTCGTTCTGCCTGTAGAGGTAGACCTTGGCTCCTTAAGAGTGTTAAAACAAGATAGCTTATCGGTCGACGAGTATGAAACTCTTCTAAAGGATAATCTAGAGGAAGTGACTGATAAGAGACTAAAGGCTTTAGAAGCCATAGAAGTAGACAAGAAGAGAGTAGCTAAAGCCTACAATAAGAAGGTTAAACCAAAATTGTTTCAAATAGGAGACTTAGTGTGGAAAATGATTTTTCCCTTAGGCACAAAGAGTCCTAAGTTTGGTAAATGGTCACCTAGTTGGGAAGGTCCTTTTAAGATAGCCAAAATCGCTCCCGGCAACACATACATGTTGGAATCCCTGCAGGGAGAGCGGTTTCGAAGAGCTTTGAATGGTAGGTACTTGAAAAGGTATTTCCCAAGTGTGTGGCAAACATCATAAAAGTGTCGAAAAGCCGATATGGATGGTATCGTCTTCAGCCCGTTATGCTTTTAGTTCACTCAGTTCACTAAAAGGCAGGGGGGCATGTGTTGATAGCGAAAAATGGTAGTAATGGCTAGATTGTCAAGATATCAATTTTGGTAATTTGGGCCAAAAATACACATGCCCATGATCTGTCTGCAGCACTACAGGGCCGAATTCCATTGAGCTATGGGCTCCGAAAGCCTCTAGCCAGCCCACGGGCTTCGTCCGGGAAGCCTTCGGAGGCCCACGCCACCGAAGCTTCGGCCTGAGGAGCAGGCCTCGACGGGCCTGGCCGAAGCCCACTTCGGCAGAGGTAGAGTTGTATGCGTTTCCAGCTCAATTCTTAGCTCTATCTAGCCGGATTAATAGCAGATTAGATCAGAGATTAAGCCCCTATAAATAGAGAGGCGAGGCCATCATAGAGGCCCCCCAACTCAAACCAAACCAAAGCCCTAGCTTTGTTCGTATTTACTTTACCTTTATTTTCCTGTACCTCTTCGTGGGTTTGATTGGAAGCCCTCCGCCGGCCACTACGGAACAGTGGTAACCCTTGTTACTTCGCTTGTGAAGTATCCGTTAATCTACGTAATAGATTGCTATCGCCTTGTTACTTCGCCTGTGAAGTATCCGCTAATCTGCGTAACAGATTGCTACCTTCACTACCTGTGCAACACTTAGCAAAATTTGGTCCTCAGGCCGAATTGGTACTTCGAATTCTCTCTATTGCAGGTTCACACGTTCGGAGCCACTTCGTCGGAGGCATCCAGAGCTGAGAGATCGGTTTTGGAGGTCATCGGGACACCCTTCGATGAGACTGCAAGCTCCGGCAACAGGCTTCGCTAGCATACTTCGTCACGACAGGCGTCGCCACGACCATACTCCGCACTGGACGAAGTTACGCTTGTGTGCGGCCCTCACGATATTACTCTGTAGTGTGCTGTATCAGAGATCTCACGCTGAACCCTGTTGTTTGGAGGTGATCATTGCGTTCAGATCCGTTCGGAGTCCATCTTTGACCGGATCAGCCCGAACGCCGAAGCACCCTTCGGCGGGACACTTCGCACCAGATGCCGAAGGTACCCTTCGGTGACCCCTTCGCATCAGACTTCGAAGCAGACAGGCTTCGGCCGGTTTGCTGATTTTATTTTGTTTAATCTATTTATTTCGGCTAATTGGGTTATTTTGTGTGATTTGATTGCCTGGCGACTCCACCCCCCTTATCACGACTAAGGGTAGTCGGAACGCGACGTCGGTGCTGCGTCACGCTTAGGCTTGTCCCTAAGTATCCGCACACTTTTGGATCGTCGAACTGACCCAAGTGCGGGGGCACGTTTCCGTGTCAACGAGTTCGAACCCTAGCAAATACTTTGAACCCTTCGAGGTTCTAAAACACTTAAACATGTTGCATAGTTTTGAATTATGCCAACACACACGCATATATAGTGAAACACAAATTATAAATATATAGAAATATTGAATAAATGTCCAGAAGTACGAGAACTAGTTGTTGGTATGTATGTGCTCCCTATGGCAATAAGGGGTGGATGAACAGAGAATGGATGCCCGGCTGGTGATGGGCGGCAAACTTAGCACAAAACAACACCAATCAAGAGGGCACAAGATACCAGACTATCTTCTTGATCAACCATATGCACTCCTTTCTTCCTCCTTTTCCTTGATACTTATTTTTCATTAGGAGCACATGCTTAAAAACCATGAAGCTTTGGTTCAATTCTAGGGAAAGTAACATGCAGACAAACAAAGATGTGCTTCAATTCAAAGTTAGTGTGGGTAATGTGCAAAGGTTATGGATGGTTCTAGGATATGGAAAATTATGACTACCGATTTTTATGGTTTTTTCATAAACTATGGGACAATCTAATCTAAGATGGTAAACTGAGCTCTAATACAACTGATGGAGGGTGGTGTGTTTGATCTTCCATTAGGTGGATGTAAATGATAATTTGATAGAGAAGAGACACACATGATATAGCTTTCGATTAGCGATATCAAGAACCCTGCAATCATTGCACCACTTCTTCTCTAGTTTTCAACTATGCATAGCCCGATTGATATCACTACAAAGGCTAATTCCTGCCTATAAATCAAAGAACAGAAGCAAGAATAAGGAAAGCACAAGTGAAATTGTTTAAAATCAATTGAATCTACAAGTTAGGGTTCATAAACTACTGGCACGTTGGCACTGTTCATACATAAGAAGCAAACAAAAAAATGCTTGATCATGGAAGTTGTAGAATGCATACTCCTCTAGACACACCCCATATGGGTCCAACTATATACATGGCCTAAAGGCCCAAAAAGACAGTGAGGCAATACCCTAGTCATGTTTGATGATTCCCATTAACCTATAAGGAATTTTGTTGGCATTAGGCTAGTGCCATTGGAAATCTTATGTAATTAGATTTCAGTGCATATGTCGAACATCAAAAATGGAGTTTGGATGTGGGCTAGGATGATTTTAGTGCATGCTACTTTAAGAATCTGAGCGACTCGAGCTCAATGTGAGTTGGGCTTCCAACTCGACTTAGACACCCTTGTTGGTCTTGTCCACCTCTCTATTCTATGTACTTCCTAGTCCCCGCTATGATTCTTAATAATAATACCATCATTATGTAGCAATCTATTCTCAAGGTCGCATAAAGAAGTACTTAGGAATGAGCTCACTGAGAGATTTAATTATCGTGCTTGAGCTTTAGTGATTAGACCTTGCATAGCAACTTAAGGAGTGTACTATGCATCCATAGGAATGATGTCCTCATCAATGGTGGTGTGGATGACATGGTTGTGTTCTCAAGTTGAAATCATCTAGTGTAAGCATGTAAGATGCTAGTAACTTATGATTTTAGTTTTTTTAGTCCCTTTAGTACAAGTGATCTCTTTAACCGGTACAAAATATTTCTTGTATGATGTTTTGGTCTCCATGGGTGACATCTTGAGTATCGGTTGAGATCTTTAGCTAGTACTAAAGGTCATTTTGTATTTTGTGCCCAACTGTTTGTTTGTCTCTTTAGTATTGGTTGAGCTCTTCAATCACTACTAAAGATCATTTCAGGTTTTGCACTTGAATGTTTGTTTGCCTCTAGAACTACTTGAGTTCTTCAATGGGTACAAAAAGTTGTTTCAGCTTTTGGGCCCACTATTCGTCTGCCTTTTTAGTATCAGTTGATAATATCAAGCATACTAAGGCGGAGAGTATTAAAAGGGCCACCCCATGGTCATTTGCGTGCCATATCGCTTCTCTCCATACAAACCTTCTCCGTGCTTTTCCCCGACCCTCCGATCTTCTCCGACAAGTAGATTTGTTGTGAATGAATGTTTTCATTTTGATTCTTCAAACACTATATGTGTAAATTTTTTCTATATTTTGAGTAATCAATGGATCATTGTGATAGAGGATGTTCTTTATGTGGTAGACCTCCTTATAGAAAAAGTGTTCCTCATGATATACCAATGTCGCATCCACCATCTGACACAAGCTCAGATAACATAAGTTTTGGTCAATATGGAAGCTCTAATCGATCTAGAATTATTGGTCAGTCTGTGGAGCATAAGTAGCTGGTGACATCATCAACATTCAACGATTCATGCATTGTGCATGTCATCTAGAATGACGAGGACTTTGAGGAAGCCACTGTGGTAGCGAAAGATGACCATATGAACATAAGTACTTGTACAACTATTGTTAATGTCATCGATTTGGTTGCAGATAAAAATTCAGTGGATGAGGATAAAGAGGAAGACGATTATGACGATGATGACAAGTAAACTATATGTATTTAAAGAATTTCCAATGTAATCTTGAGTGACACTATTGTATATATACATCCTAGCATGTGTTTAGTTTAGCTTTTTTAACTAGCTTCTTTGTTAGGAAACTGGAAGTTGAACAAAATAGATTTAGTCATGGACAAGCTTCTCCAAAAGCTACAACTTTCTTCTATACAAATTGGAGAAGGTGTAAAAGCTGTTCACACCCCAACTTTCGTAGCTTCTTATTCCAATCTTTAGAAAAAATACCCACTTACCATTGAAAATTTGGAAATGTTATTTTTACCCTAGTTTTTTCACAGTTCATAATAGATTTTCCACAACTCATATCTCCTAGCAGCTTTTTCATAGCTCACAACAACTTTTTTAAAATCTACAGCTCAAATAAACACATTGTTAAGCTTTTTTATCATGAAATAACATACAATTAAATATTGATGAAAAACAACCATAATAACTAAATAAGAACAATATCCATGAAAATAAATAAAAATTGTGTATTTAGTACCGGTTAATATATGCAACTAGTACTAAAGATAAGAATTTTAGTACCGGTT